>JALPQD010000053.1:257298-857298 GCA_023101885.1 Typhlomys cinereus
GCTTTCAGGTGGCTTTTGAGCGCTGACCCCGTCGTTAGCTGACTTCCTCTGTCCCACTGGGACTGTTGTCCAGGGGTTGGTTGCTGTGTCTAATGTGGGTCTTAGCGCTCAGGCTACAGATTCCAAGAAGGGAAGTGAGAGTAAAGGAAGTTTTGTTTGGGGAAGGTTGACCTGTGGATCACTTATCAAGAAGTTGTCAGGGCTAGGGAGATAGTTAAGTCAGTAAAGTGTTTGCCAAGCAAGTATGAGGACCCAAGTTCAATCCCTGGCACCCATATCAGAGAACCAGACATGGTGGTACGTGTTTGTAATTCCAGTGCTCAGCAAACGAAGAGAGGTGGATTCTTGGAGCTCGCTGGCCTAAAATCTTAGCCTATTTGGCCAAGGCCAAGTAAGTGAGAGAACCTGTCTCAAAAAACATGATGAATGAGATAGATAACTGTCTCAAAACACAAGATAGATATACAGTTAGTGGGTAAGGCACCTCTTGCAAACCTGAAGATCTGAGTTTAATTCCTGGAATTGAACTTTCACATGGTGGAAGGAAAGATCTGACTTCTGAAAGTTGTCCTCTAACCTTTACCCACATGTATGCTGTGCATGTGACTCACCTCCCCCCAATAAATAAATGAAATACTAAGAAAGAAACAAAGTGGGGGCTGGAGAGATGGCTTAGGTGTTAAGATTCTGCCTCACAAGCAGAAGGTCCTGAGTTCAGATCCCAGGCCCCATGTAAAAATGACAGACTGAAAAAGCGGCAGCCTACACTTTCCAGCCCTGGTGAGTGGAAACTGGGAAATCCCAGAGTGAAGCAAAAAGGAGGTAGAAGCAATCCAGGATGATTCCTGAAGTCACCCTTGGTCCTCCACAGGGATACACAGTGCCCATAAAAAAAAAAAAAAGAGACAAGATGGACAGCATTGTTATTCTGAGGAATAACACCCAAGGTTGAGCCCTCCCCATAACATGCTTGTATATACATGTGCATACATGTGTGCATGAGTGTGAACACACATACACACACAAAGAATGTGTTAAGTCCCTTATGTGTACCAAGAACAGTGACAGGTGCTGGTCATGGGATAAGGTGAATGTAAAATAAATATACATGTGACATCTGTGTTTCTGGCACTTTGGGCCACATGGAGAACTTTCATGTGAGAGACACGTTAAAGTAGAATGGACAGACTTTTCCAGGGAGGAAAGGTCAAAGCAAGAGGTCACCTCTGCTGAGCTGCCACGCTTGGCCATGGTTCCAGAGTACCAGTTCCATGCTGCTCAGAGAAGCCCCAGCCAGTTGTTTTCTGTTCGTGTAGGACACTATAATAGTTACTCTTTTTTTTAATAAAAAATATTTTTATCAGTCCTAGTACTTGATAGGCTAAGGTGTAAGAAGATCTGCAAGTTAGAGGCCAGCCTTGGTTACATAGCCAGATCATGTTTTAAGAAAACAACCAAAAACCAAAAACAAATAAATAAACAAAAATGCTGCTCACTGAGTTGGACTTGGTGTTGCATGCCTGTCATCTTAGCACTTGGAAGGTGGAAACAAGAAGATCAGAAGTTCAAACCAGTCTTGGCTACATAATGAGTTTGAGTCTCGTTTGGGCTGCATGAAGCTCTCTCAAAAGTCAAAACTAAAGCAAGGGAACCCAAAAACCTTTAGTGATTGCTTAGTGAAACAAAGTTGTCATCAGGATCTCCTGCAAAAGGTTATTCTGAGCATGCATAAGGCACTGTATGACAATGAGCATCTGTCACGTTGTAAATGTTCAATAAAAACTCACAGTTAATAGCTGGGCATGGTGGCATATGCTGGTAATCCCACTACTTGCAAAATAAAGGCAGGAAGATTCAGAGGTTCAAAGCCAGCCTAGGTTATATGGTAACTTTGAGGCCCGCCTGGACCACACCTCAGACCCTGTCTCAAAAAACCCTTACAGTTGTCACTATTCAACAATGCAGATAAAGTGGGCAGATTCCAAGTCAGACTGTCTGGTCCAGATCCCACCGCTAAACCACTAAACCTTGTGCACTTATTATGTGGCCTCAGACAAGTCCACTGTATTATATTACTGGAGATGGAAACTCTTGTTTCCTGTGAAAGTTAAATGAGCTCTCTATGTAAAGGATTTAGAAACAGGCCCGGCGGCAACAAATGATTAACTTGTTACATTTGTTATTCTTCACTCTATTGATTTTGTAACAGATGCCAGCAATTGGGGTGGGTTAAGTTCAACTTAATTCTTGCCAGATAGAATTTTCCAAGCCAGTGGGATTCTTGTCACTTTTCAACCTCTGACTTTCAAAGAAGGCTCCACTGGCTGTTCTCTTGGGGTTCATGAGAGCATGCAGGGGATGTGGGCACGTGGGACAGCGTGAAAGTAGCCAGGGGGAGCAATCCACCCCACCTTCCTTGCAAGTTCTTTGCTGTTCCCATCATGGCCCTAGTCGCCAATTTTGGGACCCCCAAAAGGGCCCGGGAGAAGATTGTCAATGGAATCCAGCTGGGCATCCACTCGTATCCCAGGGGGGTTCCTGGTGGAGGATGGCACGTGCGAACGCCACAGATCGCCTCGGCTGGGGTTCTGGGACCTGGAGGGAGCCAGTCCTCGGACAAGGCCTTCCCGCTGCCAAGGCGCCCCTTCCCTGACTGACGCGTGCATCCATATTTGGGGTGGTGGGTCCTCTGCGGGGGGAGGATGGATCTTTGGGCCGCATCTGCCCCCCCCCCCGGGTCCTGGACGGTCTCTAACCCTGACCCCCCTCCCAGGCCGGGAAACAGGTGGAGGAGACTGTAATAGTTACTCTTGTGTGTTGCTGTGAGAGAGCATTCAAAGTCAAGCGACTTAAGGGAGGAAGGGAGATTTATTCAGCTGATGGTTCCAGAGGGGGGATGGTTTCATGCTGGAGAGGACATGGCTGGTGGCTGAAGTTGGAGACAGGCTGAGTCACTGCAGACATCCTGGAGGTTCAGAGCTGCTCGAAGGCTAGAGGATTCCTGGAGAGTCAAAGGAGTGAAGAAGCCGGTGGCAGGAGGGAAGAGAGTTTTCTAGCACAGCTTCAGAGAGTCTCTCTTCAAAGACTTCTGTTCTGTGGTTCCTTTTATCTGGTCTGCTACTGGGACGTTCCAATCAGATCTAGGGCTGGTCTTTGTATTGTAAATGTATTGATCTGGATAATCTCTTCAGGTGGTGTCACAGCTGATCTTAGTTAATGCCAGGTGTGGTCAAGTTGACACCCAGGAGTAACTATCACAGACTCGTATCTGGTGCTTGTCTTCTCATCCCTGAGTGAGGTTTGACAGGTCTTACTTCCTAGTTTTGTGCCCTCACATTGCTTCACTAAGGATTACTTTAATGTGTGTTATGTCATTTCAAATTGGGAACTCATCTTAGACTTTATCCAGGGAAATCTACCACAGCTTGACTTAGGCATTTACCCTCCAAAGAAGTTTTCAATTTGCTTTAGCCAGGCATCCTAGAGATATTAATATTTTAGGAATAACTTCCATGTTCATATCTTGGCTACAACATATATCACTATTTCAAATCTTGCACTGCTTTGTGGAAACATTCTTCATTATAATGCTTCTACTTTTCAGGCTGAGTCGTTGCCCTCATTTTGGCAAGTAGATTTCTCTCTCTCTCAATCTATCAATCTATCTATCTATCTATATCTCTATCATCTATCTATTATAGGTCATCTATCATCAATCTATTTATGAAATTCCAAAGAATAAATGAGTTTACATAAAAAAGAACTCTCCCAGATTATTTTGTAGAAAGGGAGTCAATCAGGTAAGGAGATAATGAATTAGTTAAAGCCTTTGATCTGAGTTTGGATCCCCAGATCCCATATAAAAATGCTGGGTAGAAAAGAGAGTGGCTGAGGTAGAGCAATCCAGAATGATTCCTTGGGCCTCCACAGGCACACATATTCAGAATGCTGTCTTGTACACACACACACACACACACACACACACACACACACACACACAAGACACATGGTGAAGCAGGGGTGGGGGGTGAGGGGAGGGGGGAGAACAGTTAATTTTTTTCCCCAGTCCAGTCTCAGCTGCTGCCACATGGCGTCATGTTGAACACAGGTCTTGCTGGGCTTCGAAAGCAGATGTTTAGTTTCATCCTGGTGGTAGCCTCATTTAGATAGTAGGGACACAACTCTTTCTCTCTAAGATTTCAGCGGTTGTATTCTAAGTCTAAACCACAATGACTGGTCCTGGGAGACTTCTATCCTCAGCTAGATGTGCGAAGAAACTTCTGTTTACTCTATTCTCCTCTCCGCACTGTTTGTGTTTCCACTGTCTGCATTTCTGTCAAGTCTGTTAAACTGCCTCAGCTTTTCATTTACCATGAGTAAAAATAACTCATGGACACAGAGCCCTCCATTTCATAATGATTCTCCAGTGAGCAATGTTGAAGTCCGGAAGGGCAAGTGATTTTCCAAGGGAATTGGTAGAAGAAACTTCCCTGTTCTGGATTATGCCTGCAACTCTGGACCCCAGGTTTTGCTGTACGGCAATCAGGGAAGTACAAAACTCAAATTCCTGCTGTGTGTCTGCACGCACTCTTGTTCATATGTTTACCTCTCACTGATGCTCTGCACCCTGAGCTAATTGACCTGGACTGTCTAGATCCTAGCAGCTGCAAACGGGTCAATAGATACAGTGGCCATAAGATTTTGAAAATCTATAGGTTTATTTGCACTCTGAGAGACAAAGTTCTATCTCTAAGTCAAAAAATGAAGATGTGAAAGAGAACCAAAATTAGTATTTCATGATCAGCTTTTCAATTATTTAAATAATCTGCATTATTAAAAGTGTTCTCTAAAGACTGAGCAAAGTCCTGGGTCCTGTTTTGTTCTTTAATCCTGGCTCCCCTTCCCTTGTGATATCTTTGCATGATGAAGGTTTAAGAGGTGGAAATGAAAAGGGCCAAGTTCAACAGCTGCCTTAAGTGACCACAAGATGTCGATGTAATGTAAGAGAAAGAGAAAACGATTTCCAGTGAGATTCTTTTAAAACCAAGTTCATGCAGACCAGTGAGGTGAGAAAAGCATCCCATAAATGTTAGTAACCCTGTTAGTCTCTTGTTATATGTGTTTCTTGTTTCTTATGCTTTCTCCTCCACCTGTGTATTCCGTAGAGTTGCCAATGTAGATATTTCAGTAGCACAAAGTGGAGAAACCACACTTACGTGAAGAATGGTAGCTGTGTGCACACTGTAGACACTTCATTTGTGCTCAGCACAAATACATATTAAAATATTGAATTGAAATCAGGTTCAGCTTGTGACCTGCTCCACACTGATTCTCAAAGCTTTTTCAAGTTTTCTTCTATGGGTGGTCAACCTGAAATGTGAGAAGGATAGATTACATTCTAACGTCACTTCTTGGTTACTGGGGATCCAGGGTTTTAAACGTAGGTCTTGACGCACTAACTCCTGACTTTTTCCATGCCTCCTTGAGAATGAGATTAATAGTGACTATTGCCTCTGGACAGCTTCCACTGGTGGGTTTGGTGTATTGGTGCCATTGGCTATTCTTTGGGCTCTGGAAATTTGTGAAATGACTAAACCTTCCTGCCAGTCCATGCAGGCATATATTCAATACAATTATTCCTGGAGTATGAAAAGTCCAGATTTGCTATATTTGACTTGAACTTTAAAAGTTGACATTTAAGGGAAAGTTTTGTAAAGACAATCTATTTTAGGAATTTATTACTCCCTGTTCTAAGACTTAAAGTGCAGCCAGTCCCATCAATCTGTTTGGTATTGGTTTGCTCAGAGGTGCCTGTGGCCACTGTATGACTTTCAAACTATATAGTCACCTCCTAAAAATAGCTTTCATGGATTGATCACAATCCTGTGTGATAGACCGTTCTTCAGATACTACTGACAATTTTCTGTTACTGTATTGCAACTTGGAAAAGTATAATTAAAAGTTTGAGCTCATAAACAATTCTGTCATCCAAGTCCTACTCAGGTTCTTGGAATCATGTTTTATTGAATAGTCCTGGGCTTCCTCACCTGTATGTTACAATGAGGTCTGATTAAGACTGGAGATGCAGGGGCTCGGGATAGAGCATGGTGGGTAAACTGTTTGCTGTGAAGGCATGAAGAGTTGTGTTTGGATTTCCCACACTGAAAACTGATTTGGAGGTATGCACCTGTGACCCCAGCACTGGGCAGCAGATCTGTGCACCTCACCAGCCAGTCGGTCCAGCTAAAATGTTCTGGTTTCAGCAAGAGACACTGCCTTGAAAAATAAGGTGGAAGGCAACAGATGGAGATGACCTAGGTTGAACTCTGCTTTTCATAAGCACACTCATGAGACAGTACACACATGTAACACACGTATACACAAATGCACATACCACACACACATGCAGAAAGAGAGAAAGAAAGAGAGAGAGAGAGAGAGAGAGAGAGAGAGAGAGAACACAGAATGGAGATCCAATGCATATAATTGTCTCAGTACTAAGCTTGTCCTAACAAATAAGGATCTTAAAATTTTTAATCTTTAAGAAGTAGATGGATATCTACAGGTGTGACAAGATACTCTTGACATATTAAGAAGCAAAAAAACCATGCGTGCATTATTTAACTTTGAAACATCATATTTATTAAACAGTCTAAATGGAGGTATATGCCAGCATGAAATAGAGTAGCGTTGTCCAATAGAAAGAAGAGCTTACATGTAATTTAAAATTTCCTAAGAAGCTCATTAAAAAGATAAAGAGAAATAGATACAATTAGTTTCAGTGATTTATTAATGTCTTCTTATACATATGAACTTATATGTTATACAATAACATTTTTATTCTAATCATACAATGAACTTTTTCCACAGTCAAATTACCATTTCTTAAAGTTAAATGAATCAAAAGGAAGGAGAATTGAAAAGCTCTGTTCCTGAGTTCTGCTAATGCAGTTCAATTGCTCCACGGTGAGCTGTCACTCCTGGCTATGGTTCTGCATAGTGTAGAAGGACGGCATTTCCTAGGGGGGCCTCAAACTGAGTGACCATGAAAGATGCCGACCCTGAAGGATTTGCTTTCCTGGTCCTGAAGCTTGGCCTGCTCCAGGGCCACTGTCTCTTACCAGGCTCAGTGCCCTCTTCAGGAGTGGGTGGGAGTGGGGGCCTGTCACACCTCAAATGTTAGTCTTCGTCCATGTTTGATATCATTATTAAAAATGTAAAATAGTGTTTGGGCTGGAGAGATGGCTCAGGGGTTAAGACTCTGTCTTGCAAGAGAAGGTCCTGAGTTCGGATCCCAGGTTTCACGTTAAAAACTCCAGGCGGAAATGGCAGCGGCCTACACATACATGCGCGCGCACACACACAAAGTATATTTTAAAATGTAAAATAGTTTTTAATAAAAAAATGAAAGAAAAATTTGAAGTTTCTTTCTGAAATTAGTGATGCAATACCCAGGTCGTTCATCACAGAGAACTTATGGAAAGGATTTGTTGATGTATAATGGTCTCTGCTCAAAGTCAAAGAGAACTAATGATCTTCTGCAGACTGGAATTCTGTATCTGATGGGAAATGAGAAGAGCCAAGTGATCCTTCACTGAAAGATCAGTCAGATATCTATGGGAGGAAATTTGAGTGCTGCTTGGCGGGGAATGTCAGGCAAGGTGCCGGGGTGGGAGTCATGGAGGTTCTTGAAGAACAGGAGAGAGTGAGTGAGGTGTCAGCACAGGGACTCTGCAACCTGGGAGATGTTATTTGCAGCCACAAAATGAAAGACATGCCTGGTCCAATCTCTCTCTCTCTCTCTCTCTCTCTCTCTCTCTCTCTCTCTCTCTCTCACACACACACACACACACACACACACACACACACACACACACACACACGACGCACAAATGACAGATTTCACAGCCAGCTCTTCAACTCGTCCTACCTCTAGGAGGCCTCTCCAGGGTACCATGGCTCACTCAAGTAGTCCATTCCCTTATTCCTCCCTTCCCTACTGATCCTTGGTTTAAACTCTAGTTTCTGGCTTTTTTTTTTCTGGCTTTGCATCTTTAGGCAGAATGTTTGAAGATGCAGTTTTTTCCTATTTAGATGCACACTGTTTGATGTACCTTATCCCCTGAGGAGTACAGGCATAGACCCTGGACTTTTGGGGCTTTACAGAGGTTCACAAAATTACTTAAGTTTTGAAAAATATGTATAGGCTAAAAAACATGAGAAATCGAAAGTAAATAATCTGTTAAAATATACAGCTATAACACTGTAACAGCTGTATGAATTGCCACATTTAGAATTCATACAAGCTTCATTACATTTGGAAATATTTTTGGAAGCATAAATTCCTCATTTTGAAAGGATCTCTAGGTATACATGGTAATAGCTTACAGATTAAAGTCCACCATCAATCAAATGCTGCTATTTGTAAAAACAAGATTATAAAATTCCTTTTGAAAAATTTGCAGCTAGAATTTTGTTCAATGTGGGTGAAATTTTGCTGTGATGTTTTATTTGATAGAGAGGAGAACCTCCAGCCTATAAGTGCTCAAAAACTACTGAGAAATTAATTCTATCCATCTAGTACTTGGTCTTTTTCTTGCTTGAATACCAGGTAGATAGTGAAATATTTTGGGGGGAAAGTCAACAAGCTGTCACTGGGGCATATTAACTTTTAGCTAGCAGTGAGAATTTCAATCCTTTCATTTATTTGAATATACAATATACCCAGGAAGATGATAGGAGATGGCAAATGGGTCTGGTACCTTGTAGACTGCTATTGATTGAAAAAGACAGAGGCTGCATTACATCCTCTGGGAGAGGAGGCGTGAGCAAAGCTTTGGTTTTAAAATGTTCAGGAAACTTCAGAACTTCCTGCTCTGTGAATTAACAGCAGTTGGGGAAGGATGTAGTTGAAGATGATTCTACCCTCTTGATCTTGCAGCAGATTAAATTGACTGTTCCCAACGCTTCATTCCCTTCTCTGTTAGAGAATCATACCTTGCTGTCCACCGCAGTGTGGCTGGTAGATCCCCACTTCTGCAAAATGCATGTCCTGCTCCAGGCCAGCGTGCTTCAGCCAGTGGAAGAGCAAAGGTCCAATGTGTGATGGGCTCTACCTCTTTCCCTTTCCCCACTCTCTCCAGAAAGATGTATCCCATAGAGTTTATCCCTGTATCTGGAATGAACATCTGCATGGAACAAAGAAATGGCCACAGAACATCTGCTGACAGGTAAATAAGTGGAAGGTTACTGCTAGCCTTTGCCAGCCATTGAGATGTAGCAACTATTCGTTACACAGCAAAGCTGACTGAAACAGATTTTCATGAGGAGCGCTCACCTTCCTTATGAGGATTGTGCTCAGAGTTCTTCTGTTCTAATTTGAAAATAAAAAGATTCTTGCATTAATCAGGAGTGAAGACAACCAGCTTGTTGATTCTCCCCAGAATCGCTTTCTACAAATATCATAGCAACGGGCACTTGAGCAGGGTTAGAGAGTTGGCATAATCTCAGTCTTCACACCATAGATGTCATGGTGCCACAGGTCCCATGTCAGGATGCTGAGAGAGGTCATGGAGACACATGAACAGCCATTAAATTCTTTACAGGTCCCTAATGTACCTTCTAGAATTTGCTGACATGGGCATTTTGCATTATTCAATGACAACTGTGACATTTTCCTTTTGCCAATTTTGCTAGAGTTAGGAATTCTTTGCAAGTTTTTTTTTTTCCACTTCATAGAAAACTAGTGTTAAATAAATCAGCTCATTTTCCTGGGGCTTAATTTAGCACATTATTTAGTTCTCCATGGTGTGACCCTGTTTTTCCTTCTCTCGAGTTTCAATAAATGAAACACCTTGACTCAGAGAACTAGAACCTTCCTGTATTATTCTTATGTCTGTATAGGTGCCCTCGTTTATCTTCCATCTATGCTTCACTCATTCATTCATCAGAATTTAAGGCTATTTCACACTCCTCAGACACGAGGAAAAACAAGAAAGATCACGTTTTATTCTTTTGCAGTTAACATTTTTAGACAACCTTAGGAAGAAATCTGCCTGGGCGGAGGGACTAGAAAGTCCGCAAACCATGAAGCAGTCCTGAGCCACTAGCAGGGACCTAGTTCCAAAGCAGAGTGTTGGGGGCTGGGGTTGACACAGAAGGAAGCCTGGTTCCCGTGAGCCATGCTAGGGAATTTAGATTTTACCCTAAACATAGTTAGAAACTGAAAGCAGAATTGAATCTTAGAAAGATAATCTCAGCTGCTGAATAAAGGATGGAGAGGAGCAGGGGGAAGACAGAGACTGTGTGGTGAGACTGGAGGGGGACTAAGTGACTTGGCCCGAGCTGAGCCGATGGGCGGAAGAAGTTGTCCAGTCTGGGACTTTTTTTTTGACATAGAACATGCTGACAGGTTGGCTGTGGCACTGAACCAAAAATGTATCAAGGATGTCGCCTCTGCTTTTGGCCTGCGCAACTGAAAAACCTGTGCTGTGCTGTTCCCTGGCAAAGGAAAGAAGGAAAGACTGGCAAGGAAGCAGATTGCTTCGGGAGTGGAGAAGGAGAATGTATGTCTTAGCATGTGGAAAGGCTGTTGCTAGGGGCAAATCACCTGCAACCGGGGCTGCCACCGCACACAAGCTGGAGGTGTGTCTCGTACGTCTTCTAAGGCAACCTGGACACTGTGGACCATTTAAATTTGAGGTCAAGCAAACCTTGGGAAAAAAAAAAAACTTTAAAAATCTTTTGCTACGGTGCTCATCATAAAGAAGGAGAAATCTAAAGACTCAGAGAAACAGGATATCTGCCCTGTCCTAAATACACAGCAAGCATGCATTGCTCTGGTAACTGCATCGGGTTCCTCTAAACTGTGAGAGTTGGGGCAACATGGTCGGTTGGCTAAACTGACCTTCTTATTGACTGTGGAGATGAAGTCTGGCAGAGTCCATCCTCACCTGTTTGTTGATGTATTGATCATGGTGGCTTCCAAGCTATGACAACAGGGGTGAATAGGTAGACTTTGACTCTCTCTCTCTTTCTCTTTCATATAAACATGACAGAATATATACATACATACATATATATATATATATATATATATATATACATATTTCCTTATGAAAATACATACATATACATGTTGAGACCCTTGGAGGAAAAGGTTGCCAGCCCTGGATCCGGTGGAACCAGTAAGCCAAGACAGAAATGCAGGGAAACTTGAGGACATGAGAGAGCAGGACTTCACTCAGGGATCTGGCTGAAGTCCGTCCCCAGCTGCAGGAATTCTCTCTCTGGAAGAAACTGCCCCCTCTCACAGGTATGACAGATTGGTTCAAGGTTAAGTGCTGATCCCCGTTTGTGGACTACCTGAAAACTTGGGAATTTTGTTTGGAATTCTCGGACAAAGCTATGGCTTTATTATTTTTATGGTTAGTCTTTTAGTGTTTCATACATGAATACAGTAAATTTGTGATTTTTTTTTCAACACCTTAATCCCTAACTCCATCCTTTCTCTTTTCTCCATTACAATCTTCTCTTCCCTTACCAGTCTCTCTCCTACTTTTTTTTTTTTTTTGCATATGTGGTCCACTATGTTTCATCTGGATTGCTTGACATGTGACTAAGCACTCGCTAGAGCAAGAATCATGTATCAGTGGATATAGCATTGAAGAAAGCATCTGCCCCCTTCAGCTGTGATTATCTCCCAAGAGTCTCTCAGGGAGGTATGGGGTCTTCCCATTCCATGACGAAATGTGGATAGGCAAAATTCTGTGCAGGTCTTGTCATGTCCCAGAAGACACTGTCTGGCTGCACCCCTACCTCTTGTGCTGGTTCTGGATTTGGAAGACCATGGCTCCAGGAGTTCTGGCTGCTGTCTACAGATGCACAGTCTTTCTTCACTTCTGGACTGAAGTTACACAAGGCAGAAAGACCCCTGCAGAGAAACGGATGGATAATGGATTATGACTATAAGTAATTTGATAGTGAGGATGAAATGAAGAAATGAATGTTTTTTTACACATCTTTCCTACAAATCCAAGCCTTGAGTATTTTCTTTAAATGTTATCATTTATTTATTTGTTTGTTTGTTTGTTTATTTATTGTGTGTTTGTATCAGAGGGCACTGTAACTTCGGGAATCATCCTGGATTCCTTCCTTTTTGCTTAGCTCTGGGATTTCCAGGCTCCCCTCACCAAGACTGGAAGTTCAGGCACTCCATTTCAGTCTGGTGTTTTTACGTGGGACCTGGGATCTGAACTCAGGTATTTCTGCTTGCAAGGCAAAGTCTGAACCCCTGAGCCATCTCTCTAGTCTGAGTATTTCCTTTAAAGTGTCGTGGAAAGTAAGTTTTCATTCATCTACCCTTTTATAGGATTTTTCTCCATTACCACTCTCAGACTAGTTAATGTATCTTCCTTATTATGTGGTTGTTTGGGGCAAGGATGCTTTTGTTTTTCATGTGGACAGATATATGAAAGCAGAAACTATATCTCGCTTGCTGGTAAGTCTCTTCAGTCCTTGAACCATGCATGGTTCTATCACAGTAAGTGCTCAAAGGATAAGTGGATGGTGGAGGCTACTTTGATAGCAGTTGACCTCAAAGTCATCTATTGAGAATGAGTCAAAAACAAGTCAAGTGAGGAAAAGGAGCAAGAAGACTCCTTCTTGACTACAGCCTTCCTCCTCACTGTCTTGAACTGAGACAGAAAAATATTGCATGTAAAACTAAACTTTGGCTTAGATTGAACTGAGTTTAAAAAAAACACCTGAATGTGAAAAGATTATAACCATCCAAAATAACTCATAAGCCACGGACTCTGCTTCAGATGTTTTAAGAAAGGGACATGCATAATGTCTAGGCATTGGAGTTGAGTGGGAAATAAAACAGTACCTTCAATATTTACTAATTCAGTCTGTTGAAGCCAGAGGGAATTTTCCAAAATCCATTTTGATGATCTTGTAGAGCTCCTGGGGGGGGGGTATAATTCCTCTGTGTGTGTGTGTGTGTGTGTGTGTGTGTGTGTGTGTGTGTGCATGCCTGTGACCACTGTTTATAAAAATGAGTTTCTAATGGAGGTTAGAAAACTTGCATTTGCTAGAGGGACACAGAGGAGGCCTTGACAGTGCAGAGTGTTCACCTGGGTAGCAAGTGGATCAATAGTGCTATTAATAGAACTGCAGAATGACACGGGCATCTTGGTTGAGAGGGAAATTATGATGCTGACCATGTGGATGGTCATAAGACTAACAGTCTTTTTTTTTTTTTTTCTCTAGAATCAAAGATGAGTCACACAAGCATGTTTCAACAGAGTAACAGCTAAAATAAAACACCCTTCACCCATACAACCTCTTCACAGAGCTGGCCCACAGACCTAGTTCCCTGGTAGATACATACAACAGGGCCTCCAGTCAGGCTGTAGCTTCTGGCAATGGCAGCTTCCAGGATTTTGTTTCCAACGGGACTGGGCAACCCATAGGAACAGCTTCTAGAGGCCCCTCCCATTGGCTTGCATTCTTACCAAAGGCCCTGCCTGGCAGCAGCAGATCCTTCTGTTGGTTGATGCTCCTCTGAGGGATTACTGCTTGCTCCTGACTTTCATGCCCCTGGAATGTCATTAGGTTCTGGAAAGTTCTGCTTTTTATTGACACTCTAGAACTCTGGGAGAAAATTTGCTTTAGGTAGCGAGGTTGAGCTTAGCTTGCAAGACTGATAAGTGTTTCTTTATCAGTGGTTTCTCTATGTACTTGGCCAACTGAGCAGTTTGTATATATGGGAGGTCACTAAGCAGCCATGCTTGGAACAGTGTAACAGAAAAGACTATTATAAAAGAAAGTACGTAGAGTAATAACCAAAGTCTGAAAGTCACTGAGAATTGTACGAATGAACTACAAATGGGCATGTGTGCTATTTTGGGTTGCATTCCCAGCTGCTTTTATGTCTTTTCTTGTTGTTGCTGTTCACTAAGGCATCAAGGCCAAAACTAGCATACTTACAGCCTCTAGCCATACATTGTCTTCAAAGGTCACACTAGAATGTTGCCAATTCCTTTCCCAAATTACCCAAATCTAGGCCCTGGCCATGTTGGCAAATACCCTCATGCAGCTCCCTTGTCACCACATCCTGGTATTGTGGCATCCATGTAAGCAGAATTCTGGGACATGGCCCAAACCTCCCTGAGCGCTTATTATAAATATGTGACTTTGCCCACCAACCCCAAGTTAAAAATGATGAATGGCACAAAATAATGTCCAAATGATGGGTTAAGTTTAAAAACACAAATCGCAAAAATAGAGAAGCAGTTGATGTTGTAGAAAATTCTTGCTAAGATTTTGAATTTGACAGTTTTCAAAGCTTGATGGCTCCTCATATCATTAGCAAATGCTAATCAGAAATGACACAGACTTGAAAGAATTTGACTCAGACATAGATGAAGAAAGGGGGCAGGGACAGTTCTCCTTAACAAAAATCCCTCTGGAATGGCATAGAAGAACATGTTTGAGAAATGAAAAGAATACAAGTTTATCTTGATTTTTTTTTTAGCAACACAGGTTTCAGTATTAAAGAATTTCAACCCCAAAAAGAAGCCCTGAGTATAAATTGTATTAAAAAATGGAGACTAGTCAACATTGTTACATTGATGATTTGTAAGTTCAAAATTTTCCAATTCCAATTGCTTTTTTCAGAGACTTGGGCTACACATGGTTTGTGTTAGATCTATCTGCATTCCTGAAATTCAAGTTTCTTTGTGTAGCACCCAACACATTGGCAGTCAAATTGGGGCACTTTATGAGGCTCTGTGTCTTATTTTTATATGGCTGATGATAAATCTAAGGTCACTAGAAAACATTGGATGATGAATTCAAGGAGGTCCTCAACCAATTCTCTTCTTTAGTCTTGTCCTTATCTTTGTCTACATAATACCTTGGACTAAAAATATAATCTTTATAGTATTTGTTTTTCCCTTGACCTTTGCTGAAGAAGGACTTTGATGCTTTAAATGACATTTTCTTGTTTGAAAGTGAGTTTAAACAGGGTGAACAATCAAACATCTGAGTTTCATTGGAAATATTTATTTCTGCACAAGTGAGTAAAAATGATTGAAAAATATATCATTTTCCTTTCTTTTGTCTCTTGATTTTGTTAGTTTTTGTATTTTTTTTTGAATAGTTGAAGACAAACTGGATAGGAACATGTCATGTCTTCTATCCATTTTCCCAATAGGAGTCTTATGATATTCATTCATACATGATATAATAATAGGTCAATAATCTTCTTTGCTTGCATCATTTCCTTGGAGGAGTTTTGAAACCTAAAGTCTTGTACTATAAGTAAATGATTGTATGTGTGTATGTGTGTGTGTGTGTTAGATGTATGTCTAAGTGTCCGTGTGCCACAGTATGTGTGTAGAAGTCAGGAGTAACCTTGGGCGTTGGTCCTCACCTTCCACTTTGAAGCAGGGTGCCTGGTAATCTTGCAGCTGTGTACTCTAAGCCAGTTGACACTTGAGCTCCCAGAGATTGTCCTGTCTCTGCTTCTTATCTCACCATAGGAGCCGAAGTTGTTACTCCATCCTGACTTTACATGGTTTCTGGGGATTTGAAATTAGGTTCTCATGTTTGTGCAGCAATTGCTTTAACCACTGAGCCATCTCCCGAGTCCTGAATGATATCTCTTAAGCCCCATTTTAATGGTTACTTTTAACTACTGCTGTGAGAGAACATTCAAAGTCAAACAACTTAAGGGAGAAAAGGAGATTTATTCAGCTTACGGTTCCAGAGGGGGGATATAGTCTTTCCTGATGGAGGTGGCATGGCTGGCTGGCCGAAGCTGAAGACAGGCTATGTCATACCCATCTGAGAGGCTGAGAGCTACCAGGCTGCTTGCTGCAAAGGCAGACTTCTCCTGAAGTTAGTGTGGGATTAATCGACCTCAAAGCCCACCCATTGTGACTGCCTTCCTCCAGCAAGGCTCCATGTCAAGGTGCCTTGAGACTGTGGGGGACACATTTCAAACCGTGACACCCATTAAAGTATATTTCAAACATATAGTTTCATAGTTTCTATTCATTATTTTCATTTCTGGATCTGTGTTGTGATTAACTTGGCTGAGAAACTAGTAAAGAAGTAAATACTGGACAAGTTCAACTTGTTCTGTAGGATTTAGACACATATTGGCACGAGTCCACCTGATGGATGAGTAGAAACCAAATGCCTGCCTGCCTAAGATTCTGTGCATTTGAGGGTGCTTCTTGTAGATGCCTCTGGCTATGAGTGCTTACCCTTCTAAAACGATACATTTGATTTTCCATAAGCTACTGCTATTAATTACACCATAAAGTTTGTCAGTTGCACTATGTACTATCTTTTATGTGAAATAGCAAAATTAAATTATTTTTTTCTGGTTATTATTTGTAAATATGCTTAAAAAATCCCATCGAATAATTCTTTTTAATGTTGTGGCCAATATATTACAAGTGTTTGAGTTTACTTGTTCATTTTCCAATTGTTAAACTGAAATTTACACATTTAATGTAAGTTAAGTTCTCTTAAGCTTTCCCACCTTCTAAGTTAAGCTTTCCCACAGTTCTAACTTCTGTCAATGCTGATGAATTTTGTTTGCTCTTTACCCTCACATAAATTAAATTGTTCAGTTTATATGATTTCCTGCCTGGCCTCTTTCATTTAACATAAGATAGTTATTTTTCTATTGCTATATAGTATTCCACTGCATAAATGTTCTATACTCAATTACTTGTGGACAGACATTTGAATTATTGTCAATTTGGAAATAGATAAAATTGCTGTGAAGAAAGTATGTCAGGCACCTGCCCCTCATACACTCCACATGTGGAGTCCATGAGTTCGTTTCTAGCTCCCTGCCTTTCATGGATTTCATGCATGGAGTCCATGAGTTCTCCAGGGTGCCTGCCCCTGGACTCCACATCTGGAATAGGAAAGTTCAGTTCTTTCTCTCCTCTAATAAACTCCACTTTAATCCTTAAAAAAAGAAAGTATGTCTTTTGTTGGATATATACCAGAGTAAAAGTTTGCAGTGTCATAGGTATATGTGGTATCTTCATTAAATATTGTTGTTGTTTTCCAAAGTGTTTGTATTTATATAAATTATATATTTTAACTTTGATGATAATAGTTGTGACAGTATTGGTCAACTTAATGTATGTCTTAAGTTTTATGCTCTTGAGGTGAATATCAATAAATCAATGATTGTTTATAGTTCTCATCTTTTTATTTTACTATCTTTTAAGCATCTAATGCAGAAGATAGGTCTCTATGTCTACTACCTTGAGTTCTATATTTAATTCAGAATATTGGTATTTTAAGAGTATATTTTACTTTGTTTACTTTATTCTTAGTCTTAGTAACAGTCTATATATAATCAGTATGATTCATGAAGTAAAGAATAGTTATATATTTGTGGAGGAAAATCATCCATGACTCTATTTCTGGCATGAAGAAATGAGCTAAGAGAATACACTGAACACAATGAGAACATGAGTTCCATAAAGTCATATGTCTGTTGACCATACATTTCTGCACATAGGCTAAGATGTAGTAGCTTCAATAGCTAAGTCATTTATTTAGTTTATTTGCTGTTTTTTTTTTCTTTTCATGTTTCTTTCTTTCATGTATATGTGTGGATACGTGTGTGTACAGGTGTATGTAAATGAGTGTTTTTGGGTGTGCATGGCATGGAGACACAAGAGTAATATCTGGAATTGTCTTTGATTGCTTTTTCACCTTATTGTTTTAGCTGAGTCTTTAATTAAACTCAGAGTACACCATTTTAGAACTAGTCTGGATAGCTAGCTTGCTCTGGGTATTCCCAAGCTCTGCCTTCCAGGGTTAAAAATACAGGCCAGCTACCATGCCCACCTGGCATTTTTATGTGGGATCTGAACTCAGGTCCTTTTGCTTGTGAAGCAAATGTCTTTCTAATTATCAAATGTCTTTCTAATCATCAAATGATGTATTTTTTGATAAAGTTTGGAATATATATTTGGAGAATATAAATTTATTTTAACCATTGTGGAAGTATTGATTAAAACATTTATTTTTTTCTAAATCATCTCTAAGTTACATCTCTAGACTTGGTTCATGTTGGGTTAATTTCCTCTGTGGAATGTATAAAATTATGTTGTAGAAAAATTATATTTTGTGTGTTCTGAATCAGCTTAGTATAAGTCCTAGAAAGTGAATGTCATCATCTATTGACCATTGCTATAGCAAAATATCAGAGTTAGGTACTTTATTTTTTAAGAAAAAAAAATAGGTCTATTTCACACACAGTTTGAAGACTGAACATATATCATGAATAATCCCACCTGTTCAGACTCTGGTTAAGTACCTTCTGGCCTACATTGCAATATGCAGGATGAGATTGTGGCAAGAGTGTGTGAAGGGGAGAGAGCAGTTTCATGAACAGATTGGTTTTGAACTCTCCATGTAGCAGAGGTTGTCCTTGAACTCCTGAGCTTCCTGCTTCCATTTGCTGGGTTATAGGTATGTGCCTCTATGCCTGGTGTAGTTCATTTCTCCCATGGTATCAATCAAGTTTACTGAGAATGATGGTGGTATTTGGGAGACAATAGTAACAGGAGAATGGGGATGTCATTTGCTTAAAAGAAATACACTGGAATACTCATGGGTAATGTGTAATGATGACTGGATCTCATGAACAGCCCACACAAGTACTGTCTCCAGTGAGATCTTATATTCTCTATGTTCTCCCTTCCATAGCATTTGCTTGGTAGAGGTTAGATCTTCTCTTTCCTTTTCTAATATTTGTTCCAGACTATCTCTCTGTGGTTGCAAAAAGTAATTTCTTTTGTCTTCCTTTCAGAATGACATTTAAATTATTTATTGGTTTTATGATTTTGTGTTATAATTTTTTAAAATTTATTTTTATTATTTCCACTCATACAAACTTAACAGGTACACCGGTCCCCTCTCTCCCTCCAACTCTCCACCCCCTCCCTCCCCATCCCCCAGTGCCTCCCCCTCCCATCTCTGGAGCATCCTTTAATGTGCATGCCAAATTCTCCTCTGGGTCCTCCTCTCCAATGAGGTGCAAGGACCTAGTGGCATTTCCCAGAACCCTTTCCTGTGTTCCCATTAAGCATAGGAACACTACTGTGGCTGTCAATCCCTTGCCTCCAAGGATACTAGTGCCTTTAGCAAATGCTAGACTTTGTGGGGTCAATAGTGTGTTGGACATTGTGCAGGGCATGCAAAGTCCAATTATGATTGCTTCAGCCCTAACTTGTGTGGAGTATCTTGCATATCATTACTCCTCCCATCCTTGCAATCTTACCACCTCCTCTAATTTCCCTGAGCTTCAGGATGGGGAGAGATTAGGCTGGCTGATATAGAGTCTCTGATGTTCTGGATTATGGTTTGTTGATTTTTTTTTCACTTTTGCTGCTCCTGCAATACCCTTCACTCCATCCTGATGGGTATTGGATGTCACCCCTTGCAGTCCTTGATGGTGGCCTATTTTCTCTGCTGTAGCATGGTCCCCTCTCTCCTTTTTCTGGCATGGCCCTCCTTCCCCATCCCTTCTGTTCATAATCTTTGCAATTACTGTAGATATTACAGAGAATTATCCTTAAGTATCTCTAAGTGGGTTTGGTACTAGGAGCCACCTATTAGGGAGTACATACGGCACTTAATTTTCTGTGTCTGGGATACTTCACTCAATATAATTGTTTCTAATTCCATCCATTCCCTGGCAAATTCCATTAATTCATCATTTTTGATGGCCAAGTAGTACTCCATTGTATAGATGTACCACAGTTTCCTTATCCATTCATTAACTGTTGGACATTTGGGTTGATTCCATGACTTTGCTATTGTAAACAGTGCTGCTATGAACATGGTCATGCTTGTGCTATCAAGGTGAATTTTTGCTGTATGGGGGTTTATTCCCAAAAGTGGAATAGCAGAGTCATATGACATTTCAATCTTTAATTTCTTTAAGAATCTCCAGACGGCTCACCAGAGTGGCTGTATGAGCCTGCATTCCCACCAGCAATGTAGGAGAGTTCCCCTCTCTCCATATCCTCTCCAACATTTGGTGTTGTTTGTATTATGGATTTTTGCCATCCTGACTGGGGTGAGATGATATCTCAGGGAAGCTTTTTTTTAATTTTTTTTATTATTATTTATTCAATTGTGCATGTGTATGTGTGTGTGTGCGTGTATGTGTGTGTGCATGTATGTGTGTGTAGAACCACGGACGAATTCGGGAACCACCATGGCCCGCCTCCACCTCCTCCTTGTTTACTTGGCCCTGGGATTCACAGGCTCCGCCCTACCAAGACCAGAAACGCAGGCCACCCCCGCTTTCGCCCGGGGTCTATACATGGGGTCTAGGATCTGAACTCAGGACCTTCCGCCTGCAAGGCAGAGGCTTAACCCCTGAGCCACCTCTCCAGCCCATCTCAGGGAAGTTTTGATTTGCATTTCCCTGATGGCTAAAGAAGTGGAGCATTTTTTAAGATATATGTTGGACATTTTAATTTCATCCCTGATAAAGTTTCTTTTAAGTTCCAGGGCCCATTTTTTAATTGGGCCCATTGTTTCCTTGGTGTTTAGTTTTCTAAGTTCTTTGTGCACTCTGGATAATAGAGCTCTATCAGATATGTGGTTAGTGAAGATTTTCTCCCATTCTGTGGGTTGCCTTTGTGCTCGAGTTACAATCTCTTTATCTGAACAGAAGCTCTTTAATTTCACAAGATCCCATCTGTTGAGAGTTGGTTGCAGTGACTGTGCTGTTGGATGTCTGTTTAGGAACTATTGGCCTAGCCCAATCATCTTGATGGCCTTATATCAAGGTCCTTGATCCATTTGGAATTAATTCTTGTACATGGTGACAAGTATGGGTCCAGTTTTAATCTTCTACATGTGGAGATCCAGTTTTGCCAGCACCATTTGTTGAAGATGCTGTTCTTTTTCCATGGGATTTTTTGGCTGTAGTTGTGTGAGCTTATATCTGAGTCTTCAACCCTTATCCATTGATCTTTGTGTCTATTTTGGAGCCAGTACCAGGCTGTTTTTATAACTATGGACTTGAAGTATAGACTAAGGTTTGGTATGGTGATACCTCCAGCAGTGTTTTTGTTACTCAGGATTGTCTTTGCTATCCTGGGTCTTTTGTGCCTCCATATGAATTTTGAGATTGTTTGGTCAACTTATTTAAAGAATTGCTTTGGGATTTTAATTGGTATAGCATTGAATTTATATATTGCCTTTGGTAGGATGGTCATTTTTATGATGTTGATCCTGCCAATCCAGGAACATGGGAGGTCTTTCCACCTTCTAGTGTCTTCTGCAATTTCTTTCTTTAGGGTTTTAAAGTTTTCATTGTAAAGGTTTCTTACTTCTTTGGTTAGGTTTATACCAAGATATTTCATTTTTTAAGGGGCTATAGTAAATGGGATTGTTTCTCTCAAGGCTTTTTCACTTCTTTCATTCTGGGCATATAGGAAGGCCACTGATTTTTGTACATTCATTTTGTATCCTGCCACCCTGCTGAACTTCTGTATTAGTTCCAGGAGCTTCCTGGTGGAGTTTTTGGGATCCCTCAGGTATAAGATCATGTCATCTGCAAATAGGGATAGCTTGACTTCTTCCTTGCTGATTTGAATCCCTGTCCCTTTCTTGTCTTATAGCTTCAGCTAAGACTTCAAGTTGTTACAAATTTTTATTAAATGTTTTATTTATTATTTATTTATGAGAGAAAGAGAGTGAGAAAATGAGAGACAGAGACAGAGAGAGAGAGAGAAAACATATGTACGTTATGGTACATGAGTGGAGGTCAGAGGACAGTTTTTGGAAGTTAGTTCTCCCCTTCTACTATGTGCGCTTCTGAGAATTTACTGCAGGTCACCAGGCTTGTGAATAGGTGACTTACTCGCTGAACTATCACATTATAAATTATATTATTATAAAATATTACCCCATTATAAAATTATAAAAAATATATTGTAAATTATTTTTACCTTTAGAAGTTGTATTTTATCCTATTTTGAATTTGCTTTATAACATTTCATCAGCGTACATTTGATCTCTTTTCTACTGATTTCTCACTGTGGCTAATATTCCTTGGCTTTCTCTCCTATGTCCTTTAACTTTTATTCTTCATTGTTGTCATTATTAGTTTTGAAAAAAATCATTATTTCATAATTTCAAACACATCTGTATGTATAAACTAAGATACACTTTCATCATCCCTCCCCATATTGTCTCTCCTCCCTAGCAAACCCTGCTTCCATCTTCTTGTTTTCGGGTTGTTTCGTGGTTCATTGCATTCTGTCCTGTAAGGGTGGTTATCTGGCCATGGGGAAGGGGGCATTATTTAGTAGATCAAAGGCTACACCACTGAGGATTGTGATTCCCTTTCCCCCAGAAACTAGTAACTGCCTGAAGTTTCTCAGGGAGGGCAGGGCCTGGTGAGCCCCTCCCTCATCCAGCCCTGTGTCATCCACAGGCCCCAGTGTCACACAGGTAACCCCTGCAGCTGTGAGTTCATGGGTTTGTCAGCTCTGTGGTGTGTCTGGAGGAGAGCATTTTCTCTGTCTTTACTTTTGAAAGTCACATTTGGAGAATAGGAATCTTGTGGACCCACATTTATTTTCTCAAGTATGTGAAAGAGGTTATTCTGCTTTAAAAAACGAATCTCTTTGGAGCCATTGCTGCCAGTCTGCCAAGGTTCTTTTTGCCTACTCATCTTTCATTTTAAGTCCCAACTTTTTTTTTTGAGACAGGGTCTCAAGTAGCCCAGGATGCCCCTGAATGCGCAAGAAGTCTGAGCCTGGCCTTGAACTTCTAATTTTTCTGCTTCTACCTCTCAAATGTTGGGGGTCACCTAGATGTGCATCATGATACTCAGCTCCAATCATTTTTTTTTTTAATTTTTTTATTATTATTATTATTATTTATTCAACTGTGTGTATGTGCGCGCGCATGTCTGTGTGTGTGTGTATGTGTGTGTCTGTGTATGTGTAGAACCACGGACGAATTCGCGAACCACCATGGACGCCTCCACCTCCTTCTGCCCCGGGATTCACAGGCTCCGCCCTACCAGGACCAGAAGCGCAGGCCGCCCCCGCTTCCGTCTGGCGTCTATACGTGGGATCTGGGATCCGAACTCGGGACCTTCCGCCTGCAAGGCGGAGGCTTAACCCCTGAGCCACCTCTCCAGCCCTCCAATCATTTTTTTAAAAACTCAGTGCTTATCCAAACTTAGAAACTTTTCTTACTTTTTCCCCCTGAATTTCTAAGTTTTGCTTATTCTGATGGATGCTTCTGCTTTATGTATTTGTTATCTTCATATTATCAGTTGGATTTATTATTTTCTAAGCATTTTTTGAAACAGGAAGTTAGGGTTTGGGTATTTTTTATGTCCTTTATTAATTTTTTTCTTTTCTATGTATCAACCTTATATAGGACTTGACTTGGATAATTTTCTTTTTTTTAAAATTTTTTTATTATTTATTCAATTGTTCATGTGTGTATATGTGTGTGTGTGTGTGTGTGTGTGTGTGTGTAGAACCGTGGGCGAATTCGGGAACCATCATGGACCGCCTGCTCCGCCCTACCAGGACCAGAAGCGCAGGCCGCCCCCGCTTCCACCCAGCGTCTATACGTGGAGTCTAGGATCTGAACTCAGGACCTTCTGCCTGCAAGGCAGAGGCTTAACCTCTGAGCCACCTCTCCAGCCCCGGATAATTTTCTTAATTGATATGAAATTCCAGGCTTGATATAAATAGTTCTTCTACCCTCACAGTTCCCTTTTTTATTGTTTTCATGCTTTATTAAAATGATGACTTTATTTTATGAGCTATTGAACTTATGGGTTTTTGTTTTTCACAGATTTGGGGGGATCGAATCTAGGACTTCATGTATACTAGGCAGATGCTCTACCCCTAGGACTATAAGACCAGACCCCTTCCCATTTTTGAGACAGTGCCTTGCAAAGTTGCTCAGGCTGGCTTTGAACTAGTTCTTGTACTTATGATCCTCCTACATCATCGGTTCCCTGAGTAGGCTGTGACTCCAGGTCTGAACCCCCAGCCCTGACTTTCCATTTCTACCAGACTCTTCTTTTTCTATGTCTGGCCACGCTGGACTGTTTGCTTAGATTCCTTTCCCATGTGTGCGTCTCCTCGCCCAGAAGGAGCTCTGTCTTGTGAGTCGTATCAGAGCGGCCCAAGCTCTACCTTTCTCAGAGCAGCTTCCAGGCTGGTTGTCTGCCTCTCTGGCAGTGCTATTTCCCTTGGAGCTTTCTTGCTCTCAAAAACTAGAGTCCTCCTTGTTCTTTGCTTTTTCCCACGCCTGCTGAACCCAGGCCTTCTGGTGGTTGATGATTTGTCTTCATTCCTGTCTTGGGGTCAAGGGGTGTCTGGTCTCCTAATTTTATTACAAATATGGCTCATGGAATTTTGATTATGCAATCTATTCACTATATTTATGTGAGGATTTGGAAAAAGCCTAAAATCCCTGCTTCCACGGCAGCTTCTATTTTTCTAGAATTCTCTCATTCCTTTCAGAACTTAGACTCTATTAGGATGGCCCTTTATCTTTGCAGCTGGGATATCTTCGCAGTTGTCAGGAAGAAAACATGAACCATAATGACCTTCCACCTCACTCCTGTGTGTTTATTTGGGGTAGGGACCACGGCTGCTGACAACATTGCAGTATCCATAGATGGGCAGATCCCAAAAGCCCAGTGTTGTGAGCTGAAATACTTTTCAGTTTGAACATGGGAAGTTTTTCATTTGGTTTGTGGTGTGGACACTGTTTGTAGAAAGTCTGCATTTTCAGGTATATTTTTGTCACTCAGAGTGACTGCAAGATTGCTAATTACCCCAGGACAGGTTAGTCTGTCTGCAGTGTTTTTTCCATGCTGGAACCCACAGCTAGTCTCATCTGGGATTCTATTGCTTTTGGAGTGTTTGCTTGCCATGATTTGTTTCTTAGAAACCAGGTGGGTTTAGGATTGCTCCTCTATCAGAATTCTTGGACAATTTCATCACTGATCAAGTCACTTTGGTAAGACAAAATACATTGATCTTAGGGGTTGATAGGACCAAAGACTTGGGACAATAGTGGGATTGTTTGCAAATGAAGACTAATCTTTCCTTGTGAGTGAAAGATAGACTTATCCTAAATTTTGCATTTATTCTGTCATTTGTCATTAGTTGCCATAGCAACAGGGAAACAAAATTATGTGAGGTAACACTTGCTACCTGACTCCATTTTAATGTGGAAGCTATCATATACTGTTTACATTGTTGACAATGAGGCTTTTGGGTTCAGAAACAGACTCACAGTAGAACATGCAAGTTAAGAAAATATGTAAATACTTTTCCTATGTGTCCAAACTGGTTTGTGACATTTTAGAAATTCACCCACCAGTTCGGAGGTACCAGTGTAAAAAAGACAAGGGAAATACCTCAGGGATTAGTAAAGACTTAAGACATCTATGGAGAATTGAACTTAAAGTGTTCATAAAGTACTGTGGATATAATAAAAACTGCCCATGTACTCGGTGTGTTGTCTATTTGTAAGTCTATGACACTTGATTCTAGGTAAAATATGTTTATGTAAAATTCTGTTGGTTAACCTGTTAATCAAGATATATGAAAGGTCTTTGGAAGCCCATTAGTGAAGTCCTGTAAAATAAATTGAAAATTTTCCATTTATTTTCAAGAAACACTCAGAAATGCTTAAAAGAATGAATGGACAAGCTCTTTATACAAAAAATATATACTTTATTTTCAACTAGAAAGGTGCAAACATGTAACTTTTGGTCACACTCTCAACAAATAAACTGTCCAAAAACAGTCATAGTCAAAGTAGAAACACACACTTCCAGATGGAGCTCTGCCCAGCTATATAGAGCTGTTCACTTTCTTAATAAAGGCTATTTGCTCTCTAACAATGAAGTTACCACACTTCCTGCTAAAAATCAGAGTAGCAAGGACCTTGCTCCCTCGCTGTCAGCTTTGATGGACAGTCACTCTAACTAATTCCACTCTCCATTTGAGGATCCACTTTGCTTTCAAAGAACAGACAAGCTTATGTCCTTCTTCTGGTGTTCAGAATTTGAGGCTAGCAGTTCAAAATATCAAAGCATTTAAAACAAAGACAAAAAGGCACAAACAACTTTTAAATTAACTTAGATAGCTGTACAAATATATATATATATTCACAATATTTACAGTATCAATAAAAAATCTTGGCTTGTTGCAGGCACATTTACTTGCCACAAGCTGTCCAGTCTAATAGACAAGATTCTGACTCTTGACAGCTGTCATTTGAATCAGAATGTCAGAGCTGAATCCACTGTTCTGACTTACGGGAACAGCTCTACCCAGCCTCAGATGGTGGAGAACACACACCTCAGTTGTCCCTGGAGATATTGGTGGGTCCACAAGCATGCTATACTCTACCTCCAAATACTCTCCAAATAACAGGTGCATTACTGCTTTAAGATGACATGTGACAGTACTAACAGTTTCTCTACTGGTGTCTTCTCTGCTCTGGAAGCCACACCTCAGTATACATTCTGGCGCTGTGTGCTAACGAAGCCCCACTGTCAAGTTTAAACTGTCTTCAAATCAGTGTCTGGTGTTGACAGACTATTTGTACAACATGGCACAATGTTTTGAATTTGGTGGGAATTTCTCTCCCACCAGCAGTTAGAAACACAGATTTAAATTAACTTGTGCTACTGAAATCACTTTTTTTTTTAAACGAAAAAAGAAATGAGATGTAAATCAGTTCAAGTTACAGTCTAAAGAACTCTTTGTCTCTCGTTCCCTGGCTTTATGCCATGTCCCCGTACATCTTCCTGTAGTACAGCGACTCAAAGATGTCATTGTCACCGGGACAGTTGTAATGGCAGGCACAGGTCTTGATGAACATCATGTTCTTCTTCATGGTCTCCCCGTCGGGACACTTGAATTCCACTGGCAGGGTGGTGGTTCTGTGAGGTGTGCAGCACCGACCATCTGTGCACACCCCGCAGAACTTAGCCCGGTAGGTCTTCACGCTGGTGCAGCCAGACAGCTCAAACTTGACAGGCTTGGAGATTTTAGGGGTACGGATGCACTTTTTGCCCTTCTAAGGAAGAAAAGGGAAAGAAAAACATCAGTTACTGTAAGGGGAGCGGCCCTCCTAAGCACTCTGTATTCAAGTTTTAGGGTGTCTGACTTGTGTTTATATTCTGAGGAAAGAAACTTGGAGCGGCTTTTGCCAGTTTTTCCCAAAATAGCCACATCCTCTTTGGAATGTCTTGAATTAACTAGCACTGTGGAGAATTTTGTAGTGGAAAAGCCAGTGGTTACTGTTACACAATCTCTCATTCCAGCGCGACAGCTCCATGGTTAGATATTTTTGGAGATAACGGGTCTATAATTAACAAGGGAGGCCAGACACCTAACTCGGTGAAAATGAGTGAAGGAAAGCTGAGCATGTATGTACCTTGATGTTCTCTTCCAGGTCAACCTCGCAAGGCCTGACCATGCAGAGGCGGCTCTGCTTCTCCAGTCTGCAGAAGGCATTGTCATTGGTAACCCGGGTAGAGATGCCCATCCCACAGGTCTTGGAACAGGCACTCCACTCAGTGGTCTGGACCAGGCAGTTGGCTCGCATCATCGTTGGGTCTGGGCCAAATGTGTCTTCCAGTCGGTAGGCTGAGAGAGGAGCGCAACACCCAAGGTAAAATATTTGGACAAGACAACAGGACAGTTTCAACTTTTGCTTCATCCTTGGGGGCAAAAGTCCAGGTGTGTGTGTGTGTGTGTGTGTGTGTGTGTTGGAGGAATGACGTCACCTAGAGGAAACTTGAACTCACCTGCTAGTGCAGGGCCAACCGCGGTGCCATCCTTGTCTTTAGGCGCATCACACACCCACTCCTCGCAGCATTTCCCAGGCAGCTTGACCCGTTTGGGGAAGGGGCAGTCGGGACTGGGCAGGCGAACGTCCATTTTGCACAGGGGCACGCAGCCCACAGCCCCATCCAGGCATGTACACTGGTATTTGCAACTGCTCTGGAAGGACTCTCCGCTCCGGTACACGGTCCCACCGAAGACACAGGGCGCCCCATCTTTGGCTGTTGGAAAAACGAAAACGGGAAGCTAAAGGTCAGACACCGGGTTGTAGTGCTCAGAGGAGCATTAACCAACTGTAATTATCGGGGTGGCCAGAGGGGGTCAGGGCTGCAAGGTGGCTCGAAGCGGTGGCAGAAAATGATTCCACTGGAGCAGTTAGTTTTTCTAGCGGCCACCAAGGTGGGCTTGAGGGAGGAGGTGGCCGCACACCGAGGAGGCGGCCTGCGCTTGGGGCATGGGGCTGGAATTAGGGGGCGGCAGATCTTACCGGTGCACACGCCGATTTTGCGGTTGGCGGGGGAGCCGAAGTCACAGAAGAGGCCTTTGTGCGGGTCGCAGGGGTCGCGTTCGGTGCACAGCTCGCCCAGCTGCTTGGCGCAGACTCGACAGCAGCCGCAGCCGTCCAACACGAGGCTCACGCCGGCGGGGCAGCGCGGCGCCGGCTCCGCCGCGCACTGGCACGGCGCGCTGCAGTCCTGGCTGGTGGCCGGCTGCGGGGAAGAAGAGGCGGTCAGTGGGCGCTCGCTCGCCGGGTCCTCCCTCCCTCGGTCCTTGCGTCCCTCTCCAGCCGCCAGCGACCGCTCCAGGAGCTTACCCGGCTGCAGAGCGCAAGGAGGAGCAACAGGGCCAGGCGGACGGGGCCCGCGTCGGAGGCGATCATGGTCGGCGGGTGGCAGGAGGGCGCACGGACTGACGGAGAGGCGGAGAGCCGAGACGCGGGGCTCAGGGCGGAGGTGGGTGTCTGGACCGGTCGGGCGGTGGTGTCTGGCGGGGCTGTCGGCCGAGAGGGCTGCCGTCGGGTCGGGAGGAGGCGATCGATCGGTCTCCAGGGGCTGGAGCTGGAGTGGCTCTGGCTGCCTCTTCTTGCTGGGGAAGAGTTGTTGTGTGAGGCTGGCGGGCCGCCCCCGGCTTTTATACGCTCCTCGCCGCCCGGCTCGCCAATGGGCTGAATGGAGTCCTACACAAACACGGACATTCCTCGCATTCCACCCCACCTTCCTGCCTCATCAACTCACACCGGATTGATCCTGACCCCTTGACACCCAGCATTCCTCCGTCTGAAAGAGCTGGCACACTTCAGCTCGCCAGAAAAAAAAAAAAAAAAAAAAAAGAAGGCGCCGTATTTCCAGCACCAAAGAGGATTTTCCCCCCTTGTCTCTCGCATCCCTCTTGATATATATGATTGAAAAATACATAGTCAAATATCAGTTTTTATACCGCCTCTTTTGAAAGTATCTTTGCCCCGTTCTAGTCCATGATATTAATACTTTTTAGACTTAGATAACTGAAGAAGCAAAGAGAAGGAATTCCTTTTCTAAAAAAACCTCAAAGGTTTTCTTAACGCTTTTGCTACTTTTTTTTTCCTTTGAGAGACAAGGAGTTCTTAAACTTCTAAGGCGTGCAGAGGATTTCAGTCATCTGAAATCCCCAATCTGACTAAGCTCAAGGTCCTAAATGCTATATCTGAAATGCAGGTGTTTGATCTTCAGCCACTCGAGATAACGGTTTGGTGGCCAACAGCCAGACAAGAAAGAGAACAAAGCCACCCACCCCACCACGCAAGTGCTTGGGAGAGAGTTTCAGCTCTCTTTACACTTGAAGGGGTTTATTGCTGGAGTTCAGGGGAAAAGGGTGAGAGAGTGAGTGGCCATCCATGTCGCCAGAAAAAAATCTATTATTTCAGAGCAAGAGACTGTGTTAGGTGGGCTAGTGACAGGGCAAGGATGCAGGGACCGGCAAAGAAGGAATTAGAAATGAGACCAGCTCAGGGTGTTCTTGGATCATTTTTAATACAGCTGTGTTGAAGTCTGAGCTGTGAGTGTTTTCACTCACATTGAAGTCCACGGACTTCCAGTATGGATGAGACTTGGTTTGTCTTGAGTAAAGTATTTGATTATACAATGGGATCATTGTTTCCTGTTGTGTCCAGTTATACTCTTATAAACTGAAATATCTATAGTTGGTAACTTCTCATGTGTCTAAATCTCTTACTACTAAAGGAGTATGTAGCTTGGTGGAGAGGGAGCTAGTCCAGGAAAGGATTCCTTTATTCCCTGTTTGTGTGCAGGCGTCATACATGAAAAACAAACTTAAACACGGCTCCGTTTCTTAATATTGTTTCTCAGCTTCCCTAATGAGCAAATGTTGAACTTTGCTTTCCAATTGGGACTGTGTTGTTTACTGACTTTGTTGTTGTTAACAGCCTCATTTCCTGTTTTACTCTATGAAGTTTGTAGGATCATTCCATTTTGTTTCTCCCAATGCCCTATCATTCGACATTCTTGATATTCAAGAACAGCTTCTGCTCACTTAAAGAAAATATTTTACTTGTTTATTCTTATGAAAGAGGGAGAGAAAGAGGTAGAGGTAGAAAGGTGCATACATGTACCATGGGGATTTCTGGGGATCTAACTCAGGTCACTGGGTTTTATTATTATTATTATTATTATTATTATTTCCACTCATACAAACTTAACAGGTACACCGGTCCCCTCCCTCCCTCCACCTCCCCCAATCCCTGCTCCCCCCTCTCCACTGTCCTTCCTCCCCATCCCCCAATGTCTCCCCTTCCCTCCCCCCCAATCCCCCAGAGCATCCTTTACTGTGCATGCCAAACTCTCCTCTGGGTCCTCCTCTCCGATGAGGTGCAAGGACCCAGAGGCATTTCCCAGAACCCTTTCCTGTGTTCCCCTTAAGCTTAGGAACACTACTGTGGCTGTCAGTCCCTAGCCTCCAAGGATCCTAGTGCCTTTAGTCCATGCTAGACTTTGAAGTCACTGGGTTTGTAAGCAGGTACCTTACCTACTGAACCATCTGGCTAGTCCCACTTCCTCTCACTTGTTAATACTTTTGAACATAGGCTTCTGTGAGTCTATCTGTATCTGATACAAAGACAGTGTTAGAAACTTCATAAGGTAGATTGATACTTTGAAAACAGCCTATTCAAACTGGCCATTCTGTAAAAATATTTCGATTCATTCATCCAAAAGTAGCCCCCCCAAAACCCCACTTTGACTTCAGCACCAATCAGCCCATCAACCGCACACAATTAGCTCATTAAGTCAGCCATGTGCTGCTTGCTATACAATGCAGTTGCATGTCAATGGTGAATGGTGTGAAGGACCTGTGAAACTCAGGAAGAATTTTCATCATTGTTATTTAGTGTTCTTTCCAAACATTCCTCAAAGAGAAGAGGCCCGGGAGTTCCTATTTAAAGAAGGAACATTCCAAGTTATGTGACTAGCCACATGTGTATTAAAGGCAATTTGGCCCTTCGCTTTTGCCTCCCTTGTGGAAGTTTTAAAAGTCCAAACTATGTGGGAAGCCACAGTGAAATCTTTCAAGCCCTAAACTCCTAATTTTCTCTACCACCAATAGCGGGGAAAGGTGGGGTGAGTGGGGAAGGGGAGGAATGTGAAGCGTGAGTCTCACCTGAAGTGGAATGTAGGCTCAGATGGGGGAGTCTCTACCTTGGGTTAGAGGAGAGAGCTGTGGGGGAGTTGTCTGAGAACCCCACCCGTGGCTTCTTGTAGGCTCATTCATGAGAAATTGCTGGACTTGGTTACAGTTGGACAACTTACTTGTGTTCCTGGGAACTGCCATTTGCAAATCTCAGGAAAGGCACAAGTTGGAGCCAGATTCTTAGCTCTCATTTATAAAATGAGAATAGTAAGAAATCTTAGCTTCATAGTACTCCATAAGCATTAAATAGATTCAAAGTCTCAAGAATTGATAGATTATTTTTAATCTTAATTTTTAATGATGCCCTTCCTTTCCTCTTTCCTTCCCTTCCTGTCTCCCTTTCCTCCTCTCTCCATAGTAGTATATTACCATTCTTTGCTGTTCTTGAAAATGTATGTTAGGAAAAGAAATTTGCTTTTAATATGAAATTCACACCCGAAATTTCAATAGGTAGTTACAAATGGATGACTTTAATATTGGCTAAAAGGAAAATATATTGAAATGTACAGAGCATATAAAAATCTCAGGGTAGAAAAAAGATGTGCTATGCATTGGAAATTTAGGTTGAGGCTATTATCAAAACCTTTAAAAGGGTTAAAATGGAAGCCTATTCTTAAAAGAGTCAGAAAGAGGAGGGGGGTAGAGAATGGAAGGAGGGAAGACACCCAATACACCACAGACTGGAAAGTATGTTTTTATTATGATACACACCATTAAGTGCCAGGAAATTCCGAGGACAAGACTGACAGTTCAGCCTCAATCCATGCCATGGCAGCTGAATTCTTGCACTATTATAAATGACTCAGCAAATGTTTGCAGGCACCTGGGCGGTAAAGTGGAAATAGTGGCTTCTTACAACTTCATCCAACTCTGCCCTATCCCAGTCCTTTTGATTGACGGCAGGTCAGGAACAGGAGAGAAAAAAGTCTTTGAATTTGTGTGCAAAATGGTGAGGAGGCACTAATTTTGATCTGTAAGCAGTGGTTTATCTAGCAAGTGCTTTTTAGAGAACACTGCCCCCCCAACATCCCAAGATGAGGGATTCACTCAGGAGGCCACCAAGGCAGTTACCAAAGTTATATGAGGTATGTGGATCCACTGGGAAGGCCAGAGTGCAGGTCTGGTTAAATCTGGGAGGATGTTCCGCTGGTCATGTGTCACATTCCTTCCCTTATGTTTTCTGTTGCTTTTTTCCTCCCTGGAAAAAAAAAAAAAGCTATTTGATCAGGTATCAGACAGCGAGAAACCCTGCCAGGACTACAGGAAAGTGGCCAGACTCGGAGTGTTTGTGTACTTAAAGAAGGAATCTTGCACACTTTCAATTTTTCGGTGTAGACATTTTCTTATAAGAGCAAGCAGGAGTCAGTGCCAGCCCTCAAAGAGGAAATCAAAGGTCCCAGGGAAACATACCAGAGGAATGTGACTCAGAGCCAAAACCCATACGCAATGCATACACTGAGCTGTCAGACTTATAGGAAGTCTGGCTCTGGCCGTATAAGGGCATCAGAGCAGTGAGCTGTTTGTCCTTAGGGTGGGTCAAGAGTGGGTTTCCCATGTTTCTAGCATGCCTTAAATTCACTCATGTAAATGTATTCCACCCAAAAAATAAAGGTGGGGATTATACCAGAGGTTTTTTTGAAAAATAGTAATAAATAAATATTATTCTAAAATCTTCAGGGACCCTAGCTTGGTTTACACGACCTTCTATTTATTTAGGATGAAGGTTAAGGAGAGTTCCCTTTCCTTGGGAATGAGAAGGGTGAAGGAAGTACGGATGTTTGCTATGGAAATTACATTCATTGCCTTCCTGCTCTTTCCTCCTTATAATTAGTTCCCTGACTTTCTTAGGATATTTTCTGATACAGAGGTATTTGTCAGAAGGCAGTCAAGGTTTGCTCTGTGTGGTTTGTTTCATGCTGCCTGCTTGTACACAGAGTTAGGGATGGGAGGAATGTGAAAGGAAAGGATGCTTTTTTTTAAAAAATTATTTTTAATAAGAGACTTCCTACATTTTAGCATTTGTCTTACTTTGTGAACTAGTTTGTTAGTCCACTTAGTTAGTCCTGCTCTCTGGCTGGCTTTGGTTAGCAGAAAGTAATGTCAGAGAGCACAGGGGTTGCTAGGCATCAGTCAGGGGGGCTTTGAGACGTTCTCTGATGGATAGTGATCTCAAATGAGCTATCATTTAGCATCAAGGAGTGGTCTCCACCCTATTCCAATCAAACCCAGAGTAATCGAGAAGCTGACATTTCAAGGAATTGAAAAAAAAAAAAAGTCAAAGGATCATTTGGAGAGACCCTTCAACAGATTTTTGGAGAGAAAATTGAGATTAGCCGATTTATTCCAATGAATGGGAGTAGGTGAAAGGAAACAGATCTCGAAAGTTCTGTGAAATGTATCTGAAACTGTCCTGTAGGACTTTGCTGGTGTGGGGAAGACAAGACACATTTAGACAGACCCCATGGGTTCATCCCTGGGCTTTTCCACTTACCCCCCAGCCCCAAGCCTATGGCTCTTTCTTGTAACTCCAGAGCCCTCCTGGATTACAATTTGCAAATCCTCGTTGAGAAATGAGGAAGCCCGAGGAGGTACAAATTCCATGCCTCAAACTACTTTCTGGCCTTGTGGACTCAGAGAAGAAGGTATTCACTGCAGCTGAGTCTGAAGTTTCCCACCTGCTCAGTTACTGTGTAGCTCTAAGAGACAATGTTTATGAATGCGCTTTCTCACAGGAGGATTCTGAAATTCCCTTTCTCTTCTGTTCTTCAATGGAAGCCCTTCCCTGCCTGGAAGACAAAGTCACACTTAGACAGACTGGAGAGTGAGCGTGATGTTGTCCCTTGACAACATTCTCCAGCTCTTCATGGAGCCGAGCTGGAACTAGGAAAGAAGTCAGGGGAAATCAAATCCCATTTCAGTTTTTTTTTTTTTTTTTTTTTTTTTTTTTTTTTTTTAGGTGGATCTCTGAATAGATAGGAGTAAAAAAAATTTTTTAAATGGTTTTTGTGCCTCCTACATCCCTTAGTGTTGTCTGTGATTGTTGAAATATAGTATTGTATTCTGCTTGAATGATAATTTTCAGGATATTTGAAAAGAATTCTAGAGTCAACCTTTTTTTCCCATTTTTAAACATTTTTATTTATTTGTGTGTGTGTGTGTGTGTGTGTGTGTGTGTGTGTGTGTGTGTGTCTGTGTGTCAGAGGACACTGTGTGTCCCTGTGGAGGACCAAAGGTGACTTTGAGAATCATCCTGGATTGTTTCTACCTCCTTCTTGCTTTGCTCTGGCATTTGTATATGGAACCTGGGATCTGTACTCAGGACCTTCTGCTTTCGAGGCAGAATCTTAACCCCTAAGCCATCTCTCCAGCTCCTTCTTTTTCCTTTTTTTTTTTTTTTTGTCCCTTGACAATAACTACTCCCTTCACTTCCATGACATAATTTTCATTGATTTTGGAGACTGAATATTCTTCCTTTCCTTAGTGAAAAATGTAGAACCCCCACACAGGTAAGAATACAGTGTGTAAATAATAAAAAAGCAAAACTTCGTCACTGTCCATGTTTGTAATGTGTTCTTTAGATTTGGTATGTCTCAGACACAAAACCAGTGTGTGGTGCCATAGAACTGTGTACTTCCCTTTGTGTTTGGGTGACACGTGCCTATCTCTTCATTTACTGATGTGAGCCACGTTCCAGTGACAAGTAAGTTTTTGAATTAAAAATTGATGGCCAAAGGTTCTAGAATGCTGAAATGTAGATCATTCAAGTTGTCCAAAGAATTGCTACACTATCTTCCTATGTGCAAAACCTTTAAACTAGGCCTGTGGAAATCAAGTATTAAAATCCAACCAATCATGTGAAAAGGTTTTTAGAGAAGGTTTCTTGTCTCCTAAGTCGGAGCAGTGATTATAAAAGAAGAAGAAAATCATCTTGTGCTTAAACCCTTGGCATTATTAGACTGGAAGGAAGCAGAGGAATGTATACCACTATGTGGTATAAACCTTAAGATTTATATATCTTACATAGTTTTTCAGAGAATCATGTTTTTTTCACTATCACGGAAGAGAAATTGAGGCATCAGAAATAATCATTGGCCACACATGGCCACAGGAGTAGTGTGAGCACGTACAGAGATGACCAGTCAAGTGCTTGTCCAGAGTCTCCCAGAGGCCGCCCTGGAGAGGCCCGGGGCACAGAGTGGTGGCCAGGAGACCACACAGCACTCACTGGGAGCACAGAAGGACTGGACTTCCCATTGGGGGGATTTAATAAAGAGGGGCCAGTTATTTAAATTACATATTATCATGGTGAGTTTCTTTTTATATTCGTTACTTATTTAGCTTATAAAGGTATTGTGTTTCCTTATGGCATTATCATATTTATTTATTATTGTATCTTGTTTCTATTTGTCCCAGCCTTGACTTTTCTTTTACCTACTTCTTCCCTTCTTGCTAATCTACTTTCTCCTCCTTCTTATTTGGTCTTGTACTCTAAGTTTGTATGTGTGTGTGTGTGTGTGTGTGTGTGTGTGTGTGTGTGTGTGTGGTTATATACATAGTTAAATATAGGTGCTGCATTTAAGAGAAAGCATGTGACATTTAGTCTTACTGAGTGTCAATTGTCTCATTAAAAAAAATTCAGTGTGGTCCTTTTCTTTCCAGTGTAGCCTGTATTTTCCCAAACTTTCTTTGACTTCCTTCCTCTCCTTCACTAAATCTGAAGGGTCTTGTTAAAGCAAGAATCTCTCTGGATCAGGCCTCACCGCTCCTTGCCCTTTGCTACAGCAAAGGACATATGGAACTTTCTGGAATGAAAGTACCTGGCACCTCCTGGGCACACAGCACTCACTAATGGATGGTGCCCAAGACTGTCCTGATGACTCCACATCATTCCTTCTACACAGAAGGAGGGAGCAGCGTTCTCTGTTTGTTTTCTGTACTTTTAGGTTTGGCTTCTCCAACTCCCTAGCTCATCCCTTGGAAAAATTTTACCCCAGGATGTTCTTTGGACCCATAAACATTTGTACACCTGGAACTTCACCCACAGGTTTTATAAAACTAGTCCAGACATGTTCAAGTGTTAAGCCCTTTACATACATTGCCATTTTGTTTTATTTTGAGGCAGGGTCTCCCTGAATAGCCCAGACTGATCTTCAATTCTTGATCCTCCTGCCTTAGTTTCTCTAGTAGGGAGATCATGGCTTGACTTACACTTTCTCACTTAATCTTCAAAATAATCTTATGAGGTGTTATTATTCTCAATTCATAAAGGTGATCCAGAATAACCTTATAAAGTATTGTTACTCCCAGTTTCACAGGGATGGTTCATTTAGGTCTAGAATGTGAGCAGTGATACATGAATTCCTTTCCGAGTTGTCTGACCTCCACTCTTGTCTTTGCTCCCAAACTTGCTTTTCTTCTAATTCCATATACAGTCAGTGCCTGTCCTTCAGATAGCTATCTCAGATCTTCTTGTGTTCCCGGACACATGAACACCTCCAGGCCAGCTGGCCAGCAGTGTTCTGTGGTGAGTGACATGTGTGACGTAGAAAGATAAGCTTCACTAGTTTGTATTTGGATAGAAACTTGTGCTTAATCAGAGTTTTATTGTTCCCCTTTTTTCAATTAGGATTTTGTGCTTTAGCTCTGTGGGGAGATGTGTTGTTTCTTCCCACTAATGCATGCGACTAAAGAAAGAAAAATGAATCAAGATAATGGTGGAGGATCTCATCAGGGTGTGCCCTGTCGTGACATCAGCACTACCCTATGCTGCAAAGTGGGTCCCACACTGTGCAGTCTTGTTTAGGCTGTGACTGGGACCAACTACAGACACCATAAAAGGCTTCTTGACTAATTGCATCATTTGCTGATAAGCTGCCCTTGTGAATAAATATCATGACAGAGCCTGGGGCGGGTTATGTACACAGAAGCATATCCACAGTATAAATGGCTTTTTTTTTTAAATGAGAATAAGTCTTTAGAAAACATGTCCTAGCATGTTTCAGGTGTGGTGTGTATTTCATGAGCTTATATTCGCTGGAAATGTATCTTCCTTCACCTGGGCCCACCTTGCGTCCAAGTTTGGATGCTCACCCTCTCTTCTGCATGGAGGGACTGCGATTGAATCACGCCTGCTTCATGTTGTCAGTGGAATGCGTGGTGGAGGCTGAGAGTGTTGTCTAGGAATGGCGAGCTCATAAACAGGGAATTTTCTCACTGACTCACACAGGCACGAGAGAACTCACAACTATAACTTTATGCTTCATATACCATGGAGTTGCTAGTGTCTGGAAATATTTTTCCATGCAAACTGCTTCTCACATCTGGATGATGCCTGTTTATTTTGTTCAAAAGATTCTTTCGTGGCATTTCCCATCATTTCCAACGTTTCTCTGTTGTTTCTTCATCATGCTTAGCTCTCGACCTATTTCCATAGCGAGCCAGTACCCAAGACTCCAACTGCTTCTTTCAGCTCAGTAGGTAAGCAAACAAGTTTCCGGTACAGCTTCAGATAGACTTTGAACTGATCTTACTTTGAAATAGGGCTGGGCACTGCCACAGCCAAATTATCCCCTGCTGGCTTTGACCACTTTCCGGGCATGCCCCTCCTTTACCAGTCAAGCAGATTTTTCCTGGCCAGCTTCTGAAGTAACCGTCAGGGGTGTGTGTGGGGGGTACCACGGTATGGTGGTACAACTTCTGTCCTCATTTTTCTCACTAAGCCTGGTCTTACTCTAAAGTGGACTTCAGAAGACAGAGTTATGTTTCTCAAGCATCATGTCCAACTTTTCCAGAAAGGAAAATGATCTTATGTTGAACAGAAATGGCCATCTGGAAGCCATCTTGTCCATAGTAAGTGCCATGGGTGAAGGGAATTCTTAGGCTGTGTGTGTGTATGTGTGGTGTGTGTTCATGTGTGCAAGCATGTATGTGCACGCACATGCATGTGTGCATGCATGCATGTGCATATGTCATACATGTATGTGCGTGCTCGTGTGTGTTGATGTGTGTATGTATGTGTGTGCATGCACATGCATGCCTTCATATGTGTGTGGCGTGCATGCAAGCATGTATGTGCGCACACATGCATGTGTGCATGTGTCATGCGTGTGTGTGTGTGTTTGAAGGAAATAGCAAAGCAACAGCAAACAAGAAACCACATCAGCAGGAGCCAATCATCGAAGACCTTCGCAGAGTGTTTTGGAGAGTTATTCTGCTTCGGTTTCTACAACTTTCTTGGTGCTGAGGATAGTAGAGAGATAGTGCAGTTATAGTGTTTCGGTCTGTTCAATAATCAACCATGCTTGGTCTAGAAAAATTGAAGGAGGTGGGGAAAATACCCATAGACTTCTAAAAACTAAGGCTGGAAAGATGGCTCAAGCAAGGGTTAAGACTCTGTCTTGCAAGCAGAAGGTCCTCAGGTTCAGTTCCCAGGTCCCATGTAAAAACACCAGTCGGAAATGACAACAGTTTTCAGTTTTGATCCTGGTGGATGGAGCCTGGGAAATCCCAGAGAGAAGCAAGAAGAAAGGAGAAGCAATCCAGGATGATTCCTGAAGTCACCCTTGGTCCTCCACAGGAGCACATAGTGCCCCCCCCACAATAAATAAATTATATATATGTGTGTGTGTGCTTTATATATGCTTTTAGGGTTTACATTTTGTCTTTTAAGATCTTGAGAATGAAGTCTGACAAAATTATGTTGGCTCATTCAATTAAACAAGATTTTAAGGTCATTCCAGTTTTGAATTCTAGCATGAAATTTTATGACTTTAGTTCATTCTGTAGTTCAGGACATTTCAAAAAGTTACCTACCAGATTTGGCAAAGCTCAATTTTTATCTTGATTTCAAATGTTCTGTCAGTAGTTGATTAATCAGAGAGAATTGTAGAATTTGCTTTGTATTTCTCTTTCTCTTAATTTCAAGTGTCTCTCTCTCTCTCTCTCTCTTCTTTCTCTTTCTGTCTCTGTTTCTCCCTCCCTCCTCTTCTCTGTCTCTGTCTCTCTCTCTCCATCTGGTTTGTTTCACTATTTAGTCATGTTATTAAATGTGTGATGTTAAACACACTTGGTCTCTCTAAGACTTCCTGGTTTTTCTTAAATATGATAAAAGCACTTTATAACATTTTGTATAATTATCGCAACAATTTGAAAAGATTAAAATGCCAGAAATATTATACTCAGTTCCATGCTCATCATAGAGTAAGCACTCAATAAATGTTTGCTAAACTAAAATGAAAATTTTTATGTATAAATATCTTCAGATATTCAATTACTGCATTATTACACTTGTCAAACACCAGTAGCCTTCAGGGTCACATATTATAGTGATTACACTGAAAAATAAGAATGTTTTAACAGTTCATGTTCTAGCAGGACACATGGCCTTGTTTAATTTTGAATGATTTATGAGTTCTGATTCTCTCTTTAGAATGCCCCCTTTTGTTTTCTTGTTCTTCTTCTTCTGTTCATTTTGCCACAGGGGGGAGTATAGTTTTTGAAAGAAGCTAAGAATACCCATTTAAGGAATTATTCTGTTTGTACTCTTTAGAAAGTAGGAATGTTATTGTAAAATATAATAAGTAAGATCATCATTCCTCTTTGATTTAATAACTTTGTGATTATTGCAAAAGTAGTATGTGGAAAATATCTCTGTGAAATGGAAGGATATGAGTCAGAGAGAAAGAAAGTGAGAGTGTGAGAGAGAGAGAATACTGTTGGCGTCATAAGAGATACTGCAACATTCTAGTCTTTACCATTAAAGTCATGAAATGAGAGAGAAAGTATTAGTCTCTGTAAAGTGAGGGTGAGCATGATTCACATACAATGATGTCATAATTACAACACACAATGATGACACCAAACCCAACTCTGTACACAAAGAGGCATTTAACTTACAAAATCCATTCACGGTGCATTCACGGCATTCCAAAATTAAAAGAACCCGCGTGAACCAAACTTGACATAGCCTTTGCAATAATGCAATGGTACTGAAGTAGCCCCATGCTGAAGCTCTTCTCCCTGGTGGATCTCCTCACGTTTGTTTCTACTGTTTACAACGTGACTCCTTGAGGGCTCTGTACCCAGCTCATCTTCCATTATGTCCTGTGGGGGTTAGTACGATGCATGGACCACGGCCTAATATTATGCATGGACCACGGCCTAGATGTCTGATTGCAAATTATTTCTCATTGTGTCTGTGCCACAGTTTCTTTATCCCTTCATGTGGTGACAGACACCCAAATCCATCCCATAGTTTGGTCACTGTTAGAAGTGAATGTTATTGGGCAGGTAGTTCCATTGTATGCTGACCTGGATTTCTTGGAGTGAGTAACTAGGACTTGGTATTAGCTGAGTCGTAAGATAGTCTTTTTGAATATTTTGAAGAACTGACATGCTGGTTCCCATAGCAATGGCACTCATCTACATTCCCATCGGTAGCACATTAAATGCTGTTATTTCTCCCCATCTTCTGCAGAGATGCATGTTTGTTTTCTTGGTGGTAGCCATTCTGACTTGAGCAAGATGAAACCTTTGAAGTAGTTTTGATTCGTGTTCCCCTTATGGATAAAGATGTTAAACATCTTTTTTTTCATACATGATTGCCCATTTCTAGTCTGTTGAATCCATTTGCATCTTTTTTACTTAGGTGATTATTTTGGGTTAACTTCTCGAACTTCTTGTTCTTTATATATTCTTGATATTAGTCCCTATTAAGTGAACCACTGGCAAAGGTATCTCTCATTCCACAGGCCATTTTTTCCCCTTTCCTGTAGTCTTTTCAGATCTTCAAATAAGCAATTTTAAAATTAATATGAATTTATTCATCTGTTACCTTTACCTGTGTATATGAACCACCAATCTTCCATTTCACTCCCTTCTGAAGCCTGAACACTGTCCCTGTGTTTCATTCTCTCTCTTCTGTGTTAAACTTCTCCACTTCTCTGTACAGTTTCTCAGCATGTTGCTAACTCAGCATCCACGGCCTGGTTTGCTGCATCTGTTTTCCTGTGATTATCTAATCCTTGAACTATATTGAGAGCTCCAGGTCACCCTCGCCCCTGCAGCCTGAAGAATCTATTCACGCAAAGTGCTTACTGCCCTGCTCAGAATGTTTGCATGGCTTCTGGTGCCTCTAAGATAAAGCTCTTGGTTCCCTCTCTGTGTCTCCCTTGTTACTCTTCACTACACTGCCTTACACCTTGTTTTTACTTCCTATTTTGATCTGGTCTGTTTCAATTTTATTATGCTATTTCCTGACTTTATAACTTGTTACATGACTCTTCTGTCACATTTATACAAACTTTTGACTGCATTTGGAACTTTCTTTTATATGTTGTCAAACACATACACACTTACATATACATAGTGTATACGTAGAAATAAAGCTTTTTATAAAAAACTTAACTTTATTCATTCATTGTGTGTATGTGTGTGTCAGAGGGTACATGTGTCCCTGTGAAGGACCAAGGGTGACTTTGGGAATTATCTTGTATTGTTTCTTGCTTCGCTCTGGGATTTCCCAGGCTTTGCCCACCAGGACCAAAATTGAAGGCTGCCAATTTTTCCACCTGGTGACAGGGGATCCGAACTCAGGACATTCTGCTTGCAAGGCAGTTTCTTAACCCCTGAGCCATCTCTCCAGCCCCAAAGCTTATTGGTTTATATGAAATAAGATAAAGTCTGTTGTTATTACATATGATAGTATTGGTATTTCAAAAACTACCTTATTCAGTTAAACTTTATTCTTTACTTGCAAGCTGATTTCACTATTTCATTGAACTTTCATTTTGGAAATCTGTACACAGGTTTCTTCATGTCCATGCATGCACACACATGCCTTTGGAGCCCTAGGTGATCATGACATGCCTGATAAGGCGCAGAGGAGGTACAGAATGAGGAGGTGAGATTTAGTGATGTCAGGATATTCTGAAATGTCCATATACTGGAAAACTAATGTAGAATCCAGAGAGGAAGGTGTCACGGAGACTTACAGAACAGAGACCCAGAAAATATGGACTGTTGGTATTCATTCGAGTCTTCTAAAAGGTGACACCATCTCTGATTCTCAGTTTCAAGAGCCAGAATGTCCCCCATCTTATAAAAAAATGTTGCCAGGATATTGTACTGCAAATGATCCTGTCTAGTACAGACTTCACCAGTGTGGAGACACATCATTTTACTTTTGTATTCATCTGTCTCAGTGTGATTAATTGTAGCATTTTTAATTGCATCATAGTTATTGAGATGAAACAGTCCTTCCAAGACGTTTGAAAGCATAGCAGAATATGTAGAAAGTGATAAAATTCTTATGGCAGTTGAGGCAAAGACTTTCTAAGAGTCTAAAGTTCTAGAGGGGAACAGGCATTGAAGTCTGTTTGGCTTAAAGGTATCAAAGATTGCCTGGGAGTTTACTGGGAAACTGCTACCTTTTAAAAAAATTGTAAGTCATGTAAGGTATTTCTTGGAAGTTAATTTCTGAGTATTTGTGAATAACTGTTCGCATAGCGCCAAGTGCAAACAAACTCACCATTGAGTGAATTCCTTATATGAAGTTTGAGCTCGTTTGAATTTTAAATTATTCTCTAAATTTAGCTAAAATTAGAAAATTACTAAGGTCTTAGGAAGTGTGATGACTTATAATATAGTATATTTATATCAGTCTGCAGGTAAATATTTTGCATTTATTGATTATATAAATAAAATTCCTGAGGTTTTCCTGTTCATATGTGGTAAATTTACATTTTTCAGAATTCTAGCGAATACAGTCTTTTTATTACTCAAGCCATAACTTACTAAAGTAAACAATTCTCTAGAAAATTGGATAGTAACACTGGTAAGTATTCAGGAAAAGTTGCTGCCTGACTGCTTAACTGATGGCATTTAAAATATTAAATAGTTGTTGAAGTTGTCCAACTTTAGGTATATAAACATCATAGTGTGACATTCTCTAACGTTAACTTATTTGGGCAGATGCACTGAAGAAGTTAGTCATTTGTTGTGATTCATCTTTTAATAAAACAGATAATTTACACATTTTGAGTATTTGGTAGTTTTCTAATATTGTGTTTAATGTGATGGGATGTGAAAAAACAACACTGGTTCATGCTTGAAAGGAGATTCCTCATCTAATTGCAGAAAACAGACAAACATAAATGTTCAAAGTAAATCAATCATGACCGCATGAGTTGCAAGTCAGAGGACACTGGAAGCTGAAGGACTGGTGGAATGGAATAGATCATGACCCTGAACAGAGAGCTGTTATGGAGCCTTGAGACACAGATTAAGATGGGAGTCTGTGTCAGGAGCCAGAGAGGCCCCACTCTAATGCGGTGAGGCATTGGCTGTCTGCAGGTGGCGGAGGAGGGAAGAGCGCCCAGTGCCCCATGCGTAAAGGGAAGAAGTTACCATCTTGCGGACACAGTTGTGCTAAAAGACAAGGAAGAGAGAAGCAACATTTACAACCAGACCTTAGGAATGGAAGATTTTGGAAATGCCAGCAGAGCAATGGGTAAGAGAGGATGCACGGTTTGGAGCTGAGCTAACATGGGGACATGTTGGAAAGGTTGAAGAGGGACTACAGTGTAGGAGCCAGAAATCAAATACATGAGCCCGTGGGGGACAAATCACATTCAAACAATGGCACTGGATGACTACAGTTTAGTCCCCACAACCTCACGTAAAGGTAGAAGGAGAGAAGGGACCAGACAAAGTCGTCCTTTGACCTCCACATTTGTCATGGCAAGCATATCCACAAGTGTTAATAAATGTTTAAAAGATGAGCAAAGTGCTGTTCATGCTGAATTGTTTACATATCTATTTATTGTTTGATAAGTGAATACATGAATGAGTGTTTCATTCTCAAGAATTCTCAAAAAGGAAAAGAACTCATCCACATGTCACGGCACAAATGTATGTTGCAGTAAATTACAGTTTCATGAAAACCAGAAGCAGAAACACAACAATTCAAAAACAATTTTTTGTTTAGTTATCATTGCCACAGTACAGCATACATTTGTGACTGTTTGTGTAATAAGAAACATATTTTTCTCCTGATTAAGCTAATGGAAAGAAATTATGGCAGTTGCATAATGTATATGACTTTTTTCCTTAAACTCATTCAAATGCTGCCATGTTGTTATTTTCATAATAATATTTTTAGAAACCTGGACTGAAAAATTCAGTAAAATATTCATGTTAATGGAAACTTGATGCTTATTCAAATTTTTATATTGAGTTAGGAAAATGGCTTATTGGGTGCTTACCACACAATTGTGAAGACTAGAGTTCAGATCCCCAGCACCCACATAATGTCAAGTACTTGGGTATGGAGACCTACCTGCAACCCCAGCTCTCAGAAGGCAGAGATGGGGGACCCTGGGGCAAACTAGTTAGTAAGGCTGAGAGCATCAAATAAGTGAGAAGAACGGGCAAAACAAGACCGTTAGTGGTCCATGGGTTTATAAAAAAAAAAACACAACAAGATTGGGAGAATATTTAACATTCAGCCTAGGCATCGTCTTCTACAACAGAGGTAGAGGAGCTTGATAACCTGACAGAATGCAACCTAGGCCAACAGAGGAGCAGTGAACAGCAATGACCAACCATAATGCAGAGTATCAGCCACTCAGCTGGGCTCACCCAGGGCCAGGCTTTGGGAGCCTTGCAGGGGAGTGGGCAGTAAGATTATAAGAATCTAAGGGTGGGAAGGTTCACCATTAGACAGGACATTCCACTCAAGGCAGGACTGCTGCGTCTGGGAGCTCACTGCAGTGGGATTTGCCTTCCCAGACTTGCATAAAAACTGACATACCAACAAGCCCCCATAGACTACCTAGGAACTCAAGAAAGATGGGAACACACAGTGGAAACCTTTGAGTCTAGAGCTGGATGAGTGAAGGGAAATTCCCATGTCAGTGGGGTGGCCTGAAGAGAGGCAACTTGATATACCATGGAGGCCTGAACCCCTACAGGAGTAGACAAGTCAGAGTGAACTCTAGGGTTCATAGAAGCATAAGGGTGGGAGGGTGAGAGGGAGTGGGAGAGATTGGTAAAGGAAGGGAAGGGAGATGATGGGAGGGAGGGGGGATGGAAGGAATCAAGGATGAATACTCAATAAACGTGTAAAAGAAGAAAAATAAAATAAAGTTGAAACAAAAATAAAACAAAACAAAGTGAATGAACAAACAAGCAAACAAAAAAACCAAAACAAAACTCCAAATACTTAGCAGGGGTAGAAACAGGGCATTAAGTTGAAAGCAAACCAAATTGAATATTCATTGATATTAGTGGTTGTTTCTCTTTTTAATTTTATACTCATATGATTTTTGAAGCTTATTTTTAAACAATGACTAAAAAGGAAATAGAAGGATGAGGAGATGGACCAGCTGGTAAAACGTTTGCTATACAAGTATGAGGATCTGGGTTTGGATCCCCAGGACTCCTGTGCGGTTGGGCTAGGTAGGCTTATCTGTAATTCTGGTTGCTTTTAGGTAATACGGGAGGGGAAAGAGTTCCTGGTAGTTCTGGGTTAGCTAGTCTAGCATGTCACAAGCTGTGACGAATAAAACACTTTGTCTCCAATGAAGCAGAAGTTGAGGACCATCACTTGAGGTTGTCTTCTAAACTCTGTGTATGTGCTGTGACACGTGGGTGTTTACAAACACATGTATGTGCACACACACATATGCACACCTGTGCACATATGCATACATGCACACATGCACACACATGCACACATACACATGCATGCACACATGCACATATGTTCACAAAGATTTTTAAAAAGCAGTAAACATAAAATCAAACTTCCACCTCTCCCCACAGAGGAGGATAAAAGTACCTAACATGCTTGTTTGACTGGGTTGGTTTATGAAGACTGAGTTCCCACAGTGATTATAAAATTCCTACAGATGTTTTACAAATGTTAGCAGATGCTGTTCTGTGGGCAATTGCAAATGGAAAAGTAATATATTTTCCACTCTAAAAGAAGCCTTTCATTTTTTCCAGTGCTGGGAGTAGAACCTAGGGCTTTGTATGTGCCAGCAGGCCCTCTACGCCTAAGCTACATCCTTGTGATTTCCACTCTGACCATAGAGTCCAGTTTAGGAATAAGATATTCTTTTTTTGTTTGTTGGCGCAACATCATGTATCTTGGTTTCGGAATGGAGAAGCTGCATATGGATTGCCACCATGATAAAGACTAGATGCGGCAGGAGGGGCAGCACCTGCAAACCCTCTGCAGCAGCTCGAGCTGGCCAGCTCCTGTCAGTTAGCACTCCATTTGTATAATTATTAGACAGAAACATAGCAGAGATTTGTCTTTGAGATAAGAGGCCAGGACATTTGTTTCTCTTTTATTTTATTTTTAAACTTTATTTATTCATTCAATGTGTGTGTGTGTGTGTGTGTGTGTGTGTGTGTGTGTGTGTGCGTGTGCACGCGTGTGTTTGTGTGTGTGTGTATGTGTCTTTGTGGAGGACCAAGGGTGACTTCAGGAATCATCCTGGATTGCTTCTACCTCTTTCTTGTTCCATTCTAGGATTTCCTAGGCTCTGCCCACCAGGACTGGAAGTGCAGGCCACTGCTGTTTCCACCGGGACCTGCTCGCGAGGTAGTCTTACCCCCTGAGCCATCTCTCCAGCCTATTATTTGTTTCTTATAAGAGGAATTTAATTAAAAAGTGGGGGGATTTGTGTGTGTGTATGTGTGTGTGTGTGTGTGTGTGTGTGTGTGTGTGTGTGTGTGTGTGTGTGTGTAGGGGTTCCGTTTGCTGCTTTCGAGACAGGGTCTTGCTATATAACTCAGGGTAGCCTCAAATTCTCACTCTTCTGCTTTCAGCTTCTGAGATGCTGTGATCACGGGAACGGGCTGCAGGCTTAGAACTAAATGGTGTTTCTGGTCACTGTGTCTTCTGAACTTGGCCCCCAGAGATTATTTGTGGTTCATCTGCAGGAAGCTTCAGAGCCGTGGAAGAGGACGCAGAAGCATTTGATGTCCTACTGCTATCCACAGGAAAAGCCCCTTGAAGCCAGGAAACCGTTGCTGAACTGTCATATGGTAGTGAGCTTCCTTTGTCTTCGTTTTTTTTTTTTTTTTTTTTTTCTTTTAAACTTTCAGCTTAGGACAGTGTGACAAAATATAACACTTGACTCTTATTTGCAATTATTTCTTAAATACTCCTAATCACTTCAGTAGCTTGTGGTTGATAATGAAATTGACATAATTGTTTTTGAGGTTTCATGTAGATAAAACGAGAGCTGCTTTTTCCTTTAAGCTTCAGAATACACCTTTAAAGACCTATCCTCAGCCACATTCCTAGTTACGGCAGAACTGGTGCCAAGTACAGATGTCTTGACCTTCTTGCTCCGTTGCCTTTGTTTAATCTTCTGTGCTCCTTTTTTTCTTTTCCTCTTCCCTCTCTTCCCTTCCCCGTTTTTTTCTCTTTTTCTCCTTCCGTTCTCTTCCTTCTCCTTTCCCTTCTCTTACTCTTCTCTTCTTTCTTCATCCTTTCCAATTTCTTCTTCTTTTCCTTTCCCCTTTTCCTTCTTTTCTTCTCTTTCTTCCCTCCCACCCTTTCCTTCCCTTTTCCCATCTTCTTCCACACTCCCTTTTTTTCCCCTTCCTTGGTCCTCTCCTTCTTTCCCTCTCCTCCCCTGTCTGTCCCTCTGTCCCCTCATTTATGTCACCTGGGTTTCCGCAGAGGAAGAGGTGCACCTACTCAAAGATAAACATTCAGACAGAAAGTGGAAGAACCAGTTACAATATCTTCTCATGTTCTGATTGTATCCTACATCTTTTCTAGGAAAAAATCTGTGACTTAGAACTTTTGTCTGTCCAGAGTCCCCCTCCTCTCTGCTTCACTAGTGAGAGGATCTGCACACAGGAAGATTCCTGGAAGCCCCAATAAATCTAGCACAAATGCCCCTATGGATGGCTGTGAAGCTGAGATTGTGAAGATACACAGTGCAGGGGGTGGGAGGACCAGGACTTGGAATGCTGCCAAGGCAGCGTCTCTGGCACACAAGCCCAGGCTTCCATGCCAAACACGCCTGCAGGTCCCAGAAGCAACAGCCACAGCCATGAGCAACTATGGACATGGAAACCAACAAGCTCTCATAGACCTTGGACTCAGGCCTAGAAAGGATCAAGTTTATCTTCAGTTGTGGGGTGTCATTGTGAAAAAGGGAGGCCTTCTTCAGTAAGCAGTGTTATTTTTTTCTGGTATTTAAGGGCCCAGCAGTTTCTCATCTTAAGACTGAGACCTAAACAGGGTGGGGCTTTGCCTTAAATACTCACTTTTACATCTTTATCTGCTATGTATTCAGGGAATCATAGTGCACTTAGATACTGATTAAATGACCCATCCAGTCCATGTCAATTTCTTGTCATGCAGTCTTTTCTTTGNCTCACACTTTAGGTACTTATGTTGTGACTATCTGACTTTTGAAAATAAAGGTATGTGATTTATAGTCTCACAATTTTTATAGTTATTTATTTATAAATATTTGCATTTTTTACAAGTTTGTTTCTTTTTTATTTTCCTAGTTTTACAAGCATATTGAGTACTTATCCCTGCTTTCCTCTATCCACTCTCCCTTTCATCCCTCTCTCTTCCCTTCATCAATCCATCCCATTCCCTCCCACCCTCTTACCTGAATGCTTCTATAGACCGTATGTCTCCCTCTGTCTTGTCTACTTTTGTGGAGGTTCAGGCCTCTCTGGCATACCAGGTTTCCCCTTCTTGGGCCACCCCGCTGATAGGGGCATTTCCCTTCACTTATCCAGCTCTAATCCCCAAGATTTCCACTATATGTTCTTATCTCTCTTGAGTTTCTTGACAGTCTATGGGGAGATGTTGGTATATCAGTCATTATGCAGATCTGTAAGGACAGGTCTCACTGCAGTGGGTTCCTGGATGCAGCAGTCCTGCCTTGAATGGAATGTCTTGTCTAATGGTGGACCTTCCCATCTTTAGGTTCTTACAATCTTACCACCTCTCTTCTATGAGGTTCCCTAAGCCTTAGGATAGGGAAAGATTAGGTTGGCTTGATTCTAGATGAGCATTGCTGGGTCACTGGTACTCTGCATTATGACTGACCATTGTCCACGTCAGTGCTCTTCTACTGCCCTCGGCTCCATCCTGTCAGGGAGTTGAGATCCTCTACTTCTGTTGTAAAAGACTTCTAGATTGAGTGCTAAGTGTTCTTCAAATCTATTGGTATAATAGAAGCTATTTTTAGAGCAGTTTGGTGTACTATCTTCCAACCTATAGATTCATAGGCTGTTTTTCCATATGATCTATTTCTTGCCCTTTGTTAGGTTCTTGTTCTAGTTAACAGTAACAGGAATGTGTTCCATTCTGACAAGCAGTTTTTGAGTTCAGTCAGATAGCTGTTGGTTGTCTCCTTCATGCCACTATACTCATGCCATTACTACATTGGTGGTTATCTGTGCCCATGACAGTTTTTATTGCAACTTGCAGATCTCATGGGTTGACGAGGCCTGTGATTATTTCTCCTTCCTGGTAGCTTCTACAGAATTTCTTGATACTGTGTAAGCTATCCAGCAAGAAGGAAGTTCTCAGACTAGTTCCAGTTGATATATTTTGCCTGTGTTCTGTGATGTGTTGCACGGTCTCACAATTTTTCATCTATAGAATTCAGTATTTTTAGAAATGGCAAGGCATGTTGGGTTTTAGGTGTCAATTTGATAATTGAGAACTGGGTCTTAGACACACCTATGAAGAGTTATTTAGTTAAGGAAGCTGGTGAGCAAGCCTATAGGAGATTATTTAATTGATAGGGGAAGTTATAGCCCACAGTGGGTGGGATTTTTCCCTGGACAGGTGGGTAAGATGGAGGGAGAACTCGTTGGCTTTGGCAGGCTGTCAGGTTGGAATGTATGCCCCTCAGCAATTCCTGTGGCTAGTTCCCTCCACTCTGAATGTTGATATAACTCTCTTGCCATAATGGACCATAACCTGAAATTCCGAGCATGAATAAGTTCCTTGTTCTCCTAGATTGTTCGGGTCACGGTCTCATTGAAGCAATGGGAAAATGAGCCTAAGGCACATGACTTGAAACAGGAAGAAATAACTGAAAGTCTATATTAAAAGAGAACAGTATGTACCCATGTGTGACTTAGATATTACAAGTTTTGGATGTGACTTAAAAATGACTGTGATTCACATAAGAAAAACAATTGACAAAATAAATAAGATGGAGAACTTCAACAGAGAATTGATATAGGTATTTGGGCATTTTATATTTGAAAAGTATGTTACCTAACATTAAAAATTCTGAACATCTTGAGCAACTGGATCAGCTGGTCAGAATACAAAATTACGGATCTTGGAAACAGGTCAGGGGAGAAATGGATTGGAGAATTAGCATAGACCTTTCTTGAGAAACATGGTGATCAGCTCTCTGAGCTATTTCTTTGTAGACCACGTGATGCAATTGCAAACATGTAGAGATCAATTCAAACCCTGTGTTGATTCAAAGCATTTGAACGTTTAAGGGAATCTGAGAAATTGGGAGACTTTTTAAAGTTTAAATTTAGTGGAAAAATAGGGTTTCCCTGGAGCTGTGCCTTTGCCAGAATTGACAACTTCTGAAAAGAGAGCTGAGAACAGGATTCTGGGAGATGAAGTCTGAATCTAGTTTTCTTTCTAAAGTAAAGAGTAGGGTCATAAGAAGACATCAACATTTCCATGTCAGAATTCTTTTTTTATGCTGGGTTTCCTTTCGGAACCATCTGGACCAATGACAGATCCCATTCCACTGCGACCTGGTTTCCTTTCTCCTCATTTGTGATTGGCCAGCCTCCTCGGCTCCTGTACTCCTACTGGATTAAAAGAGGTATCACAGTGTTGGAAAGTTAGGCAGAAATGAGAATTTTTGATCCAAATCTTTATAACTTGCAGGATGAGAACTGTTTGCCAGCTACCACACATCTTTTTATGAATTTTAAACTACTTTAAAAAAATCTTTGCATGCATTGCTAATAGACCTATCCCAACACTATTGGGGGAAAATTAATGCACTCCAGACAAATCTCATTGACTCCCTATAAAAAGACAGAAATGTGGCACATGTATTTATGAAGGCTAATGAAAAGTAGGCAGTATGTTACATAGCGTTCCTACTCATTGATGTTGAACGAGGTTAGCACAAAATTAATGCTTACATCATAAACCCTAGGATTTTATACATCCAAATTGTTCATGCCTAGAAACAGCATCCTGTTCCTTTCCTTTCCTGTCTATCCACTTCTTAGATAGTAAAAAGGCTTCCTCTGGTCCTTCAATAACATAGAGATCCAATATGAAGTAACTGACTACCCACAGCTCTGCTTAGAGCACTGGGATGGTCCAGCTGCTGAGGACTGGAAGAGGCAAAGTTTATCTTTCTGTGTCTGGTCCTATAGGCACCCCTGAGCACATGTGCACACTTCAGGATCACTGCAGTGCATATATACATATGTATATATACACACACATATGTATGTATATAAAGTATTTTCACTTTTGAAGATGGTACATCATTTGAAATAAAAAATTGTGTGCGTGAGGGAGAGAGAATGGTTGTACTCATTTCACATGCAGGAGAAGATGAGGAGGGAAGAGAAATGACACCCAGGGCTACAACTGGGCATCCTCAATGATGAGACTAGTGACGTTGTTTCTTTCGGGTTTAGGAGGCTTAGGTGGTTTGTTTGGGAGTTGTCAGTAGTATCATTATTGCATGTGATCACATTCTGAGAACCTTCAACTGCTAATGGATATGGACTGTATTCTGGAGCATTGTTACAGTGCTGGTGAATATTATTGCTGGTTACAATATGAACCCCACAGTCTTCTTGGAAATGCAGAAAGACAGACCTCATGAGGAGGAAAGATCCCTGCAGGTAGTCTAGAAAATGTTCCTGGGACTGTGAAGGGTAGTTTTTCAGAACAGACGACCTGTCTGACAATGGGTTCTGTAGGCCTAGTGACAAATAAACTGCCTGCCAGCATGATGCCAAACATACAAGGCTGCTCTGTGTGAGTGCCCCTCGTTCAGGGTCATGCTGGCAAGCAATGCTCCATGGGTTTCTCACATTTCTACTTATCTTGTGAGCAGAGGAATCGACTTTATTACACGTTCTGTCACTTGAAGAATGTTTGTGGAGTGAACAGCCTTGTACGGTAGCGATATGTTTTCCTGCAGAGCAAGGGGCCTTGATGTGACAGGACCGTTCCCTCCACCCCATGAAAAAATTCAGATTCCCTATGCCAGGACTGTTTCTCTTATGATGCTTACTGGGGGGGGGGGCTGCTACTTTATAATGCCCCATGGGGATTAATGCTGCAGGAACCAGAAGCAAGAAAATGTGGTAACTTAGGCTGCTGCACATAATAAAAGTCATTGTGGAGCTGGGGGTGGGCTCAGTGGTTAAGCATTTGCCATGCAAGCAAAAGGACTGGAATCCACACTCCCTAGATCCCAGACAAAAATGCCTCTAATTCCACTTTTGGAAAGTTGGAAAATGGAAATTCTCAGAGAAATTGGTAAGTGAGGCTGACCCTACTATTGAATTCTGGGTTTGGTTAGAGACCCTATCTGGAAAAAATAAAATAAAATAAAATAAAATAAAATAAAATAAAATAAAATAAAATAAAATAAAATAAAATAAGGTGGGGCTGGAGAGATGGCTTAGAGGTAAAGATTCTGCCTCACAAGCAGAAGGACCTGAGTTCGGATCTCAGATCCCATGAAAAAAACACCAGACTGAAAAGCAGAGGCCTACACTTCTGGCTCTTGGAAATCCCAGAGTGAGGCAAAAAAGGAGGTAGAAGCAATTCAGGATGATTCCCGAAGTGATCCTTGGTCCTCTACAGAAATACATAGTGCCTCTGCTACACATACACACCAACAAAATAAATAAACAATAAAATATAATTTTTAAAAAAAGAGAAAAAGAAAAAAATAAAACAAAAATGACACAAAAGAATAAGGTCGAGAGTGATGGAAGATGATTCCTGATATCAGCCTTGGGTCTTATTTCATTTTCTCCTCTGTTGCTGATATAAATACATGGCCGGAAACCTTGGGGGAACAAAGGGTTTATTGTTGCTTACGACTCTTGGTTACACTTCATCAGCATGACAGAAGAGCTCGTACCAACTTCAGGGATCAAAGGAACTGGCCACACCACGTACATAGGAATTGTTGAGACAGGGGCATATTTTCTCAGTTACTGGGATGCCTGTATGCCAAACTACTGAACCAGCTCTCTTCAGTCTTATCTACCTGCTCAGGGAATGGTCTCACCCATTCTGGACTGAATCAATTAGATAATATCCTACAGACTTGCTCAGGGTCCAGTCTAATTATTAATTCTTCACAGCTGCACCAAAGTGCTCAGACTTCAATTGTTAGGTTGGTATCTACAACTAACTGCCATAGGCTTCTACACACATGCACCCACACAAGTACACCCATCTACATGCTTAAGGATGCACATACACACATGCATACACTCTACATACCCATACACATGAAAATGGGAAAAGAAGAAGCAAATCAATTGTGCCTTCCTCAGGAGTGTTCTCTCTCCTTCCAGCAGTCATAGACGTATGCCAGGCATACATACATCTTGGCTTGCAGCTGACCTTAATAGTTCTTGATAGAGCACAAATATTCTTCTACAGTGTCTCTAGCTTTACACAAATAAATAGAGCTCCAAAATACTGGATGCCCTGCATGCTCAGTTTTCTGAGTCATTCACTTTTCTAGTAGGATGATTCTTGCATGTCACAGTGAACTTTGTCTGTGGAAACCAGATAGACAGTTGTGGTTAAGAAACGATACGCAGACAATTTGGGGGACTTGCAAATAATTTTGTATGGATGCTCAACCTCTGACTTCAGTCTTTTTACAACCCACAGTGAACAACCTCGCACACAGATTTTCAGACAGGAGTTGCTTTTTCTTCCCACTTTCTTACTTTGCACATTTGGAAGTTGTCTTTTCTGTTCCTCACTAAAATTTTTGACCCCCTAATTCAGTTCATGTTGGATGATAATGTTCCATCAAGGTAAACATGTCCTTTCTCTATATTACTTTTTCCTTATAAGTCACCAACACACATAGTATCTCTGAGGAGATTTATGTTTGTGAGTAACTGAGATTCTTTCTTGAGCCTCTGGGTTTCTAAGGGCACTATCCTATATCAAAATGTTTTCTGCGTTTGGACTGTTCTTTTGCTAAAGGTTGATATAACTGGATATCCTCTGCTGCATCTGACCCCTTTAAACTCTTAGGCTCATCGTCTTAGGAATTTCAACCTTTGTTTGGTCCCATTCTAAGGGCTTCACTCTGTGTTTCTATCCTCTCCCACTTAAGCCCTCAGAGTCACCTTGTTTGCATGTGGTTACTGGTCAACCCTGGTATCTTGAAGAAGTTCAGAAAGCGTGTGTAGAACTACTGAACGTAGATGCTAGGTCTCTTTGAATTCTTCAATCAAATTAGGGATTTGGTTTCTTCAAAGAAAACCCATGGAAGGAGGGACAAAAATGCTCTAAGAAAAAACATCAGTGCTACAGTAATATGTTGGGTGAGTTCTTACTACATTCCGATTCTGGGCCAGGCACTTTGTATGTGTTTTCTCATTTAATTCTCACAGTGGCTCTCCACAACTATGAACATTTTGCATATAAACAAGGAGGCACAGAAAGGTTTTAATTTTCCCAAAGCCACCAAGTAGCAGAACTGATTCTAGCATTTATGAAGAGCTGGGGGAATCAGATGAACACACTACTTGGTTATCAGGCAATGTGGATGATCTTTTCGTTTTGCTTACTTGAGACAGAGTCTTACTCTCTAATTCAAGATAGGCTAGAACTCCCTGTGGAGCCCAGACTGGCCTCGGACTTTTGGCAATCCTCCTGCCTCAACTTCCTGAGTGCTAGGCTTGTAGGCATGGACTGTCTAGATGTTTCTAATTGATCGATTGATTGAGTCATTGGTCCAGTTTTGCTTTTGGGTAAGGCTAAATTAAATTGGGCATAACAATGCATTCTTTACCAGAGTCAAAAGGTGGATCAAATAGTGCCCTTGAAGGCTTAGAAGGTTTGACAAACTTGAGTAGCTTGCATTGAAAAGAAGCCTGCTGATAGGTTAGGTCAAGTTGTCAATGCAAATCTCTCTTTCTTTCTCTGTCATATCCATTGGGTGGTTCATTAAATTAGCTTTTGCATCTCTTCTAAAACTATTTATTGGTATCTGCCATGGCACAGAGTGTAGTTCCTAAGGATCTGTCCAGCTGGATCTCGGTCTGCGTCTCTCCCTACTGCTTTTGTGCTGTCTCTGCACAAGGTGGTTTTCTTGTAAATGCGGCCAAATGAATGAGAGCAATAGCCCTTCTGCATGTTTCTTTTCCCCTTAATCATGCGTTTGGAATTTTTCTCATTAAGTTGTTGACTTGAATATCTGGATACTGTATTCTGGCTTATTGTAGATATTTCTGCATTGGATTAAATGTGGCTAATTTCAGTTTCTGCTATTTCTCTGTAACCAGAAAATAACCTCACTGTTCACCACATCTCCTAATCTTCAGTGTTGTGTCTTTGGATCAGGGCAGGGTCCCTCTTTTTGGACCTTCAAGACACAGAGAACAACGCCCTCAAAATGCATGTGACTAATAAGGCTGATGATATTTGAGATGTCTAACCTCATGTCCAAAACATCTTTCAGGTTAAGCTTAGTGGAGCATTTCTCATTTTGAAAGGCAACAATCACAATGCCTACAAAAGAATAAACATTTTCCCACAAATATCTCCATGGTGCACTCTAGCCTGGGTGGGGTAGGGGGAGAATAATGTCTGTCTATAATGAATTTGTGTTTTTTCCGTTTCCTTATCAGAATTCTTGCTAGCTGGATGGCCTGCCTTACTGACTATTGCTTTCCTTGTTCCCATTATTATGTGAGTATGTGAAGGATAATTGATTTCATAATATTTAAAGCCTTGTGAATATTATTAGCATGAGAGGAAACCATGGAAATTATGGGTTCTTAGGTCACTGTTTTGACAAATATTTACCGAGAGCCAACAAAAACAATACTTACTTCATGACTGAAAAACAAAAGGACTCAGTCCTTCCCTCCTTGGAATTTGCTGTTGATCTGTGGTTTATATTGTGTATATCCAAGAGCTGCCTGAGTATAAAATTACAATCAGGATGGGCCTTAGAAGGTAAGTGTGCAACAGACCAAGCCTTAAGTGAAGTGTATCAGTGTAACAATTTAGGGAGATGGGAGAGGGGGGAACTCTTTCAGTATGAGAAGTAGCTGCCAAAGTTAAGTGTACTTGTTGACCTCAAGAAAGCCACCCGTGGTGGGAGTGGGGGGAAGGCTTAGTTCAGTTCAGTTCAACGAGTGTTTATAGAACGCCTACCATATGCCAGGCGCTGTGCCTAGACTCTTGAAATAAAAATTAAAAAAGACATAGTGTTTACCCCAAAGAAACAGTGCACTCTGAGGGGGTCATTGTCACGCAATATATGAATTTGGAGAAGCACTCTTTATTTATTTTGTCTCTAAGTAGTTCAAATCTTGGAATCTGAGGGTTATTTCAGTAGGCCAGTCTTTCTGGAGAATCTTAGCAGTCTTTTTGTCTTGCACTCAGTGTTTTCAAGCACGTAGATACAGTTTACGAAACTGAATCCAGCCCCAACTGTGCCATGCTTTACCACCCATTGAATGTGGTGTCACGACAAGCCACTTGCCTTTACCAGCATCGGCCAACAGCCTGACTCCAGGAAGGAGGTTTAACTTCCACCCAACAAAAGGCACAGTATTTCTTGATTTTTTTTTTTTGAGTCATTAGCTAAAATGACTGAATTTTGATGCAACTCAAAAAGAAATCAACAGCATTTGTGCACTTGCTAAATCTGTTTTCATAACAAGCATGGTTTGAATCCCGCTTAAAATATATAAATTGCATGCATATGAAGTATTAAGGGTGTAAACTGAGAGGAGAGGCAATGGCCAACATACCAGAGAAAAAGAATACAGGAAGATGACTCTCGTCTGAGCCTGATGGGCAAATCCTTTCTGTGACTTCTCATTATTATTCCCTGCTGAAGTCTAGGCCTTGCAGCCTCTCAGATTGTTCTCTATGGAGGTTCATTCCCTTTGTTAATGTTTTGTTTCTGGTCCTGGCTCTATCTCTTCTCCCACAATTACTGACTCTTGACTCTTGTGCCAAGTTCTTGTGGGCCAATGGATACCTCCTGCTCTTTTGGTTTACTTTCTCTGGGTCTTTGCACCTTCGTGAGCCTGGGCCTTCAGGAGGAGGCCTATCAGTTGGCTTGGTCTACTCTTTTGCAAGCACTGGCAGAACTCCATGAAGGCATGGGTGGGGAGCCAGCAACATCTAGATCATGTCTTGGTCCTCTCACCTCATTTTGTCATCTTATTATTTTTTACTCTTTGCAGAACATAAAAAAATCTTTCTATCATGATAGAGTTGACTTCCATATCCATTTATTCTGCATTTACAAATTCAACCAAGAGTATTGGAAACATTTGAAAAAAAATTGGATTTTTATGGAACAAGTACAAACTTTTAAAGAATCATTATTCCCTGCATGACAACTATGTACCATAGAATTCGTGTTGCATTAGGTAGTATGTAGTCATAAGTAGTTTGAAGATTATTCAATGTACACGTATGGTTACTGGCAAATCCTGTACCATTTTATATAAGGGATTGTGCAATTTGTAATCACTGGGAAAATCTTAGAACAATCCTCAAGTATATTGAGGAAGGATAGTATTATTAAACTGTGAAGACTTTCTTGACTATAAATCCTAAGCACTTAACGTTCTCTTTTTTTGTGTTAAATATTTATTTTGGAGTGGCAGGTTATACTCTATCTGTGGGATTTATAAATTGGTGGGAAGTCATTTTTCCAAGTTATAATCTGCTATCAAATTATAGTGGTCTCCAGGACAAAGCAGCAATAGTTCTCATTTGATTTTCTAACTGAGTTTGCATAAATCAATTTTGAACAGACATGAACATCTTCATCAAATTATTGAATAACAGTGATTTGAGCTCATCAGTGAAGAAGCTTTTGCTAGGCTCCATGTTGCAAAATTATAATCTCAGCTAAGGCAGGAAGGTCACAATTTCAAATCAGTCTGGTCAGTGCAGGGAGACATTGTAGAAATAAAAAAAAAGGGTTAGAGATGTAGCTGACTGACAGAATGCTTGCCTAATATGCATGAGGACCTGAATTCAGTTATTAGCACAAAAACATCAAAGGCAAAGAAATGAACAAACAAGAAGTCCTCTGCTTTAAGAAATTAAGTTGGAGATGCCATTAAACAGCTTTTTACAAAATGAAAAGTATACCTGGTATTCAGTCTATACAATTTTTGAGACTTTGCTTTTGAAAATTCTGTGCATGCTCTCTACCTTTAACAATTCCACACCTTTTCTGTGAAATTATTATCAACTACATCAAAGGTAGCTGTGATTTCTGCCTAAAATTTCACATGAATGTGGTGAAAAATAGCATCAGACTGTCTAGCGAATTGTGCTACCTCATTTCTAGATTATTCTGTGAGAGAACTTTACATGAATACCACTTTATCCTTACTTAAGTGATCATTTCTGCTTATTTTTTGGGAAACATTAACAATGTACTCCAGCAATGATCTTCTAGCCTCAAATGTTCTTGTATTATTTTGGAACAAGTAGCTAGTGATTCATAGGACATTGGGTGTCCAAGCTATGGTTAACTGGTGGTCAGGTTAGGAAATTCTGTTCCCATTAGCTCTCCTTTCTTGCTCAGAACACCTCTCTACTCAACGGTTTTTCTTTTGATTCATCAGACTCATGGTCACCGGTTAGTGTTTTCAGACTAAAAGTAGAAGCCATGGCATGCCAGGAGAAGTATTGTTCCCATTTCATTTCCAGCTCAGCTAAAAACAGGAAGGACAGGTCATTTCATGGAAAAGCCCATTTTGTTTTATTTCCAACCTCTGAGAAGCTTTGGTCGAGTGTCTGAACTTTTGGCTTCTTACAGTAAACTTTCTAACTTCAGAATTTTAGCACAATTTCTTCTTCTAAGACGATGCCAGTCATATTTAGATCATGCTGACACATGAATCTCTTAACTATGTACTTACAGCTAAAAAGTTAGAATTGGAAAATTATGTAAACTCTAAGATTAACAGTGGAAAGATCCACCAACCTCTTAATTTTCAGACTGAACTTATTTATTTGAACATAGATCAGTGGCATGTATGATGAAGAAAGTCACTATCTAAAATACATTCAGAAGCAAAAATCCTGAAAGACTTTTGGTAGGGAAGGCCAAGTAAACCTAAATCACCTTGTGATCTAACAATTATTTAACTGGTTTGAATAATCCTATCAGGCACAGGAAGTTTATGGTGGGAACTTCCTATAGATGATAGCGTTTTTTAAAAAAAGATTCACCAAGATGAAAACCGATTGGATTGATTAGCAAGAGAAGCCACAGAAGGCTACATTTATGTGCTTCTGGGAAAAGAGAGTTGACTTGGAAAACCCATCATGTTGTCTTCCTTACTTTCATCTATACTTCATCATTGTGTAAATTTGTCAGACTTGAGTTTTTATGTTGTTTCATTTTTTTTGGTCTCTCTCTCTCTCTCTCTCTCTCTCTCTCTGTCAGGATCCAGGCTGGTCTTGAGCTCCAGATCCTCCTGCCTTAGCCCCTCAAGTGCTGAGGTGACAGGCAAATACTACCATGCTTAACTTGGTTCTCTTCTAATTTACCTATTTAATGTTATTGTCTACACTGTTTATCATGATTCTCAAACCTGAGGAATAGCCAGATAAGCTCTGACTAACTCAAGATTGCCTTGTTAGATAAATGCAGTCCACATCCCTTCAGAAGATATGATCTGCTGCATTGACTTTCATCTTTGATTTGGTGGGAGATCCAAGTCATCTCAAAGGAGGAAGATGGGAGAAAAGATAACGTCAAGAGTTCAGAAAGCAGAGATAGGGAAGCAAATTCAGAATCAGCATCCTTTGGCTTTGATCCTTATTGAAAAGTGAATTTAATTTGGTATTTGTTCAAGTTCTGAGATGACTGAATAGTTCCTTTTATTCCTGGTCTCCTTGCTTCCATTTAGCTGGAATGTACTGGGCAGGATTAGAAATGGTTGTTCTTTTTTATGGTTCAGACTCAAAAGAAAGTGCCAGAGTTCTCAAGAGAAAACTCTTTATGAGATTCCAGGCCTTTGAGCACACCCAGAAAGTAGACACATTTTTAAAAAGAGTTTCTCAAACTGTATACAATATATTAAACTTGTAGGTTTTGTTCATGGTTAGCTGATGAGACAAGTTTTCATTGCAGGTCAACCCACCTCTCCCCAAAACCTTCCTCCACAGCAAGAAAAACAAAGTAGAAGAGTTAATACTTGCTACAATGCTCCATAAGAAAAACATTTCCCTATTGTGTCTGAATTGCAGGATCCCTCTTTTCCTCTTTAATCTATGGAATAATACCAGCCACACATTGAGAGCTTACATTCTGACTGCTCAGCTCCAGCCAAGTAATGCTGGATGCTGAGGGAGCCTACAAGTGAATTTACAAGGAAAATGTTGACAGAGTTCGGAGTCTGACACGCACTGGTGGGCACCAAGGTTATAGTAATGATTTCCTTTAAAGCTTCCGTTAGCTGTTCCAAACAGTGGAATTTGTAGTTTTTCCTTTGGTCCCAAGATCAAAAAAACATGAACAATTTTACATTTCTAAGGTTGGATAGTGTCTGTGTTTCCACAATTTCAGTGGGAAAGCAATCCACCCTTCTAAGTTTTATTGAAAACCACCATCTTGGCTGCAGTATGGGCCATTCTGGGAGCTTTTGTTGTGCCTCCTGTTGCCTTTTGGGAACCAAGAGACTCTGACTTTTGCTGCCTTTATTATTATTATTATTATTGCTATTATTATTACTATTATTACTATTATCATGGTTTCCAGTGACTGCCTACAGAAATGAAAAACTGAAGATGAATAATGTGGTTTTTGAAATGGATTGTTTGATTCAAGTTTTGACCCTGACACTTAGTGGGTGGGTGAGCTGGACAGGTCACATGACTTTTTGTCTCTGTTCTCTTACCTCTACAGTGTGAATATTAATAGTACCTCCTTGAGGGGCATTTGTAAGAGGGAAGGTGGCAAGTAGGAGGTGACAGGTCCTTGAGAATGGAGACCATCATCAGATATTTGTTACTTTGTAACAGATAGTTTGAAAGTATTTTCTTTTTTAAAAAAAATTATTTATGATTTGGGTAAATGACTCAGTGGATACAACTTTTGCCTCACAAGCAAAAGAACCTTAATTTGGATCCATATAAAATGCCAGGAAGATATGGCAGCTGCCTGTAATTCTGGTCCTAGAAGGTAGATTCTGGGAAACCCCAGAGAAAAGCAGTCAGGAGGTAGCACAACCCAGGATGGTGTCCATTTTCACCCATGGGCTTCCACAGGCACACACATACATTAAAGTTCTTTTTTGTACACATGCCTGCATATACACATGAACACCACCAATATGCAAACACGCATGCACACACACACATACACACACGCACACACATACACACTCACACACCATATACACATACATGGAAAAAAAAGATCTATTACTCTGTTTATATATGGTGTGTATGTGTGTGTGTGTGTGTGCGTGTGTGTGTGTGTGTGTGTGTATACAGACTTTGCAGCCAGAACTTTTAACCACTGAGCAATCTTACTGGCCTTGATTTGGAAGTTTTATCTTAGTAGCAATTATTTTCTAAGTTAATTTCACTTTGTAACAAGCATGTGTTGGTATTTCTATTTGAAAATAAAAGTAATTCACAGAATGCGGTAGAGTGTGCCTGTAATCCTAGCACTGGGAGGTGTAAGCAGAGGATCAGGAGTTAAGAGGCCAGCCTCAACTTCCTCCTTCCCTCCCTCCCTCCCCTACCCCTCTCTTCCTCCCTCCCTCCCTCCCCCAACCCTCCCTCCCTCCCTCTCTCTCTCTCTTCCTTCCTTCCTTCCTTCCTTCCTTCCTTCCTTCCTTCCTTCCTTCCTTCCTTCCTTCCTTCCTTCCTTCCTTCCTTCCTTTCTTCCTTCCTTCTTTCCTTCTTCCTTTCCCAGTTCTATTTCTATACATAAAGCGAGAGTCCTTCCCAGAAACTTTGGATATCTAGCCTCTAGGAATGTGAGCCACATATAGTGACTCATAGCTGTAATCCCAGCATTTAAGTGCCTAAGGTAAGCTCAAAAGTATCCGGGGCCACATACAAGACTGTTTCAAAAAGAAGGGAGGAAGGAAGGTATATCCTGAAATACAGAGGATTTAGCTAAAAACCCTGGGAATGGTATAGGAAAATATTTCTTGTGTCAGTGACAAAAGTTACTTAACATAAGTTGAATACCTTTATCCAAAATCTTTGAGTCCAGAAGTAATTCAGGTAATGGAAAATTTTAAATTTTGCAATATTCAAGCAGAATTTACCAGTCAAACATCCTTAATGCAGCGATCTAAGTGCAAAATGCTCTCAGATTTGAAAGGCTCTGAGAGGAAGTTTCAGTTACTGGAGCATTTTGGATTTTGGGGCTCGGGATGCTCACTGTATATAGGGAGCTGACTCTCCACCAAAGGAGTATGTCCCATTAAATAACAGCCGGAGAAGAGCTCAGCTGCTGGTTCATTAAAATTGAAGTTATAATCACTTCATCATAAAATTGAGGATATAATCACTTTATCATAAACGGTTTATACAAACTGCTAGCACAATGGTGTTTAGTGTGTAGTTTTTCAAATAGATCTGGCCTTTAAAAGCTTCCCTAACTTCAGAAAATGAAATTCTACAAGATCTGTGTTATATAATTGTTTAAATGTTGTTCTAGTGAACGTTTCCCAAACATGTCCTTAGCCAAATAAGTGTACCTTAACAAAAACAGAGCACCTAGCATTCCTTTGTTGCTAGAAGACTATTTATTTCATGAATTTTCAGAGCTCCCATTTCTACCTTTCTTACATTTTAGTGCACTATATTGCACATATAAAAGATTGTATATTATGTGAACATGTGTAATTTATGAAGCAATTTTAAGAGATGAGTTGTGAACATGTCACCCCCTAAGAATTAGAAAATACGGGTGGGAGAAACAGCTCAAGGGTTAAGACTTGAAAGCCTCAAAAGCAGAAAGTCCTGAGCTCAGATGCCAAGTCCCACAAAAAACATCAGGCAGAAATGGTGGCAGACTACACTTTGGTCTTGGTGGGCGGATTCTGGGAAATCTCAGAGTGAAGCAAAAAGTAGGTAGAACAAACCCAGGATGATTCCCCAAGTCACCCTTGGTCCCCCACAGGGACACACAGTGCCCTCTGATACATATACACACAAAGTAAGTAAATAAATTAATTTTAAAAATTAGAAAACAACAGTACTTTTTATTCCTTCCTTATGCACTCCCTTTATCCTCTTCAATAGCAGTTTCTATTGTGAATATTTCATTTATCATTCCCTTTTTTTAAAAAAAAGCCAAGTCTTTGGGCATAGGTTTGTAACCCCAGCTATTCATAAGGCTGAGACAGGAGGATTGCAGTTTCAAAGACTGTTTTGGCTACAAAGTGAGTTCAAGACCAGCATGAACAACTTAGTGGGTTTTTTTTTAGTCCCCAAATGAAAAGTAAAAAAAAAACTCTTTAATATAGCTCAGTAGTAGAACACTAACCTAGAAAAGACCTGATAGACATGATCCTTGGTTCATTTCCTAGTAGCAGAAGCCAAAAATGAATATAAACCACTTAGCCAAAGGAATGTAAATAATGCTAGATCCTTGCTTTTCTATGGTCTTTTGTATTGATAAAGTTTCTGAAGTGGTGTGTATTAATGCCTGTACTTCTGTTTTGTTAGTTCTTCCTACTTTGAAGTTTTGTGAATATATCACAGTTTGTTCATTCTCTTTTTAGATAATGATTTTTCTTGCTAGTTTTTGTTTTGGCAAAAAAATGTTTCTGTGAACATTTTAGGACAATATCCTTTGAAGCATGAATGAAGAGATTTCCTACATCATATGCATTTTGGAATGAAATTGCTGGGTCATATGTTTATGAATATTCAGTTTTCTAAGGTAACATTTCATTTTCTGACAAATAGCTTCATATTTCCATTAACAGTGCACAAGAATTTCCAATGATACTTGTTTTCATTCTGTAGTCATCTTTAATAGAAATCAATCAACCATTACTCAAGTTCATCATCCTTTGGGTATGTGGACTGGTTGTTTGGTTTTTCTACCTTGATGAAATTCTTTTATTCATCTTCCTATTGTGTTACTTGCTTTCATCAATCCATCATTTTCATTTTAGGACTTATTATTTATAGATTTTTAAAAAAATTATTTCTAAAGCAGAGATTATATCTAATTCTACATTAAATAATATGGGTTCTGCTAGTAGTAGAAGAATAGCTGAAGTCAATTTTCCTAATGATGAAAATTATATTCTCTCTCTCTATATATATATGACATATATAGACACATTGTTATACGTATAGACAAATCACACATGTAACTATATAAACATGTATATGTTTTTACATTTATGTACACATATAAATATATAGAAAGCTCTCTGAAGCTACTGGAGGAAAACAGATCAGAACAAATTTGACAAGCATGGGTGGTTTGAAGGAAGGAACTGTAGTAGGTCAACTTAATACTATTCACCTGAGGACAGACTAGTCAATACTGTAGTGACCAGACACTGAAGTAGCTTAGAAAAGTAAGATCCCCATCAGGCACTGCAAATTCTCTATGCCAATCATCCAGGTATCTATCTGAGTGAATTTTGAAGTAAGTATCTGTGAATAGTAGGATGCCCCAGTGTTAAGAGAGTTCAACAGGGATTTCAGGTGCTGTCTACTGAAGGGGGTAAACAGAATTTAGCATTTGAGTTGTCAAGTAAAACAAAGGAAACATCATTATTTAAAAGAGAAGGCAACAAGGAATGGGATTAACATGAAATTTCTAAAGCATCTATTACAGCAACTTGAAAATGTGATGAGGAAAAAAAAAAAAGAAAATGTGATGAGGATATAATCATAAGTCAACAGAGTTAAAAGTGCATGAAGGAATATGATCATAATTAAGTCAGCAGAGGGAATTCCAAAGAAGTCAAAACTGAAAGAAACCAATTGAAGTTACAGAATAGGAAGATAAATATAGAAGGGAAGAAAACTTAGTCCATAGGTTTGGGAATAAATTCGTGAGAACAGAAGGAGCCAGGGAACTTGTAGACATGTAACAGCTTTCCTTCATTCTAAGTAACAAAGACGAAAAAGGTTTAAGGCAAAACAAACAGAAATCTGCCTGTTGCTTACTGGACAGAAAGTTCAGAATGCAGGATGTATGTTTCATCTGTAGATGACGTCAGAGAAAAAAGTGATCTAAAGAAAGAAACAAACAAACACTTGAGGAATGGCACAAAGATTCCAACTTGGTGAAAGACATGGCAGCTAGAGACTTCCCTGGGACACACCTGTCCTTCCCACCTCCCACCGCCACGATGTGGTGGCCCCTGCTGTTGTCACCTGGAAGCTTATTTCTCTATGTTTCCTTCTACCTCCCCTGCCTGTCTGTACCTCCTGCCACGTGGTACCACCCCTTCCCCTGCTTCTCACCCAGCCCTTCACCTTTGGGACCTCCACGCACTGTGAGTTTGATTTCAGATATCTCAGTGTTTATAAGGAAATGATACTAAGAAATCATCTTTTCATACCAATTATTTTCTGAGTTATGTTATGTAACATTAGAGAATTTACTCCACAGTTAAAAAAATATGTGTGGGTGTGCACATATGTATATATGCCTAAAGTATGTATATGTGTGTATCTGTATACATATGGAGTAAGAACCTATTATCTGTTCAAACAATGACACTTAATGACCAAAATCCTACTTTTCTTTTCTTTAAATGGTTCCCTTAAAAAAATGTTATTATAAAAAATGTCAAAGAGAAAAAAGTTGTAGAGTGAACAACCACACACCTACTAATTTTACTAAATGATATAAAATAAATTATTATGTCTGTGTTATCTCCTGGATCCTGAATTAGAAGATATAGTAATCTGTTGTGATAAGAAGCATGGAAAGTGCTAGAAAATTACAAAACCAAAAGTGATGGATATGCCGTGTAGCTTTATTTATTGATCCCACATGTATTCATAAGCTCAAAGTCATGGCTTTGTACCCTAAAATTTTAGGAAGTCATATATTGTCAAGTTAAAGAGTAAAAATCACACTGATAATTCAAACAACTGCTCACAAATACTGGTATGTACAGGAGAGTCATGTTTAATGAATGTCTTAGCAATCGGGAAATTTATGGAATTCCATATGAACACATATTTTCTTCCTCTGAAAAGAATTTGGATTTGAATTCAAGCTTTGAGTAAGTTTTTAACCACTGATATTTTACATTAGCATTGGACATTGGGCTTGGTGTTTTGACCTTGGGTGGGGAGACCAATCCCGTCGATTCTATGCCTGCCAAGCTCTGGAGCTAACAATTTCCCAAGTCTATAATGGCGGGGGCCTGAATGTGGTGCACATTCATTTAGTGACGCGCTCTGCAGCTGAAGGATGACTCTCTGGCTCTTCCTTTCTGTTCTTGGTGACAGTGGCACTTCAATCATATAATCATCCCTCTTCCAGGACTTCTTTTGTTTGCATATGAGCCTTTCCCAGTTATTTATTGAGCCTCTACTACAAAATGAGTATCTTGCCAGGAATGTGCAAGCAAACGAACTAGCCCTGTATGATTCTGAGATTCAAAACTTATGACACGTGGCCTTGTCTTTTTAATGTAGAAGAGAATCCCAAAATTTCATTCCTTTTTTGTACATTTTGTATTAAGCAGATTGTGATCATTAGATACAAATGTCAGCTTGACAATTGCAGGGTGAGCTCAGGGCACATTTATGAAGAACCGAGAGTTAACTGCAAGTTAAGTAAACTCACAGGAGTATTTCTTTCTTTATATAATACATTTTTTATTATTATTTCAGCTCATACAAACTTAATAGATACACCAGTTCCCTCCCTCCCTCTTCCTCCCCCGGAACCCCTTGCTCCCCCTCCCCTCACCCCTCCCTCCCCATCCCCCCGTGCCTCCCGCCCCAATTCCCAGAGTCCTTTCTTGTGCATGCCTGACTCTCTTCTGGGCCCTCCTCTCCGATGATGTACAAGGACCCAGTGGCCTTTCCCTGAACCCTATCCTGTGTTCCCCTTAAGTATAGGAACACTTCTGTGGCTGTCAATCCCTTGCCTCCAAGGATCTTGGTGCCTTTAGCAGATGCTAGACTTTGTGAGGTCAATAGTGTGTTGGACATTGCGCCGGGCATGCAATGTCCAATTATGATTGCTTCGGCCCTAACTTGTGTGGAGTATCTTGCTAATCATTGCTCCTCCCATCCTTTTGCTCTTACACTCTTACTGCCCCCTCTTCTGCAAATGTCCCTGAGCTTCAGGATGGGGAGAGATTAGTCTGGCCTAGTTCTAGGTGGTTGATATAGAGTCTCTGAAGTTCTGGATAGTGGTTTGTTGATTTTCTTTTGCAGTTTTGTTGCTCCTGTAATGCCCTTCACTCCATCGTGATGGGCACTGTATGTCACCCCCTGGCCAGAGACAAAAAGCTGTTAAATTGGAGTCTTATTATAAGAGCACATTCAAGGGTAGATGTAATACTTATACCCAAAAGTGGAATCACAGGGTCATATGGCATTTGCCAATGGAGGGGTCAATCACCCATTTGCAAAATGGTTACTTTTTAATCTGCCGGACTATATGCCTTCCCCTTCTGGTGAGTTCATACCCCTTTAGTTGTAAATGATCAGGAACGAATGTCTGTGAACTTAACTAGGTGTCACATTACTTTCTTGCAGTCCTTGATGGAGGTCTATTTTCTCTACTGTAACATGGTCACTTCTCTCCTCGTTTCTGGTGTGGCCCTCCAACCCCATCCCTCCTGTTCATAATCCTTGCAATTATTGTAGGTAATACATAGATTTACCTATGAGTGTCTCAAGATGGGCTGGGTGGGTTTGGTATTAGGAGCCACCTATTAGGGAGTACATACGGCACTTAATTTTCTGGGTTTGGGATACTTCACTTAATACAATTATTTCTAATGACATCCATTTCCCGGCAAATTCCAGTAATTCATCATTTTTGATGGCTGAGTAGTACTCCATTGTATAGATGTATCACTGTTTCCTTATCCACTCGTCAACTGTTGGACATTTGGGTTGATTCCATGTCTTTGCTATTGTAAACAGTGCTACTATGAACATGGTCGTGCTTATGCTATCGAGGTGAACCTCTGCTGTATGGGGGGTTATACCCAAAAGTGGAATCGCAGGGTCATATGGCATTTCAATCTTTAATTTCTTTAAGAATCTCCAGACGGCTCGCCAGAGTGGCTGTATGAGCCTGCATTCCCACCAGCAATGTAGGAGAGTTCCCCTCTCTCCACATCCTCTCCAGCATTTGTTGTTGTTTGTATTGTGGATTTTTGCCATCCTCACAGGAGTATTTCTAATTGATGAGTAAGACCTAGGCTTGTGTGTGTGTGTGTGTGTGTGTGTGTGTATGTGTACGTACTTGACTCCCCTGTTCAAAAATACTTTTATTGGCTCCCTATTCCTGATGAATAAAAATCTAAGACAAGCTCTAAGCCTAGCTCAAAACTGGCTATAACCCAATCTGATAACTTCCTGTATGAGCTCTATAGTCCATCTGAACTCTCTTCCCATCTTTCAAGATATCCACTCCCACAGGAAGACAATCTTTCCATATTTCCAGTATCCTTTGGCAGCCAGACTACTTTATACCTGTTTCATCCTAGTATGCATGGTATTGCGGATTTCTGTGTATTTAATTCTCTTTTCCTGGAACTGCATTGCAAACGGCAGGGTAGAAAGCTCATAATTATTAAGAAACAGAAGGAGTACAAATTTGTGAAGACCACATAAGCAAAATTTTCTTGATGCTTCACATTTAGAGGGTCCCTTCTGATCATGGAATTGTCGACTGTTGTCACCAACAGCAAAGGTTTGTGCTATGACAGACAAGAAGCAAATTACTTAAGCAGTTGCCACTAATGCTCAACTGTATTCCTCTTTATCTGTCTGCTCAGCGTGGCGCATGGCATGTCACAGATGTTCAGTAAGTTCTTTCGGAAGGATGGATCTACAAAGAACGTGTATAGAGATCATGGGACCTCTTACCTTCCCAATGTGAAGAGAGGTGTTACCTTTAAGAAAATTCCATCCAAGCTAGGATCTTGTGATCCTAGAGCTGAAGAGGCGAGAACATTTCAGATCTGTTTTTTCTTCCTATCTTGTACGTCTCTCCCTAAGAAAGTTCAGTCTATTTTTCAGGACTTGGCCTGAGGCATTGAACTTGGTAGTTTTAGTTTCACTGTTGTTTTGCTTTCTTTAGGCAAAAGAACAAAACATCCACACAAACCTAAAGCACAGTTATCCTGGCTGCCACCACCAGCAAAACAGCTTAGCTTTCTTCTTTTAATTATACATTCACAAGCGTGCTAGGGTAAGTGTGTGCTTTGTACTTCCTGGAAATTGTGGGACTTGGTTCCCCCAGCCTTTATAACCTCTTTAAATAGCTTGCTGACTTCTCATGACCCTTGAAGAATGACATCATCAAAACACCCTAAAATTATCCTACCTGAATATTAGTTTCCATTTTGTCTGTGGGTCATTTTGTACCACAAAAATCTTGTTTTTTCCTGCCCTCTGTGTACCTTTGAAAGTCTTCCTTCTGTCTTCAGGTGAGGATGAAAGATATCAACTTCTTCACTATTTCCCAGAGGTTGACACAAATGGGGAAATCATTTGCTTTGAGACTCTCCAGTCAGAAGACTCGAACCCTTATCTTCTTTCCATTTTCTTTCGGGCCTCTTTTGAATTCTTATAGCATAGAGAGAAGAAATGAAGACACATTTACAATCTACTCTGTCCCTTGCTGGTGTCTCTGAATATTACTTGCGTGTGACCTTGAACTCAAGTCTGGAAGTGTTTGATGCTGCCACACGTGGCTGTGGTCTTTCAGTTCTGAGAATTAGCTTCAGAAGCATACGGAAGACACGATAAATAATTATGACAGCTAATCATCCAAATTCTGAAGTTAAGACAGAGGTATCACGATGGCAGTTATAAGCCAATTACCAACAAATGACTGCCGTTACTTTTGTTCGGAAGTTTGCTTTAGAGGTTTCGTGGCATCCACTGAACTTTTCCCCTGACTATCTTAACACATCTTTTTTTGAATTTGAGAGTCTGGCCAGGATTGGAAACAGAGGTGTGAAAAAATGACGAGAGTGGCTGTTTTTGTCATACTTTTGGCTAAAAGTAAAGTAAGCAGGAAATTCTCAAATGCCTTGAGAAAGTTTGTCCTCAAAAAAGTTAGCTCTAAGCTTTAGACAGGTTAATATTCACATGAGAATGGGTACTTACATGGCTGGCCTTCGTCACTGCAAGTCTACAAACATCACCAGGGAGAAAGGTTTGGTGGTGTCTCTTCCATTTTGTAAATTGTTCAGTAAAGACGTTTATTTTGTTGTTTTACCTGAAAATGCTCAAATACATATCAGACACATACCAGATATATATGAGACATATAATCAAATATCTTGACTTAGTTACAGATTAAGATTATAGGGAAACATAGTTTTGAGTTGGTTTCCTAGTACCATCTGTGAGCACAAATTCAGTTCTTTCCTTTATGGACAAAAAAATAAATTAAATGTTTAAATATGTGCTTTGTTATTTCAGTTTGTGTGCTTTTTTATAGCCAAGATATTTAGTAATTGTCCTAATGCTTTCAGACTATTATAAAGTATAACCTGATGCTGATTTGAAAGTATAGAAGGAAATGGAAAACCTCCAAATCAGAAAATTGATGGGTTTATGATTGAAATGAAGAGGGATTTGGATTCTAACATTTCAAATAGTCCCAAATGCCTGTGGTTATAGGAAATGAAGGTTAGCAAGAATTAACATCTTATTACTCAGAGTTGAAGTAATTCAAGTTTGTTAGCCCAGGAGGTAGTGTGTAAGCATTCTCCCAACACTTTCAATACAGAAAGGATTCAAAAACATTAAGCAATGGGAATGGTAATGTTGTGGTTTCATTGGGTTGATGGCTTATCTAGAGGTGCTCAGTTAAACTCATTTTTGGATGTGGCCATGATAGTTCTTTTTGCATTGATGGACTCAGTATGGTCAATCAGGGAAGGTGTCATCAAATCTTCTTTTTTTTTTTTTTTTTTTTTTTTTTTTTTTTTTTTTTAAGTACCTGGATGGGAGAAAAGGTAAAGAAAGTAGGAATTTCCCTTTTGCTTCCTGCCTATTTGGTTGGTAGGTATGACGTCTTCTTTGGTCTTTGGACTGGAATTTACACTATGGACTTTTCTGAGTCTTTTGCTTGTAGGCATTAGACTGTGGGATTTCTAAGTTTCCATGATTACATCAGTTAAACATTCACTCTCTTCCCTCTCCCTCTCCCCTTCTCTCTCTGTTTCTCTTGAAAAGAGTGACTAATATGACATAGCATAAGGAAGTACCTGCTACTGGAAGTAGCTATTGGAAGCTGGATTGGATTGGAATGCCTGGAGAGGTAATATATTTCCTGATGATAGAGATGGCTCAACAGATGCATAGGTAGATCCAGCATTGGATCGGGTCTGGCCAGATTACCTTAGAAGCACTTTGGACTCACTGCCAATAGAAGATACCAGCTTCTAGAGAGATTCTCGAATATTACATCTGGATAGAAGTTCGGAAAAGTTCAATCTCACTCTTTGCCTTGTCAGAGAAGGAAAATGAGCCCAGAGAATGCAGACATATCATTCAAGGTCAGATACTAATATTTCTTTGGGGGGGCATTTATTTGTCAGGAAACTATACTTTTTTTTTTAGTAGAACATACTAAAATGTAACCGCTTATGTGGTATAGTAAACACTTGTGGAATTCAGACTCTTTTATTTTAGGTTTATTGACATTTACCTGTCATTTATGAAGGTTCTATGTCATATATGAATAATTAAAAATAAACTGTACGTTTATATTCCTTTTATTCTAAACTCATGTGTTCATTCCAGACTCATAGCTACGGGGCAGTATCTCATGGGCTTCATAACTTGATTGTTTATAATGAGAGAACTATGAAAGTAGCATTGATTTGCAAGTGAGAGGTGAGAAGTACCAGGAGCTTTGAATTCATTTCACAGCAGTGCATTTCCTTACGGGATACGAGGCAGGGCAAGAAAGGTTGGCACGTTTGGAGATACTGTGCAAGCTGGGAGAGGACTGATGTGTGCATGTGCTGATTGCTGCTCAGCGCTCCTGAGAACTCTTTCCCCTGCACACACATGCTTCCTAGTACTGAAGCAATGGAAAGGTCAACACTTTCTTCTGGTTGACTGAACACTCAAAATAAATTTCTAGCCACATTTGTGATCCTTTTGTATGACAGTTTATTTCAGGTCATCTGAGGCAATCTCCACGATGCATTCTTTCAGTTATTTGGTTATAGCTCTATAGTGGCTCGAAAATAATTGTGCATTCACATCTATTAAATGGTTTGGACAAATCTCTGGGAAGACCTTTACTAGGACTTTGAAGCATCTCTCAGTATATACAAAAGTATGTTCTGAACATTCTTCATTTGTGTTCATAACAACATCATTAACGGAGAAGTTGGATTATATCTTAGTTGGGTATGGTGGCACATGCTGGTCTTTCCAATTACCAGCCTGGGTAACAGCAAGCTCCCATTTTAATAACTTCAGAAGAGAACTCACTAGCTCTTTTTAAAGCCTTGGATTTATGAGTATGAGGCACAGACATGGGAAGGCAGCTGTCATTGATGGAGAGCTTGCACAGTGCTGAGTCCCTAGTGTACCATTTCATTCACTCCTTAGAGTGACCCCATGAAACAGGCCCTTACCCTTCCCACCTCACAACTGTAGGATTGGAGGCTCAGAGTTGTGACGCAGCATGTACACAGCTGCAGCCTACACTGCATAAAGCAAGATATAAGCTCTCCTTTTCTGCTGCCCGGGGAAATTTTAAAGGAATCAGAGGCTGGGCTTCAACACCATCTTTTGAGAATACTTGGGCTGGATTCCTGCTTTTGCCACTTGAGCTTGTTTCTAAGTCATGAGCCCTATAAAGTTTGACTCAGTCTAAGAAAACTCCCGGGTTGGAATGTAGGTCAGCAGCCACAGTGATAGGCCATATCCGTCTAGAAACAAGCTGGAGTGTTCGGTACTGTGGAGCTAGGAAATAACTGTATGATTGTAGAGAAATACCTATAACTGAAAACCAGGCTGGAGAGATGGCTCAGGGGTTAACATTCTGCCTTGAAAGTAGAAGGACCTGAGTTCAGGTCCAGATCTCACATTTAAAAAAAGTGCTAGGGGCTGGAGAGGTGGCTCAGGGGTTAAGCCTCCCGCCTTGCAGGCGGAAGGTCCTGAGTTCGGATCCCAGATCCCACGTATAGACGCCGGGTGGAAGCAGGGGCGGCCTGCGCTTCTGGTCCTGATAGGGCGGAGCTTGTGAATCCCGGGGCAGGAGGAGGTGGAGGCGTCCATGGTGGTTCACGAATTCGTCCGTGGTTCTACACACACACACACACACACACACACACACATACAGACACACACGCACATGCACACAGTTGAATAAATAATAACAATAAAAAAAAAAGAAATTTAAAAAAAGTGCTAGGCAGAAATGATGGTGGCCTGCATTTCCAGTTCTGAAAAGCAGAGCCTGAGAAATTCCAAAGTGAAGTAAAAGGGAGGCAGAAGCACTCCAGAATGATTCCCAAAGTCACCCTTGAACCTTCACAGACCCTTTGACACACACATGTGTACTCACACACATACACGCACACATGCAAAAGAAAAAAAGCAGGCAAAATATTTGCTTAATTTACCTAACTTCTTTTTTCTACCTCAACATTCCACTTCTGCCACATTCACACTTTTCTCTTTCAAGTCTCCCTCCCTCCCTCCTTTCTTCCCTCCCTCCCTCCTTTTCTCTTTCTCTCTTTCTTTCTTTCTTTCTTTCTTTCTTTCTTTCTTTCTTTCTTTCTTTCTTTCTTTCTTTCTTTCTTTCTTTCTTTCTTTCTCTTTCATTGATGGTTTTGGAGACAGGGTCTCAAGTAGGTTGTTATATAGCCAAGGGTGACCTTGAATTCTTGATCCCCTTACTTTACCCTCCCAGTGCGAGGTTCACAAGTATGCTCCACTGTGCCCAGCAATCCATCTTTCTAGATCAACAAAAATGTGCATTTCTCAAATGAATACTTCTTGAATTATGGAACAATTAAATAAGAAAAGTAAATTTCAGGGAAGCATTAGGTACCTAATGTTTTCCTTTTCTTCCTCCACAGAATTTTCCCTGTTTTGGACACATTGACCTTCAAGAGTATGTATAAATGGTTTCATTTTTATAGTTTTAAGGAAATATATCTTGATGTGATAATGTTATTGAGAGAACTCTGGAATGAGCTTTTTGATTGGGGAAAAGTTCTGAAATTATTAGATCCATTACTACTTGGAGTAAAAATGGAAAATATAGTTTAACATTGTTTTGAAGGGAAAAGGTTCTTATTCAATAAACAACTGCCTTCCAAATTATTTCAATTTATTTTTAAGAGCTCATTTCTAGTTTTGGGAAGACTTAATTTACTTCTATCATACTGTAATAGTCACGGAGTAAGGCATATAAAAGCCAGTTTTTCTTGGTACGTGTAAAATGTTCTTTTATAGATATTCTTGTCAGGTATTCGCAAGTTGTACCTTTGATAGGACCATGCACATCAATTACTTCTAGGGACACAATTTCTGATTGTATTGCATTTAGGATACATGACAGTGATATATAACAATGGTTTCACATAATATGACTGTCTTTCTAGCTCATACCAGAACACAAACAGGTGGTTTGAGGCAGTGAACAATCTCTTTTGTAGTCTTAAGGCAGGATTAGAGCAGCTATGCTGGGCTGAGTCTCTGAAGGTCTTTGAAGGTCTTTAAATTTCCTGAACGCCACCCCCCCCCCACTGCTGAGAGGAACACCCCTGCTGAGGAACTGACTCCAATCCTCCCAGAGACTAGATGGCCCACTTCCCTACAAAAGGATTATAGAGATGAGTTCTCCATATCAAACAAACAGCTTGATCTCTAGCATCATGTGGGCCCAGGAGCAACTGGATTGGGTCCCAATGCAAGCTAACCAATGAGAAAAAGCCAGCTTCCTAGACTTGTCTAGGTGTACAAATATGCCTGACTCTGGCAACCATTTTCAGTGCTTGCTCCTCATGGCACTCTGGGTGCCATGAATTCATTCCAGCTGCCATGCTTCTCATGAATTCCATGTCTGGAGTCTGTGAGTTCCCCAGAGTGCTTGCCCCTCATGGCACTTGCTCCTCATGGTGTTCTAGTGTCATGAGTCTGTGTCTAGCTGCCTGCCTCTCATGGATTCCATGAGTTCTCCAGGCGCACTAGCCCCTCATGGCACTTTGCGTCGGGAGACTATGAGTTCCAGCCTTTCGCTTCTTTAATAAACTCTACCTTAATGCTCTATACATGTTCTGGTTTCAATCTTTGGCTCTGGAACACAAGAACCTTGTGACATTGGGACGGTTGTTCCTGCAACATTTGGACCCTGAACAGGGACCCTGTAATAGTCAGTCTGTCAGGGACCCCAACTTCTTCCCCTGCTTTTTAAGCCTCAGAACCTTCCATTGGCTCTTCTACATGAAGGCATAAATGAAAAGAGAAAAGGAAGAGACTCTTTTGAGAATTTTCTTAAGACTTCAGCTTGGACAACAGAATAACAGATAGGATGGGGGCTGGTCGTATATTCAGGCCCACGGGAAGGGGAAGGACAGTGGCCTGTGCTGTGAAGTAGTAGGTAGGGACAGTGTGAAACCCATCAGTGACAGACACAGGTGTGGAGGGCAGCAGGTAGCTTTATTAGTGCTTTTCTTGAAGAAATGAAGCATCAAAGTTCATGGAAGCTCATGCCTTTCATCCTAACACTCAGGAGGCTGACGGGGAGTGTTTCCTACGAGTTCAAGGCCGACTTGTCCTAGAGTCAGATCCTGTCCCAAAGACAGGAATGGGACTTTTGGAGCCACTTACAAAGTAATTCTCTGCAATTACCTCTGTTAAATGTCTTTGGCTTTTATTAGCAATGAACTTTCTGTCTAACTTTGATAAATGACTAGAAGGAATCTAGAGGCCATAGGGTTGCACTTCTAAATAGTGTATAGTCCCAGTGAGTAAGAACGTGAAGAAGATGTTAGTGAGTCTGCTTCATTCTAGAAACATCGAAAGTAGGGCAGAGAATAATAACATAGTTAGAGGGATGGGCAGAGGCAAAACTTGAATGCTGAAAGGGACAGGGCAGAGAATGTCTTGGAAACTGAGGAAGGACTTTGCCATTCACTTTCAGTGACTCAGAAAGTCATTTCAAGACACGGGTAAAGGAGCGGCCATATTTCCAGCAAGGTTGATCTTTAGTTATGCTGACATATGATGAGTGAAGGCATCATCTCTCACAGTTTTTTTCTACCACCATCCATTCACAGGCTTGGGTTAAGGCTTCCTGGAACCTTTTTCTAATGATCTCTTCCTTTTACCTTCCTCCCTCTGCAATTTCAGTCTCTTGGAAGCCCTCTGGACTTTACCTTCAAAAAGTATCAGATTCCGACCAGTTTTATCACTTTCACTCCTCTTACCCGGATCACACCACTATCCCTTTCACTTGGACTATACAGTAAATGCCTATGACTGTAGTGCTTTCACTCAGTAGACCATCTGTGGGGGTCATCAGGTCTTAAGCCTGCTATGAAGAGAAATGATGCATTAGCATTTGGAATGGACAGATGTTAGGCTAATTCCTCTTTCTGGAAGTTGAGTTTGTCTCCTGCCTGTATAGACAAAGGCAGACTGGATTCCTCCCTTTGGGAGCTGAGTTTGCCTTCTATCTGTTCTTAGATCACTTTTATTCCTCAAAACTGGCAAGGCTGAAACTTCTCTAAGCACTTTCTTCCATGTGCATTTGAGACCATTAGATATGTTAATACATGGATCACAAGATTATGCATATATCACAATAACCAGGTTACTCTGCTATGAGACATTCATTGTCCATTCTCTTTTAGCAACTAGGTGTCATGCCTGCTTTTAACTCTATCTGGAGACATCATGTCTGGCCCCAACCAGCAAGTAGATGTCACTCCTGACTTTTCTTTTTTAGCCGGAATGTATACATTTAACATAATCCTATAAAGAATTTGGCCCTGCTTCTCTTTGATTTTTTTCCTATAAATATTCATGTATGCTACAATAAAATTGGCTTAGAGATGGAGGCCATCCTAGGCTCCCTCTGACCTGATGTCTGATCAATTCCTACCAGTCTCACTTCTGTTTCCTACATGGAAGTCTGGGTTTATGCTGGTTTGTAGGCCTGGCAACTGTCAACATAGTTAAAGATCTACCCTTCTGGAAACATGGCAACTCCTTTATCCAAATCTTGAAATAAGTTCTGAAATCACTCCAAGTGAATTTCCAAGACATTCTGTGCCCTGCCCCCTTCAGCATTGAGGTTTTTGCCTCTGCCCACCCCTCTGACTATGTTTTCATTCTCTGCTTTAGCCATTCTGGCCTCCTTTTAATGTTTTTAGAATGAAGCAGGTTCACTAATATCTTCTCCAAGTTCTTCCTCATTGGGAGATCGGCTTGGAATAGGTGGGGAGAAGCTCAGGTTTGCAATTAAATTTGTGACACCCCTTTGAGGGGTGGAACAAGCAGCTAGACATGCAAGTCTAGGAGGAAACAAGTCAGACTGGAAATAGAAATCTGGGGGAACACATCTAAGAGGTGATATGCAAGTTATAAAGCTGGATGAGAGAGCAGAGAATGAGTCAAGTCGATGTAGGGGATCCGGAGCTGATACCTGGGTAGTTGCTAGTTGGGGATGAAATGGAATCAGAAGCTGAAGTTAGCTGAGAAGAAATGGACAGTGAGGAGGAGGGAGAGAGAAAGGAGCTTCCTTGTCTTCGAGCCATGCTGAGAAGAAACATGTTCCCAGGGGCAGGCAGTGATGGTGTTGACAGCTAGCCGATTAAGAGAGCATTGAGGGATGACATTAGATTTAGCAATGCCAAGAATGTTGGTGCTCTTACCCCAAAGAACATGTCTGAAGCAGCAGAGGAAGCCTCTGAAGTGAGAGGGGGGAATGAGAGGTGTGGAGTAGAGGCAGTGTGTGTGCATTCTAATGGGGGCAAGAGGAACGGGAGAGTGCGTGGAGAGGCAGGTGGTAGCAACAGACTGTTTTAAAAGTTGGAGGAGCATGCATTCACTCTTGAAACAGAGTGGTTGAATGGGAGAAAACTGGCAGTGTAGGAGACAGAGGAGAGATTCATGTCGGGGAGGACATGGAGCTGGGGTGCAAGCAGAAGGGTTGGGAGGAGATGGTTCATAGATTCTTCCTTTTTCGCATGGGACTGATGATAGAGGATATAGGAGGATGTGACATTTGAAGAAAAATGGGTAGAACAAAGCAGTCATTAGGGGAAGAGGAGGAGAATTCACATGTCAAGGAAATGTGAAGGATGGATTCCAGCCTGGTCAAAGGAGTCTTGGAGGCACATATCTTGAAGGAGCGAGCTAAAAATAAAGGGTTATTCAACAAGTGACAATTAATGTTTTCGACAGAGTTGGGAGGGAAAAGAGTGTTGAACATTTTCCCCAGTACTAAATGGATCCTAAGACATTTTTGGGAACTGGAGGCCTGTGTGTATGGTGGGGGCCTGTGTACTTATCCGGGAAGGCCAGATTGACATTGACACAGACTTCCGCACAGTATGTGGCAAGGCTAAAATACAGCGTTTTGTCCAGTAGATTTTGCACCTAGAATATGAGCCAATGCAAGGGGTGGGACTTGTTGGATAGAATACAGTGCCTAAGGAGAGTTGGACCAAGAGACTTGTGCCTTATGCCTTCCAGATCTGAAACAGGAAGTCAAATTTTAATAACTTTGACTTACAAAATTAATAACCTCCAAAGAAAATTCACCTGTTGCCAAACCTGATGCCAGACTTTAGATCTTTAGATGCTCACAGTTCCTTTAAGTTCCTAGTTTATCGTTCTTTCTCTCTTTCTCTTTCTCTTCCTTCCTTCCTTCCTTCCTTCCTTCCTTCCTTCCTTCCTTCCTTCCTTCCTTCCTTCCTTCCTTCCTTCCTTCCTTCCTTCCTCCCTCCCTCCCTCCCTCCCTCCCTCCCTCCCTTCCTTCTTTCTTCTTTCCTTCTCTTTCTTGCCAGTAACTACTGACTCTTTAGGGCTGATTTGTAGAGGGAGATCTTTCTTTTTCTTAAGTCATTTAATCAGAAGGTCATAATGAAAGAGAAAGAGGAAAGGATAGCCATTAAAATTTTGGTTTGAAAAGCAATTCTGGCTATGGGTTTCCAAAATTCTTTGTGTACACATAAATACGCTGTTTATAGCTTACAATTTATGCCACAAAATTTTGAAATCCAACTCTTCAAAACATTCTCTCTTAATTAGGTAAGGCTGAAACCCAGTCTGTCAGAAATTCTCTTGTCTTGAGTGCCAAGGACTTAATTTTCTTCTATGTAGTTTCTTTTTTAAAAAATTAGATATCCTGAAGCTGCTACGTGAATGGTTTGTATACCTGTGTTGCTTTGCAATGTTTTCATTCAGATTCTACAAATTAAACTTCCATTTAGTATTTAAAAAAGAGACAAGATATATAGAGACTATTTCTCATAAAATATTAAATTGTCATACACACATATGTGTTTTTGGGTAGGGTTAAGAAAAATGGATTTAAAGATAATCTTAAATAGTTGGCTGAAAAGTGCTACAGGATTTAGATTTAGGACTGCTGAGATCTGTCCCACTTAGTCTTTGGTGAATGTATTTTATGATGATTTGTTTTTTTTGCATTGATTCCATATTACTTTGAGTTTTATTGAGCTTCAGAAAGGGGAAATTGGTAGGGAACAGCTTTGTACTTTTATTTTTAAGCATGAATGAAACTAACACTTTGCTCACTGTAAAACATTCCATCAGTACAGAAATACAGAAGTTAGAAAGAACAAGTCCTCCCTCCTCCTGAAGATATTCAAACTTAATGGTTTAGTTTTTACCTCTGAGTTTTATTTGTGTGTATATAACTACTTCTGTCTTTTAATACAAATGAACTCTAAAATGTCACTTTAGCCTTTTGATTTTTTAATTTTGTTAGTAAGTTATGAAACTATTTGAATATATTTGTCTCATACATTTTACCATTTAAATGAGATATTTATTTTACCATTGAGGAATTATTGAAGTTTCTAATTTTTATTATTATAAGTAATGCTACTGTTCTCATCTTTGTGAGATAGTAACATCACCCACCTCACAGGTTTATGGTTATCAATCAATAAATAGATTAGTACTTTAAAGTCTCTAAAAGAATGTGGAACCCTGGCTCAGAGGGTAAAGGTGCCTGGACATAGTGATAGAGACTTGAGTTCAAATTCCTAAAGCCTACATGATGGAAGAGGAAGAGAACCTGCTACATAAGATTGTCCTCTGCCTGCTACACATTCCACAGGAGTGATCTGGTACTCTGTGACTTTTTCCCTCTCTCTCCCTTTCATAAATAAAAACAAATGTAAAACACAGAGGTGCACCAAAAATTATAGTTCCAATTCCCTTTTCTTTTTTTAATTAATGAATATGTCCACGTGACAGACTCCTTGAAATGAAATTGTATCTTTGTCAAACACTATAAAATTGTTCACCAAAGAGGTTCTAGCAGGTAGTATGCTCTTCATCAGTAAATTTAAAATTGCCGTTTTCTCCTCTTATTTGGAGGTTTACAATGGTCATAAGCATAGAGAATTGTATGTGTATTATAGGTATTAGCTCAAGAAAGTGACCTCAGTTATGTAACTACTTCTCAGGTCAAGACACAGGGCATCTTTTGGAGTCCTTCGCCACCTGGTTCTTTATTGACACAGTGCTATAACATATCTGATACAAATCAGTGCCATGTATGCTTTTTCTTTTTTTCCGGTATGTATGTTTTGTTAAGTCTATTTGCTATTTTGTCAAAACCACAGACTTTTTAACAAGTCCTCATTTCTGATCCTGCAAGTCCCTTTCATTTTTCTTCTACAAGATGGTCTCTGTGGTCTTTGCCCCTATATTTGCCTATACTTTTCTTTGAAATGAAATTTTGGTCATTACTATTTTAAGTTATTTGCTAATTTGATATTCAGAAAGAAGTTTACACATTGTCTTCATAAACGGTACATGGTAACCATCATCTTAGCTCAATGTGACTCTGGCCCCTAAGCAAACATGCTGGTGTCTGTGTCTGTTGCTAATTAGTGTTGTGCTCACGAAAGGTGTTTTGAAATTGGAAGTGGAGAGAATTTCGAGCTCAGAGCATAAAAATTAGGTTCTGTTTGACGCCTATGGTTTTCACATGTAGAGAATGCAGTACGTAGAAAGGGTGATTGTACACATTCTGGATATTAACTATCTGTCAGATGAAGAGCTGGCAAATGTTTTCTCCCATCCTGTAGGCTAACTCTTCATTCTGATTGATTGCTTTGCTGTGCAGTAGCTTTCTGGCTTGCTTTCATCTCATCTATCTTTTTATTTATTTATTTAATTTATTTAATTTATTTTTTGCTTCCCTTGCTCTCTTTTTTGAGGAGTCTTATACAGAAAATCACAGCAAATGTCAAGATGTCATGAAATGTTTCTCATGTTTTCTTCTAGTCCTTTCAGAGTTTTAGGACTTTTAAGTCTTTGATCCATCGCCAATCTTCTGCATGTGGATAACCAGTTTTCCCAGCTCTACTTGCTGGAGAAACCGCCCCTTCTCTAGTATATTTTGATGTCTTCACTGACAGTCAGTTGGCCATGAAATTGGAGATTTATTTCTGTGACTGAATTCATGCCAATGCTAGGCTGTGTTGGTTATAATGACTCTATAGCATATCTTGAATCATGTCTCTGGCTTTGTTTTTCTTGCTCAAGATTGCTTTGGCTCTATGTGCTTCTATATGAATTTTAGGACTTTTTTACCCCTAGTTCTGTGAGGGATGTCATTTAGGTGAGAATAAAATTGCTCCTCTGACTTCTTTTTCAACAAATGTGCCATTTGTGACAGAAACTTCTGATTTTTAATGTTGATTTTAAATCATGACACTTTACTGAATGTTTCCCACTTGTGTTTTAAAGCTATTATTGAATTATCCTTCAAAAAGTTAGTAGTAATAATACTAAGATCAAATAAGAGAAATTCACCAAAAAAGTAAAGAGAGAGAGAGAGAGAGAGAGAGAGAGAGAGAGAGAAAGAGAGAAAGATTCACTGATTTCCTTGCATGTTGAAGATGATTTTTCTGATGTATCTCTCTTTTTTATTATTTTTAAATAGTTACAGCATGGTTGAGCAGCTGTTATGTATCCATTTGGCTATGTGTATTTCCACATCGTGAAAATGTGTTGCTCATTTTTCTGCATTGATTTGGTCCAGATGATATTAACATGGTATTTTGAATTATAACACTATCCGTGATACATATGATTGATGTTGGTCGTCCCAAGCTGTCATCTCTCTTTTATCTGTGCATACATCTTTTGCTGCACAGAAGTTTCATGGTTGATGTAGTCATATTGACTAATCTGTTCCTTTACTGTTTTTAATATATATCTTATGCAAAAAGGCTCCCCTACCCCAGCTTATAAATATATTTTTCCTTTATTTCCTCTCACTAGTTTTATTATTTTTTAGTTTTCTTGACAGCTGAAACTTTAATTATTTATTTTTACATTTATTTATTCATCACATGCATGTGTGTGAAGGGTGCATGCATGCTATGGCACACATGTGGAGATCATAGAATAGCTTGTAGGAGTCAATCCTCTCCTATAAAGTGGGCTCTAGATATTGGACTCAGGTCTTCAGACTTAGCAGTAAGGAGCCATTTTACTGATCTGATTTTTTTGTGTGTAGTGTTAAGGCTACTTTGTCACTTTATTGCTCCCTTTTTCTTACCATATATATGAAGTATATAATGGTAAATTGATTCATTTTCTATTGGGCTAATGAAGACTAGATTCTCCCCAAATGTTTCTAATATATTTCCCTCTCTTCCTTGTTGAGTTTGAATGTCTTCTTAGTCATATACAAAGTCACTTTACCATGGTTCTATTTATGTACCCTCTTCTAATCTGCATGACTACTTCTGTGGTAATATCACACTATTTTCATTTCTGTGGGTTTAAAAATCATTTTATATTAAAATAATTTCTAAATTTCAATGGTCTCCCTTTTTTCATGAATTTTAGGATCTACTTGATCAATATCATCTACAGTCATGCAGTCAATACTCTGAATTCATAAACTAAATAAGAGACAATTTAACGTTTTAGTCAAGAATAGGGTATCTCCATTTATCTGTATCTTCTCATTAATATTTTTTAGTTCTCACTTTTTTATTAGATTTATCCAATTCACAAGAAGCTTATTTCCATTCATTTAAATTAGTTTTGTTAGTTTGTTTCTGGAGTAGAAAATTTCCAGATTATAGGCTGATATAAAAAGAAAAACATTTACATTTAAACATATTGATTTTACACATAAGTAGCTTTCTTATATCAATTTCTGATTCTCATGACTGTTCTTGATTTACACATGTAATATCCAAAAATAGTAATTTGTCTCTTCTTTCCAATGTGTATACTTGATTCCCGTTTGTTACTGTCTTTTGCATTAGTCATAATCTCCTGACCATTGTTGATAAATTGGTCTGTGTCTCTTTCCTGTTTTTAATGGGAATGGCTCTAATATTTCATCCTTCACATGGCTTTTGCTGTTGTTGGCTTCTACACTTTGCATCTGGAATGTCCCTCAAAGCATATATGTGAAAAACTTGCTCCCCCAATCCATAGCAGTACTGACTGGTAGTGGAACTTTCAAGAAGTGGAACCTATTGAGAGATTTTTAGGTCATTGGAGGCATGCTGTCACAGGGGATTGTGGGATTCTGGTTTCTTCCTTTCCCTTTCCCTTTCCCAACAGCCACCTGCTGTTGCCAAGATGTCCTTTCTTGCCACAGACCCCTAAGCAAAGGGGTAAAACCAGCCATGGACTAGAACATTGAGAGATATGATCCAAAGCAAGCCTTCCTCTTTAATGAGTTGATTATCTCAGTTACTTTGCTATAATAGCAGAAATTCTATGTGCCTAGCACATTGATTTATAGTATACATGGGTACATATACAAATTATATTTTGACATAGACATAGACCACTGGGAATATGAATATAAAGAACTGGACACAATATATTGAAAAAAAAAAACAGATCTTGGGATAAACAAGGGAACATCCTGTCTCCATCATTAAAGTAGCAGCCTGACTTTAGAATGATATTTAATTAATGTGAGTCTGTCTTTGCATCTGATATAGGAATAATAACAAAGACAAAGGGTTGTTTGTTATGAGCAAAGGAAGGAAAGAAAGAATGAGAGAGAGAGAAAGAGAGAGAGAGAAAGAGAGAGAGAGAGAACGTGTCAATAAACTTATAGACTGTGTGATGTAAATCATTCCCAGGATCCCAGAGAACTTGTACAATAAAATCAGAGTAAAAGAAAAATCAAGAAACTATTATCTCTTGCTATTCTGTCATTTTTAATAAGAATGCAGCATTTTAATACATTATCAATGTATTTTTATAACATTCAAACTAAATTGCACATGTGGGATCTGTAAGGTTGGATCTGCAGTTTAGATAAGCTAATGGACATATGAAGTCTGTGATTCTATTATTTTTTGAGGATTTCTAACCTTAAAAATAAAGCAAGGGGCAGTGAAATGTCTCCGTGGAAAAAAGGTGCTTGGTGCTAAGATGGACAACCTGAGTTCAATCCTTGCAACCTACAGGGTAGGAGAAAAGAGCAGACTCCCATGAAATCTTCACATGTGAGGTAAAGAAATAAGTAAATATAAAAATATCAAGTGAAAGAAAAAGTGAGTTTTATAATCGATTAGCTCTAGTGGTGTGGGAGAGGCCTCTTTAGTAAGCTGTTCTCTTTCAAGGGCCAAAAGCTTCATCCAACTTTCGGAAATCATTCATAAGTAGGAAATACACTTTGGCTACAAATACAATTTATTAATGATGTGAAGGGTTAAGCTATCGATAATTTAATAATATAGTTGAAACAGGAGCCAACAAACCCATCATGAAGAACCTTATACATCTCTGAATTTTGGTAACTTGGAAAAGTCAGTTAATCACTTAACAAAATTTTATTTCTTCTATTACATTGCTACTAGAGCTAATGATCTAGCGTTTTTTTTTTTTAATGGACTTGCATGACTTTTCAGAATTGGGCATGCCCCACCCTGTTATTTATAATTTGGTTGGAAGGTATATTCACACATATCTGTTCGTTATTATAATGTATGATCATATCATGGGATGGTGGCTATTTTGAAGATGTTAATTCACATATGTTTCCATTCAAAGTAAAGAGGAGGCAAGTGAAGCATATTGCAATCTGTCCATGGAGGGAGTGACTACCTTTACATCAGGAACCATGTTTTCTGTAGCTTGTGATTCCACAACATTCAGTGGAGATTTCAGAACACTGATGTGCACTTCCACGGGTATTTAAGTGTAGTTAAGGAAAATGATATTCTACTGGTTTAGGGATTTCCTATGGGCAAAGGGTAATTTCTCAATCAATTTTTTCCAAGTAGATATGAGATTTCTTGATGATAGGGACATAGTTACTTATCTGCACTATAAGCCTGGTACATTTATTCAGTGATGCCAAGAAATGGTAGTTGAGGGCAAAAAGTCAATTTGATAGGCCTATTGAAAAAACTTCAACTAAATGAAAGTAAATGCAAATCTAAAAGCTTTTTCTTTATAAGAAGGTGCATTAACTGACAAAGTCTTAGGGAAATAGAATGTACTTATTCTTGTCGAAGAACAGTTATATAAATGAGCAGCGGCTATAATGATTGTTTTCTGAGCTCTAAGGCAGTTCAGCATCTCTGTGTCGGTTAGGCTTAGTGTCTGTTCTCAGTGGTGGAGACAATCTTTCATTCTTCAAGGGTATCGTTCACCTTGATGGGGAACCACCAGGCTAGTTCCTGCGTCAGTGTTGAAAACAGAGTCTAGCCATGGATGCCAATACATTGGAAGCCAGGCGTGTTTTAAAGGATGTGAGAGACAGAAAAGGCTGCACACTGGCCATACTCTAAGAAGATGCCAAAATCCCTGAAAGGAAAGAAAAAAATGGATTTTTTTTCATATATTCAGTAGAGGATAATTTTGCTGCCTTTAAGAAACCAAAATGATTACAGATGACACCACTATCAAGGTGTGTGTGTGTGTGTGTGTGTGTGTGTTTATGAGTATGCACAGAGAGACAGACACCCACCAGCAAGACCTTTCTCCCTTTTAAGGGAAAGATATTTCTGTATTCATTTCATCTGAGCCGCCTGAGTTCCTGAATTTGCAGTCTAACTGGGGAATTACTTTTTTGCCTTGTGGGAAGGCTGCGGGAGGGTGACGCAGGCGAGGGCCAGCGGGCTGGCCCAGCGCCTGCTTTCTGAGCCTGGCCTGCTTGTGTGACTGCTGTTTATACCTGCCGAAGTGCTTTCAGTGTTTGACTTGGCGCTGCCTGCTTACATGCTAGAGCCCCAGGCTGCTCATGATGTGTGTCCCAGGACTTGGAAACCTATGAGCTGGCGGCTGGGACCAGAGAATGTCTCTCTCAGTTTTTTGGGTGAACTCCATGTTTTTTCCAAGAGGTTAGATCACTGTCCACAATCCAGCCTTGCTAGACAGAATGTAACAGTTACTGTTTGAGACATCCTGAACTTTTTAAAAGGCAAAAGGCAGAGGGAGAAGTGGGGGAGCAAGCCCAGGGTAAACCTTCGAAAATGAACGTTTTTATATGTGATAAACAAGACTGTTACTGAACTGGAAGGCTTTCTCATGAAAAAAGGGGGGAAATTGTTTCTTGTTATGAAAAGAGGACATAGTGTAAAATTCCCAGTTCCAACCCAAGTTCTATTTGAGACCAGACCAGATTAATCAGTGACTGTGGAAGGGTGTAAGGAGCGATAGAAGTTTTATGAAACTCCACCTTGCTCTCTTCCTAGTCTTTCATCTTCTCGTGCTAACTTTCAGAAGACTTGAATTTTTCTTAAGTGGAAAAATCAGGGAAATTTTGATACTTGAATACACCACAAGAGTCCTTTGCTTTCTTTCTGTGACCTCTCTGTCTGTCACATTAAGAATATTATCTATTTATTTATTGCCTACTATTTCTCCTTTTTTCCTTTCTTCCTATGAGAAATACTGGTTCATGAGGTGATTTTGTTTTTTTTTTATATAATGTAAAATGTTGCTAGATTTATACACTTTATTCCCATGTCAATGTTCACAAATGAATATGATCTAGATAGATAAAAGACATCATCCCTGAGAAACTCAGAAATATTGCGAATGTTTTAGATCAAAGTGTAACAGCATCCAAATTATAAAAAAACAGTCCTATGGAGAGACAAAGTTTCAATCTGGATCTGACTGATTTCCAAGTTCATAGCAACTTTATTTACAGAAAAACACAGTGAAGCCCTTGTTACAGCCTCCTCTTTGCTCCAATCAAGTATAAAGTCTATGTTCCTATAAATATGTTAAGAATTTCATCTGTAATGTTTGTCTGTGAGGGACATAAAAATACCTTTGAGAAGAGTGAGTGCCAGTCTCATTTCACCAGACCAAGGGAAAGAACTCTTGGGCTCTGCTAAGAAATGCTACTGAGGTATGAATAAGTTTGCCCTGACTTTTAAGGCTGTCAATTTATTCCTGGTTCAGACTCAGCAGTCTCCAATTTTACAGACATGTCCCCTGCCTACCTCCTCTGCATACCACTCTTCCCAATATCAATATATACATTGAGCTGCTCCGGGACAGATGTTCATTCTATCAATCCGAATGGGCGATAGTTGTCCCAGCATCTGGGGCAGCTTTGTTTGTCATTCAAGAGGTTTATTGATGCAGTGTGTATTGCCTGGTTCTCCTCAAGGAAAAAAAAAATGTTTATACCTGTGGGCACGTCCAGATGGCCATGAAAGGCACACATTCATAAGAGGAATGTTCAGCATTTCATGGTTTCCGAGGTATGTGGCAAAGGTATGCCCTCTACCACCCCATTGCCTCATAAAGAAGCAGTATCTAAGACAACAGATTAGTACCTTCGAGACCAGAGATCCATCACATTTGAGATTTGAAGGATGGGGAGAGAGCAGAGAGACATCATAATCTACTAACATGAAAAGCATGTTTTGGTTATTGTTCTGGCAACTGATAAAGAAGGACAAGTGGAGGAAGTGGGGTCGTACTCTGGAGTTTGTACTTTGTGTCCTCAATAGAAACTTAATTCAGTAAAAGACGATCTGAAGAAGGATGAATGGATGAAGGAAAGGAAGGGAAATGGGAGGGAAGGGGGATAGCGGGAAGCAGGGATAAGTACTCAATATGTTTGTAAAATTAGAAAACTAAAAAAAAATTAAAAAATAAAAGTAAACACACATACACACACACACACAAACAAATGTAATTCAGATTTTCCCTGGGCATTGTGAACACAATGGCTCTTTGGCAGGTTAATTTTAGTAACAAAAAGTTCAGGGCATGGCAGAAACAACAGGATCTGGGCTCCAAGGAGTGATGGTTGGTGATGAAAAGGCAGTTGCAATGAGTTTCTTGGAATTTGTGGCATTCTGGGACTTTTTTTGATTCTGTATTCTAAGCTCTTAATGCTATCACTGGAATGGTGAAATGTTCTCAAGGAGGTATCGCTGAAGCTGGGAAAGGTTTTCTTGTTGGCCCTTCTCCAAGTACAGAAAGATCTCAGGTGATTGCTTCTAGCTTTTGCAGCCAGCTCCAGCTAGATCGTGAAGCCAATAGGTAACACAGAAGGATGCTGTACCCTTGTAGAAATCGGCGCAGTGTCACTGCTTTGTACGTGAGATGCTAGGTGTGGAGGAAGGCTTATTCCATGCTTTCAGAAAACAGCTTTGAAAATTAGATAGGTTCTCAGATGAAAAGAAGAGAATGAATTTTGATAAACAAAAGCTGGCATTTACTTAATTTCGGTGTTATCAGAGAAGAGAATTCTTAAATATCAGCTGTTTGCTTTCGCTAGCTATTGCTATTATTCTTCGGACTTTGTTGAAATGGCACTGAGGAAGTGGGGACTGGCATATATCTAGTTGGACTGGAATATGTGAAAGACATTCTGAACACTAAACTGCTAAGTAGGTGACTAGCACACTATATCTGGGACAAAAACTTGTTTGTTCAAATTCATCCATTACAGTTGGTTACCAAAGGCAACGATGGGCGAGATGAATAATGGAGAGACAGGGAGAATCACCCGTTAGTGTTCCGTGCGGTAGCACAGCATCAGTAGAGGAATCCTTGTGAAAGCTCCAGAAACCCAACTGGGCCCTGGTTTCATTTGTTCTTTGAATGGGGTCAATGCAAAGTTTTTCCTTTTGGACATGTTGGCTTGTAGGAGAGTCCATTAGCACTCATAGAATCTACCACCATCGAAGTGACACTTTGTCAGACCCCAGTTATATTGTAAGTGGTTCCTGGCTCACAGCCATTTATCTATGCTACAATGACCAGACCCTGGACAACTATAGGACATAGTGTTAACCACAGAAGGGCTTAGAAGCCACTATTTCTTGATTTGAAATACCATCCATTCCTCTGTTTATTGACAAAACATCCCGTTAAGCTGAGTGCGAAGTAAGCCGAAGTCAAGCATTCCTGAAATGGGACTTGCACGGTGGTGCCTTCTCAAGAGACTGAACAATAACACCACATCAGTGTGGAACAAGAGGGCTCGAAGAACTTCCAAGACTTGCCTCATTAATAGTCTGCCTTTATCCTGGGGGATTTGAAATTGAGCAGAAAAAGGAATGTGTTGCGCTTCTTATCTTAAGATGCCTTCGGACAATTACTATGCACAGTCCTCTGAAAGTTAATCCATGCTTTGCTTCCCCAAAGGTATCTGATGTCAAAATTCTAGCTCTTTAATCAGACTAATGTTTTATTATTTTCTAACAGTGTACAATGAGAACAATTGAACATTCTAGTCTATAATTTCCTGTCAAAGAATTTTAAAGGACTTTCTAATGTGTGTACAGATTCTCATTATTAAGGATGTTTGGAAATTTGCAAGTTAATAGGAATACAAAATAACAGTAAAAATATTCATTGCATGCTTACCATTATGAGTAGCAGATAGCTGTGTAAGTTGTTGAGGTCTGTTTCTTGCTTGTTTCTTTGTATTCACCAGGTAGGTGTCACCTTTCTCGGGCTAATAACATAATGGAACCACAAGATGAATTAATGCTTCCATGGTCAAGAATGAAATAGAATCTAGCTAAAGAGCATGAGTCAGTGATATCACCACTAGGTGAAGATAGAGTTTGAGTGCGTGGTCCTCTGTCTGGCCTTGAAGGGCATTTCAAGTACATTATGTTATTAATCTGGAGCATTGTGCTAGTTGCCATGATAGTGAAGATAGAGTGTAATACATGTGTGAAAATGTTCTCATCACATTTCCTCAGCCTTAGTTTGCAATTTTTTTGTTCTTCCTTCTCCTCTTCTTCTTCTTCCTCTTCCTAGTCCTTCTCCTTCTGTTTTTCCTTCAGTTCTCTAGAATAATAGTACAAAGTCTCAAAGACATAAAAATGCTTCTCCTGTTTCTACCCATTCTCCATGTCTCTGAAGTAGAGGCAGAATTGCCTGCTGTGGTGAGAGGATTTATTGTAGGAAAGTTACCTGATTATTCAGACTCTTTCAGAGAATGGGCAGGTAGGACCACCATGCCTGGCACTTGGGGGACCAGATGCAGAGCTAGAGCAAAGGCACTGAGGTGGGCAGGGAAGATTCCAAACCCAGAACCCTTGTCATCCTCTTTCTATTTCTTCCTGCTGTGCTGTCACTGACTCCTTCATCTTGAAACAAAGATGCGGATATGATACAAGTTTGACAGGTTTGTGCAAAAAAATAGATTGCGATGCAGACAAAAGCATGACTTTAATGTGGGAGACGCCTCCCTACCTGTGGCTGCAGGAGCAGTTTTCTCCTCTCTGCAGTCAGATGTCGCTGCTTCAGGGGAGGCAACCTCGGAAATGGGAATCAGCTTGGGTTAAACCCCACAAAGTATAACAATGATCTTTAAATGCTTCATAAGTATTATTTATCCAGACTAGCCTCCAGAGTGAGAAAATTTAGTATTAATCTGGAGTATACTGACAAAGACTTTTAAAGTGTAGGGATTGTGTTCCAAGGTTAAAGAGAACATAGTCAAATCCAGTGGATGATTAACAAGTAAAGATACTTACTGTCCAAGGCTGATAGTGACCTGAGTTCTATCCCTAATAAAATAAGTGGAAGGAGAGAACTGATCTCATAGTTGTGCTCTGACCTTCACATGTATGCTGTGATGCACAGGTGCATGTGCACACATGCATGCACACACACGGGGAAAAATGTTTCAGGAAAGAAAAGAAATATAACTCGTGGCTGCAGTGTTCTGCTTTGTATTTAGGCAAACACTTAACCAAACAAGCAAGTCCAATGTTATTGCTCTACCCCAGAAAAAGGCAAATCACAAATCTCTCCAAAGAATTTATTGTCTACTAATCTGGTTAGATGGCAGTACATTCTTGGGACTATATAGATGATTCCCCCTTAGTGGCAACTATATCTGCCTGGAGATTTAGCATTAGGAGTTCATTTTGACTGGAGTTTAAGGGAAAGGACCCAGCACAATGAGAAGGCATGAGCTAAATTGCCTCAGATTTCTGCCTGTCACCTCGAGTTAACATCAAAGGCTGAGTTGCAACACCCAACCAATGTAAGTTGATTTAGTGTAAATCTGAGCATTGCTTCTCTAAAGTTTTTTTAAAATAAAAATACTATAAACAAGCAAGATTTGAATACTAACTGCCACTAAAATCATGTCTATCTCAAAGTCAGCAGTTTTATATGTAGAAACTAAAAGACGCTGTATTTAATAAAGGGCTCACCTCTGAGTCTGTAGTTTAATCAGTGTTTCATGACTGCAGGAAGAACTCCAGATAAATATATAGGTCCTGTGGCACCTAGAATCAATTGTAGAAAAGTCTGCGGTAAAAACTTACTATCCAGAGGAAGTAAAGATTTCCAATACAGGATAAGAAAGTTTGCAAAAAGTTCCTGAGGTCTTACTTATGTAAAGTAGGTTCTAATGGCTAAGGAGCACATAATCTTATAAATATAAAACAACTGTCCGGTTTCTTGACAACTAAGACCATTTATTGTAGAATAACCCTTACAGATGCTCAGTAGAATGTCTGGTGTATTCAGCACCAGTCTTCCTGGTTGTAACTCTGATGATGAGCAATATCCACATAACTAAAGCCTATGCTTTTAACTCCATCACATTGTCTGCTCTTAACTTTCTGATTGTGATAGCACATGTGTGACCTCATAAACAATGGAAGTTTGATGATTTAAACATATAATTCAGAGTCATGAGAAAGTATTACCTAGGTCTAAAAATTTTCATTATCTCAATCCGAAATTCTGTATTTGCTGAACAATTACTCCTCACTCTTCCCTTCCTCAGTGCTGAGAACCACTGTTCTACTTTCTATCTTTATCAATGTCACTATTTTTTGACAGTTCTTTATACAATTTTATTGTATAATAGTAACATAACAGAAACAATCCACTGTACTGAATTACAGTTTTGGTTCTTTAAAATCTTTTAATAAGAACTGCATTTGAAACACTGAACATTAAAAAGAAATGTGAATGGCAGAGAAAGCAGAGCTCCCAGGAAAAGCAACTGTTAACCATCCCCTGAACAAATAGGAAACCATCGGATCACAGTTCAAACACAAGGCTTAGCTAAGTGGCTGCTTTCAAATGACAGTTGTCTCTTTAGACCCACTTGTAAGGTGACACTCTACTAATAAATTCTATGCCCTTTTGCATACTGTTAACTCTTTTTTTCCCTTGGTTTCTATAGAATGTTGGCTTGCCCTGGTTTGGACTATAGTAAGGGGTGAGGAAAGGAAAGAGGGTAGTGAGTGAAATGCCAAGTGAAATCAAATGTTTGCAAAGTAATTAGATAAAACTTTCATCAATCTTCTTTGGCAAAGAAAAAAGTCTACGTTTTAATTTCTTTTGAGTTGTATCAATAGTTGTACAAGGTAACACATCTTTACATGAGTTAGTATAAGTGGCACAAGCCACAACACAGAGCAAAAGATGAGGATCAGCTCCCTCTTTCGCCCCACCCCCCCTCCGCCGGTCGGGACGCGTAGGCGAGATCCAGCCGGGCCTCAACGCGCGCTCTAGGACCCCAGGTCAGCCCACGGGGACCCGGCTCCGACTCCCGCCATCCAGCCGGAGCCGCGCGGGGGCCCAGGGAACGAGGAGCACCTCCCCCTGCGCCCGGGCCCCGCCCCAGCTGCCCTCGGGTTAAATAGCTCCACGCCGACGCGCGCAGCCTCCCTCTTTCGCCCCCACCCCCGCTCCGCCGGTCGGGACGCGTAGGCGAGATCCAGCCGGGCCTCAATGCGCGCTCTAGGACCCCAGGTCAGCCCACGGGGACCCGGCTCCGACTCCCGCCATCCAGCCGGAGCCGCGCGGGGGCCCAGGGAACGAGGAGCACCTCCCCCTGCGCCCATCCTCCCTTTTCGCCCCACCCCGCTCCGCCAGTCAGGACACGCACGCGGTCCACCCGGGCCTCACCCCGCTCCCTAGGTAAGTCCCCGTTCAGGCCCCGCCCACCAGTACCCCAGGCCAAATAATTCAGTTTAGTGAAATTGAGAGATCTTAAGAGTTAAAATGACAATGCCAAAGTCAAAGTGCAAATCCATGAGAAGCAACACTCAAGTAAACAAATCTCCCACTGAGAAATTAATCCCATAATGTTAGACTCCAAAAAGAACAAACCCGCCGAAAAAGGCCAAGAAAGCCTGACCCAGGATAACGACTTTCAAAATATGATCATTACCATGTTCAATACTATGAAAGAGGAAATCCGGGAGGAATTACATAATCGAATCAATCGCTTTGAAGAGGAACACAACAGACATCTGGAGGAGTTGAGAAAAACAGTGCAAGAAACAAAAAGTGGCATAGAACAGTTAAAACAAACTCAAGCAGAGTTTAAAACTGAGCTAAAAGACAAGTTATCTTCAACCCAGAACGCCACAGAGAGTCTTATCAACAGAACTAATGAAGCAGAAAACAGAATTTCAGACCTTGAAGATAAAGTGGGAGTACTAGCCAGCTCAATGGAAGAGGTTGTTAAAGCCAAAAAGATACTTGAGAGAAATATCCAAGAGATATGGGACACCCTGAAGAAGCCTAACATGCGTATTCATGGAATACCGGAGCAAGAATCTCAAAATACCACCCCTGAGGAAATTTTTCAAACGATCATCAAGGAAAACTTTCCTCATCTAAAGAAAGAGAGGCCCATTCATATACAAGAGGCATTCCGCACCCCAAACAGATACGACCAAACTAGAAGCACACCGCGGCAAATAATAGTTAAAACACTCCACATTCAAGATAAAGAACTGGTGCTGAGAGCTTCAAGGGAGAAAAAACAAGTCACTTTTAAAGGCAAACCTATTAAAATAACAAATGACTTCTCAGTCGAAACAGTAAAAGCAAGAAGAGCTTGGAGAGACATACTTCAAGTATTGAATGAGCAAAAATGTCAACCCAGGCTGATTTACCCTGCAAAACTATCAGTCATGATCGAGGGAGAAAGAAAAATTTTCCAGCACAAAGACAACTTTAAGGGATACATGGCCACCAAACCAGGCCTTCAAAAACTGCTAGAAATGATACTCAAGCGTGAAGAAAAAAACAGGCATATCCAGGAGAACAGAAGGCAAATATAACACCATTAAAAGCGAAGCAATATACTTATAAAAGCTACTAAACATAATAAATGTCTGGAATTAACAATAGTTTCTCCATTATAACACTAAATGTTAATGGACTTAATTCACCGATCAAGAGACACAGATTACAAACTTGGATTAAAAATCACAATCCATCAATCTGCTGCCTGCAGGAAACCCATCTCACCACAAAAGATAGGCACGCTCTAAAAATAAAAGGCTGGTCAACAATTCTACAAGCAAATGGAAGCAGAAAACAGGCAGGGGTAGCCATTATGCTATCAGACAAAGTGGATTTCAAACCAAAAAAAATTATAAGAGACACGGATGGATACTACATTTTAGTCAGAGGTACAATTCACCAGGAAGACTTCACAATACTGAACATATATGCACCCAATACGGGCCCCTCCACATTCATTAAGAAAACCCTACAGCGTCTAAAGCAAGAAATCAACCCCCAAACGATAATTCTTGGGGACTTCAACACCGCCCTCTCTACATGGGATAGATCAACAGGTCAAAAGCTTAACAGAGACACTTTGGAACTTAATCAAACCCTGAAAGAAATGGACCTCACAGATCTCTATCGAACTTTTCACCCACGCACCAAAGAATACACATTTTTCTCAGCAGCACACGGAACTTTCTCCAAAATAGATCACATATTGGGCCACAAAATGAATCTACACATGTACAAGAAAGTTGAAATTCTAACCTGTGCCCTATCAGACCACCACGGCCTAAAGCTGGACATCCACAACACATCAAACAAGAGAAAATACACTAACTCCTGGAAACTTAACACTATGATGCTGAATGAGAACTGGATTCAGGAAGAAATTAAAAAGGAAATTCAAGATTTCCTGAAAGTGAATGATAACGAAAATACAACTTACCAAAATCTCTGGGACACAATGAAAGCTGTTCTAAGAGGTAAGTTCATAGCTCTTAATGCCCACATCAAAAAAATGGAAACATCAGAAATAAACAACTTAACAATGCAGCTTAAAGCTTTAGAGAAACTAGAGCAATCTCATCCCAAAAGCAGTAGAAGAGAAGAGATTAGCAAAATAAGGGGAGAAATATCTGAAATCGAGACTAAGAAAACGATAGAAAAAATCAACAAATCGAAAAAGCTGGTTCTTTGAAAAAATCAACAAGATTGATACACCCCTAGCTAAACTAACCAAAAGCAAGAGAGAGAAAACCCAAATTAACAAAATTAGAAATGAACATGGAGTTATCACTACGGATACCCAAGAAATCCAGAGAATTATAACATCATATTTCAAAAACTTATACTCTGTGAAGTTTGACAACACAAAAGAGATGGATGAATTTCTAAGTAAACACAACTTACCTAAATTGAATCAGGAAGTTGTGAATTACTTAAATAGTCCTATAACATATAAGGAAATTGAGGAAGTAATCTCGAATCTTCCCACCAAAAATGTCCTGGACCAGATGGATTCAGCACAGAGTTCTACAAGACATTTAAGGAGTTAATAACACCAATACTCCTTAAACTGTTCCATCAAATAGCAAAGGAAGGAACACTACCAAATTCCTTCTATGAAGCTAATATCGTTTTAATCCCAAAACCTAATAAAGATTCACTTAAAAAGAAAACTATAGGCCGATCTCCCTGATGAACACAGATGCAAAGATTCTCAACAAAGTCTTAGCAAATCGGATTCAAAAACATATTAAAAAGATCATTCATGGGGACCAAGTAGGCTTCATCCCCGGCACACAAGGTTGGTTCAACATACGCAAATCAATAAATGTAATTCATCATGTAAACCAGTCCAAAGTCCAAGACCACATGATACTCTCGATAGATGCAGAAAAAGCTTTTGACAAGATCCAACAGCCTTTTATGATCAAAACGCTAGAGACAGTAGGAATGGAAGGAACTTTTATCAATATAATAAAAGCTGTATACAACAAGCCCACAGCAAGGATTATGCTCAATGGGGAACAATTGGAAGCATTCCCACTTCGATCAGGAACAAGACAAGGCTGTCCACTCTCACCACTTCTATTCAATATTGTACTTGAAGTCTTAGCCGAAGCCATAAGACAAGAAAGGGACATAAGAGGGATTCAAATTGGCAAGGAAGAAGTCAAGCTATCTCTATTTGCAGATGACATGATCTTATACCTGAGTGATCCCAAAAACTCCACCAGGAAGCTCCTGGAACTAATTGAGAAGTTCAGCAGGGTGGCAGGATACAAAATAAATGTGCAAAAATCAGAGGCCTTCCTATATGCCCAGAATGAAAGAAGTGAAAAAGCCTTGAGAGAAACCATGCCATTTACTATAACCCCTAAAAAAATGAAATACCTTGGTATAAACCTAACTAAGGAGGTAAAAGACCTTTACAATGAAAACTTTAAAACCCTAAAGAAAGAAATTGCAGAAGACACCAGAAGGTGGAAAGACCTCCCTTGTTCCTGGATTGGCAGAATCGACATTGTAAAAATGACCATCCTACCAAAGGCAATATACAGATTCAATGCTATACCAATCAAAATCCCAAAGCAATTCTTCAAAGAAGTTGACCAAACAATCTCAAAGTTCATATGGAGGCACAAAAGACCCAGGATAGCAAAAACAATCCTGAGTAACAAAAACACAGCTGGAGGTATTACCATACCAAACCTAAGTCTATACTACAAATCCATAGTTATAAAGACAGCCTGGTACTGGCTCCAAAATAGACACACAGATCAATGGATAAGGATTGAAGACCCAGATATAAGCCCACAAAGTTACAGCCATTTGGTCTTTGACAAAGGGGCCCAAAGAACCCAATGGAAAAAGAACAGCATCTTCAACAAATGGTGTTGGCAAAACTGGATCTCCACATGCAGAAGATTAAAGCTGGACCCGTACTTGTCACCATGTACAAGACTTAATTCCAAATGGATCAAGGACCTTGATATCAGGCCAGAGACTTTAAAAGCCATAGTTGAAAGGATAGGGAACTCCCTCGAGCTGATTGGGCTAGGCCAACACTTCCTAAACAGACATCCAATGGCACAGTCACTGCTACCAACTCTCAACAGTTGGGATCTTGTGAAATTAAAGAGCTTCTGTTCAGATAAAGAGATTGTCGCACGAGCTCAAAGGCAACCCACAGAATGGGAGAAAATCTTCACTAACCACATATCTGACAGAGCTCTACTGTCCAGAGTGCACAAAGAACTTAGAAAATTAAACTCCAAGGAAAACACTGGCCCAATTAAAAAATGGGCCCTGGAACTTCAAAGAAACTTTACCAGGGATGAAATTAAAATGTCTAACAATTATCTTAAAAAATGCTCCACTTCCTTCGCCATCAGGGAAATGCAAATCAAAACTTCCCTGAGATATCATCTCACCCCGGTCAGGATGGCAAAAATCCACAGTACAAACAACGACAAATGCTGGAGAGGATGTGGGGAGAGGGGAACTCTCCTACATTGTTGGTGGGAATGCAGGCTCATACAGCCACTCTGGCGAGCCGTCTGGAGATTCTTAAAGAAATTAAAGATTGAAATGCCGTATGACCCTGCTATCCCACTTTTGGGAATAACCCCCCAAGCAGCAGAGGTTCGCCTCGATAGCACAAGCTCAACCATGTTCATAGCAGCACTGTTTACAATAGCAAAGTCATGGAATCAACCTAAATGTCCAACAGTTGACGAGTGGATAAGGAAACTGTGGTACATCTATACAATGGAGTACTACTCAGCCATCAAAAATGATGAATTACTGGAATTTGCTGGGAAATGGATGTCATTAGAAAGAATTATATTAAGTGAAGTATCCCAAACCCAGAAAATTAAGCGCCGTATGTACTCCCTAATAGGTGGCTCCTAGTACCAAACTCGCCCAGCCCACATTGGGACACTCAAAAGTAAACCTATGTAACACAGTAATTGCAAGGATTATGAACAAGAGAGATGGGTTAGGAGGGCCACACCAGAAACAAGGAGAGAGGAGACCATGTTACAGCAGAGAAAATAGGCCTCCATCAAGGTCTGCAAGTAAGTAATGAGAAACCTGGTTAAGTTCACAGACGTTCTTTCCTGATCTCACCAGAAGGGGAGGGCATATAGTCTAGCAGATAAAAAGTAATCATTGTGCAAATGGGTAATGGACCCCGCCCTCAGTGAGGTTTCCTACTCTTATTACATCTACCCTTGAATGTGCTATTACAACAAGACTCCAGTTTAACAGCTTTTTGTCTCTGGCCAGGGGGTGACATACAGTGCCCAGCAGAATGGAGTGAAGGGAATTGCAGGAGCAGCAAAACTGCAAAAGAAAATCAACAAACCACAATCCAGAACTTCAGAGACTCTATATCAATCACATAGAACTAGGACAGCCTAATCTCTCCCCATCCTGGAGCTCAGGGACATTTGCGGAAGAGGGGGCGGTAAGATTGTAAGAGCAAAAGGATGGGAGGAGCAACGATTTGCAAGATTCTCAACAATAGTTGGGGCCAAAGCAATCATAATGGAACTTTGCATGCCCTGCGCAATGTCCAGCGCACTGTTGCCCTCATAAAGTCTAGCATCTGTTAAGGGCACCGAGACCCCTGGAGGCAAGGGATTGACAGCCATAGTAGTAATCTTATGATTAAGGGGAACAAGAGAAAGGGCTTATGGAAATGCCACTGGGTCCTTATATGTCATCGGAGAGGAGGACCCAGTGGAGAGTTAGGCGCACACAATAAAGGACTCTCTGGGAATTGGGGGGGAGACACTGGGGGAAGGGGAGGGGGGAGGGAGGGAACTGGTAAAAAATTTTAAAATGTATAATTAAATTTTTAATAAAAAAAAAAAAAAAAAAAAAAAAAAGATGAGGATCAATCAGCTCAGATGTCTGGCCAACAGCTATGCCCATGCTAGGCTCCCTCTGTGAGTCCAGATCTTCAGCTGACATCTGACAATTTCCTTCTCACAAGTCAACTCAAGAACCAGAACTGGACTCATTGCTGTTTCAGTACTTTCCCTGAAGGTCAGATCATTGTTGGTTCTATTTCTTCCTCCATCATCTCTAAAGGAAATATAGCCAGCTTCACTCTTTTAGGTCCCTCATATAAAAGGAATCATGTAGGTCTGGGGAGATGGCTCAGGAGTTAAAAGCCTTTTCCTTGAAAGCAAAAAGATCTAAGTTCAGATCCCACTTTAAAATGCTAGGCAGAAGTGGAGGCAGTCTGCACTTTTTGCCCTGGAAGGTAGATCCTGGGGAACCTCAGAGTAAAGCAATACAGAGGTAGAGCAATCCTGGATCACTAATCATTCCCAATGTTACCCTTGGGCTTACATACACACACACTCAGATACACACACACACACACACACACACACACACACACACACACACACGGATCATAAAATACTCTTTTGAATCTGTAGTGTTTCCCTTTATATAGGGTATCATGCATACTGGACTTTGCCACTAAGCTACATTCTCAAGCTGTAATTTTCTTTTTGGCATTCATTATATTTGGTGCTCAAGTCTTCTTGTGATTACTGATCCTCCTACACAGGAACCCCACGTCTGTCTTTTGAATCCCTAGTGCCTGACACACTGCTTGACATGTAGTAGACTTTCAGACACATGCTTGCTAGACTGACAAGGACAAATACAATAATGCTGCAAAAATAAATTCACGTCACAAGGAGAGGTAGGCAATTGCATCTAATTTAGAGTTTTTAAAAATGAAAGTCTTTTCATGTATAGGAGGTAACATATTAACTGAGCTATTTGGTTTGTTGGTGATACAGGAGTTTAATTGGTTTTCAAGTTCTCCTTTTAATTTATTTTTCAAAAACCTGCTAGAAATATGTCTTTGATAATAAACAATGACATACAAGTTGGCTGGCAAAAAAGACCACATTTGAGATGGGTCCAATTCAATATACTTGGTAGATTGTTGAGATTTTGTTTCTCCATTTCCCAGTGTCCCATTTAGTTACAATTTTCACAGTCAGCCCAAAGAAACCAACTCAAATGGACTAGGCTGTTCTCGTTATTCTGGAGCACACAGACTCTTGTGCTGAGCTGGTCGATGCCCAGAAGGAAATACTTCAGGACACTTTGACTCAATTTCCATAGCTTGAGAGTTTGGTTCAGTATCTTTTTTTTTTCTTTTTTTTTAACGTGGGACCTGGGATCCGAACTCAGAACCTTCTGCTTGTGAGACAGAGTTACAACCCCTGAGCCATCTCTCTAGCCCCCTGGTTCAGTATCTTAATTTGAATATTTATTCCTCTGTTCCTCAAGTATGGCTTGTTCGATCTTTAATCATCTATTCCAAAAAAATATGTTGGCCTTTAAAGGACATTGGTGGTTATAGCATAGTATGACCATTGAAGAAACAATGATTTGGTAAATGACTGTAATTGACACTTACGATTTATGCAAATGTTGATGTTGATAAACGTCATTTTTGACTTCTGGGTGTTTTTTCATTCTTGTCAGGAATAATAAATGCTAAGAACAATATGGAAGTATCCTGAAGCTCTCGTGAGGTGACAGTGGTAATCAGAACACCTAGGAGGAGATTGATGTGGGATCATGGCTACTTCTGTTTCCCATGGCAGGGGGAAGATGCTCCTGGTGTGATACTTAGTAACTGGGGAAGGAGAAAGAATCGCAGGACTCAGAGCCAAGTGCAAAAGCTGTGAGGCAAAATGGGGCAGGATGTGTTCCTGCATTGTGTAGAAGGTGCCTGTAGCTTGAGAAAGAAGTGAAAAGTCAGACTGTAGAGAATCTTTCAGGGTAGATGAGTGGATTGGGTTTATACTCCAGCAGTAAAAAGGCCATTGAGCTGGGGATTCAGATTCTACTGCATCTGTAGTTACAGTAAGATCAGAACTGGTCTCTCTGTGTGCAGTTCTTTCCCTCTTTGTTTTGCTTTGGCTAGTTTTTTTCAGCGTGATGGCAGGAAGAAAGTTTAAGGTACTTTTTCCTGTGTTCTCAGCCCAACGTGAGGTCAGCCTAGCACACTTCTGGCTGCTTTGCCCTGGACACACGAGCAGCCATGGCCGACACTGTACCTTTTAAGAGAGACAAGATTCGTCAAGAATAAAGAGAAGGAGAGGAAAAAAAAATAATCTGCATCTAGAATGTGTAAAGTCTTGCTCCCCCGCACTCCCCCCTTGCAAGGCAGAGGAGACCATCAGAGCATTCCCATCACTGTATTGCAGACTTTCAGCCAGACCCCAAACACCAATCTGTCTTAACCATAATTCGTTTGCTTGCGTGTTGCTTTTATTCCCTGTGGTCAGCATTTAGCCTTTGAAACTCTGTGGTATGTTGGATAGCTTTAACATGCTGGGCCCTCTTTGTTTGGAAGTCATACTTTAGCTTTATTTTGAAAGCCTTCTGATAGCCTAGAGTTGCATCTTTATTGCTTCAAGGGGATATTTGGAAAAGAAAGTGAGATAACACATTTAAAAACAGTTCAATTTTCATATGAGAAGAGGTAGATTAAATGTGCACGGGCATGTGCTTTTGTCTGTCTTAATAATTCCAGACTTCAAAGAAAAGCAGGTCTACAGAGCAACATTTTTCAACGGGCTTCAAAGCTCGAACTGTATCTAAATTCCATGGAGCAAAATGAAGGATGAATTTGCTTTCTTAACTTGGTGATAAGTTACAAGTGAAAGAAATGCAGCAGCAGCTATATTTTAATGCCTTTGCCAAAACCAAAGTGTAAAAGAAAGAAAAGAACCATTTTCTCATCATAATTTTTTCTTTCTTTCAGTAGATGAGGTGGAAGGTGTGTAACTGTGGAGGTGTCCATCGTAGGAAAGTAATAGGGTGCTCTGCAAATTTTGTGTGTCTGGAGATTGTGCTAAAAGCAGATTTCAGATACCTACACAGGGACCTATGAGATGACTCCTGTCTCTGTTGGCACAGTGGAGATCACCCAGAACTGGCAGGGAATGCAACTAGAAAGGCTAATAAGTCGGGCAGACCTAAATAAATAGCTATATGTGGAGTTCTCTACTTGGATAATATTTTATTATATGTAGTAATGAAGAAAAATTTTCTTAAAAATGTATTTAGTATATTTATATATAGTACAGATACTAAAGCCACATGAATTTTTAAAAATATTTTATTTATTTACTCTGTGTGTGTGTGTGTGTGTGTGTGTGTGTGTGTGTGTGTGTGTGTCAGAGGGCACTGTATGTCCCTGTGGAGGACCAAGGGTGACTTTGGGAATCATCCTGGTTTGCTTCTACCTCCTTCTTGGTTCTCTCTGGGATTTCCCAGGCTCTGCCTATTAGAGCCTGAAGTACAGGTGGTTGCTGTTTCTGCCTGGTGTTTTTACGAAGGACCAGGGATCCAAACTCAGGACTTTCTGCTTGAGAGACAGAGTCTTAACCCCTGAGTCATCTCCCCAGCCCCACACATGTATATTTTTTATGGTTGCTATCCTCCCAATTACAATACAAGCAGATTATCACATCATTAGTATTTGAATAATGCTTCCATGACTTTGGTTTCAAATCTGTACAATAGTATTCCCTAGAAGTCTCACCACCAGGACTCAGAGGATCCATGTTTAGAATGCAGTTTTCATTCTTCTGCCCCCCCTTTCTTTTACTGCAGTAACTACAGATGAACCAGATTGCATGTTATGATATGGATACCTTAGATGCCTCAATTCTAGATTTCAAGCAATCATGTTTTACGTAAATACTTTATCATTTACATAATGGGGTACTCAATTAGATTGGCACCTGGGAGAACATAAATTGAATGGATATCTATTTCTGTGGCATAATTGGCTGCAAGAATTAACTGGCAGAATTTGGAAAGCAGAAACTATCATTTTAGATTTTAAATAGCTGGACAAGGATTATGATCTGTTAGAATTTGGAGGGAATAGCATTTAATGTAGTGTGCCATTGATTGGACAAAGGCCAAAGATTTATTGCAGGTAATATGTGATGATACATATGTAACATCATTGTATTGCTTGTGTATGGAATAGAAGATTTACATTTTAGGTTATATAAACACAAAATAGGATGATTGTTTATGTCTTGGAGAGAGAAGACAAACACAAAAAGAGGTAATTTAATACAAAGGACTATGCAGTGGCTATGCAGACTGGGTGGTGAGCAGAGGTCTTTCTGAAGTAAAGTTATGTAAAGCATAATCTCATGCCAGCAAAATGATAATCATCTGCATGTAGAACACAATGAGATGTCTTATGGAGTCTAGAAGCATGATCTAGGACTGTAAGGAAAGCAAGCAAGTTAGAGGGGGCTTTTGTACTCGGGGAAGAAGTTGGTGTTTTCTTCTCATTTTGGTAGGGAAAGACTAGAAAGCTTAAATGCATGTGTATTGTATACCTGATCAGATCTGAGTTTTAGAATGATTACTCCTGCTGCTGTGTTGTAGGGATCACACTGAATCAAGAAGCTAATTTAGTGCTTATAAGGTGGTTTGGTTCCTATGTTACAAAGTAATCATAGCTAACACCTAATCTGTACTTTTATATACTGATAAAAATTCTAATTATCACACAGGCTATCTAATATAGTAATATACAAATGAGTTTTCAGAGGGATACATTGTATGACACATTTCCTGTGGAAATGCCACACAAATAAGTAGTCATCCCAGATAAGGATTCAGTTACACACCAGCGTGATACTTACATCGAAGCTCATCTTTACAAACCAAATAGTTTACTGGGGTTCAAAGGCAGCTACAAGCACCAGAAGGCATGTCCCAGCCTGAGTGAGACTTCTGGAAACTCCTACTCTAGAGCTTTCTTCATGACCTGCTGCCAGCTCTTTGGTAGGAAAGTCTCCCCCAGGCTGCCCGGGTGCTCAGAATCTCCTCCAGATTGCTCAGCTGATCAGGGAGTCCCCTTCCCAAGCAGTTGTTTTTCTTTCCTTGGGGGAGGAGTACAGCCCCTAAATCTTGTCAGGTTTAGGAACTTCCTGAGACTTAGGAGCTATTTATTTTATGAGGCTCAAAACCTTCTTCCAAGATAGAATGATTCAAAGTGCTATACAGCATGGGGCAATGCCCAAGATGGCACCATGGCATACAATAATGTAAGAGACCATTGTGATCCAAAGATATAAATTAAATTAATTATTCTCCTAATTAGCAGAAATTTCAGAACCTAGTTATACATGGGAAGGCTTGAGTAATTCTGTGATCTTAAAGCGTCCTTCATATTAAAAAAATACAAAATGTGACTATTTAAAGAAGAGATGTATATTGATTCCTATTAGGAACAGCTTCCAGAGAGTTACACTGAAGGTGACAGTGAGCAAGAACCTTAAGAGATTAAACATAGTAGAGAGAAGACATGGCTACAGAACAAGGTGTAGGTCTTTTCAATGCAGCAAAAAGGATTCTTAAACTATTAAAGTATCTGTAGCCAAGTCAATGTGAGCACCAATCTCTGGGTAAGAGGGATTTGCCAAAGCATAAGAGGTGGAGATAGATAGGGGCTTGGGTGCTTTTAGTAGTATGCAAAGTCTGCAACAAGTACAATTTGGGCAACACTGGAAAAGGTAGTTTGACTTAGAGCAAGCAGAACCAGAGTTGGTTTTAACATGAAGGGAAAGCAGTAGAGCGGAAGTGAGAAGGAAGCAGTGTCCACCCAGTCACCGCTAAGCACAACATACTATTGGGTACATTGAGGACACTGCAGGAGAACCACAGCAGACAAGCACATGAAGACCAATGACACTGTCCAGGGTTGAGCTTACTCACCCTCAGTTAATCCCAGTGCGTTGGGCTTCAAGGCTGTTTGCTCAACGTAGAACATGAAGCTTTAGAATCTGATGCACTAGGACACACTAGACACACCAGGATAACCCCTTTCTATACCTGATGGAAAGGTGGCATGGATCAGTTTCAGTTAGGTGCTGAATCCAACTTATCTTCATGTGCCTTATTAATTAGATTCTTTGTTGTTGACCATGATGAGGGCAACTAACTTTGCAATACTAATGAGCAAAGACTATAATTAACCTCTTGCTCCCATCCTCAAGATGTAGTTTTTCAAAAGCACTCTGGTTGACACAATTCACAGGTGACTGCATGCAATATTACAATTTTGGTATATAATGCCAGGATTGCTCCTGGGAATTTTATAGTGATAGTTTTTTTTTTTAATTTGTAAAGAAGAGTTATTTATTTCACTCTGGATTTTGAAAGCTGCAGAGTGAAAAAACATAGCACTAGCATCTTAAAATGACCTCACATGTGTCCTAATAGTGTGTCATCACATGGTGAGAAAGAAGAAACAATGATGGTAATCTTAAAGATTAATGGAGATGGCTGTTATAAGTTTTGACTATGCATGGAATCAACCCAAATGTCCAACAGTTGATGAGTGGATAAGGAAAATGTGGTACATCTATACAATGGAGTACTACTCAGCCATCAAAAATGATGAATTACTGGAATTTGCCGGGAAATGGATGTCATTAGAAACAATTATATTGAGTGAAGTATCCTAGACCCAGAAAATTAAGCACCATATGTACTCCCTAATAGGTGGCTCCTAGTACCAAACCCACCCAGCCCACTTAGAGACACTCAAAGATAAATCTCTGTAATACAGTAATTGCAGGGAGTATGAGCAGGAGGGCTGGGGTAGGAGGGCCACACCAGAAACAAGGAGAGAGGGGACCATGTTACACAGAGAAAATAGACCTCCATCAAGGACTGCGGGTAAGCAATGAGACATCTGGTTAAGTTCACAGACTTTTTGTTCCTGATCATTTACAACTGAGGGGGTGTGATCTCACTAGAAGGGGAGGGCATATAGTCTGGCAGATAATAAGTAACCATTTTGCAAATGGGTGATTGACCCCTCCCTCACTGTGGTTTCCTACTTTTATTACATCTACTTTTGAATATACTCTTATAACAAGACTCTAGTTTAACAGCTTTTTATCTCTGGCCAGGGGGTGACATACAATGCCCATCAGGATGGAGTGAAGGGCATTGCAGGAGCAGCAAAACCGCAAAAGAAAATCAACAAACCATAATCCAGAACTTCAGAGACTCTATATCAACCACCTAGAACTAGGCCAGCCTAATCTCTCCCCATCCTGAAGCTCAGGGAAATTTGCGGTAGAGGGGGCAGTAAGATTGTAAGAGCACAAGGATGGGAGGAGTAATGATATGTAAGATACTCCACACAAGTTAGGGCCGAAGCAACCATAATTGGACTTTGCATGCCCTGCACAATGTCCAACACACTATTGACTCCACAAAGTCTAGCATTTGCTAAAGGCATTAGGATATTTGGAGGCAAGGGATTGACAGTCAAAATAGTGTTCCTATGCTTAAGGGGAACAAAGGAAAGGGTTGAGGGAAATGCTGCTGGGTCCTTGTACGTCATCGGAGAGGAGGACCCAAAAGAGAGTTTGGCATGCACATTAAAGGCTTCTCCGGGGATTGGGGAGGGCAGGCACTGGGGGGTGAGGGGAGGGTGACCAGAGGGATCGGGGGAGGAGGAGGGAGCGAGGGAACCGGTGTACCTATTAAGTTTGTATGAGCGGAGATAATAAAAAATGTTAAAAAATATTAAAAAAAAGTTTCGACTATGGAAGGTGGGGACATAATTTAGGGGTTAAAACTGACTCACAAGCAGGAGGTCCTGAGTTCAGATCCTAGGTCCCACCTAAAAACGCCAGGCAGAAACGGCAGCCGCCTGTACTTCAGGCTCTAGTAAGCAGAGCCTGGGAAATCCCAGAGTGATGCAAGAAGGAGGTAGAAGCAGGATGATTCCTGAAGTCACCCTTGGTCCTCCACAGGGATACACAGTGCCCTTGGACAAACAGACAGATACACACACACACACACACACACCGAGTAAATAAATAAAATATTTTAAAAAATTTGGACACAACAACAAACCATAATTCAGAACATTAGATACCCTACATTAATCACCTAGAACCAGACAAGCCAAATCTCTCCCCATCCTAAAGCTCAGGGAAATTTGCGGAAGAGAGGGCGACAAGATTGTAAGAGTCTAAAGGACCAACTATATGCAAGATACTCCACACAGGGTAGTGCTGCAGCAGCCATAATTGGACTTTGCATGACCTGTGCAATGACTGACATGTCAATGACCCCCCCATGTCTAGCATGGTTCACAGGCACTAGGATCCTTAGAGGCAAGGGATTAACAGTCACAATAATGTTCCCATATTAAAGAGGAGCCCAAGAAAGGGCTCTGGGCAATGAGTCCTTACACCTCTTTAGAGTGGAGGACTCAGAGGAAAGTTTGACATTCACACTAAAGGATGTTTCAGAGAATGAGGGTGGGAGAGGGGCACTGGGAGAAAGGGAGGGAGGGGGTAAAAGGAAGGGGAATGGGGGGGAGGGTGCAAAGGGGACTGGGGAGAGGTGAAGGGAGGGAGGGCACCAGGATACCTATTAAGTTTTTATGATTGGGAAAAAATAAATAAACATAAAAATGTTTGGACAGTGCAGTAAGGACTGTTAACCCATTCAATGTCACCTCAAAAACATATCAACATTCAACTTTTGCATGACCTTGTTTAAAAGAGCCACAGTGAAAATATGTCCACAGGATATGAATCTGCAATGTAGTATGTAGTGAGATTGCCCTATGTCAATATGGTACCTACTGAGTATTTATGGATAAACAGTTTGACTTTCTCCAAAGTAAAAATCGATGTCATCTCATTTAGTGCTTGTAAACTTTGAGAGCAGGTCTGACAAAAAGCCTAAATCCATGTAATATTATAGAGATAAATGCTTCCACAGTGATGTACAAGTAACATGCTACTTGTCTTGAGTTTAACGCAAATTAGACAGGATTTTAAAGTTCCTGTCAACAGGCTTAGTTTGGAAAAATAATGTTCCACTCAGTGTTATTCTGATTGAAATGAAATTGAAATATGGCAACCTCAAGATATTATTTGAGTCTAGGTATTTACAGATTCTTGTCTCTTGAAGCATTTTAAAGAGACCACTTAGGTACAAAATCCTTTTTCGGATGGGTTTCCATAGGGTGTAGTCAACTTTCTGGAAAAATCAGGTTGGATTCAAGAGTTTTGAAATATGAACTTCATATTTGGTTTCAGATTGTCTTTCAAATGTTTTATTGAGTATTGATTCAACATTTTCCAGAAACCAAAACACAATAATCAGGGTAAGAGGTATACTAGGTAAAGTGCAGGCATCTGGAAATCATTTCTCTCTAAAAGCATGTCTTCAATGTTTAAACAACTTACAATGTATTTCAGTACAGTCAAAGCTGGGGATTCTCTTTGGCTTTAAGTAGTTCTAAATTATTTGTCTTTTTCTCTTCTCCCAAAATATTTTAAAATTCCTCCTGATAACTAAGGCTGCTCCTTTGAAATGTTATGGGATTTAGGTGTCTCCAGCCATTCATCTGATACTTTGCCTTCTTCCTTCCTGGTACCTGTTTTGAATGCACACATTCTGATAGCCAAGGCAAGCCCTGACCCACACACCCTGCTGCCCTTGATATCCACACCAAGTCAGCTTTCCTCCACCCAGATTCTTTCTCAGCCACAGTAACCATGAGGGTTTAATATCCATCTTTACCTTTCTCTCCTTCTCTTTGGTCCTCAAGCCAGGTGACTATAAATTGAGGTAGAATGTACAGCTGGGTCAATAAAGTGGGAAAGGAATGAAATAGGTTCCCTATCATTTTTCATAGAGTTTGAAAAACAGACCTGGCAACGAGAGGGAAAAAATAAAACAGGAAGCAAGTTTGCACATATAAATTAAATATTTTCACCCCAAACCATTCTCGATAGCCCAGGGGTATTAAGCTTGTGTGTGTTTTGGATGGACTCAGCAAGCATTCCAACAGTAAATGGCTTCCTGTTCAACGTGTTCGAAGTCAGGCTGTCTTTTGGGGTTGGTTTAAAAATATGTGTGAAATATGTACTTTTATTTCAAGCCAAGTCAAATGTTTTCAATCAACCCACCTTACTTGCTCCTCCTCTCTTCCTATCCTGTCATTTCTTGCCCCCCAGACAGTAAACTATACTCTGAAACATGTTTTTATTTTCCAAAAGGAAGTTTAGTGATTAATTATGAGTTACATGTAAACATACATTTGCCCTCAGAGGTATTCACCACGAATTTGGCCAGAGTCACTCCCGCTGGTATTCTTGAGTGTTCAAGCTTGGCAAGTAGCAGCTAGAGAAACATGCAAAGAAACCGAGTATTTGGCTCACACAACAGGGAACTGGTGGATAATTGAGGGTGAGAAATGGTCTATAACTTTTCACCCCAGTGGTGATGAACCTATAATTCTCAAATTGTTTGTGTAATTTTCTATTTCTACCACATCAGAGACAAATATTATTTTGTACTGCATGTTCCCTTTGGATTTTTTTTTTCATCAGCAAAGTCCCATTAAGATGCCCAAAAGGAAAATAGCATACCTTGGTCCATCAGACCTGGCAAGGAATACCACAGATGTACCCAGGAAGAAAAACATAGACTTCTGGTGGAAGCCACAGAGCCCCTCTACCAAAAGCTACTCTGAGGTTGATAGACTTTAAAAATATATGTCAGGTGATCTAATTACAGGAAACTGTCAGATATTCACATTTGACATCAGGCTGTCGAGGAACCTTTTATATTTGGCTGACTCTGCTAAAGCCGTGAATACTTTTTCAACACAGAGTTATGGATAGGTGCTTTATGTTTCCATTCTCCCATTTGACTGAGCCTGTGAAAATTCAGGAATGTTCTTCATCGTTTGGCACAAGGTGTTAGAGTCCTTTTTTGTGTGTTTAAAATGTATTTAATACAAGAGGTCATATTTTAATATGAATTATATAGCTTGGATGAGATGAGAGAAAAAGCCAGCTTTTCCAAACAAATCTCTAAGGATAATTTATTCAAAGAATGTTTCTTGATATGTGATTCTATGTTTTTAGTATTTGTTGTTTTCAAATAAGTTTAGCTCAGCAAATACTTGTTAAATTACTGACAGATGCAAAATTCAATAAGAGAGGTACCATTAACAGGCTGTTAATGATCTGGAAGTAATTCACCTCCACAAACTCCAACACCCTTTTATTATAAAAACTTTCAGAAAAATATGACCACAAAAGAATGTCCTCAACATAATAAAAAGTATTTATTTATTTTTTAAAAAAGCAGTTGGCAACTTGACATCATATTCAGTGGTGTTCTTTAAGGCCTTAAATCAAGTGATTTAACTGACTTTCTGGCTAAGGTCATGTGAAGTATCCTTAATGGTAAAAGACTAAAACGTTAATGCTTTCCTCATCAAAAATCAGGAATAAGATAGAACACCTCATTTTCAGCACTGGAAGTTTTAATTTGGAAATTCAAGCTTAAAGCAATTAGATAAAAAGAGAAATAAGCAGATTCAAGTTGCAAAAGAACACACAAAGCTATCTGTATTTTAGATGAAATCATTCTGTTAAAAAATTCCTAAAGAGGGCTAAAAAGATGGCTTGAGGCTTAAAGTCTTTGCCTCTCAAGAAAAAGAACCTGAGTTCTGATCCCTCTGTCATGTGTAAAAATGTGGGGTGGAAATGACAACAGCCTGCACTTCTAGCCCTGGAAGGTGGAGGCTGTTAAACCCAGAGCAAAACAATAAGGAGGTAGAGAAATCCAGGATGATTCCTAATGTTACCCTTGAGCCTCCACAGACACATACATTCAAGTGCACTCTTGTAAACACACACACACACACACACACACACACACACACACACACACACACACCACAAAACATAACACATATGCATAGATGCAAAAAAGAAATCCTGAAGAATCTACCATAAAGGCGGCTGAAGTGGTAAAGTACTTGCCTAGCATGTGTGAGGCCCTAGGTCGCAGCTTCAGGATTATAATAAATCACTAACCCACAATGGACCTAATAAAGCTAATTAGTAAATTCAGCTCTACTTTGGGAAGAAGTAAAAACTGAGGTCTGATGGCAAACTGGAAGACTTGAACCAGGAAGAGGAAGAGAACAAAATGGCCACGATTGTTAAACAGACTGGTCATTCACAACCTGCTCTTCATTTGAATTACAGGACAGGTCCTTCCCTGAGGGCAAAATCCTCAAAGAAGGATCCCATCCAAAAGAATACAAATTCTTTTGGAAGAGAAGAGCTAAAGGGTGGAGCTCCAAGGGAAAACTGTTTTCTCCTACAAAGCAAAGGCCCAAGAGCAATTTTGCCTACAGTCATCACAGAGAATCTGAACCAGCTGTGAGGCAAGGGTGCCACTCTCCACTTGGAGGTTATAACAGAAGTTGGAAAACTTGATCACATGATTCTGGCTTTAAAGGAATCTAAAATTCAAGAGTCAGGAGGTTGTGGAAAGCTTCTCCAAGGTTTCAGAGAATGGTGGAAACCAGGCAACATGTGGCAGAAAGCCTGCAGTTTAGAGGTCCAAGAATGGAAGTTTTTGCTGTAGAGGTAAAGCCTACTTTGCCATTTAGAAGTGAAGATGTTAGAGATGCCAGAGCCAACGTGGGACATCTGCCAAAGAGAGCTGTATACCATGGAAGGAGCCAGCCCAAGAGGGTGATGTGTTCTATGGGCAGCTGCATTGGAGGGATGGAACTGAAGCCTTTTGGAACTGTGATGATTTCAACAACAAGTTCATCTAGTGGACATGGAGCTATAGGATTTGAACTTTATCCTGCTATTCTTTGGTCTTGCTATGGACTGATTTTTCCTGGATGTGTCTCAGTTCCTCCCTTTGGAACGGGAATATTTATTCTATGCCATTGTACGGTGGAACTATGCAACTTGTCTTTTGATTTTTCAGGAGGCTTTTGAGTTTGGACTTTTGGAATATATTGAAACTACTGATGAGTCTATGAAGACTTTAAAGTGGACTGAGTATGGTTTATATAATGAGATGTCAATGAGCCTGTGGGAGCCAAGAGTGGAGTGTCATGGTTTAAAATGTGTCTCCCCACAGTCTAATGTGTTTGGGAAGGTCATGGCACCTTTAAGAAGTGGAGCCTTGCTAGAGAAAGGCAGTCATAGGGGGTGGGCCTTGAGGTGAATTAGTCCCACTGTACTTTTGAAGAGGTCTGCTCTTACAGCTGGTGGTCTTACAGCTCTCTGCCTCCAAGATGTCTGTAGTGACTTAGCCTGCTTCCAGTTTCTGCCATCCAGCCATCCCTTTTCCACCATGAAAGACTGTATCTCTCCTCTGGAACCATAAGCTGAATAAATTTCCCATTCTCCCTTAAGTGTTTGACTTTACATGTCCTCTTACAGCAACAGAAAAGAACAACTAATACAAATCCTGAGAACCCACATATCTACCAGATAGCCATGGCATTCCACTAGTAATTCCAGCCTTAGAAGGTGGAGACAGGTACTAACCAAAGCAACATGGTTAATTGGAACCTTCCCATGCACACATGACTACATATGTGAACACATAGGCACACACACACACACACACACACACACACACACACACATATATGAAAATGTGAAGAGTCCATTTCTTTTACCACTATGCTGACTGCCTCAACTAATTAAAATAATTGTAAAATAAACAATTTTATTGGATTGTATTGTCATCCTGTCCCACCAAAAAATATGTTGAGATTCTAATCCCCAGAATGTTTATAGAAATAAGGTCCTTACAGATATAACTAATTAAAAGGAGGTCATACGTAAGAAGGTTGGGCTTCTAATCCAACATGACTAGTATCTTCATAAGAAAGTGGCCACTCAAAGTAACAGACACGTAAGGAGAGTGCCACATGATGACTAAGGCAGGCCCTGGGGTTACGCACCTGCATATTTTCAGAAGTTAAAAAGAATCTACTGAGGATTCCCTATGGGTTTCAGGAGGAGCATATGCTCCTTAAGCTTTGGTTTTGGACTTTCCAGCCCACAGAGACCTGAGAACAATATACTATTTTAAAATCCTAAGCATGTGATGATTTTGTTACAGTGGTTCTTAGAAATTTATACAGCAAGTTTGGTGACAGACATTCCAGTGTCTGACCAGATGTCCAGCGAGCCCATGAGCACACCTCACTCTTCTTAATCATTTTTCACTTCTTATCATATTCAGATACCTAGATGGTATCCAGTCACATAGGCAGAAGACCAAAAATAATGTTTGCCATTGCTTCTGTATGTCTTAGAAGTCTCAAGTAACACTTGAATGACTCACAAAGTGAATATTTTATCAAAATTGCCAACATTGTATCCAGTTTCTGGGAAGTTAATAATTGTATGTTTTTGTTCATTTAAGAAAGGCAGTGATTCACTAAGTCAGTATGAGCTGTGCCAGTATCATGTAACCATATTTACATTTGTCTACTGCTATAGGAAAAACCGTTAGGATGTCAAACATCTGCCTAATGATCCATGAACTTTTCCTTTTGTAATGATTTTCATATTTTTCCACATTGCAGCTAGTCTGACTTTAGTAAATTGGTATGCTTTCTGACTCTAAAAGAAATATATAAATGGAATGTTTAGTTTAAAGTTTTATTTTTTCAAAAAAGACTTAAAGATTGAAACAAACTAAAAGATATTTTGAATAAACACCCCCCATCGCAGCTTGTCTAACTTTAGTAAGACATTAAAAGAAACATATAAATGAATAACTTGTTTAAAGTTTGATTTTCTAAAAAAAGTTTACAGAATGAAACAAACTAGAAATTATTTTAAATAAACACTCAAAGCATGTTTTTCTTTAATTTTATTTTTTATCATGTTAGAAGAATCTAGATGTATCAGAAACCTCACTGGAAACCATGCTTTCTGACTCCCTTTTTCTCTGCCATCAACTTGTATTGTTCTCTTCTAAAGGAGTTATTTTCTAAGTCAGTCACTGGTATTTGAAGATTTGCAAAGCAATCTTTTTTATTTTTAAATACATGGCATTGGTTTTACCCTGACAGACATAACTTTAAAGGCAAAGCTATTCTCAGCTTCTTTACAATGCCTTTGCTATGTCTAGCATTGTGGGATACCTTCACACCTAATTGTACTTGAGCATCCATCATGAAGACTGTCCAGTCAGGTGTAGTGATGTTACAAGATGCAATAAATGGCACTGCTGGTGTGTGTCATTTTTCCTTTCAGCTGCTACGATTGCTTCAGCCCTAACTTGTGTGGAGTACCTTGCATATCATTGCTCCTCCCATCCTTGTGCTCTTACAATCTTGCCCCCACTTCTGCAAATTTCCCTGAGCTTCTGGATGGGGAGAGATTAGGCTGGCCTAGTTCCAGGTGGTTGATATAGAGTCTCTGATGTTCTGGATTATGGTTTGCTGATTTTTTTTTTTTTTCAGTTTTGTTGCTCCTGCAATGCCCTTGGCTCCATCCTGATAGGTATTGGATGTCACCCCCTGGCCAGAGATAAAAACCTGTTAAATTAGAGTCTTGTTACAAGAGTATATTCAAAGGTAGATGCAATAAAAGTAGGAGGCCAGGGTGAGAGAGGGGTCAATCACCCATTTGCAAAATGGTTACTTTCTATCAGGCAGCCTATATGACCTCCCCTTCTGGTGAGATCATACTCTATCAGTTGCAAATGATCAGGAAGGAAAGTCTGTGAACTTACTTAGTTGCAGTCCTTGATGGTGGCCTATTTTCATTTCTAATTTTGTTAATTTGGGCTTTCTCTCTCTTGCTTTTGATTAATTTAGCTAGGGGTGTATCAATCTTATTGATTTTTTCAAAAAACCATCTTTTTGACTTTAAAATCATCTTTTTGACTGGTTGATTTTCTGTATTGTTTTCCTAATCTCGATTTCGGATATTTCTCCCCTTATTTTGCTAATCTCCTCCCTTCTACTACTTTTGGGATCAGATTGCTCTAGATTCTCTAAAGCTTTAAGCTGCATTGTTAAGTTATTTATTTCTGATGTTTCCATTTTTTTATGTAGGCATTAAGAGCTATGAACTTACCTCTTAGGACAGCATTCATTGTGTCCCAGAGATTTTGGTAAGTTGCATTTTCATTATCGTTCACTTTCAGGAAATCTTGAATTTACTTTGTAATTTCTTCCTGAATCCAGTTCTCATTCAGCATCATAGTGTTAAGTTTCCAGGAGTTAGTCTATTTTTTGTTGTGGATGTCAAGCTTTAGGCTGTGGTGGTCTGATAAGGTACAGGCTAGAATTTCAACTTTTCTGTGTATGTGGAGATTTGTTTTGTGGCCCAATATTTGATCTATTTTGGAGAAAGTTCCGTGTGCTGCTGAGAAAAATGTGTATTCTTTGGTGCATGGATGAAAAGTTCGATAGAGATCCATTTCAGTAAGTGTTTGATTAAGTTCCAAAGTGTCTCTGTTGAGTTTTTTACCTGTTGATCTATCCCATGTTGAGAGGGTGGTATTGAAATCCCCAAGAATTATCATTTTGGGATTGATTTCTCCCTTTAGATGTTGTAGGGTTTGCTTAATGAATGTGGGGGGGCCCGTATTGGGTGCATATATGTTCAGTATTGTGAAGTCTTCCTGTGAATTGTACCTGTGACTAAAATGTAGTATCCATCTGTGTCTCTTATGATTTTTTTTTGGTTTGAAGTCCATTTTGTCTGATAGCATAATGGCCTGCCTGTTTTCTGGTTCCATTAACTTGCAGAATTTTTGACCAGCCTTTTATTTTTACAATGTGCCTATCTTTTGTGGTGAGATGGGTTTTCTGCAGGCGGCAGATTGATGGATTGTGATTTTTAATCCAAATTTGTAATCTGTGTCTCTTGATCGGTGAGATAATTCCATTAACATTTAATGTTATAATGGAGAAACTATTTTTAATTTCGGACATTTATTATGTTTAGTGGCTTTTGTAAGGGTATTGTTTCCCTTTTAGGTTTTGGTGGTATTATACTTACTTCCCTTCTGTTCTCTTGGATATGCCTGTTTTTTTTCTTCCAGCTTGAGTATCATTTCTAGCATTTTTCTGAAGGCCTGGTTTGGTGTACATGTATCCCTTCAAGTTGTCTTTGTACTGAAAAATTTTTCTTTCTCCCACGATCATGACAGATAGTTTTGCGGTATATATCAGCCTGGGGTGACATTTTTGCTCATTCAATAGTTGAAGTATGTCTCTCCAAGCTCTTCTTGCTTTTACTATTTCAACTGAGAAGTCATTTGTTATTTTAATAGGTTTACTTTTAAAAATGACTTGTTTTTTCCCTTGAATGTGGAGTGTTTTAACTATTATTTGCCATGGTGAGTTTCTATTTTGATCATATCTGTTTGGGGTGCAGAATGCCTCTTGTATATGGATGAGCCTCTCTTTTTTTAGATGAGGAAAGTTTTCCTTGATGATAGTTTGAAAAATTTCCTCAGGTGTGGTATTTTGGGATTCTTGCTCTGGTATTCCATGAATATGCATGTTAGGCTTCTTCAGGGTGTCCCATATCTCTTGAATATTTCTCTCAAGTATCTTTCTGGCTTTAACAACCTCTTCCATTGAGCTGGTTAGTACTCCCACTTTGTCTTCAAGGTCTGAAATTCTATTTTCTGCTTTGTTAGTTCTGCTGATAAGACTCTCTGTTGATTCTGTGTTGAAGATAATTTGTCTTTTAGTTCAATTTTAAACTCTGCTTGAGTCTGTTTTAACTGCTTTATGCCTGTTTTTATTTCTTGCACTGTTTTTCTCAACTCCTCCAAGTATCTGTTGTTTTCCTCTTCAAAGTGATTGATGTGGTTATTTAATTCCTCTTGGATTTCCTCTTTCATAGTATTGAACATGGTAATGATCATGTTTTGAAAGTCGTTATCCTGGGTCAGGCTTTCTTGGCTATTTTCTGTGGGTTTGTTCTGGTTGGAGTCTATCATTATTGGGATTAATTCCTTCAGTGGGAGATTTGTTTTCTTGGGTTTTGTTTCTCATGGATTTGCACTTTGACTTGGGTGTTGTCGTTTTAACTCTTAAGACCTTCTTTCAATTTCTGTGCGTTTTTCACTGAACTGAATTATTAGGCCAGGAGAAGCTCCTGCTCCAACTGGCTGGTGGGAGGAGCTGGGACCAGTGGGCTGCCTGGGGTTTGGGGGTGGGGATGGGGAGCTTACCTAGATCACCGTGAGTCCTGTTTGGACTGTGTGCGTCCCGGGCAGGTGGGGAAAAGGCATGACAGGCACTTTGAAATCTGCCTAAATCAGAATGTATCTCCTTAACTTCTGCTTTCCCCACATGGACATGAACAGCAGAAACTCTTATGGGCTCTGAAGAGCAAAGTAGGAATTGGGAAGGGTCTTCGCTGGAAAGATGTGGGGCATCTAGGCACAATATGATATTTATGTCTGGGGCTTGCCTTGAAACCTTCCATATCCCATAAATACTCTTAACACTTTAAAAGAAGCCTTTTAGATTGCAGTGTGCCCCAAATGTAAAATGAATAATGGATTTTAAAGACTAAGCATGAAATGAGTGCAGAATATTGTACAAATATTTTTATACTGAGCACACGTTGCAAGACATTATTGGAATAAGTCAGGTTAAAAATTGCTATTAAGTTTATTTCATGCGCTTAATATTTCTTCTTTTTACATAGGGTCTTGTAGAACAATCTGATTTTGAACTCTTGATCTTCTCAGCTTCCTAAGGGCTAATATTATAAGTATGTACAACTACACTTATTTTCACTTTTATTAATGTTTTACATTTATCTATTTATTTATTTTGTGTGTGTGTGTATGTGTGTGTGTGTGTCAAAGGGACTATGTGTCCTATGGAGGACCAAGGGTGACTTCAGGAATCATCCTAATTTGCTTCTACCTATTTTTATCATTGCTTTGGTATTTCCCAGGCTCTGCCCACCAGGGTTGGAAGTGCAGGCCACAGCCATTTCTGTCTGACATTTTTAGGTGCGTACTAGAATACAAACTCAGGACCTTCTGTTTGCGAGACATATTCTTAACTCCTGAGCCATCTCTCAGGCCCCTAACTTTGTTTTTTTAAAAATATTTTATTTATTCATTCATTTATATGATATACGTAAGTCACTTATGGTCTGTCAAAGTAGTTTTTTGTTAAGCATAACATTTTAGCATTCTGAGGAAAGACTCAAACAACCTGGGGGAAAGGGCTCTTGAAAACACTTCTAATGGAAAATAGGAGCAAAGTCAAATAACTTCTAATCAAGCACACAAAACTTGCGGAGTTTTTTACCTTGCAAAATGTTTCATCTATGATCCCAAGATCACCACTTCCAATATTTGTTAGCATCATATGAAAAACCAGTGGTCATTGTCTCAACTTATTGGCAGAGTTTCTTCTTTTTTTTTTTTTTTAACTTATTCAATTGCACATGTGTGCGCGCATGTGTGTGTGTGTGTGTGTGTAGAATCATGGGCGAATTTGAGAACCACCATGGGCCGCCTTCACCTCCTCCTTGTTTACTCTGCTCGGGGATTCACAGGCTCGGCCCTACCAGGACCAGAAACGCAGGCCGCCCCCGCTTCTGCCCAGCGTCTATATGTGGGGTCTAGGATCTGAACTTGGGACCTTCCACCTGCAAGGCAGAGGCTTAACCCCCTGAGCCACCTCTCCAGCCCCGGGGCAGAGTTTCTTAAACAGGGTTCACGTGCCTATTTATAGTCCTGCTCTAGAAGTTCCATTAGGTAGGGTATGTGTGTGTGTGGAGGTTTCTTCCTACAGATTTCTTTGGACAGTCCATTTAAAACCATCTACTGTAAAAGTTTCACTAGGTAGAGTGTAGGGTAGGGTGGGGGTTGGGAGGGGACTTTTTATGAGTTTTCTAATAGATACATAAACTGGAATTTAATTGACAAAGCTAATTATTTGATAGTCCAATCTGATTCATACATCTAAAACTGTATATAATTGTAGATTAGGGAAGCAAATATAAGCATAAATAGATTATATGATTTTAAATTTATTCTTTTTTGCTTAAGTTTGTTTTTCTTTTCCTCTTGAACTGTTTGAAACTTTGTCATTATGAAATCTGTCTGAGAAGTACATGAAAGGATTTGTTTTGCTTTTTGTTGCTTTTTTCCCCTAAAGGGAGAAGAATGAGTTAGAAGTGGCCTTTGAAATTTGGAGGTTCTTATACATTGGAACAAATATTGTGATATGTCTTTTTTGTAATATAATTATTGCTATCTTCCCACTCGGAGTCCTTTCACAAATACTGGCCAAAGGAAGAAGCTTTGAGCTGCATGCTATCAGGGTGTCCTGTGGTCTACTGCAACTGACCAGATGCTCAGTGGAAAACTGCAGTTTCCGCTGCAACCTTGAAAGTATCTTTGCTGCTCACCAGCAAATAAAGCAGTAAGCATTTCACTTGAGTCATTTAAGGCACTGAGCAGATCTACAGAAAGCTGTGCTTGGAGCAGAGGTGGCTGGTCCCATTGATTGTTTTTAGCTGGAATCAAGAGAACAACTCACTTTACATCTGCACTTACAGAACAATACAGTCAAGTATTTACTTGGGTTTCATGAAGTGTTTCTACCTTGCCTATTAAAATCCAATGAATGAGAACAGTAGATCTATGGATAAGTTAGGAGAAGGCAACACATTTATTACACACCTTCGATATGTCCAGTTCTGTTATATTTAACACTAACAACACTAACATTTGCAACATGTAGATAGGGGCACAATTCAGGATGATCAGCCACCTTGAAGCCAGAACTAGGATTCCAAAACATATACCAGGACTGCTATACCATGATACCACTTCATGCTAGGAATTAATTCATCATCTAAGTTTGTGAGATGTTATTTGGATGTTCTCTGAATATTTACAGACACTCCTGTTTCCATTGTAAAGAACAATATACACAGAAATAATGACAGGGAAAAAATGAAGTTTTTTTTTGTTTTTTTTTTTTTTTAAATGTCTTTACAAAGAGTTTATTCTCAGGGGGGCTGGAGAGGTGGCTCAGGGGTTAAGCCTCCGCCTTGCAGGCGGAAGGTCTTGAGTTCCGATCCCACATCCCACGTATAGATGCCAGGCGGAAGCGGGGGCGGCCTGCGCTTCTGGTCCTGGTAGGGCGGAGCCTGTGAATCCTGGGGCAGAAGGAGGTGGAGGCGTCCATGGTGGTTCGCGAATTCGTCCGTGGTTCTACACACACACACACACACACACACACACACACACACACACACACAGACACACACGCGCGTGCACATACACACGCACATGAGCACAGTTGAATAAATAATAATAATAATAAAAAAATTTAGAAAAAAAAAGAGTTTATTCTCATACATTTATACCAAAGAAACTCTTAAGGATTCTTAAAAGCCCTAACCAAGCTGTGTCTTGTGATGTTAATCAGTACTAGATAAGAAAATAGAGCAGAGATAAAAATATATCATATCTAAGGAGAGTTTATCATATCTTATGTGCATTTTATGTTTTATTAATTGATTAATCTCTTTCTCTTTGTGTGTTTGTGTGTGTGTTTGTGTGATGGCACATGTATGGAAGTCAAAGGACATCTTCTTGGGAATCATTTTTCTCCTGCATTATTGAGACAGGGTGTGTCTTATTCAATCTGCTTCTACCCTGCATATGCAAGCTTCCATAGGAGAGCCTCCTCTCTCCATCGCCCATCTAGAAATAAAAGTGCTGGTATTACACATGCCACTGCTTTACATGTGTCTTGTGAAAAAGTTGGTGGCATGTGCTTGACCCCAAGGACCACAGGGAGACCAACAGGAGGCACAGGCACATTTAACCTGGCACTTCAGAGGACTGGTATTTAAGTAAAGGCTCTTGTCTTCCGTCTCTTTTAATCTGACCAACTTGCTTCTTCACTCTCATGAAACTACTTTCTCCCCAGGTTTCCAGGTTTTGAATGTTTTAAAATAAAAATAATAGCATGTGGCTTTTGCTTGAGCTTTTCTTTCTGAAATGACCCCTGACAGGAACTGGTAATAGTTCTTGTCAATGCAGCCATTATCTTTGTGTGACCAGACAGGATGTGGGAGGCCAAGTGGAACTTCAGGGTTCTTTGTAGATAGGAATGAAATGTCTGTTCATTTAGTTAAAATAAATTATTGATTTTTAAATCAAATCAAAATATTGAATCAAACAAATGGGTACTGTACTTGAATTTTTCCTCATTTTTAAGAACGATTTTTCTCTACTTTATGAATGGCGAGGGAAATAACACATTATAAATAACAAAAAACATGTCTCAGACTTCATGAAACCCGGGAGACAATTATAGGACAGTCTGGAAAAAAAGGTTAAATTATCATCAGTTCCCAGAAAAATAAGTGAACCTTTCTTGGTTTATCAGGTAACCAAGCTGACAAATGTTCTTAAAACAATTTTAGACTACTTACTTCCCTTTTCCACTGGGGGCCAGTGAACAAGGCTCAGATTATTCTTTCACATCCCAGGACTTTCTCCTCTTCGCGGGAACAGGCTGTGTGTGTCCTCAGTATCACTCTGGGCTTGGGCTAGTGAAAGTTGTAAATAACTGATGTTTTTTGGAACCCAGAGAAAGAAAGCTGGGTACCCAGGCTTTGGCAGATCAAATCTTGCATCCCCTCTCTCCTAGTATTAAAAGAAGATATAAGTGTGGAGAAGGAGAAGCCCTTACTTTCAGATCTGCAGAATCTGTATATGTGCTAGGCTAAGAGTTAAAATACAAGAAAGAGCTTCTGTGCAGAAAGAGGAGTGAGAGACGGAGAAGGGAATATGGGCACACAGTCAACTCATTGGAAATTTCATGAGGAGGAAGAAACTTAGGTCAAAGTGGCCTTAGGATGCTTAACTAGAGATAGACTTAGAACCTAGCTCCATGTTTACTGCTAGAAACTGGAGTTTGCAGGAAAGCTTGAATTTGTGAGGAGGGAGGGACGGCAGGAGAGATTGTGCTTTCTGATCTTTCTTTGGTCCTTTATCTTTCCTCAAGAGCAGGAGATGCAGCCCTGTATGGCTTAGTGATTGCATTGTTGGATTATTATTATTTCATGGGTGATTTTGCTAGATCCAGCTACTTACTTCCTTTTGTAATTTGTAACACCTGTATTTTGTAACTTCCTTCCTCTCTTGCCCTGGGAACATTAAGGCTCATGGGTACTCAAAAAGGAACTAACAAACAAGGAAGCCAAGACAAAAAAAAAAAAAAAGTACAAGAAGGGAAAATATCACATAGGGCACGTGAGTAAATTTCTTCCAAAGCTTTGGTCGCTTAGAGGTACATGGTGTTGATAACCAACTCCTTGGCATGAGGAGCGATTTTCTGGCTGGTGTCCTTACTGATGTCTTCCTCAACTTGAGCCACAGATGTATTGGTCTTTGAAAAACTGCTAATGCCTTCTGAGGTCATTCCAGAACCTTTGCCTTTCTCTGTTGTACACGGAGGCAGGAAATGTTTGCTCCCTCTGAAATGAGCAATCTGAGGAGACTGTAAAGAATGTCCACAGTGAGACATGCTATCAGCTCCCTCCAGCCATTTGCTGATGTCTTTCTCATTTTTCATGGGGACATTCAGTTCTTTTGGATGCTAGCTAGGTCTTCATCCATGAGACACAAACACTTTCTGTGGGGGTGCAGAGGGCAGCTTTGCTTAAGCCTTATCTTTTGTTTACCTTCAAAATCGGAAGAAACGAGATTTGAGAGAGGTCTTCCATTTATCAGCTTGTCTATAGTCAGTAGAAAAGCTAAAATAAATAAATAAAAATAAAATACCCACTTTTTGATATTTAAAACAGTAAAACTTCTCAACATCACCTTCCCATCATGCATTGCTTTTTTCATAAGTTTAAGTGGTCCTGGCCCCCTGCCAAGGTCATCTGAGAACAATAGCACCTTAGTCACTGACCTTCTTCGGATCCTGTTTAGAGGGGGTTGTTTGGAGCGGCTGGAGCCTTTCCTGAGTCACTGCCCATCGTGCCAGGGGGCTGAAGAACTGGACTCCATCCAGAGAGCTGTTGTTATTGTAGGAAACCTAGGTTGAAGCCAGCAGCTAAGGCTAGGTGCACATGGCTTTGTCCTGGCACTGTTTCTACAGGGACAGGCCTTGACTTTTTCACCAGGACAGGCTTAGACAGTCTTTGGGAAGAATTTGCCAGAGACCACCCTGGAGAAAGGAATGAAGATTTAATGAGAGGACCATGGACTTAGGGAAGATGGACTAGATTTAAGTTTTCCTCTGCACTGTGTGAGTCAGCAAAGGGAGCATTTGTGGGGCTTAGGTTTCGCAGGTATCAAATATAACAACCAGTGTGGCCACGGGGATCAAAAGAATTCAGATAAGTTCTTGTCCCTGGATGACACTGATTAGGTCCATTTCCCTTCTCATCTAAGTTGCTTGAAAACTTGTCAATAAATTCTACTGCTTAATCTATTTCTGGTATTTTTTTTCTTTATCAAAAAGAAATGCACTAACATTGTATTTTTTCAGATGTATACTTTAAAGCATCAGGGAGGGCTAGAGAGATGGTTCAGGGGTTGACTCTGCCTTGCAAGCAGAAGGTCTTGTGTTTGGATCCCAGGTCCCCCCCCCTCGGTGGGAGGAGGAGGGAGGATGCCAGGCAGAAAAGGCTGCACTTCTGGCCTTGGTGGGTGGAGTCTGGGAAATCCCAAAGTGAAGCAAAAAGGAGGTAGAAGCAATCCAGACGTCACCCTTGGTCCTCTATAGGGACACAGTACCCTCTGATGCACGCCCCCCCACAGTTATTCAGCATTAGTAAAATCTGATTGCAGAGCTGAGAAGAGAACAAGAAGCCAATCATGCAGTTTTTTGCCTCGCTTTCCACTTTCCATTCTAGAATTTTCTTAGACCACAAGACCATACATAATTTGTACAGAATTAAGACAGCAGACAAGAGAGTTCAGGAGGGAGTGGGTGGATCCTGGGTGAGCATCAGGTAATCCTCTCTACACTTTTCCTTCTCCAAGGGCACATCAGCATTCATCAGACCCTATCTGGAAGGTCTCTTGGAAGTGATCACATCTGTTCTGAAGCAGGCGATGGCTGTTATGCTCACAGGATAGTGCTATGACAACTTGTCAATAAATTCCCCCTTTAGGGACTCCAGACATATTCCAGAAAACTTGGAGATATTATACAAAAGAATTCAATGCAGTTGTTCCAATCGTTTCTGGAATAGCAGTTGGAGAGGCAGCCAGAATGGAAGTCTTAATTTATTTCTTAACATGTTTTTAAACAACTTCAGTCATTTCTTTTTTTTTTTCAGTCATTTCTTAAAGACTTTATTTAAAATAAATATTTGAGCTTTTTTACAAACACAATTATATTCAGATAGAATTTTCTAGGTCCTTAAGGAAATATGGGTTCACAATGTACTAAACACTGAAAATATAAGAATAAACACACAATGTTAGAGAAAAGAAACTAAATTGAAGCATGACATGAAGAAGGTATTGCCCTGCAAAGAACTTCACCACCATGAGAGTCATGCTCAGGTCTTGAAGCAAGAGTGCATTTAAAGAGCTAGATAGCATGATAGAGGTTCTGACGGGAAAGAGAAAAACCCTTTGGCTCTGTAGATCAAAATGGGGTTATGACATACATCTGGTTCCATACATCTGGCTTGGCCTATGTGCCAAGAGTCACAAGGAAGGAAGGTGCTAGATAAAAAGCAAAGGTATGATTCAATGTTATCCTTGGTTTAACCATCAGTAGGGCTGGACTTGCTCATAGCTGCAAGTGAAGGAAGAGAACCAGACTCACTGAAGGTCACAGAACATTTTTATCTGCTCTGTTCCAGAGTAGAAAGCCACAGAGTGGAAAATATTTATATATGATATATAAAATACATACCAAGTTATACAGAACATATAACACAGGGAAAGGGAGAGAGGGAGAGGTAGACAGAGAAAGACAGCCAGAGTGCCTTTGATCTAACACAGATGAATCATATGTCCAATTGCTACCAGTACGATTGTGCACATTAACAATGACATACTGGTTAAGGTAATCATCAGACTGGAGATGAACAGTGTATAGTTTCAAAACCAAAAATCAAGAATCTCTAAGAAAACAAAAGGAAGGAAACAAAAGAAAAGCCAGAAAGTCATAAAAGAGAGAAACTCAATGCAGAGCAGGGCAAAACAACGATTATTAGTTTGCTGAAGATATTAATAAGTTTGAAGTTCTTTGAAGAAATTTGGTCAAGAAAAAACAAAGAAATTGCAAAACACAAGAAAAGGAATGAGCAGATGATGCAGACATTGAAATGAAAGCCAGAAACTCCAATGAACAGTCAGGCTCATACTCAGAGGTATGAAAAACAGGCATAATGAACAAATTCCTGAAAAAAAGTAACCTTAAATTGACTCAAGAAGAACACAAAATCCAAACATTCCTATAGCTATTAAATAATATCAGCAAAGCCAGCAGACTGTCACTTCTGGTTATGACCAAGCAGCTGGTATTGGTTTTGTCAGCTAGCGAAAAGTGATCATAAACTACGAGTGTATAGAGCAGCATAATACCGTTAGAACGACTGGATAGCAAAATGGGATGAACCTCCTAGTTTTTTTTTTTTTTTGAGATCAATTCTTGCCATGACTTGGAATAGGATGGTTGCACAGAGGGTAGGGTGAGTACTGAAAAGCTGTACACACACACACACACACACACACACACACACACACACACACACACACATATATATATATCATAGATCTCTGGATGAGGGTTAGAGTGGTATGTTAAAATTTTATGAGAGCTCTAGGGAGCTCCTGACAGACAGACCACAGCAAAGATGCTAAAGGTTGTGCATGGCTAAGGTGTGCTGGACTTCTGGCCCAATCAGAGAACAAAGAAAATATTTATATATGATATATAAAATACATACCAAGTTATACAGAACATATAACACAAGGAAAGGGAGAGAGGGAGAGGTAGACCAGAAGTTAAAGCTCTTGCGACACAAGCAAAAGAATCAGAGTCTTGATCCTCATATCACAGGTTAAAACGCTGAGTGGGTATGGCAACCTGCCTGTAGTTCCAGACCTAGAAGGCAGAGACTGGGTATCCCTAGAGTAAACTGGCTGGTCAGATTAGCCTTATTTGCAAGGTCTGGATTTGATTAGAGACCCTGTCTCAAAAAGAATAAGGTGAAAGGGCAAAGGAGGATGGTTCCTGACATCAAGCTCAGATCTCCAAATGCATGTGCACATAAGTGTGTATATACACATGTGACCACAATATACATGTACATACTCCACATGCATATATATGAAAAGAAGAACACAATGTATGTTATAAATATATAGTATAAAATGTATAATAAATATAATAGGTACATATATACATTTTGGTATGCCTACACCAAAGTCTCTCTCTTTTGCAGTCTGCTTCTTTCTTCTCTCTTTGGCTCTCTCTCTCTCTCTCTCTCTCTCTTATATCTCTTCTGTCTTTCTCATTTCATTTCTGCAGTCTTTCACAATGCTATTAATGAAAAATAATTCATATAAAAGTGTGGATGCTCTGCAGGTCTTTCTAGAGTAATTCCTAGAAGCAGAGAAATCAATATGACTTACTTCAATGATTACAAAATTAGCACTAATATACAAAGCAAGTAGATATAAAATTTTCAGAAGTCACCTAGTCTCAAAATCTAATAATCACGACCAGTGCCTTGTCAATGCAGACAATGCTTTAATTCATGAACAATTTAAAATATTTTAGAATATTTTGGAATAATCTGGGTTTGACAATTATCAAATTGGTTTTCTAATAAATTACAATCTTGAATTTTTTAATGAGCTGGGATACTAAAATAAATTCATTTGTTCAACTTTTTACTTTGTATCAAATATCACTTTTTAAAAGTTGGTTTTGTTTTCCTTTGTGTAAAATATTATGAAATATGCTTAAAATCATTGAAGATTTTTCAAAAATTGAAAACAAAAGGAAATTGGATTCTTCAAGGATAATTTTGACTCACTAAAGAAAGGTATAATATTCTTGAGCTGAAAGTTTTATCAACAAATATCTTTAAGCCTTGAGAAATATAAAAATTAATTTGCTTTATTTTAAACGATGTTGCTATAGTTACACTGTGTATGTTATTAAGATAGTGCAAATTATAGGCTTAGGGCAAGCCCAGTCTTGGATCATTAGCAATGGAACAAAATTATAAAGACTTCCCAGTTATAATTGGGCTATGAGCCATTGGCTGTGTACTGCACAGCTGTTTGGATTTTAAAAAAGTACTGCTATCTTTATAATGCACAGTTTTAGCCTTCTTGTATTGTGTGTATCTGTGGTTATTTGTGCTGAACAAGGAACAGTTTATGCATGTTTATCCCAGCATCTAAGCAACTCCACTGGTACTATTTTTTTTTAACTTTCTTTTTACCTCAGATGCCTACAAGGTCATTTTTATTGAAAAGGGAAAAGGGATGTAGAATGGGCTTCTTTACTGAATAGAAATATTATGCAGCCATGTACAGTTACTTGCTAAGTCATGTAAGTAGATTCACACTACACACTATAAGGATTCAAACTACACAGTGTAAAGATGCATACAGTGTGCTATAAAGATGCAGTGTGCCATAAAGATATGTAGAGGAACCATGATGGTTAGACATTTTCTTAGATAGTGTCTATTTAAATGAACTTGAGTTTTCTTTTGCCCTTGTATAAGGGCATTGATATAATTCTGCGGAACATCAAGTCCTTTCTAACTGTGTATATCTAAAAGAAAGGATTCATATTATTAAGTCTTCAATTATGAATCATGTCCATTGCAAAAAATATTTGACTTACCTTTTCACTGTTAGCTCTGAAAAGAAACCGAATTTCACAAATATATTTCCCAAGTATCATAAAAAAATAGAAAGTTTGTCACCTATATTAATTAAAGTTTTTTTTCACTTAGAGTTTGTTTTAAATAGAAGAATGACATTGAAAGTGTGTGAATGGTTGTTTTCCCATATGACTTAAAAAAAAAGTTGGGGGCTGGAGAGATGGCTCAGGGGTTAAGACTCTCTTACAAGTAGAAGATCTTGAGTTCAGATCTCAGGTCCTATGTAAAAAAACAAAAAACAAAAAACAAAAAAACGCCAGGTGGAAATGGTGGTGGCAGATACTTCTGGTCCTGGTGGGCAGAGCCTGGGAAATCCCAGAGGAAAGCAATCCAGGATGATTCCCAAAGTCACCCTTAGTCCTCCACAGGGATATACTGTGCCCTCTGATACACACACACACACACACACACACACACACACACACACACAATACATAAATAAAATATTTTAAAAAGTGGTATTTTGAGCTTACCCTTCAACCTGAGAGCATGTTTCTCCAGATGGAACTCTGTGTAGCCTGGATGTTAGCTACATAGTGAATTTGATTCCTTATCTTGAACTTTCTTGTATCACACCAATAACTTTAGGTGTGAACCCCTGTGAAACCTGAAGAAGAATGATGTTTTATTCACATTTTCTTTTTCCAAAAGCAATATATTCTTCAGCTTCCACCCTCTGTCTTTTGCAACCCTCTGTCTTTTGCAGGAAGGTTCCAATTTCATGCCCGGGATCTCCATTAAACTCATCACCTTGCAAGTATCTCTGAAGCTTTTCCCTTTGTCTTTTTCATGGTCAGCAATGCTCTTTAATATAGAAAACATGTCTTTAGATCATATACATATGGAGAACTCAATCTACTCTAAGTATACAGCTCAATGGGTGGTCACAAATTAAACGCAGGCATGTAATTTTCCACTAAATCAGTGTGAGACTTGTTAGAACTCTATACAGAGAGACATTACCAAATTCTACCAGGCAGCCACTCACCTGAGTGTAGATTAGTTTGCTGCCTTTGCATTCTGTAAACAGAATGATGCAATATGTACTGTCTGTAGACTATTTTGGCGAGGTATCACGTTTATGTAGCTTGCCTGGATTTTTGTGTGCAATGGTACCTTTTCTTTATTTATAATTTTAAGAATGTGCTACAGCTTATTCATTCTATCTGTTGATAGGCAATTAGATTCTGCTGTGGGGACATCACAGGTGCCGCTGAGAGCGTTTCTATTATCTCTTTGTGAGAGTGTTGGAACGTGTTTCCATTTGGCACTGTGTCTCTGGGTATTTTTGTTTGGCAGCTTCTCAGGGCATTTATCTTAACTCACCTTCCAGGTCTGTGTGAGAGAAGGTGTGCTGGTCACATCCGCTGGTGTTTGTGTTTGTTGTCTGCTTGGTTTGCTTGCTTGTTTCTTTTCAGCCTGGTTATTCTGATGCCTGGGCGGCAGCGGCCCGCCCTTATCATGCTTGATTGTGTCTCCCTACTGGGAACATACTTTGCAGTTTTCTAGAGGTTTTTTCTTTACATTTATTATTTATCTTGCTTGTGTACGTGTATGGGAGTACATGCTTTACAAGCACACAGACGTGTTTTAAAGTTCTTGGATTTAACAGCAGCTTTAGCTTCAGCAACTACTTTGTCTCCTCTTCCTCCTCCTCTTCTTCCTCCTCCTTCTTCTTTCCCCTTCCCTCCACCTTCCTTTTCGCTTCTTCTTTCTCTTATCATTTGCTCTTTCCCAGGTTCTGCTCTCATCCCACATGCTGAGAAGTTGGAGTCTAAGCCAGACTCGCCTTTCCATTGTCTGTCTGTTCTGTTGAGACAGGCAGAAGCTGCAGCAACGGTCGGTATGTATTTCTGGACTCTTGGATTCAACTCAGATTGCCAGACTTAGTGACAAGTCCTTTTACCCACTGAGCCATCTCACCAGCTCCCTTTGCTTCTTTTCTAATACTGCTGATCATGTAGTTCTCTTCTCTGGTGGAGAAAAGTAGTGGAGTCTAGAAAAGTCTTTTCCTTTATTCTTGAGACTTTACTACTAGGTCATGAGGTCTTCATTAAATAGACAAAGGTTCTCAAAGCATTGCCAATTTCCTCTGTATACTGTGACCTTCACTGCTTCAAAGGTGTGTTGATGAATAAAGGTTCTTCTTTGAAATGAAATCAAATGTTGAATTGCTTCCAAAACTTCAGGGCAAATATGCTCTTTCTTTGTCCTGTTCAAGAAATCCTCACTTTATGAAGGTTTTCTTTCATGTTGCTTTTCCTTTCATATTTATACATGTCGCATGTAGCTGATGTATGATATTGTTATTAGTCAAGAGTGTGTATACATTTGTTTCTAGATTCAGTTCAGCTCCATTGCCTACTTGTTCCTGCCATAGTATCATGAAATGTCATTAATGCCTATCTCAGAAATCCTGACTTCAGATAGTATGAGTTCCTCAGTCCCGGATCCCTTAAGACTTGTTTTGTGTTCTTTCCTTTTCTTTTCTTGATGTAAATGCTGGGACTCAAGTTTTCAATTTGTGTGAAAAAATCAATGTCTTCTTTTAATTTTATTAAATTTGCTTGTGAATTCAAGAAATTTTTCATTATTAATTTTTTTCTATCATGAAGATTTTTAATGTCTGTTTTATTGATTATTTTTCTTTATCAATCTTCTTAGTACATAAAATAGCAGGTTTCATTATGGCATTTTCCACACATATATCATTATATGATAAGTATTTACCCTTGATGGAAGTCTTTTAAACTTCTCATACACTAGAGAGATCAAGCACACATTTTCAGATCCACTTCCATGCAATTAAATTTATGCTTCAATAAATGCCATCCTTTATATGATCATATGTTCCAGCTGTCTTCACACACACACACACACACACACACACACACACACACAGCATTTTTATATCCAGTGGCTTTGTTAAATTCACGAATTCACTTAGTCATTCTGTTGGCTTATCTATAAGCATATTTGGATTTTCTATATTCACCATTATGTTTTGCAATTTTCACTTTTTATTATTTTCTATTTATTTAGTTAGAGAGTGAAAATGTATGGTATTGAAAAAAATCACCTTAGGTTTCTTTCCAAAATCTAGAATAAGTTTTCAGCATTTTAATCATTAAGAATGGGGTTTGTCTTTAGTTTTTGTAGACACTTATTTTCAGTTAGGTAATTCACATCTATTACTATTTTTCTGAGAGTTCCTGTAATGGGTGACAGTGTTCTTCTCCAGAAGATGAAACTATGTTCCCTCCCTGAAGTATGCTATCAACTGGACTGCTGTGTCTCTTGGCATATAGATGATTTTGTTTGTCTCCTTTCCTTTTGTATGTATGCACGCGCGCGTGTGTGTGTGTGTGTGTGTGTGTGTGTGTGTGTGTGTGTAGGTCCAAGGGCTATTGCCTCGGGAATCATCCTGAATTTTGCTTTGCTCAGGAGTTTTCAGGGCTCTACCTTGCAGGGCTGGCATTATAGACCACTGCCATTTTCACTTGGCATTTTTACCTGGGATCTCGGGATATGAACTCAAGTCATTTTGTTTACCAGGCAAAGGCTTTAATCCTTGAGCCATCTCTCCACGCCTGTATCTATTTCTTTAAAAGGCTTGTGTTTGAGCTAATTGTTGGTGCCCACTCTCCCCACGCACGCGTCTCTGCACCCCTGACTCCAGGAGTATTCATCATTTTAACTTCTTTTAGTCACCACGTTCCATATCATGAATCAGACCCTGTTTCTGGTTTTCTTTTCCCTCTCTTTTCACCCCAACCTTATTGATACTTCACATTTATTTTCTGTCACTTGTTAAATTATTTACCATTGTTCCTTGTACTTTCCTGCCTCCAAAATTCTTATTCACTCATTTGACAAATGTTTTTGACTTAAGATTGCCAGATTTAGCACATAAAATTACATAACATCCAGTTAAATTGGAATTCTAGATAAACAACAGATTTGCAAAAATACAAGTACAGTATGTGCTAAATATTACATGGGGGTGCTTACACTAAAAGCTCACATATTATCTTTCTCTATTTTATCTGACATTCTTTCTATAAGCATCTCATACCAGATATTGTCATAGGTGCAGGTAATACAAGTTAAAAGAAATCTCTGCAGAAATTTTTGTTCTCTATAACTTACATTCTTCTTCCAGGGAAAAATTATACATAATAAAGAAAACAGTGTTTTGAAGGTAGATGAATTTTATAGAAAAGAAGCAAAATAGGCTAATAGGAATCAGAGTGGGGTTTTCTTTTATATGTATTGGAAAGAGTATCAAAGGATAAGGGAAATCACAGCAAGAACTGGAGATGTGTAATTGGGGGCAGGCACATTATAGACAGAAGGAGTAGCTCATGCAACTAGAAGCAGTAACAGAGCTAGCTAGATGTTCTAGGCAAGGGTACAAGCAATGGCCCAGGCAGATTAGCAAGGGCAAGAGTGAGAAGATGACCAGGATGGGAGCAGGAGCAAGAGAATGCTGAGCATTGTGGACTGTTATGGAAACAAAGCTTCCTTGCGTGAGGCTAGAGAACCATGCAGGACTTACTCTTGACCCATAGTCAAAAGGCTGGACATCATTAAAAGAAGTAATGTGTTTGCTATGCTGAGAATGCTGAGCATGGACAGCAGCAGACCAGTGCAGACCGCAGAAGAGATTGTGTAACACTCTAGGCAAGAGATGGTCGTCACGACTACTGATAGTTTTGGAAGTGGTGAATAGTGGCTAAGTTATGTGTATGTCTGTGTGTGTATATATATGTGTGTGTGTGTGTGTATGTGCTGTATATGTATGCATGTAAATAAAATACACGCGTATGTGGCAGTCTAGCAAGACTACTTGATGGAATAGACATAAGTATCTCAGAGAGTCATGGATAATCATAGTTTTGATTGAAGAAATTGCAGTTGGCAATATCTCTCATTTGACTTAACATTAGTCTAAGTTTTAAAGAGTCTTTCTTTGGAGGTTCTAGCAAGGAGAGCCAAGCTACTAAAACACCCTTGACTAAAGAAGAACCTCTTCTATTTGGAAAGATTGTCTTCTTGCACTGGAAGACACAGCCTTAGGGATGCCCAGGTATAGGAGGGTTCATGGCCTGGCCAATCAGATCAGCCAAATCAACCCTGGTGATCAATGGAGTGACAGATGTTACAGGCAAACTACCTCATTATCCATCACTTTATTATCCATCCTTTCATGGCAGTGCAGTGGGACTTCTCTTGAGGTAATAAATATGTTCACTTCAGCATGTTTATCTAGATGACCCTCTGTTTTCTAATAATTAATTTTACCTATTTACATTTTCAATAACTTATATAAATTGAGATGGAAATTGTTTTAGAATTTTGCTGTAAGGTGACGCTTTATTTACATGACAACAATGGAAAATAAATGTCCATCTCCAAGACACTGCATCTCATATCCATGTAGCACATGTGACATGTGTAATTTAATTAGAATTTCTTGTTGTATTTGGTTTCCATTGAGAGAGGTTGTTTTTCATCCTTGTGCTACTGCCAATGTGCTGACCATGAATTAGCTTCTTTGTCATTAAACCAGTCCATTTTTATATTTTGGAATGACTGATGGCAATTATCCAAAACCTTTTAAATGTCCAAAGAAAGATACTGTGTACCCAGCACAAATTCCACAAGGATGTGGAGCACAGCTACCAAATGGGAGATGATGGTTAAACATACAAGCAGGCCCGTTAAAGGAATTGGATAAATGCATAAATTGTTAAGAACATTATTTTGTTAGAAAGCTTCTTCTTATTGGTAACTCAGAGCTTTAGGCTATTATGCTATTCTGGGCTTGCTATTATCTTTGTTTCCTTCTCTCCTGATTTGTAGAAGAATGCTAAACCTTAACTGGAATTTTTTCTTTTAGGTATTTCCTTATCTTTTCCATGGCCCCAAGTGATGGATAAAATATATTAAAGAAGGTCTGGGGAGTTGAATTGACTCAGTGGGGAAAGCATTTACAATTCAAGCATGACAACCTGAATCCTAAGAATCCATACGTAAGCTGATGCAGTAGGATGTGCCTATGATCTCAGCACTTCTCCAGCAAGATGGAAGATAGAGACAGGAGAATTTTCAGAAGCTTGTAGGCCAGCTAACCTGTGACACACAGGCTCAAACAAGGTGAAAGCCTGGCCTGATTTCTAAAGTTCCCCTCTGACCTTCACTTGCACGGTTTTGGCATGTGTGCATGTGCACCGTTTCACATATACACATATAAGCACAAAAAGTTGAAAGAAGTAGATATTTTAAAACTATGTTCATAAAATGCTACTTATGTAAAAAGCACAATAACTTTAGTCTGAGGCCTTAATTATAATGTCAAGACCCATTATACCATGAGGATAAAATTTTTTTAAAAAAATTCTGAAAATGTGAACTATGCTAGGTCATCTTTTTGATTCTTTTTGGATTGTTGACACATACAAGAATCACTATGGAACTAGAATATGCAGAGTTTGTCCTTCCTGTCCCTGTCTTCTTTCACAACTGTGTGTTCAATAATTGTGTCATGATGTTGATGTCGGTATGATTCTGTCTGTGTTTCTGTAGTTCTCATAGGAGCAGCTGAATCTCAGGGAGCCAACCAGTTTGTTGCTGGATGGTGCTCCCAAATGAACAGAGAAGCTTGGTGAGCTTCCATAATGTTAGAATATATTTTAGCAATGTATTTTGGGAGGATTTAATTTTTAAATTTATTTAGAGTTTCATACATGAATCTGGTGAATTTATGATATTTTTACACCTGCGTTCTTACTCTCACCATCCTCCTTTCCATATATATGGAAATACATACATACACATACACACACACACACACATATATATATATCCTTTTTCTACCAGTCTCTCTCTTACTGTCTTTTTTTTTTTTTTTGCATGTGGGCCCACTGGATTTCATTTGGGTTGCCTTTGATGGCATGTGCCTAAGTACTTGCTGGAGCATGAATCATATACCAGGGGGTGCACCACTGAGGAATACACCTGCCCATCCCCATCCAGTATTCATTTTTATTAGTCTCTTAGGGAGGCTTGGAGCCTTTTGAGATCTTTCCACTTCTAAGATTATATTATGGACATATATTCATTCTCCCATAAATAAGTCGGGAGTACACAAAGACATAGGAGCCATGTACTTGCCACCAGTTGTATGTGCTCTACCATGCAGAACTTTGATGTAAGTATTTAAAATGCTCCTTTTGAAAGTTTCCAAAAGCTCCTTGGATCACAAACCTGTCATATACTGATGACTTCATATCCCCCAGTTCTTATTAAATAGTCGTAGAAGACAATGGAAGGGAATCTCTATTTTGGTGTTTCCCTACTATTAAACATTACTAATTTTTGTCTTAAGTGGGTTAGTTTGATGATTTTGGAATGGTATTTTCAGTCCTGTATTGAATAATTGTAACTGGCAGGAATTTAGAACTTTCTGTACATGACTTTCTGAGCATTCTGTATTGCTTCTTTTAAGCATCAGAGAAGACCTTAGAGTTCGATAGAATTCTCATTCCTTTCCAGATGAGAATTTGAGTGTTTAGTAATTACATTCTTAAGATCCCACCATCCAAAGGAGAATGAACTACGTGTTAAGCACAAGTGGTCCTCTTCGGAGATTCCATCTTTACATAGTAGTCTGTTTGCTATCTTATAAGAAGCTTGAGGGAATAACACTTCTTTGGTAACCAGGCAAATAAACTATTTATAATTATGCAAAGCAGGGTTGCTTTCTGTCACATGACACGATCAAACTCAACCTTGGAAAACTCCATCTGCCCACAGTGTACAATTTCTCAAACAGATGGACATACGTGCTTTTGGAGTTCTCAGCGGCTGGTAGGATTTGTATTCCTCTTCATGGCACTCAGCCTCCGCATTCTTGACCTTGCCTTCTACTCCTACTTGTTTACTGAGAAGAGAATTTGATAGCAGCCTTCACAGTGTGGTTGATGGCTTCCACTTTAAGTTGGTGAGAATGAATGTTAGTCCTGCTCATTATCTTGATGAGCATCTTCATTCAGTTCTGTGATTTCATCTCTAACAGAAGGATTTGACTCTACTAAGATGTCCTCGTATATGGTGAAATAGTGCAAGGGTGGGAAACCCTTGAAATACCAGCACAGCTTTATAAGTTACCATGTTTAACAGGCTGAGGGAGCAGAGATGGCCTGAAGGAACAGCAGCTGTTCATTAGCTTCTCTGCGGGTGCAACCAAGGGTAGCAGTGGTCCATTAGTTGGTGCAGTGGACATTTTGCAGGTAATGGGAGTGGGTTAGTAAGCAAGGAACATGTGTCGGCCAAAAGACCCTTTATAGGCCACTGACATAGCATTCACCTCTACCTCATTTGTATATCACAGGCCCTCTGTTGTTGTCTTTAACCTAGGAGGGGAGGGATTTCCAGTCTTTTTCTGTCAAATGGCTTCTCAATGTCATTGTATCCAATTCCTATTCTCCTGCACATTACTGCATGTGCTCACTTAATACTGATGTGAGAGAGAGAGAGAAGCAGAAACAGAGATAGAGACAGAGAAAGGTGCATGTATATCATGGCATACAAATGGAGGTCAGAGGACAACTTTCAGAAGTCAGTTCTCTCCTTCCATCATGTGGTTTCCAAGGATCGAACTCAGGCTGCCAGATTTGTGTGGAGGTGCCTTTATTCTCTGAACCATCTTGCTCACCCTTCGATGCTTCTTTTGAAACCACATTTCATAGATTTCCCTTCACAGCAGGTGAGACCACAGTCTGCAGCTTAAGATCTTCAAAATTTTAACATCCCAGGATACTTAAATCCAGGAAAATGTATGACCACCATGAAATAGATAGGCAAGGTATGTGATGAAAATTTTCTTCACTAGAGACATTGTTTCTCTTAAATGTAAAACCAAGGAGTCAAGTGAGAGGAGAACTGTACAACAACTTGCAGATCTGAAACAGCACTTTTCCAGGTGCAAGGAAGGATGCAAAAATGCTGACACTGACTTTTTAAAAATCATTTACAAATATAGAGTAAGTTGCATCTGTGAGAACAACTCTAATTATAATGTGGGACCATTTTCTAATTTTTGACTACTTTTTACTAGCTCATGCCCCTTTTGAAGTGGAACAATTTGAAATGTCTCCATTTGTCAGGGTCAGATAGGGAGAGCATATTTTTACAACTCCTTCTTTTAACTTGGTAATGTGATTATCAACACTGAAGTCCATCTGCTTAGTATCCAAACTGTTTCTACAGTGTTTGGAAAGGACGGTGAAGTATTCAAGTCCTCACACACCCTTGTGCACTGTCCCATCTAACACGGCAGGTGACATTTCATCTCACATAATAATACCATCTCACAGGGTTCAGTTTCTTGATTTAAAATCCAAGAGCTTTTGTTGCTGGATTTTAAATGATCCTACCTGCAAAGAAAAACTAGACTGGCAAGTATTCTATATTTTTTCCTAAATATGTGTAAAGGTAGATTAAATCTCATGCAGCCACTTGGAAATCCTATCTCAGAGCTTTTATTTTTATAAACATTCTACTATTCGAACTATCTTTGTCCTTTTGCAAAGAAAGTGGTTATTACCATTTGTTTTTTTAAGGTTTTTCTCTTGATATTTAGACTTGATAGACATCTGAACTATCACTATGAATTAAGATTAATGATTACATATTATCAAGATTCTGCTTTAAGGTATGGGATTATAGCTCAGTGGCATATCTTTTGCCTCGAATATATATGAACTCATAGTTCAATCTCTAGCACCATGAAAATTTCACTTAGGCCTTTTGCTGGTAGGTAACATATCAGTGGTCAGTGATTAACTGGCTTGGAGAAAGAAAAGGTAACTTAGGGTTAGATTAATGAGACTCATGGGAAATACCTCAAATGCCAAGAAGTTGAAAGAAATTAGCCTCATAGAAGTTCTTTGAAGAAATCATTGAAATTAAAAATATATAGTCTGTTATGAGTCTATTCTTACAGGAATGGAGTCAACTTAAAAAGCATTTTAATGGCTGCTGTGGATGTCTAGTAACCTTTTTTAGGGATAAGAACTAATATGGGCATTCCTGTTAGCCGGGGAGAAAGAAGTAAAAGCTGCTTAGGAGATTCAACTTAAAAGAAGCCTATTTAGACACTCTATAAATCTTATGTCAACTCAAGTCCCTGAAGTAAAGGTTTAATATGCAAGGCATTAGTGTTAGATTGACATGGTCAGTGATTGAGCATGTGAAAAAACTTAAAAATTTCATGATTGCAGTATTGCACATCTCTGATATTGGGTCTCTTTATGTTTCTCAAACCAAGAGTGAAGCACAAGGCTCTTAATGTTTCTCCAATCATTTCTTGTTTCTGATTAGGAAAATATCATTGGTTATGCTGCTTTGCACTATCATCAGAACTCCAGTTGTCGTGGTTTGAAATGTGTACCCCACAGTCTCATGTGTTTGGCAAGGTCATGGTACTTTGAGAGGTGGAGCCTTGCTGGAGGAAGGTAGTCACCAAGGGTGGGCCTTGAGGTGGATTAGTCCCACCCTACCTCCGGGAGAAGTTTGCTTTTGCAGCAAGCAGTCTGCAGCTCTCAGCTTCCAAGATGTCTGCAGTGACTTAGCCTCCTCCAGCTTTGGCCAGTCAGCCATGCCACCTCTGCTTTGAGAGACTGTACCTTCCCTCTGGAACTGTAAGCTGAATAAACCTCCCTTTCTCCCTTAAGTTGATTGACTTTGAGTGTTCTCTCACAGCAACAGTTAGGAGTAACTGCTACACCCGTCTATACTAAAAGTATGGATCAGACTCTAATGTGCCAGCTGGTGGCAAAATTTTTCAAAATTGTACATCACCTAACAAGAGTTTTGTATGTCTAGACATTTCTATAGACAATCATCTCTGAGCACAGCCCTTTATATTCCAAAGGGTCCAAATCATTAAAACTATTAATTAAAAAATATGCACAGCATCTAGCTTTTCCAATCATAACATTAGGGAGTCAGTTTAAGGAAAGAACTATCGCCAAGCAAGATCTGCAGAATATTGTCACACCATTTGAGTTTGAGATGGGATGGTTCTGGTGAAAGGCAAGACCATCTACAATCCAAGGTATAAGACCTCAGGCGCCCTCTTATCTGGTAGTAGGAATGAGAAATATTTCTAGATTCCAAAACTGGAATTCTAAAATCCCCTTGCACTGATGGTTTATGAAAAGTGGAAATTCAATTTAAAAAGTCTTCTTGTATTTGTTCCTACAGGCAAAACTTCATGGCTTGAATACAAAGAGAAAGTTTATCTAATAAGTCGCCATTTCTCGATCCTTACTTCCTTGTATGGATAATGGAAAATGAGCGCATCATTGGAAACATTGTTTCTGAGAATCTTTTCTGTTGATTCTATACCCTCAATTCTGTGTATATGTTCATGTGTACATGCATGTCATTGTGTGTGTGTGTGTGTGTGTGTGTGTGTGTGTGTGTGTGTGTGTTTGTGTGTGGAGGTCAGAAGACGAATTCAGGTGTCGTCCATCTATTTGATTTTTGAGACAAGGTCTTTTTACTTTTCTCTAGTCTTTGCTTCCCACCTTAGTATGGAAGCACTTGTATTATAGATGCACACTACCATCCTTGGTTGTATATGGTTCTAGGGGTTCAAAGGGCCTTACCCACTGAGCCACTCTCCAGCCCTGGACTCAACGTTGTGTCTTCTGTAACGACTTGGCTCATGTTGCTGGGTTTCTGGATGGCCTTCTGCACAGGCTTAATATGAGTGACGTTTACTGCAACAGATATGGCCAAAATAATGAGTGCTGCTTTACAGGCCAATTGAGGTATATTGTTCACCACGTTTTTCTTCCTGACATAACTTCCTCCTTTTCTTTCTCATATGAAACATCACATCATTCCTCAGGATGAGAAACTCAAAGGCTAAAAATGTAAGGCTCTCTCTGTGTCTGCAAGATAGCGTTGTCATTTAACATAAAATAGCTCTTAGCAAGCAGAGCAACCTCCCAAGCATTCATTCCTGGGACTGTTTGCATTCTTTCCCAGTGAGTTCGCAGGGCAGACATCAGAACCTATTTATAACAGCCCAGAAGAGATTAAACCATTCTGTGCTGTGTTAAGAATAAAAGTCGCAAGCGATTGGGTAGAGTTGCTGCGTGCTTTTTCCCAATGAAGGATCCCTTCCCCTTTTTGGGCGGAAGTCCTGGGAGAAGCTAACTCAGGAACCGTGTGTGGTATGAAAATGGAAGTAGCTGGATCAAAACCATACATGGTGAGGGGAAAAGATGCTCTTTCTTGAGCTGCCCTGGAATCATGTGAGGTTACTGCAGTGCTTGAAGAATTAACAGAACAGGAAGCGCTCTGGAGGACAATGTGGAAACATATAAGAAGACTCTGGATTTTCCCTGTGATCTCTCCCAGCCGATTATATTTTTCCCTTCACTCTGGCTTCAGAAAGAATTGTTTCAGCGTCATAGGGTCTAAGCTCTGTGTGGGTACAGATGGTGTGCCAGGCTTCTACAAAGACAAATGGGCAGGACATATCTAACCTTGTGTTTCTTTGGATGGCTAGGATTGAACCCACAGGTTCATACCTGTGATTGCACCAATCTCTTAGGCTAAGGAATGAGGCTGGTCTCAAGTGGGAGACCAGATTGGACTGCACAGTAAGTCCTCGAAAGTCAAGAGAGTAAGGACTTAGCCTCAAACAAACAAGCAAACAAAAACCCTCCTGATTAGGAGGCTCCGGAAGATGACCCAGGAGTAAAGTCTTTGTATCATAAACAAAAGGACTGGAATTTGGGTCTCAGATCCCACATAAAAATGCTGAGCAGACATGGCAGTGGCCAGTAATTCCAGCCCTGGAAGGTGGAACCTGGAAAACCTCAGAGCAAAGCAATAAAGAAGTACAGCAATCCAGGATGATTCCCGATATCACCCTGAGGCACGCGCACACACACACACACACACACACACACACACACACACACACACAGCCTCAATCACAAGACAATAATGTCTCTAGTTTAAACTTTTCTTTAAGAAAGATAAAAACAATCGGAATCTCCTGCAGCCAGGAGGACCGTGACTAGAAGAGTCAGCATGATTTCCTTGGACTTTTCAGAGGAAGGAGAAGACACACCTGGCACAGTAAGAGACTCTCAGCATGGGAACCTAAGGGAACGACCCCGACCAATTTACCAGTGACCAACAGCAGCTGCCGTAGCAGGCCTTGGAGGAGAAACACACCTGATTTCAAGTACCAGGGAGAAACTGGCCAGACAATTCCATTGCCACTTGTTTTCCATTGGTTTGAAAATGAAAGAGCCAGATTACTAGCAAGAGAGAAAAAGACTTTTAATCAGGAGTCCTCTATTTGACTATCAGTGCACTCAGGCACCACCTCCCCACACCGCCACTGGGCTTTTCTTTCATGCTTGGCCGGCTGCTGGGTGGGGCTGGCAAGTGCTCTGTGGACATGCAAAAGACTTCTAGTGATAAAGATGCCTCTCGCGAGTCTCTGGTCCAAGATCTCAGAATGAATCCAAGTTATGTTTTCCAGTATCAAGATGGCGTAGGAGACAGATGTAACTATTCCAGACCATCGTTCTTTATCCCTCCTGCTTCATCTGTGAAGTGCAGCGAAGGGGCAGGCCTGAAATATGGGAAAGCCGGCCCCGCCCTTTCACTGTGGGCTCAGTGTGCAGGGGAGGCAGCAGCTATGTTATCAAGGGCAGCAGCTGGCTGTCTGGGGTTATCCAGCACCGCAGCCTCAAAGTTACCTCTGTTCCCGGATCAGTTCCAAATGTAGCGCCTCTGTGACCAAAGTGCCCAAGATGCCTTACATCTGAACAGGTGGCTGTGGGGTCTGCACAGATCCCTCTTGAGCAGTACATGCAGGAAGGAACAGTCAATAGCCCGGGACAGGTAACCCACCTAGAATGAGAAAGTCCTTAACTTCAAGCCATTAAAAAAAAAAAGACAAAAACAAGACACAGAAATGAAAATTGTCCAACAACAGCCAATTACAAAGAAATTAAAATGATTTCTCCTGACTTGCTATCTTCCAGCCCAAGGATGCTTTTCATTGAGAAATGCAAGGCAATAGCAGGAATTACAAATGGAAAGCACATCTTCATGACATTGGTACAGCTTTGCAAACTGCCAGTCTCTGCGCCTGTTGATATGTGACCCCAATAGCCAGAGAGAAGCCAAGGACATGTCACTATCACTCAGTATAAGAGCTTATGCAGCTTGGTGGCTCTCAGTAGAATGAAAAATAAAATGTTTATTCAATTTAAAAGGAAGATGGTGGTGTTTGTGTAATACAGATACTGATTAGGCAAGATGACAAATCAGAGGAACTTTCGTTTTGCATGTTTTGGATTATTTGCTAGTCTTATTTTTGCTAATGTTGGGATGTAGTCCTTTAATTTTGTAAACATTTAATACTCTGAGAATTGGCTTCTTCATTGAAATACTTTCTTATGAACCTGTGACTTGATTTGCTAGCTGCAGTTGGGTATGTGGAACATGTGTTTTCCTTTCATGAAAGTGTTTCTTACACTCACATTTTGAGCCCCTGTCAATGTCATCCCAATGGGGCTTTCACCATGGCAGATCATCCGAGTGGAGGGTGGCATCCATCACTGATGGTCTGTTGTCTTCACCAGGCCCAAGGCAAAGGAAGTTTTCTTTTGCTCAACATTGCAGCATTAGTAAGCTGTCAGACCTATCTGAGAAGCTGAATTTGCATCAATTTGGGTCTTCAATCTGAAAGGCATTCCTAATCCTCCTTTTCTGGACATTGCAAGCATCCTCTTTCTGCAAAAGAAAGGAAAAACTAGCTCAAATTTTGGATTCTTTATAGTTTTTTTTTTTTAATCTCAGCAGAATTTGGAGTGCATCAAGTAAAATAATATACATGAAAGTACTTTGAAAAATTTCCAAATGGTATAGAATTTGTATTGATATTAATATGGTGGCTTTAATATTAACCTGAGCCCGACATAGTGGAACAAACTTATAATTTCAGCAATATCGAGGGTGTGGCATAAGGATGGCCTTGAATCTAACGTTGCTCTGGACTATACAGTGAACAAGGATGGCAAAACCAAGTCATAACCACACCATTAACATTCGATAGTGTTATAGTGATAATATGAAAATATAAAAGGTGATATGTAAATAAATCTTCATAATGGCACATGTGTCACATCACCCAAGTATGTGACTGGATTATTTTCCTCAACAGTTACAGCTGTCATTACTTCTGTTTTAAAGAGTGAAAAGTACACAATATATTCTTCTGACTATTGGGTTCTATTACTGATGTAAAAGTGATATTTTTCATTATGTCAACCAAACACTTAACTTAAACATCACTAGTTATATGCTAAGCTTATCAGATTTTGCTGGGTTAGGACTTTCTCCTTTAGTGTATGTGTTGGGGTGTGTGACTCTGTATGTGGCATACATGTGAGTACAGATGCATCCATGTATGTTTATGCTTGTGGCAATCAGAGGACCACTGTAGTCCTTGTTTCTCAGGGGCCTTCTTCTGCCTATTATTTGAGAGAGTGTTTCATCAGGCAGACTAGGTGTAGCAGTTACTCTTCTCTGTTGCTGTGAGACAACACTCAAACTCTAGAAACTTAAAGGGAGATTTATTCAGCTTACAGTTCCAGAGGGGAGATACAGTCTTTCATGGCAAAAAAGGCAGGGTCGGCTGGCAGAAGCTGGAGGCAGCTTAAGTCACCTCCATCAAGGAGGCTAACAGCTGCAAACTGTAAGAGTCTACTTCTCCCACAAGCAGAGTGGGGCTAATCAACTCAAAGCCCACTCCCCGCGACTGCCTTCTAAAGGTGCCGTGTAGTGACCTTCCCAAACAACTAAATATTCGGACACATGAGTCTGTGGGGACAACTTACGTTGCAAACCGTGACAGTAGGCGAGTTGGCCACCAAGTTTTAGAGATCCATCCCTGGAATTACAAATGTGCACCAACCACCCTGCTTGGTTTTTTACATAGTTCTGGGGATTCACATTCAGGGCTTCATGCTTGACAGTCAGGTGCTTCCCCTCAAAGTCATCTTCCCAGTAACGAGCTTTTGTTGTTAATGTGTCTTGGAAGACTTAAATGATTTTTTTATAAAGGAAGTTAATATATATGTGCTGTCATTAATGGGCAAAAATCAGTGATTCATACAAAGGACTATTCATTGTCCTCAGTGATAGATAAGTGTTAGGCTCAGGGCCCAGAGATAGGAATCAGTCTTGGCTGGTAAAGTATGTAAATGACATTTCTGGCTTCTATAATCTACAGATTCCTTTGGGCTCTGAAATTTTGTGGTTCTCTTAATGAGTCTTCCTTTGAAGTTCTGGCATTGTTTATTTGAAAGACATACATGCTATGGTTGGTTATGATGATGCTCATGCAACTCTGAATGAACTAAAACCAATTGAAAGTATATTTATATGAGTGAATTTTATACTATGTGAATTTTGTCTCAATAAAGCTCACATATATTAAAATAACTGTCAAGTTTTATTCACAACAAAAAGACAATCATAATTTAAAACTATTGACATATTTGCATAGATATTTCCTTAAGTCAGATATATGAATGTCCATCAAATAAGTAAAAATATATAAGCTATCACTAGATGACACTTTGCAATCATGAAGATGAATATTATAAACCGAAGACAGAAAACCAAACAAAAGTATGTTTTTGAAGATGTAGAGAAATTGGGATCCTCATATATCACCATTGGAAATGAAAATTGGTACAATTTTTTGCACTATGCTTGATTATTCCCCTATAAATTAAACTTAGACGTGCCATATTTCCTAGTAGTTCTGCTCCAAGTTAACTCCATAATGGATGAAAATATATATCTGTCTGACTCAAAACATACACATATATGTTCACAGTAGCCTTATTCACAATAACTAAAAAATAGAAACAATTCACTATTATCTAATGAGTATATAAACAAAAGATGATGTAACCATACAAACAAATAGTATTCAGCCAAAAAATGAATTACTGATTAATGGTACAACATGGATGACTTCTGAAAACATTATAAAAAATATAAGAACTTTTTGACACAAAAGACCATATGTATATGATTCCATTTATATGAGACATCTAAGACAGTTAAATCCATGGGGGCAGAAAGCAGATTAGGGATCCCTGATGCTGGGGGTGGTAATGAAGATAGACTGCAAATAGGTAGGGAAAATATCATCTAGGTGATAAAAATGTCTAAAATTGGATTGTTGTGACAATAATTACAGTTAAGATCCTCTCATTTTATCTTTTTAACTTCAATGTTTTATAAGATTTCCATGCCATTGTTTCTGATGTGTTTAGTGAGAATTACTATTCTCAGAAAAAAAGTTTAGATATTTAACCAAATGTAATCCACCGATCTTGCTCAACATAGTTATTAATTCTGATTTGTCACCAACATCTGCATTTAGGCAGTTCTGGCAAAATAAAGAAAATCTTTCCAGTCAAAAAATAAACAACAGTCAAGCATTAAAAATAACATATGCACAATCGTTCCTTTTGCATCTCTGTGACCATAATGCATGGCAGATAACAAAGGAAGAAAGGTTTATTCTGGCTCATAGTTTCAGAAGGTTTCAACTCATCGTAGAAGGGAATGCATTGTAGAATCGCTCTTTTGGTGGCAGCAGCTTGTGGCAGAGACTGTTTCACATCAGAGAAGAGCAGGATGCAGAGGCTATGCAAGAATTAGGGGCTGGCATAGCTTTAAAGTTCTGCCCTTAATCATTTACTTCTGGCAACCAGGCCAAAGACTTGAGGCCCTTTCAAAACAGCACCCTAGCTGGAACAAATGTCCTAAACATAAGCCCGCAGGAGACATTTCAGTTTCAAACCATGATAATACATAGGCACACAAAGCGTGTGTGTGTGTGTGTGTGTGTGTGTGTGTGTGTGTGTGTAAGTTATAAACTTATAATTAAGAATACCATAACTTTCTTTTTCTGCCCCAGACTCCCTGCTCCTCAGGAGGTGACTTTCAATACCAATTAGGATGGAGCCAAGGGCAGTGCAGGAAAAGCAAAACTGAAATTAACAACAAACCATAATTCAGAAGACCAAAGACCCTACATTAACCAATTGGAACCAGACCAGCCAAATCTCTCCCCATCCTAAAGCTCAGAGGAAACTTGCAGAAGAGGGGGCAGCAAGATTGTAAGAGCCTAAAGGTGGGGAGGACCAACAATATGCAAGATACTCCCCACGAGTTAGGGCTGCGGTAACCATAATCGTACTTTGCATGACCTGTACAATAACTGACATGTCAACGACCCCCCAAGGTTTAGCATGGATCACAGGCAGTGGGATCCTTAGAGGCAGGGAATTAAGAGTCACGGTAGTGTTTCCATACTAATGGGGAACCCAAGAAAGGGCTCTGGGCTATGCCACTGAGTCCTTACACCTCACTAGGGTGGAGGATTCAGAAGGAGGTTGGTATTCACACAAAAGGATGCTCCAGGGGACATGAGGGGGGAAAGGGAAGGTACTGAGAGAAGGGGAGGGAGGGGGTGAAAGGAAGGGGAAAAGGGGGAAAAGTGCAAGGGGGGACTGGGGAGGGGTGGAGGAAGGGAGAGGACCAGGGTACCTATATGATTGGGGGGAAAATTAAATAAATAAAAAAATTAAAAAAAAGAGTACCATAACTTATTGAAACATTTCTCAGGAAAAAAAAATCCCAGAAGGGAAGTGATTTTAAAAGGGGTAAAATAAAACTTTAGGGTAAGCATGGTTCTGTGTAAAATGAAGCATTCAGGTCATTGTTAGTGTGAAGGCAGAGGCAGGAAGACAGGGAGTTCAAGGTTATCCAGAGCTATGTGACTGAACTCCACCTCTAAAAATAAAACAAAGTAAAGAGATTTATGAGTGGAGGAAGTGTGTATGATGTGGGGTTAAGGACTGCGCTTCTGAGCATCTCTTGACATGGCTGTTTCTTGGGGCCGCATTAGTGAGGGCTGGTGGACCTCAGCGCTCGGCAGATTCAGAAACGTGCACGCTGAGCCTGCTCTACCAGTTCTTCAGACTCCGCATTCTGGAGTCTCTTATCTTCTTTCCCCTTTGGCTTACATAGAAACCAAGTCTAAGAGACTCAGTCATTTCCTTCTGGCCACCTAGACACTAGCAGAACCGAATTGAAGTTTAGATGTACACATTGCTAGCAGATGACACAATGATTTAAAAAAAATACCCTTTTATGGTGTAACACAATGAAAATTTTAAAAAGACACCCTTTATTTGGAAATGTTTTATGTGAGTGCAATGGTGACTCAGGCAGAGGACTTCTGAAACTTGTCCTACACTTTGATAATTGTTGCCACATTGGCCCACTGCAAATGGTTTTGGACAGTGAGTTGACTTGCCCCTTTATGGCATTTTCACAAAAGAGAATTTCAGATTGGCATGGGTCTTCCCTAAATAAGAGATTCATAGAATTACTGTATAAATGAGGGATGCCATAGCCTCATCTCTTCTCTTTATGAAAACATACGAGGGAAAGAAACATATATAGTAACTGAGTTTTCTCAAAATGTACAGCTTTTCCTTCATTTTAGATCACAGTTTTCTAAAGTAAAAGTCAACAGAGGTATTAGGAAGTTCCAGATTCATTTTGTAAAATGAGTGCCCCATACTAAGTTAAGCTGTGTGTGCTTAGTGTTAGTGTTGTGTGCAATTGTACTGTTGGGGGTCACATGGCCTCTGAGAATGGCCTTTCCTGTCACCCAAAGGCAGCAAGGACTGTGATGAAAGAACGCGGCTTAGGTAATGTCAGATGGGTACCGCGTACCAGAAGTTCTGCACATATTTCATGTTCAGAACGGGAAATTTCTATTTAGTCTAGGGCTTTGTGTGTGACTGTGAGCCAGTTTCCTATTCAGAAGCTGACAGTGGCACATTTCCCTTACCTTGATTATTTTCTTGGGATTTCTGACCACGCTGGGTAAAGTTCCTGCTCCTGGCCGTCTGCTTTCATCAGCATCCAACTGTGCAGGGATCGAGATGTGCAGCACATGCCCAGGAGCTTGGACTAGCTTCCCAGAGGCTGAAAAATCCCTGAATAGCCTCCTGTGAACATCTAGATGACAGAATGATTGTCACCAAAGGGATGGCTTCCGGATTTCTCTCAAGTCTTTAAAAATTGTGAATTTCAAATTGAGACTAATTTTGCCCATTAGTATGTAGGTAACATGGAGCGATGTACTGCATGGAATTAGCAGGTGACTATTACTAAAAAATAAATTTTTATTTTACTTTTTTATAATTTTTTTAAAATTATTTTTTGCATGTGTGTGTGTGTGTGAGAGAGAGAGAGAGAGAGAGAGACAGACAGACAGACACACAGACACACAGACACACAGACAGAGAGAGGGCACATGTGTCCCTGTGAAGGGCCAGAAGTAATTTAGGGAATCATCCTGGATTGCTTCTTGCTTCATTCTGGGATTTCCCAGGCCCCGCCCACTGGGACCGGAAGTGCCTTTTCAGCCTGTTGTTTTTTCACGTGGGACTTGGGATCGGAACTCAGGACCTTAAAGTCTTAATCCCTAAGCAATCTCTCCAACCCTTATTTTATTTTTATTTTGTTTTGTTTTGTTTTGTTTTGTTTTGTTTTGTTTTGTCCTGCTTTAATATAAAATGAAAATAAAGCTGAACTCGAGGCTGGAGTATTTTGGAAAGGTTTGGATTTAATCCTTAGTACAAAGCAATCAAACAAAAAAACCCACCAACAACAAAATTAAACATTTCCTTTAGCTTAATATGGCAGTTCACGTCTATAATCACAGCACTCAAGAGACTGAAATGGAAGGATCTAGGCTGGCTTGAAATGAAACCTGTCCTGACAAAAACAAAACAAAGCCAAGGGAAAGAAAGGAAGAAAGGAAGAAAGGGGAGAGAGAGATAGAGAGAGACACAGAGAGAGAGAGAGAGAGAGGAGAGAGAGAAAAAGAGACAGGGAAGAAATTAAAAATATTCAGAGAGCCTTTCCTGACATATGGAATTAAATTAGATATTTATTGAGATTAAGAGTGAGGCAGGAAAAAATATTTTAAGATCCACTGACTTAAAACTTTGTAATTTTGATGAAAGCTATCAACTTACAAATCCAAGAAGAAAAATAATGAAACTAGCAAAATTGAGGTCAAAGTGCTTTTTTACAAAATACATATAACAAAAACCTTTCTTAAAAGTCTTGAGCACTGACTTCTGGGAACAATCGGGTAGCTGTTATACCAGATCCATGAAAAGAAAGTCTGTCTGGTCTAAACTTTAAAGGGAAGGAGAAAAACAGCCTTTAAACTTATCTCTACTTCGGTCTGCTCCTTTGTGGCAGAGATTAATTTGGTAGAGACTTGGGGCAATTGACATATCTGAGGATCAACATTTTCAGGCTATTGTGTTGTTCTTTTTCTATTTCTAGGGAAAGGCGTTCAGAAGCACAGAAGATGGCTTGAGAAGACTGGAAGGTTGTTCCCCTGGGGCTGCCATTGTTCCTAATGTTGAACTTAATGACTCTAGAACTTTATTACACCTTAAGCTTATTTATGTCAGCAAATAGAATCACAATTGATAAAGCTGAATTATGAGGTCTTTATGACTGTAACTAATTTTGATATCTTTTATATTCTATAAATATTACAGAAGTGTGTCTAAAATAATGTAAACATTCTCCAAGTATTTTCCATATTTACTCCAACTTTTTTTTAAAAAATTGTTCAGGTTTAAATCCCCAGTATGCTCAGTTCTCTCTGAGACACAGTTTATGATACTGTTCCTTCCTCTTTAGGTAGAAATCATACTTTCCAGGTTCAGATCTGCAATCATATTTGTTTTTTTTAATACATTTTTTATTATTTCCGCTCATACAAACTTAATAGGTAGACCAGTTCCCTCCCTCCCTCCTCCTCCTCCCAAACCCCCTGCTCCTCCTCCCTCCCTCCCCATCCCCCAGCGCCTCCCCCCCAATTCCCAGAGAGTCCTTTATTGTGTATGCCTAACTCTCCTCTGGGTCCTCCTCTCCAATGACATACAAGGACCCAGTGACATTTCCCTGAATCCTTTCTCGTGTTCCCCTTAAGCATAGGAACACTACTGTGGCTGTCAATCCCTTGCCTCCAAGGATCTTGGTGCCTTTAGCTGATGCTAGACTTTGTGAGGTCAACAGTGTGTTGGACATTGCACAGGGCATGCAAAGTCCTATTATGATTGCTTCGGCCCTAACTAGTGTGGAGAATCTTGCAAATCATTGCTCCTCCCATCCTTTTGCTCTTACAATCTTACCGCCCCCTCGAATCTTGCAAATCATTGCTCCTCCCATCCTTTTGCTCTTACAATCTTACTGCCCCCTCTTCCGCAAATGGCCCTGAGCTTCAGGATGGGGAGAGATTAGGCTGGCCTAGTTCTATGTGGTTGATATAGAGCCTCTGAAGTTCTGGATGCAATCATATTTGTATTTAGATAACAAAATGTGAGTTCAGGGGCATGTAAAAATCACCAAGAGGAAATGTTTCAGACTGCACTTCCAGTCCTGGAAGGCAGAGCCTGGGAAAACCCAGAGCCAAGCAATAAGGAAGTAGTACAATCCAGAATGATTCCTAAAGTACCACTTAGACCTCCACAGACACATACAGTGACCTCTTCTACACGCACGCACGCACACACACACACATACACACACACACACACACACACATACACATACACACATGCCAATGCATACACACACACACGTTAAAAAAATGTGAGTTAAGGTAATGTGGGTTACTTTTATAGAATTGTCAATGCACTAGTGTAAGACCCTCTCCAGCTTCTTTCCTGTGCTGCTGAGGGTCTAAAGGACATGTTATTATGGAACTGAAATATGAATAGTTGCCCCAGAGAGAGGACATCCTTGCTTCAAGTTATTAATATTTTGGGGATGGGTTCCTTGATAAAGACAACTGTGATAAATTGACTTAAACATTCTGTCTTGCCCAATATAACCATACTATATAAATATATTCCCAGCAATCTGTCACTGTCAATCAGAATTGTACATTTTAGCTCTTTCAGTTTGTTTACAAGCATAAACAGCATTGTGGTAATAATTAAGTTTATAATAATTAATCAACTCTGGTCTTACTCCCTTCTGAAAAAGCACATTAAACCATTGGTTATAGAATTTATCTTAACTACATATAATACCTCATGGAAATACTATGAAAGCTTGAAAAAAAGACAACATTTTAAAATATCCTTGGATATGTGTATATCAAGAAGTTGAACATAATTTACATTTTAAAATTTTACAAAATGATGTGCACTATGCTAAATTCTGAACATTTATTTCTAATTCAGCACTGCTTTTGAGATTCTTTGCATGTTGATCTATTAATAGTTCAGTTGTTTTAGATTTCTGTGTTGTATTTCTTCTGCTCTGTGAGTAATTCACAATAAGAAATGTTATTTTCCTTTTGATAGGCATTTCAGTTATTTCCAGACTTCTTTCCATTACAAGCTTCGTTGCTTTTCACAGCCTCATGCATCTTTCCCATGGTGCTTGCAGAGGGATTCCTAGCCTGGTATTTATATCCTGTTTTCTGAGACATATTGTATACTAATTTTGCTTTTACTGAGTGTTGTCAAGTTGTGCTCTAAAATGGCTTCCACTGTTCCATTTCTCCATCAGTACTGTTGTTCAGCTTCTTATATTCTTGCAAGATAATGCATTAAATACTATCTCAGTGTCAACAAATGAATTCAGTAAAGTTATAGGGCATGCATCTAATATACAGAGATCCGTCTTATTTCTGTGCATTATCTGAACTATCTGAACAAAGAAATCATGGGATTACTCTTTTATTTGCAACAATCAAAAGAATTAGGAATAAATTTAACTAAGGAGTGAAAGAGCTGGATACTTAAAACTATACAAAACGGTTGAAACAAGTGGAAGATGTCACAAATAAATTGAACAACAACTTACTTTCATGGATTGGATGAATCTATGTTATAATTTGATTCATTTAATTTTACTTGTTTATTTATTTATGTGCCCCAGGCTGGCCTTGCATTTATTTTATAACCAAGGGTGATGTTGAACTTATGATCTCTCTCCTTCCATCTGGCCAATGTTGTGTGGATATGTACCACCACACCCACTTTTATGTAACATTGGGGATCACCAGGGCTTTGTACACATAAGCAAGCATTCTATCAATTGAGCTACATCCATGGCCTCAATTAATAATTTTTGTTACTATTTTTGACACGATTATACATAAAATACTGACTCTATATGAATCTATATGCCCTTTACTATTCTCTCACATACCTTTCTGTCCAGCTAATCTTCCTTCTACTTTAATGTCTTTTTGTACATGTGTATTTTTAAATTTTCATTATAACCACAGGGTATCTACAAATTTGTGCAATCCCTATAAAAATTTCAATGTCATTTTCCACAGAAAAAATTTTATTATCTACATAGAAACACAAATGATACCAATTAGCTGAAGAATCTCTTGCCAAAAAAAAAAAAAGAAGGCAGAAGTATGATACTCACTGACTCCAAAATATATGAGAGCTATGATAGTCAAGACAGGGCGGGGATAGGATAACAAAAGACATGAAACTGGGAACCATGAGAATAGTCTAAAACGAAACCCTCACAACTCAGTTCAATTAAAGTTCCAAGAGATGGACATCCAGAAGACGGTCATTCACTTTGGGAAACCTGAGTGTTCTGCAAAAGAATGATTCTGGTCCCTGTCTCAGATCACACAGCATGCAAAAGCCACCTGACAGTGATTAAAAATTTATAAGGTGAAATTCAAAACTATAAAAGTACTAAATAATATAGGGGGCAAAGAGGGTTTAGGTCAAGAGAAATGATCTAAAAAGTAAAGAGAAATGCAGGGATTGTGAGAATATATACAGACCATACATCTGAGGTGGAACTACTCATAGCTACTTTTCTTTCTGCTAGTGTGAGACAATACTCACATCCACTTAAGGGAGAACAGGAGATGACAACTCTAGAGGGAAGATATGTTGATTATGGAAGAGACAGTACGGTGGGTGGCAGAAGCTACAGGAGGTCGGCTCAGGTCACTGCAGCCATCACCAAGGCCAAGGAAACAAGCAGCTAACTGAAGAAGCAAGGAGGGACCTCCAAACCTCAAGGCCCTCCACTCCCTCAAACCCCACTGTGATATGCCTCCCTCCAACAAAGCTTCACCTCCTTAAGGGTTCCACAACCTTTCCAAACATCAACACCAGCTAATGGGGGACAATTCGCATTCAAACCATAACAGGACTAGCACCAAAATATGTAAGAACTCAGCTTTACAGCAAGCAAGCAGATAGTTTGATTTACAAATGGGGTAAATGTCCTACATAGACATTTCTCAAAAGAAGACACATGGATGGCCAAGAAGTATAAGAATATTTGGCCAAGTATCATCAACTACCAGAGACATGCAAATTAAAACCATAAGGAGGTATGACCAGAAAGATTGATGTTGACAAGTTCAGGCAAGGATGTGGAGAAGAAAAGGAAATACAATCAATACAGCCATTAGGAAAACAATATGGGGGATCCTCAGAATTCAGAATTCAGTAGTCCCTCCTTGTTCTAGTACCCCTTCAATTTCATTACATTTTGCTGTAACAGATAGAAACTCAGGAGAGGAAGGGATTTTTCTAGCTTAGTTCCAGGTAATAGTTTGTCATAGCATGTACAAAAAGATGAATTTCTTTCACAGAAAGAAGAATTGTGGGAACTGGCCATATTACATTTATAGCAAGACTAGAGAGCAATAAATACATGCATGCATGCTTGCTTAGCTTCCTTTCTTCTCATATTTAGTATAGGAACCAAAGTACAGAGACTGAAGTTACCCACAATGACTGGGTTGTTTCTACCTTAACAAAAACAATCAAGACATTCTCCTATAGGCATGCACAGAAGGCTGCCTTAACTTAAAAAAATCCCTCAGGCATGCTCAGAAGCTTGCCTTCTAGATATCTGGGTAACAACACTAACCATAACACTCCCTTATAAAAGGGTAGAGTCCATGACTCTTGATATTTCCTGATCTGTGACAGGACTAACTCTATATGATTTTTTTCCTGTATGCACATGGTCAAGTAAAATTTAGTTTAATACATCAAGTGAAGTAAGAGACTAGCATCAATAATAAAAAATTCTAACAATATAAGAAAAGTTATATGAATATGATCTCTCTCTTTTTCTCAATGTTTCTTTTTTCTTAATTCTACTTGCCCTTCTTCTGACAGGTGATATACAGTTTGTGTACGGTGAGATGAAGTGGGGAGTGGCAAAGACGTTGTGACATCAGCACTAGGTTACTGCATAAAGGCTACTTGATCATAAGCATTATGGAACTCAAGCAGCCAGTCTGCTGACCTGTCACTAAGTAACTAAAAGATAGGTCTCATGCATACTGTGGACAGGTCAAAGGGGATGATTCACGTCTCAGGTCAGGAGGAAGGGAGATAATGTGAGATTTCATCATATTATTCAGAAGAGCACATTTAAATCTCTGAATTGTTAGTTTCTGGAATTTTCCATTGCATATTTTCAATCATGGTAGACCAAGGAAAAATGGGACCTCTAAAAGTGAAACTATAGGTAAGCAGGGACAACTGTATTGCTTAACTATTTTTTGTTTCTTTCAATGTTATTGTGATAAAATACTTGAACAAGAGCGATTGAAGGTAGGAAAGGTTTTTTTTTTTTATGTTTTTGAGAAAAGGTTTTTTAAACTCATGAGTGAAGGTTCCATCCATCATGGTAGGAAAATGAAGGTAGCAGGAACTTGATCAGCAGGTCACACTGCATCCACAACGGGAAAAGAGAGGATTGAGATACATGGTAGTATTCAGCTCACTTCTCTGTTTTTTTGGTCTGGGGCTCCCGCTCAGGGAATGGTGGTGTCCAATGAGCAGGTCTTTCCACGTCAGTTCAGCTGATCAAGAAAATCTTAGTTGTATGTCCAGAGACTCTTATTACCAAGCTGGCAATTGAGACTGACCATCGCAGGGGCCAAACACACTCAGCAGTGCTTCTCTTAATTCCTTAACTTGTGGTCACTGCAATACAGGGTTTCTTGTTAATTTTGACAAATAAATGAATCTCTTCCTTTATGGTTTTCACTTTTTAAAAGTTTGTCTTTAAATGATTGGGTTTCATATTTTCTTCTGCCATTCCTTGCTGGTTTTTATATTTATATCTTTCTCTGTATATATTTATATCTTCATCTGGGATTTAATTTTGTACTCCCTAAGATGCAGAATATGCTTTTTACAGTATTTGTGCACCATTTGTATTCTTAGATCCAAAACTTGGGAGGATGCTCTTCAACCCAAATGCACCTTTATCTTGATCCACATGCATTGTCTAGGTCTCTGTCTCTTCCCTCCTAGTGCTGAGCCCATCCTTGTTGCACATGGCATTTCCATCTCTGTGTGCTTGTTTTCTACATCCTCTTTCCTGTTGAGCTCCTTTCCTGGGCACTGTCATGCTGCTTCCTTGATGTCATACTTGCACTTCATAAGAGGCACTTTCCTGCCCATCCTTATCAGCTATTTAACCATGTCCATTTTCGGAGTGAATTTCCAAGTTCAGGAAAAGCTGTCTGGGATCTTGGTAAGAACTGTCTCATTTTGCAAATTCATTTGGGACTATTTCCACCTTCATAATACTAAGTAATTCTGCCTCTGGACATGCTATATTTTTTAATTTATTAAATCCTTTTTATACTGTATTTGAATCTCTATTACTATCTTGTAGATATTTGTTAGTAACTACAATAACCATGCAGTTGGGTTATTATTATGAATCATATATTTTTTATATTTCTCCTTGAATATTGCTTTTGTTTATAAATATTTTTGATTTTTGTGTGTGTACCTTGAATGCTACCGCATCATTCTTAATACACAAATTCAGTTTCTAATAGTTTATGGGTGATTGTGTAAATTTTTTTGTAGATAGTCATACCATATATACGTGAAGGTTTTTGACTTCTATCTTTCTTTCATTTCTAAAATACTAATTTATTTTATTTTGTTTACTAAAGAAAGAGAGAGAGGTGGGGGGAAAGAGAAGGAGAAAGGGAGAGAAACTATGAGTCCAACATCTGGTTCATGTGCTTGGTTTTGATGCTGCAGATGAGCCCAGGAACTCACTCCCATTGTATCTTAAGCTCTACCTTCAGCCCTAAAGGCCTAATAAGACAGTAGCAAACTTTTTCTTTGGGCCTCCATTTGTTGTTGGTGCCAGTGCTGAGATTATTCTTCACGCCAAAGTTATCTTTCTACTTCTAGCTTTTAGTAGCATTGCATCTGCTTTACACTGTTCTTATTATCTCTGGAGTGTGAACAAAACTCATTAACAGAAAGGCTTCCACATGGAATGGAACTGGATGTAGACAGGAGGCTGGCAGAGCCTCTATTTGGGCCCTCTGAATGGCCTCTCCCTGACCCTTCTCTCCTGGCAGGTTATTCCTTCTATCTCCTTATTCCTCTAGCACGTTCTTATTTCTTTTCCTCCCTTACTATAGGTATAACTTATCAATCATTGTCATATGGCATTTGATTTGTCTGTTCATTCATTCAATGCGTTTTTTTTTTTTTAAAACTGGGGGACTATAGGTCTTGATACAGGCAAAGTAAATGGTGAATATAAAAGAAAAAAATTCCCTTCTGTCAGGCTGGAAAGATGCCTCAGAAGATGAGAGTGTACTTTATGTAATGCAAGCATGAAAACCTGGGTTCAAATCTCCAGCACCCAAGTAAAATGTCCGTAACCTTAGCATTGGGGAATAGAGATAGGCAGATTTTAGGAGCTCACTGCCCTGCAGACAATATACAAAATAATGAATAAATAAAAAATTTTAAAAGGTTCTTTCATGAATCCTAGAGGATAAATTCACTCTTTTTAAGTCATAAAAATAGTGATACCTATCTGTCATCTACCTACCTATAAATCTATCTCTATCATCTACCTACCTATAAATCTATCTATCATCTACCTACCTATAAATCTATCTATCTATCTATCTATCTATCTATCTATCTATCTATCTGTCTGTCTGTCTGTCTGTCTGTCTGTCTGTCTGTCTGTCTGTCTACATCTGCACCTATAAATTTTCTTACCTTTCTAATGACTCCTCAGTGTGACTGCTTCTCGTCCCTGTGCAAGGACATTCAAGGTAGCTTCCAACTTCCAGTGCTTCCAGCAGTGACGCACAGTCTTGCACCTGTCTTGTGCTGATGTGAGAATTCATGTGGGATAGATTCCAGGCTGCTAAGTCAAAATAGCTGGTTACATTGCACAGAGAACAACATTGCTTATTGTAGAAAGTTCTTCAGTATCCTGAAAAAACTCAGCTCAGAGGAAAAGAATCAAGTGCAAGAGGGACCAGTTTGCTCATAGTAATACAGATTATGGTGATATCACCTCTTTATCAGACATGGAAGCCATTGTTTTTACTGTAACCATGGAAAACAAATTTCAGAATACAAGAAACAATTACATTCATGTAGGAGATTAAGTGAAAAAGGAAGAGGAGGCTAGAGAATGATAATCCTTTTCTTCTGTACCATTTACATCACTCGTAATGAATACATATCTGATTTACTTAAAATTTGGTTTCAAATTAATATACAAGCAATACTTCTCTGTATACTGTCAGAGAACTTCATAAGGAATCTTTCATCGAGAAGAGATGACAGATACCTATAACCCCAACATTTGAAAGGCTGAAGCAAGGAAAATTGCTGCAAGTTTAGGATACCATGGGCCACATTGTGAGATCCAGTTTCAAAAATACAAAAAGAAGAAACATATATTTAAAAAATAAAGCTTAATAAAGGAGCTGTGACTGGATGCATTAGGACTATAGGAAAGAGCTTGTCAAGAAATTGACTTTTCAGGCGGGCAAAAATGAAAAATAAATTCAATTAATTATTTAATCTCAACCTTAATCTTTATTTCATTTCAAATCAACAGAAACACTTCTAAGTTGATGATAGTTACATAAAAAGTTGAATAAGGAGTTACTGGAAAATCAATCTTAATTTTTTTAAATCAACTTAATAACTTCCTTTTCTATTTCCCTTACTCCTGCTTTGTATGCATGTCTGCTTTTGATCCTAATTTGCCTCCTGGTCTAGTGTTATTTTTGCCCTTCTGGGTAAGAGGTTCAAAAGCAGTTTTGTGAATAATGAATAAAAACCTAAAAATGATTTATCTCTAATCATAGGCATCTTGATTATGAGCTGAACTGTTTAGCTCATGACTCAGCAATTGTAACTTCCACTTAATTTAGGAAGATTAAGTGTGTGTGTGTGTGTGTGTGTGTGTGTGTGTGTGTGTGTATGTGTGTATGTGTGAATGAGAGGGAAAAATCCAAGCCTAGTCCCAAACAAACCTTCTTTGTCTAGTTCATTCATATTTTGCCCATTCCCAGTTCCTCCTGTCAATCAGGCCTGGCTTGCTCTGTACCAAGTCTTCCTTCACCTTTAAAATTCACATCCACTGCCTTATTGCTCAACCCTTCCCTATGTGCACACATACACTGCCCCCAATACCACACTATACCTTCAGGGAACAATATCTAACTGACTTTCTAATTGTCTTCACAGTGACATGGAAATATTAAATTAACCAATTTTAGAGTAAGCATGCTTCTAAAAGCAAACAAAAAATCATTATTATATGGCAGGATCATATTAGCAGACAGGATAGGAAGCATCAGCCAGTATTGCTTATTCTTGGGGGTGGAGGTGGCTATTTTCTCCAAGGCCTGCTGCTTTGTTATTTAACACTGACATTCTTAATTCTTTTTTCCTCCTCACCCAATTTCCAATGTCTCTAAGAAAAACATAGATTTCTATTTTTATTACATTGACTTTACTCAGAGTGGTTCTCGGGTCTTGTACTTTTGGCCATTCATCATGTATAATATATCAAACAAATTAAAATCCAATCTTACCCCCACATTAACTATAATTTATAGTGCAATTATAAGAATAGGATTGCAGTTCACATGTTGATGTAATGTTTTTTCTAGATTTTTTAATTAAGCATTTATTAATTTCCATTTTTGCATCTTGCTTCATGTAGTTTGGAGCCAAGATTTTTTGTATGTATTTTAATAATATTTTGCACCTTCCAAAAAACCTCACAACCCATTGGCACTGGGCTATAATGACTAGTGGGTAAAAAGCCCTTAGTGATGTTAATTTAACAGAAGAGTATGTATTAAAATTCTTCATAAAAATGTAGAGCCGTTTAAAATGAATTACTTTTTTAAAAAAAAAGCAAGTTTTTTTTTGCAAATTACCTTCCTAAATTTTCTATTTCTGCTTTAATTTTTTAATTTTTGAAAAACTATAAATTTCTCCCTTTACAGATGATTCTTTTTTATTTTCACACCTGACATTTGTCATTTCCAAGTAATTTCTATAGCATCAATCATTCGTTTTCCATCATCCATTTTCAAAAATCAGTATTCCAGCGTTTGGTTTCTAAAAATAATTTTCAGGATGACAAAGCATCTAACTCTGTATGTCAGTAAATTCCTACACCGTGTGTATGCTTAAGCTTCTTTCTTTTTCAGATTTGAATCCTTCCTAGCATGCAAATCACATGTGCCATGATGTTCCACTATTGGTGCAACTGGGGGGATAGTCTGGAAAGAAATCCAAAAAGAAAAACAAACTAGTTCTTCTTAAAACAGGGACATCCCAGGTTCACAGAGTTCAGAATTTCTCATATCCTTTAAAGTTGGCAAGCGTTTTGAAGTTTAAAAACCGTTCTCTGGCCAGTTGAAAAATTTCTGTCTTGTGTATTCTTGGTAAACCTCCATCTCTCAACTGACAGGGACAAAAACAAGTGGTTTTCCCAAGTCATTGAAATCACTCTCACACCATTTCAGTAGGCAGAGTGAAAACTCCTAGCTAGGCCAGTTTTGCAAGGAAAGAAAACCTTCATAGAGCTTGGTCCACAGGAATACAACAGACAAAGTTAGTTCCATGCTCACAAGGTAGACATGAAGATATTTGCCACTAAACTTAAAATTAACTTTCTGATGCAGTGTCTTAGTGAATGTTACAAGACATGAGAAGAAAACAGCAGTGAAGGTTTTTCTCATTTCTTTCTACATTCCCAAAGGCAAACCTGCCCACACGGCCTTTTGCAAAAAGATGGCCACTTTTCATCTTTCTGTGATGGACCTTGGTGTAGGGTTGCCTGCAGAGTGAAGTTCCTCTCATTTTGAAAATGCGAGGACAGCGTTGAAGCACACAGCTCTGGCCACACTGCCCACTTTCAGAGGATGGCATAGAATTCCCAGCAACAGCAATGTTTTGGAATGCTGGCAGAGGAGCAAGAAACAGTGTCCTCCCCACACATTTAGCAAAATAAAGGCTCAGAGAACATGGCGTGCTACTTATTAAAGGCTTTGAAAAACACCACACCTCAGTAAACATTCCTCAGGAACTGAGGAAACGCTGGCCGATGGCGCCTCCATTCTGGTTTCAGTGAAAGGGACAAAGGAAAGACCCAGGACCAGCAGCAGAGGAGAGCAAGCCCAAGCCACAGTGGCCACTCTCTAAAAAAGCCCATGTCCTGCTTTGAGCACTGTGTGCGATATTTTCATCCTCAGCAGTGTTTCGGGGCTTGCTGAGGATTCGGCTAGGTGACCAAGTCTTGGTGTTTGTTCATCCCTGGGCAGACACTTTGCAACTTCCTCTCTTTTGCCTCCAGAGTTCCTGGTTGGTCCTTCTTCATAGCTCTACACAGTCCAGCTACTCCTACAACAGTTCATGTCCCTGGCCCCTTTTAAAGACTGAGAAAGTGATAGATAGAGCATCACCCTCAGTGATGGGGACTAGACACACAAAAACCAAAACCCAGTATTCAGTCTATAGTCAACAGCGTAGTATTGCTTCCCAGACCAAGCTATAACAGAGACTCTCTCTCTCTCTCTCTCTCTATCTATCTGTCTCTCTGTCTGTCTGTCTATCTATCTATCTCTTTCTTTCTCTAGTCTATCTATACACTAACTGCAGAAGGAAGATCCCACAAAGAAGATGCATATTTGGAGGCAAGTTCCCTGAATGGATAACAGCAAACAAACAAGAAAGTTCACTTAATAAAAGAATACAAACCAGCCCTGCCAGGTTGTAAAAAAACACTGCTTTGGAATCCCCCACCATTGTCTGGTAACAGCAGGCCTTGGATGCAAGGACAACCTTGCTTATGTTTACACAGCTGATTTTGAAGATGAAAGTTCAGCTAGTTCAAAACTAGATGAAAGATCATTACTTGTGTAGAAATGAAAAATTGTTCAGATTTGAAGTAGAGTGTGTGTATTGTGACCAATTTCGGGAGGGTTGTTTTTCTTTGTCGCTATATTGAAGACAATGAGAATATACAGAAAGGTACACATAGATTGATGATTCATTGTCTTCACTAAATGCACCCGTGTAACCCAACCCAATGCTCAGCATTCATAAATGGTCCATATTTGTAAACTCCTAGTCACTGCTTATTCCAAGGAGAAGTAGTAACCTGATCTCTAGCAACATATTACAGACAAAGTGAGTTTCCTCACTTTGGATAAATGACTGAGCTCTGTGGGTAATGTTCCTGTTCACAAACTGGATGACCTACCTGAATTGGATCCCCACAAAACCTCATGGTGGAGACAGAGAACTAATTTCTGAAAATTGTCCTCCGACCTCCAGCCATACACATGGCATGCATGTCTCTCTCAATCAATCAATCAATCCATCCATCCATCAATCAATCAATCAATCAAATAAGTTAAAAAATAAAGGATGGTCTTTTTTTGGTCTAGTTTTGCTATCTTACTATTTTCTGTTTCAAATGATATTTTTGCATGTTTTACAGAATATACATTCTTATATACTCTACTTACCCAAATATACTCTATTTACTCATTCTTCTATTAATAAGCTTTTATACAACTTGCAATCTGGAACTACAGCATATAACAACACTGCACTATGGCATATAAAGACACTTTGTACATTTATTTTTGGTGCAGATAATACATATATATGTATGTACACACATTTCTGTTGAGAAGGTAGCACTTAGATTCAAATTCTTAGATCACATAATGCACACGTGCCAAGGGTGATTGTATCATTTCATATCTCTATCATCGGTTTGTGAGCATTCCAGGTGCTTAGCAACATTGTCTACATTTTAATATGTCAGTATTTTTAAGTTTCCTTAACCTGATGAAAGTCTAATGCTAACTTATGGTAATTTTATCTTGCTTTTCTCTGATAGAACAATCAAATTTTTATATTTCTTGGATATTTTTGCAGTTAGCCTGCATGGTTGCTGATAAAATCATGACAAAACTGCTAAAGGGAATTAGAGTTTTATTCTCTTACAATAGTCTAGTTACAGTTCTTAGTCCAGCTTGACAGGAGAGCTCACACCAACACCAGGGCTGAGGGAACTGGCCACACCATCTCTACATAATGGCTGAGAGAAGGATGATCCTTATTTGCCAGATCAGCATGTCTGGCCAAGTGTACACAAAGAGCCAACTTTCTCAACCAGCTCTCTGTATTTTACTCCAGGATCTACCTACCTGAATCTAGTTCCATTCACTATGGGTTAGGCCTTCTCCAACAAATAGTCTCTTGCAGGTTTGCTCTGAGCTTAACTCAACCACTAATTCTCTACGAATGTGCCCATAGTTCAAACCCTCAACTGTCAAGTTGATAGCTGTACTTAACTGGCTTATAAGAGTACTTTATAGATTTCATTTAATAGTTTTTTAAGGGACAGATGGGTAGATCTTTATTAATAGAAATATACATAAGCATATAAGCACACAGCTTTGTACCACCTTATTAGTCTGCTATTAATCAGAAGTTTTCATTTAAATGTAAAAATGAATTTTTCCATTCATGACCAGTACTTCTGAGTATTGCTTAAAATCTTTGCTTGCTGAAAGTCATGACAATATTTTCTTATATGCCTCTTTAGCAGCTTCCTTATTTCACCTTTTAACTTGATCTCAACAGTTTACAAAGAATTAAGTTTTGTACATGGTGGGTGGTAGGAATCAAGTTTCATTTTGCTGTCCCCCTCCCATGTATACAGATGAATCAGTACTATGTACTGAGAGATAGCATATTCCCCCCTGTGATGCAGGAACATCTTATCCACTCTGTGTGACATACATCTCTATTCCATATTCATTCCATCTATTCATCTATTGTTATATTTTGTCTATACTACTGTTGTTCCACAGTAAATCTGAGTAAATGGTAATTTAATGCTCTAAACTTTTTCTTCTTTTGGTAATTCTCTATCCTTTATTGTTATCTAGATTCCTTATGGGTCTCTTGCTATCTAGCTTTTCCCCATTTATTTTCTGTCAAAATGGTTCAGTGCTCTCTCATCATCTAAAGGATGAAGCCCAAGTTACCATCCTGGCATGAGCATTATTCTCATTTCTCTGAGTACTAATAAGATAAATATTCATATGCCTCTTAGGTATTCAAAAACTGACTTTAATAATGTATCTATTAACATCTTGTGAACATTCAGAAATTGAACTTTTCTATCTTTTTTCACTCGTGAAGCATTAAATTCATTCAGAAACAGATTTCACTGCCTTTACCAAATTATCTTTTTATCACCTACCAACCCTTATTTCTGGTGTGCAGCCAGAATCACCAAATGCCTTATTATAGAGGTTTTCACACATGGCTTTGATTATTTTGCTCTCATTGCCTGGAGAGCTCATCCCTCTTTTAAACTGCCATTTTAATGCTCATTGTATAAGACACAATCTAGTCTTCATTTCCTGTCAGACTTTTATCTCTGCATCTCTCTACCCTTAGGATAACTTCATCACTTGTCTCCACCTTGTAGCTCACCTTTACCATTCCTAAGCTGTCCTTTTTCATATTTGTTTTTCTTTCGGGTCTTTTTCATAGCTGTACGTGATCACCTTGCATAGTTTTTCATTCAAATCACTCAACGTTGATAACAATCTTCAAGCCAGCTGATACTTGTCTCAGATCAGATGCCGAGCAACTTGAGGTTGCATTTGTGTATTTGTGGCAGCTGTTTTCACATCTGCATCCACAGCGACTAATTGTACCTCTAGTCATCAATAACACATGATGCTTAAAGCTAAAGGATCCTGGGTTGCCAAAGAAGCGAGTGGAACCTTCTCTTTTGGAAACATTTCACAACTTCCTTATTTCAGGCTTTCTGCTTGGACTTTCTTCTTAGATTCTTTTAAATCATTCTAAGTCCTTTCCAAAGAAGCTTGAGTTGTTAGTTTAAGTAGAAGCTTTTCATTTAGAGATTTAGTCTTCTGCTGTCTTTGAACACTTCTTTACAATAGAAAAATTATTTTGCTTTCCTTCCTTCCTTCCTTCCTTCCTTCCTTCCTTCCTTCCTTCCTTCCTTCCTTCCTTCCTTCCTTCCTTCCTTCCTTCCTTCCTTCCTTCCTTCCTTCCTTCCTTCCTTCCTTCCTTCCTTCCTTCCTTCCTTCCTTCCTTCTGTTCTTGACAGAGTCTTGCTGTGCATCTTAGGGTGGCTTTGAATTCATAATCTTCTTGCTTTATCCTTCAAGTGCTCAAATTGCAGGCCTGTCTTAGTCCATGACCAGCATAATTTGTAACGGAAATGAAAGTGCTGCATCGGTGTTCCTTCATGCAAATTATCTGTACACTATTTTAGCTGTGCTGGCAGACTGGACTGAAATCACACACAGAGGGAAAAGCAGACATTTTTCTGATCACTTTGACATTGAAAAGACATAATGTCATCTTTTTTGGTTTCATATTTCTTTGCATAAATGTAACCTTGAGAGGAAAACCACATAGGAATGCATTGTGTCTCTAGTGAGAATTGGTTGTTTCTTGTCTAACTGGATTCTCCCAAAGAAGTGTTTCATTAAAATATTTGCTTCAGCATTCTGCTACAGTGAAGAGAGAGTTCCAGTTAAAACATTTAATTAGTTCCCAATTTAGACAGCCAGAATGATCAGTCAGTCTGTGTTTTGGAACTTGAGTTTGTACATTCCTTGGGATTGGTGAGCGAGTTTGGCCCAGTGGATGTGGTCAACTGTGAATAGTTGTATGTAATGCACATCAGAGAATAGAAAAAGTGGGCGCTGTAAAGGTAATACTTTTCTAGTTCCACCTCAATCATTAATACAGGTTCTCTAGTTGTGGAAATCAAAAGCTTCGAAAAGCACATGGACTGAAAGTGAACAGAAGTTGGATTTCGGCTGATTAAGTTGCTTTCATTTTTCAGAGTAATAATGCCCCAGGTAGCGTCTTTAGAGACACTAGATATTAACTAAAGATGCTTTAGCTAACACTGTACAAATAAATTGCTGTAAGAAAGTAGATGAGAGAGATGCAGTGACGGAGAGAGAAGAGATACAGAGAGAGTGATTCGGTATAGTATATCTCTGTGAGAAATAGATTGAATCTTTAATCAAACAAAACTTCCTATTTGTTTCCATAGCATAAATTAAGTTTCTTTCATTAATCTGTGTGTGGCAGGAATTTCTTGCCTAATTCTATATGGTAGTCATAAGTTAACCTAATGAGGTGATGATGATTTCTCTCATGAGAAGGCTTCTCAGTTCCTTTCTGTCAAGGACCTTCATGCAGCCCCAGGGTTTATTGATTTTTTTTTTCCCAACATGGCTCTTTCTGTTGCACAGAATTCCAACTTCATGTGCCATTTCTTTAATCCTAATATCTTAAATTTTTTAATTTTTACATTTTATTTTTATTGAGAATTTTCAATCTGCAAACATAATAGATTTCTGTTATTGCACTGATCCCCTCTCCAATCCTCCCTCCTCCTCTCCCACCCTCCCCACGCTCTTCCCTCCTCCCTCACTCTCCCCTCTTCCGTCCTGCCACGTTCCTCCTACCCTTCTATCCTTCTGCGCGTGGGGATCACAGGGCTTCTTTGGGGTGCCTGTGTTGAAAAGGGAGTAAGATATCTTATCTGTGGTAGCATATAGGGTTCTTCAGTGGGCCAAGTCATAAGACAGGATTTTCTCTCTCCTTGTCCAGTACCTGCCCCAGAGACACTCTTTGAGTGCAGTTGTTTCTCCTGATATCCACACTAGTCTTTGGGGGAGTGTTGATAAGTTGGCCTTATGTAGATCTGGTGATAGAAGTTCTCACTGCCATAAGCTCCTGAGTACAGTAGCTCTGTCATGGCTGGAGTGTGTTGGCCAGAGAATTACCTCACCCTAGCTTTAGGCTCTTAGGATCTTACTGCTTCTTCTTCAGCAAGGTTCCCTGAACCTTGAGGTGGGGAAAGGTTTTGATAACTTGATTAGCTCTGAGTATTCGACGGTTGCTGATATTCTACACTCTGATCAGTTGTGGTTTTCTGCTCCACTAGTCTTCCATTGTAATAAGGTGCATCTTGTTTGAACTCTGAGAGCTTTTCTTAACAGTTCTTCGTAGTTTGTGGGCGTTATAGAAGTTTCCCTTTGAGTGTGTCGTTTGGAGGGTTTAATGCTAGGATCCACTTATAAGGGAAAACATGTGGCATCTGTGTTTCTGTGTCTGGGATTTTTTGCTCAGTATAATTTCTTCTGATTCCATCCATTTTCACAAATTTTATTAATTCATTTTTCTTACAGCTGAATAGTGTTCCATCATATATATGTCCCACATTTTCATTATCCATTCATCTACTGTTGGACATCAAGGCATATCTTATATTTTAAAAGTAGCTAATAGCGTATAGATTCAGGTATTGCCTTTGACATTTCATACTATTTTACCCTTTTGTCGTTTGAATAGGCCCTTTACGTACCCAAATGCTTTTGCTCCATCCTCTTTTCTTTAACAACTCAAATATTACATCTTCCAAGAGTCATTTCTGAACCTCTAGTTGGGCTTGGGGGCTTTCATCAATTCCCTTCCACTATGTGGTCCACTTAGTGTCTCATAACGAAGTGTAAACAATGAATATATGATATCATAGCCTCTATTTACTTGTCTTCACTGTGTTTCTGTTTACTGGGCATGCACATCTATACATGAGGGACCCTTTCATTCAAATGATTCATATTTGTGTTCCCAGAGTCCAGTCAGAACTCCGCATTGAACATGGAAAGTGTTAAATAACAGTATAATAACAAAACTCATAAGAAAAAATTCCTTATCTTCAAACAGCTAGGGCTGGACCTCATCCAGAGGCAATACAATACATGTCAGAATTCCCCAAAGTGCTGAGGCCAAGGGCTGACAGATAAAGTTGTGTCACCTTTAATGTTCCTGGCCTATCAGTTACTCAAGTCTCTGCCTCGGGTGATTCAGCTGGGGGCAGGGGGAGAAAGCACCGTGCGGGTGATTTACAAAGGGCTCTCTGCTGGCAGGGGTATGAGCTTTGCCAAACATCAGAAAACTAATAGATAGGATCTCATAAAACGTTAAGAGTATGAAGAAGTTTTCATTAAGAATAGCTTAGAGGAAAATTTGGTCATTGTCAAGACTTACAGGAAAGAATCAAGACAGAAATGTCAGGTAAGCCAAGGCTGACAGCACCAGTGTACTGCTTGGACAGGTTTGGAAGAACCCATCATTGAAAGCCTACTTTTCCTTTTCAAATTTCACTGACTTAATACATGCAAGTGAGTTAAAACAAGGAAGCTTTTAAAAAGTACATGAATGCTAAGTGACTAAGTAGCACACATTGCTTTGATATGCATGTCATATTCATTAACAGAATACTGTCATAAAACAAGCTCTGTGGGAATTGTGATAAAGAAGTTTTCATGGCAGATATGTATACTTGCACAAGAATTGCATGGAATCTGTCTCAACATCTCACCATGAAAGCAGGAAGATCTCAAAAAGATCTACACCTGTCTGAGAGACTGATTAGGACTAATGTTGATGTGTATGAAAAGCAGGATGTTTCCCTCAATGATATACACACTGATCTATGATACTTGCTGGAGCATGAAGCACGTCAGGCATATGTCATCAAAGACAAACTAGATGAAACACAGTGGATTATACAAGTGAAAAGATTTGAAAATAGGAAGGAGTCTGGCACTGGATGTAAAGGATTGTAAGGGGGAAAGGAAGGGGAATAAAGGGTGAAAATTGAATTGAAAATGTTATGAATTCACTATATTCATGTATGCATCATTAAAAAATAAAGGAATGGAAAAAAACAAGCTCTGTGGGTTTTGAATGAATACTCTTGCTAACAGCAAAAGATAACATTCTTGGGAAACTTTCTAAGATATTTTAGTTTATGTTTCAGAAATTAATATGAATTAAAATGAGACGTCTTTATCTAAAGGGAGTCACATACCTTTGGAAGTATGTGTGTGTGTGTGTGTGTGTGTGTGTGTGTGTGTGTGTGTGTGTGTGTGTATGAAGTGGTATGGAAATATGTTCCTTTGTTTGTAATCATTCTGTAGCACAGTTCCTTTGGATTCTTGTATTATCCTTGTGGTTAGATACCCAGAAGAGCACAGAAATCCTAATCCTTCTGGAAAACGAGCATGGTGGGAAAGGGACTGGTAAAGTTAGCAGAAAAGCAGTCTAAATGAAAAGCACTTCCAAAGAGCAGACTGATAGAGAAGCCAAGAACTAAGAAGGATAATTTGCTACAGACATCCTTAAAGTGAGAGGGCTGCATTAGAGAGATGACTGAAAAGATGATTCCTCATATTCTTGTTATCTTGCTTTTCTGGACAATTACAATAGGTTGCTGTCCCTCTGAAGCCAATGTTCTTGCTTTCCTTGCTTGCCAGGGAAGTACAATTATTGCCGGGAAAGTACAAATTATATATTTGTAGAGGCTTGAAAACAGGTTGCTTGGTAGACATAGATTTAAACCATTGTTAGTTTCATCTATGTCCATCAGGCATAGAACCACACATTTTATAAATGCTGGCTTCTGAATGCTGCCCCTTGGACGTGGCCTCTGCTGTGTCTTTTCTGCTTCTCTCTCCCACTCCACTCTTAGTTCTGTAGCTTTGGGAAGAAGTGATCTTGTGCCCTCTTATGTACAAACCTGCATTGTCTGTTTGTTTGTGCTTGTTTACTACAATGCTTATCTTGCAAGAGAGAGTTTTTCTTCATGGAAATAGAAGTGTGAATCCTGGCACATCCTTTGGCTTCCCTGAAGAAGATGGGCATTTGTCTGTGGCTCCGTGGTCTCTGCACTTGGACAAGGTGATGCTAGTGAGGCCCGAGGGCCCCAGCGAGTGGCACCAACCAGACGGGAGAAGGAGCCTTTTTATCTTGACTTCCCACAATTGTGACATCAGCCTTTGATTTTTCAACAGTCTTTCTTCAAGTTTCTACATTCACTTGGTCCAGATTTGCTCACTTTTCAAAGACGGAGTTGAACCACTTTTGTTGAGCCTTGTTGACTGATCTTGTTATCCTTTAGTGCCAAAGACAGTGCTGCTTACACTTTTAGTGTAGTGAGTTGTATCGGTTGATATTGTACTTTAAAGGGAAGAAATTTGAAGTAGAAGGGAAATTTGTTGGAAAGAAAAGGGATTTAATGCCAGGGGAAGTAGATTAGAGTGCATTGTTATCAAGTACATTATATATGTATGAAACTGTGAAAGAATAAATTACAAAAAGAAATTCAAATATTTCATTTAAATAGCCACAGTCTCATTCAAAGTAAATGGCATAGAGAAAGTGGCATTGCTTTTATAGTTTTGTAAATCTCTTTGATGTCCGGAAGAACAGAGAAGACCTGGTACTTACGTCTTCACTTCATTGAATCTACTGTATTATGTTGCTTGGATTATGTTGCATGTGGATATGTCCTTAAGCACACCGTAGAAGGAAAAGGGAAGGCACATTAGTAAACTTTTCAGATAGTTGTGGATATTCTCCACTGGCATCCCACCAATAGTTAAGAAATATTAGCTTCTTAAACGTTCGTGACAGTGTAGGATTTTTTTTTCTATACTAGTAAACATTTTATTATCTTCTCTTAAAATCCATTTGTCTCTCTTAAATTTTGGTAGTGTTTTTTTATTTTGCAAAATTATACATTGATTATTTAAACTACAGATCATACTACTTTATCTGTCTGCTTCTATGTCTCTCTGTAACTCTCTCTCTCTCTCTCTCTTTCTCTCTCTCTCACACACACACACACGCACACACACACCTCACAGCAAGTCAGCACCAGTATGAACCTGAGTGTGCTAGTGCATGCTGATAAACGCACCACTGGGGAGACTAAGAGTGAGACCACATCTTCAAGAACAAGCAAACAGACAAACAGAAAACCCTACCACTTTCAGCTTAAGTCTTACTGTTGCTAGTTGTAATGGACACCTAGGAGTTGAGCCTCCAGACACTCCTGAAGATATTTTCTAGGTTAAGATTAGCCTCTGAGAATACCTGTAAGAAATTACTTTGAATATGTTAGGTGATATAGGAAGATCTACCTGCTTCGGGTGACACCATTCTCTGGTACTCGGATCGTTTTCCACTTGCTATATGTCCAACTGCTTCAAGCTTCTGCTGCCTTGGCTTCCCCAACATGGTGAACCCCACTTTGTATACTGAACAGAAATAAACCCTCTCCCTCTTAAGTTGCTTTTGTGGATAATTTGTCATAGTAACAGAAGTCACACTAAAATAGAAGCTGTCAAACTCAAGAGTGACAGCTTATGTTTATCTGACTCCTGTTTTTCACTTTTTAATCTAATTTTATCATTGTTACCTCAAGTGTCAACTGTTCTCCCTGAAATAACAGAATTAATTCATTTTTGAGGCGATGTCTGTCTGGAGACATACCCATACATGAGTGACTATTGTTTGCCTAGGAATAAAAATCATTATACGACAAATGCTATATTTATACATTAAACAATAGCTTAGCTCAAGAAAGATCATAAAGTGGTTTTCTTTCCTCTTTAGCTAATCACTCCATTATAGCTGACTTAGTCCATAGATACGTCTCCATTTGTTACGAATAATATTTTTTTAAAATTATGTACAGGATTTAAGTGTAATAATATTATATTAGACCCTTTGATTGCTTTATCAAAAATGGTACTAGACTTGGGTGTGACATACACCTTTCATCCAAGCATTTGGGAGACTGGAGAAAAAGACCATGAGTTTGAGGCTAGTCTGGGCTACATAGCTAGACCCTGCCTTATAAACAGTATAAGTATAAGCAGATTTTAAAAGCCATAAGCATCATAAGAAATGGACAGTTGCTGGGGAAGGTCACTCAGGCCACGCTGAAGCACAAGAGCTTTCAGCCCCTGCTGCTTTTGTCCTACAAGTAAGTAAGCACAGTTAAAAGGAACAGCATTAATAATTAATGATGGCAAATGGTTTTCACTGTTTCTGACTCCTGCAAGGATCTCTGGAAGCTTTAGGGTCTAGGAACTACATCTTGAGAGCCACTGCCTTGAAGGGGTCTCTGGGTGTAGAGTTCAAATCTTGTCTTCCACTTTTACTGGCCATTGAACAATCTACCAACTAGAAAAAGGATGTTTCCTTTATCTTTATTGCCAACGATTTTTCCAGTACCAAGGCATTGTTGATTGCTGTGGTTCTGTTGCTTGGACTCAATATCGCCATGTACACACATGTGAAGTCACAAAAGGAAATGTATGCTTTAGCTTATGAACAGTGACTGAATGGTTATATGTCTTAGCTTCTGTTTCCATTGCTGTGACCCAAATGTAGGGGAATGAGGAATTTTATTTTAGCTTATGATTCCAGGTAACAGCTGATCAGTATGGCAAATGAGTGGCAGCAACATAAGGAAGTGAAGGAACTGATGAGACAACGGCCAAGGACCAGGGCTTACTCTCTGGTTTGCCAGACTGCCAAATAATTCTCTTCCCAGCTTATGCGTCTGCTCAAAGAATAATTCCATCAAGCACGAGCTGGTTCTTCCCACATCGATATTAGATATTCTCCTATGGGCCATCTAAAGTCTTACGCCATAAATACCCACAGGGAGGCAGTTTTGCTTGCTGAATGCTATTCTCCAAGCTGTTGAAAATGGCAACAAACTCCTACTCTGCGTATGTTTCTGTGTATTCAGGCCATACTAGCTGACTCTTCCTCTCTCATTTAAGCCTAAATCAGGAAAAATGAAAGATGTCCAGCTGAGATGGACTTTCTGGTTGACTCTAAACTTCCTTGAAGCAAGCACACAGCCCATGGTTTTGTTTGTACTCTACCTACATGATGCATCCTCCCAAAGCTGTCTACTCCTGGCCCATGCTAAAAGCCATGTGCAGGGTTATCCAGCTGGTATGAATAAACAACCATTCAGGGCCTTTGGCTTTCTGTGAGTGTGAGTCAGGGAAGAGTCCTTGCTGGAGTGTTAAGAAAGATAAACAGACGGCAGCTTTCTGAAGCTTGTTTCTGGAAACCTCACAGGGAGAGAACAGACACCTATTGTTCAAAGACTGTGCAGTATTACATTTGGATGGGAAATGCATGCTTAATAAAGACTCAACGTCTACATGGATCAGAAGTTGAAAATGCTCGTCTCTACACTGAAATTAAACCAGAGGAGACAGCATGATTTCCTGAGTGAAAAGACATAGAGAATAGGAACAAGTAAACAGGGGTCAATGTCAAGGCTTTGCCACATTTGATCAGATCGGAATTTCTCATAAGAAAAACAAAATAAGTCACTGGAGAAAGCTGATTTTCCTGTAATAGACTTGCCCATATCCCTGAAAGGAAAAACACACTGAAGAAACACTTTGCCAAAAGCAAACCTGTAACTGTATCCCTGATGGCAGGGCCTATTCTAACAATACAAGGTAGAATATAGAATTACATAAGATTTCTTAGTCTGCTAATGAAACCTCTAAGAACAATACTTTCCTATGGAAGTTTGTTTGAATTCTTCATCTTTTCAAAGGCACTTGAGAAAATGACTTGACCTACAATTACCTCTACAGGAAAGGAAGACGGCTATCTGCTATTGAGTCTACACATCGAAGATATAAGTCAAATCATCTTACTAAAGAACTATGGATCTGTTCTCAGTACCAGCACAACCTGTTGCTCCAAGCTCTGCTTGGATTAACACGTTTACTAACACTATTCCAGGGGGAGGTTTGTGTCTGTTTCATGTCCTGTGTCCTATAAAAACGTGGTTATGTCTGTATCATTGTTGATGTTGTAGAGAAAAACTTCTGTGTTAGAGGCAAGATTTGAACAACAGAAGCTGTTAGAGGAGAGGAAAAAAAAATATATGAAGAAGTAACTTTTCAAATTCGGCCTGTCCAATATCATAAATGTAATTTATTCTTCCATAGAAAGATCCTGTTTCTTATCAAGGCTCAGCAAATTTTTTGTTCAAGAAGCACATTTTCTCCCTTCATTTTGAAGTTTGTGGCTTCAGAGAGAGTCACCTCAAACAAATGTAGCATCCACTATGGTGACCATAGATAGAACATTCAATAATGTTAAATCAAAATGCTCTTAAATCTGAATGTCTATTTTTATTATTAATCAAATAATATCATTCCATAGAATGCCCATGTGTACTCTAAAAAGTACTTGCTTTGATAGTTCACTGGTATTCAGTACTATAAGAACCGTAAGTTTATGTTTCCAATGTTTTCATCTTGAAAATATAAAAATATATATCAATATGTCAAGGTAAGAAAATAAAGTTTATTTTCTTTTACAGAGTGTTAGATTGATTTATAACTTAAATATTAAGACATCTGGTATGTTGGCCTTTGGCTTTACTCTTTTATTGAGCCCTGCAGTCTTGGTCTCAGGTTTGTCCTGTTGCATTCAAATCATTAGAGTTGAGTATTTTGGCTTACCAGGACTCATATTTCAGCAGGAGACTGTGTTCTCCTAATCTAGCAATGTTTTCCTTATTCATCCAGAAAATACTCTTAGATGCTCTATGATGTGGTTTCCTTTCCAGAGCAGATGATGATTTTGTGGGGGAAAACCAGTCATTCTTATGTTCTGATTCTTATGAAGTTTTGTTTTTGTCATTTCTGTTCTGTAACTTGTGATATGAAGTGTGTGCAGAATAAATGCTGGTCCTTGGATCACAGGAACTAGGATCCTTAGAAGCAAGGGATTAACAGCCACAGTAGTGTTCCTATACTTAAGGGGAACATAAGAAAGGGCTCTAGGCAATGCCACTGAGTCCTTACACCTCATCAGAGAAGAGGACCCAGAAGGAAGTTTGACATTCACACTAAAGGATGCTCCGGGGGGGGGGGGGGGAAGAAGGGGGGGGGAGGAAAAGAAGGGGAAAAGGGGAGAGGAAGCAAGGGAGTCCGGAGAGGGGTGGAGGGAAGGGGACTGGGGTACCTATTAAGTTTGTATGAGTGGAAAAAATAAATAATTTTTTAAAAAAAGAATAAATGCTGGTCTTGAGTAGCAAAAGGTTCAGGGGACATGCTCACATTTGAAGTTTTTTTAAATCAAATACTACACTTAGTAATAACTCCACCCTCTTACTGAGCAACAACTCTGGAAATATTGTTCAATTGTTTTATGGCTTGCATGTAGGGATAATAATATAGGCTATAAAATAAGTCTGTTTACCTGACTACACATAGCATTTACAAAAGTGTACATTAAACATTTATCTCTACAATGAATTTACCTCTATAAAGAAGCTAAGGTAAGAGGTATGGCTCAGTGGTTAAAGCACTTGCTGTGCAAGTACAAGAACCAAAGTTCAAATCCTTAGAACTCATGTAAATGTTATGTGGGCATGGCAGTCTGCTTTAGAAGCAAGTCGGCTAATAAGGCTAGCCATATAGGAAAACTCTGGGTTTAAGACAACCTGTCTCAAGGAATAAGAAGGAGAAGTAATCAAGGATTATTCTTGATATACAACCTCAGGCACACACATATGCACACACATGTGTATGCATATTGCATATATATGTACATGTATGCATGTTCATGCACATATATAATGAAAAAAACTAAGATGAGATAAGAAATAAATAACAAAATTTCATGTCTGCACTGGGAGCGAACATTGTGCCTAGAAAATATTTTTGTATAATATTAAGTAAAAGTCATTTATTATGGCAAATGGCCAAAAATAGAGAGAAGATGGTGGTTTGTCTCAACAGTAAATGCCACAGATGGGACTTTCCACTGAGTGAGAATTGTTTTATGGGTTGCATGTGGGGATAATAATATAGGATATAAATAAGTCTGTCTACTGACTACACATAGCATTTACAAAACAGTTAAGACTGAATCTCTGCTCCTCGCTGCTCCTTCCATGAGACTCATGACCTGGGAATGAGCCATCCAAGGGGCATGTGAGACATGTCCACTAACAGAGGACCTGATGCAGGTTCCTGGAGGAGGCCCCGGTTCTTTGTCCTTTGACATGTGTAAGACCCTTTAGACCTGTCTTACTTCTCATATTTATTCTTAATTACTTCTTAGCTGGTTTTTGGCAAAACAAAACAAAAAACCCCACAAAACTTAGGCCTTGTCTTCTAAGGAAAAAATAAGGAATCAAATAGAACTTTCAGTTCCAGCTCAATCAGGCTGGCCTTTAAGCGTTCACTTCGAGAACATCAAGGCTAAGCACTCTTTGATTCTGTTAATAGAGTGTGGAGATTTAGGATGAGCCATTTGGATAATAACATCCAAGCATTAAGAAGCAATGTAACATTTGACTTTCTAAAATATGCCTGGGTTTTCATGAAAGAATTGCGTGAAACATGGTATGTCAGTAAAATGATGAAGTCTGGGTTTTGATGGACTCAGCGTTGTAGTTACTCATAACTCCTAGCATCCATGACTTTTGAAAAGTGGCTTAATTATATTTTAAGAAAAAACTGTCAGTTTATATTATGGAGAGATAATTATGGCTATTTTCCATTAAATGTTGCAAAACCCAGCTATTACCATTCAAGATGTAGTCATCTACACAAGGGTAAGGCCATCACTCAGCTTTGTGATAATTTTGCCATTTCTTTTATTTAGTTCATAAAAAAACTTTGGATTAAATAACCCATTAAATAAATAAACAACGGATTTTTCTCCATACAAAGTTGGAATCAATGACTGGGATGTAGCTCTATCGTAACTCTATTGGTGAAGTGTCTGCCTAGCACACTGGAAGTCCAGAATCTACTTCCAGCTCAGAGATGGCTATGCTCCCACTGAAACCTGTCTTCAAGAAAAGTCAAAGGAGTTTTGAGTATAAGGACACTATTCCCACTTTCAGGAACCCCATCTTTAAAGCCCAATAATCAACCAAAGACTCTACCATACAACTCCTTTGTGCTGTGGATTTTATTTCAATTTATTAATTTTGGGGGAAATGCATTCCGTTCATAGAAATGGTGAAAATCATTTTGTCTAAGTTCTATATCACCTGGGCCATTTTATACAGCCCTTTATTTTTTTATTTCTCAAATGCACATGTCTTTCTTCATCATGAGTTTGCTTAGTACTTTCTGGAGTTTTTTTCCCCAGCATAGCTTGCTTTTCATTTCCAGGGTTTCTCTGTTTCTAATGTCTTTTGCTGATGAAAATCCGGGTGGTAAGTTTTTATATATTTGACTCGAGCCCTTCTGTCAAATCAAAAACCTCGATTCCTTGTCCTTTCACATCTCTTGCTAGATGCATGTGAACATGTGTGTGAGTGCTTGTAACGACCACTCTTTTTATTTATTTATTTATTTATTTATTTATTTATTTATTTTTTATTTCAGCTCATACAAACTTATTAGGTACACCAGTTCCCTCCCTCCCTCCTCCTCCCCCCATACCCCCTACTCCCCCTCCCCACCCCTCTCCCTCCCCATCCCCCAGTGCCTCCCACCCCAGTTCCCAGAGAGTCCTTTCTTGTGCATGTCTGATTTTCCTCTGGGCCCTCCTCTCTGATAACGTACAAGGACCCAGTGGCCTTTCCCTGAACCCTTTCCCGTGTTCCCCTTAGGTATAGGAACACTGCTGTGGCTGCCAATCCTTTGCCTCCAAGGATCTTGGTGCCTTTAGCAGATGCTAGACTTTGTGAGGTCAACAGTGTGTTGGACAATGCGCAGGGCATGCAAAGTCCAATATGACCACTCTTCCATCTCGATATTAAGGACAAGGTATCTCAGACAGGCTCAGAGCTTACCAATAGGGCTATTCAACCTCCTGTCTTTGACTTCTGATGCTGGAATTACAGGAGGATTGCCTCTCCATCTGGCATTTTATATACTTTGTGTAGGATCTGGGGATCCAACGCTACTCTTTTTACTTTGGGAAGCAAACACTTGAACTCTCCCCTCTCCACTTTTCCCTTCCTTTCCCTTCCTTTCCCTTCCCATTCCCTTTTCTTCAGAGTTTTATGTGTGTGTAGGTTTTAGCCCAGACCATAGACACCACTCACTTAAAATTTTCAGTATCAGACCTATTGCTTGGGAAGAACCTCAGACAAGTGATTCTTGTCACATCTCAAGATATATTCCCCAGAGGCTCACGTTTGTACGTCTTAATTATCCATCAGATCATTTATGAATGAGAAATAAGTTGTATGTGTTTAGTTTTCAAGCCAAATGTCACACACAGGGGCATTTTATAAGTAAAATTTGGCTCAAAGGAATTCTTTGGCCAGTGTCATACTTAGATACAGGTGTTAACTTGATGGGCACATTTGTTGATAATTGGTAGTTGAGTTAAGCCCAAAGTGAACATGCAGCAGATTGTCTAGATAGAACCCATGGTGGGTGGAATTAAGCCCTGGACAGAAGAATGAAATACAGAGAGCTGGTTGAGGAAGTTGGCATCCTTGTAAGGATAGTCTGTGCCTCTCTCAGCTGTTATGTAGATAGAGATGGCGTGGTCAGTTCCCTTGACCCTGGCGTTGGTTGGTGTGAACTCTCCTGTCAAGCTAGATAAGAACTGTAACTGGACTATTGTAAGAAAATAAACCCCTTAAGCTGTTTGATGGTGGTTTTATCTTCAGCTATGTAGGCTAACTGCAACAGCCAGTCAGTCTAGTTTCAAAGCCTAAGCAATCCCATAGGTTGCATCACGAGCCTGATGCAGCGCATTCTTCCTTTGTTCAGAGCCTTTAGATAGGCTGAGTGGATTCTAATTGCTGATGCAAGTCCCAGGATAAACAGCATCATAGATTGTACTGTGGGTATCCAATAGGAAATTAATTATCACTGACATAAACTGCTAAAGTGATTAATCTCAAAAATAATGGAAGTTCGCAGAGTGCCAAGATTGCATGAACTAAAGATGAATCATACAGAGCTTACAGTTTAGAAAAACTTGTAATCTAGTAGAATAGGTTGGTAAACTACAGATAAGAGATGAATACTCTGCATGTGTTGATAAAGTTTTATTGGAACCCAGCTGAAGTTCATTTGTGTATTATCTAACGTCATTTTTTGCATAGCTCTGCACAGTTGAATTGCTGCACCCAAAGCCATGGGAACTATTTACTGTCTAGGCTTTGCAGAAAAATATTGTCAATATTATTCTGTAAAAGATCGAAGAATTTAAAAGTAACATTTTCCGTGAGATTTCCATATGAAAAAAATAAATCCCTTATCAAGAACAATGCAATATTTTCCATTTCATCAGTCTGATAGGGAGCTTTGAAAGGATTCAGGGAATGGTTCATTTTGAAATCTTGGTAAAAGGAAAATATTTTGGTCATAATAAAAAGATACTTTGTGCTTTATGCTTTCTGATCTGAAACAAATGTAATCATCCTGAGCAGAGCAAAGATGTGTGACTGGAGAGTGTCACTATCATCACACACACACACACACACACACACACACACACACACACACACACACAAAATGGCAATGCTCAACAAATCATCAGGATATTAGATCAGAGGTTCCCAAGGGGGCTGCTTATGCCTGGGTGTGATCCAGCAGCAGCATCTGCTTGGCCTCAGTGCCTAATGCTCAGTTTTTGAGTCAAAATTTGTGAAATTAATTTAATTTCGCAATAAATCTTGGCACCCCAATTCTGTTAGAGAAGTCACATTTGATAGCACTGGAGCTCCACTTCTGAGTCACGGTAGGCCACTGGAGATCACTTTCTTCCTTCTGCAGGCTGATGTGCTCCAAGTCATCCCAAGTACCACTGGCAGGCCTGTGTTACCTGACTCTGAGGTCCCAGTCACTGTTTCCCATATATTTACAGGTATTTTGCTGGAAAAAAAATAACTTTTACTGGGACTGAGGAAATGGCTCAGTCAGTAAAGTTCTTGCCACACAAGCATGTGGGCCTGAGTTTAGATCCCAGATCCCACTGTAAAGTCTGGTGTTGTGGTATCTCTTAGGGAGACACAAAGATCCCTAAGACTTGCTGACCAGACGGTCAAACCAATTGGTGAAGCTCAGGCTTGTAGATCCTATCTCAAAAAATAAGGTGTGTATTACTGAAGATGCAACACAAATGGATCACAGAACATGGGCAAAATATATCAACTAGAAGTGGTCTGAGGACTTTCTCCTTGCTGGACAGCATACACAGTACCAAGGAACACTGTAGAAGCAACTGAGGGAGAGAAATAGTCACAAGTCCCATCAACAGCCTAAGATCTGTAAGTTACAATATAAATCACCATGGCAACAGGTATCCACCAGTGTAATAGTCGCATGAGTACTAAGGAGAAAACACACAGTTTTCTGATGAGATTTGAGACTTGCTTGTCAGAATGGTACACATCTTTGTTACTATAAAATAGAACAAGAGACTAAAAAAGAGAAGGAAATAGATCGATAGGGAAGACGGCCAAGAAACCTGTAGATAGGAAGACAGTACATCAAAGTGCTTTGTAGGTAGCTGTTATTATACCCATAAAATGGGAACTTTAGTGAAAATCTTTGGGTTTACAACTGGATGAGTAAAGGGAAATGCACCTATCAGTTGGGTGGCCTGAAGAGAGGTAAGTTGATGTACCTCAGAGGCCTGAGCCTCTGTCCACAGGAGTAGAATAACCAGAATGAACCCTGGAGTCCATAGAAGTATACAGGTGGAAAGAGGGAGTGGGAGGGAATGGTAAAGGGAAGGAAAGAGAGGGAAGGGATGGGGAAAGGAGAGAAGCTGAGACAAATACTCAGTATGCTTGTAAAAGTAGGAAAAAAAGCCCTGTAGAATTGTGTTTGGGAATAAAAAAATAAGGTGTGGAGGAAGATACTAGATATTGATCTCTGGCCTCCACCTATAAATACGCATGCAAATATGCACTTAAATAAACACATGCATACTTACTCTCACACAAAAATTACTATAAACAAACAGTTTTCATAGCCATCCTTTTAAAAGTAGGATTATAAAAAGATCAACAAAGATTATGCTTTTACTGAGTTTTCCTTCATATTTAACATAAAAGTACAGGACGTACATTTCCCAGCCTCTTTTCTCATGCATTTTCTTTGTAGTCCCTTCAGATATGACAGTTGAAACCAATGCCTTATACCCTTAAAAAAGAGCAGAGCTGAACTGTGGATGTAATTCAGTGGTACAGCAGTTGCTTACTATGTATATAGTCCTTAGTTTGATCCCTAATATGGGAAGTTAAAAAAAAATGAAGAGCTGAAATGACCTGAAGAAACTGACTTCCAAAAAGGTGTGAGCTGCCATGGGAAGTGCTTGAAGACAGATTATGAACCCTGTGGAGTGGCACAGGCCTGTAATGCCAGCACAGCGGGGGGACGAGGCAGAAGTAGCGAAAATTCATGACCAGCAGGTCTAAATAAGGAGATATTAGCTGTCCTGGACTACAGTTGAAACCATGTATTAAGAAAGAGGAAGGAAGGAAGGAAGGAAAGAAAGGAGGAAGGAAGGAAGGAAGGAAGGAAGGAAGGAAGGGAGGCAGGGAGGGAGGGAGGGAGGGAGGGAGGAAGGAAAAGAGGGAGGAAGGAAGGAAGGAAGGAAGGAAGAAAGGAAGGAGGGAGGGAGGGAAGGAAGAAAGGAAGGAAGGGAGGAAGGACGAGGAGAGAGAGAAAGGAAGGAAGGAAGAAGGAAGGAAGGAAGGAAGGAAAGAGAAAAGAGAGGAAAGAAAGGAAGGAAAACAGAAAGGAAGATAGAAAAAAGAAGAAATGGACAAACTACTATATTTGAAAAAAAAGCTTTACAACATTTTTGAGACAGAGTGTTATGTATTGCAGCTGACCCTGAACTGTTCCTCCCATCTGCACCTGCTGAATTCTGGAGCTACAAATGTGCCGCCATACTCACTTGATGCTGCAGCACTGAAGACCCGCCCCAAGGCTTTGTGCACACCAGGCAAGCACATACCAGCTGAGCTACCCCAGCCCAGTAACTCTTTGTACTTCCATGACAGAGACAGAGAGTGGCACGTGCGTGTTGTTCGTACACATATTTGGAGGGGCGCTCCAAGTTGAGAGGTGAAAGCACATCATCAGACAGGCTCAGCGACCTGGGCTGCTGGGAGGGACTTGGGAATGCAGACCACCTAAACCTTTACTTTACAGATGAAGCCTGCTGCAGGCACACCCCAGCTCTAAATGCAGCTCGAGCATTTTCAAGAACGGGAGAAACCATTCTCCTGAAATAGCTGAGCAACCCGTAGGAAACTGTTGGGCATCTTCCTCCATCGCAGCATAGTTTCTAGCTGGTGGGCACCCACAACAGTTTCCTTGCTGGAGAACCGTGGCATCTGTTCAGTTTTCCTAACTGCCAGGAGAGGCCGCCTGCTGTGGCCAGCTCTCCTTGGCCCGCATCTGTCTTCTTTTCCTGTGGAAATAAAATACAAGAGCAGGAGAAAGGACATATTTGGTAATGTTACACTCCTCAGCTTCCTCCTTGGGGCCGTCTCAGCTGCAAAATGTCAAGGGGAAAAAAAATATGCCTCCAACTTGGACCGAATTCCAGACAGACCCCGATGCCTGCAAAGCTGTCAGAGGGAGCCAAGTCCAAGAAAGCCGAACATGAAGAAGGTTCATTATTCGACTTCAAGAGAGGCTCAAATAATCAGACACTCTGGTATTTACGATTTTCCCCTTTTCAGATGGTCTGTAGTTCACTACCTTCCCCTCCCTTTACCACTGATTCTAAGCCTTCTTTTAAATTAAACCTCAACAGTTATAAAAAGATTCTCACATTGCTTGCAAGCCGCAAGCACTACCAGGAGACACTTTGTTAATACAGGCTGTTTGGGGTTGGAGAACGGCCCCTCCTTTTGATGATTAGTCTGGGTGGGCAGGCCAGGAAGTCAGACGCACCTCACCTTTACCACACCATCAGCCCTCATCTGGCTCTCCAGTCCGTGCCAAGCCTTCCTGCCATCCACGGCATGAACTATGACGGTCTTTACTGAAAAGCATCTCTTTACTTCCATGGACTTCCATGCCTATTTTGGCTTTGCTTTGCATAAGGGGGTAGGGTGGGCATCGTCTCCTCTGTACCCTGATCCTGTACCACCAAGACTGTTTTATGAGGCTGTGTTGGGGGGGGTGTGATCTTCATCTGTCTTCTGGCACGAAGCATGTTTTTCTCTTTTAATCCTTTGCCACAGGTTGGCAGAAAGGAAAGGAAGCTGCTTATGATCCGAATCTTATTAAATTGCTACACACACATGTTCCCTCCTGTTTCTTGCCCTTTCATTTCTAAACACCGAGGGATTTGTTTGTCCTTGGTCACCTCAGTCCCTATTTGGATTCTTCAAGAGCGTGAAAGCTTCCAAAGATCAGTTTTAGCAACGGGTGGAAGTGGCCACATGAGGAATGAGCTGTCCAGACCCTCATAAAGGGTCTTCTTTTTTCACTTTTCCTGCGCTGCCCAGCATCTCTTTGCTGGTTTTGCCACTCAACGGTTTCAGGTCTGTGCTACTTCCATGGCGATCGACCGTTAGGTCATAAACATTACATGTGGCATCACCAAATGAGTCAGTGGGGAGGAAGCTGGCTGGAAATATAGCCAAGAGTCTCTGTTGACAGATGGATGCCTTCTTAATCATAGCCTGCAGGGAGGGGGAGTCCTGCCCCGCCCCACCCTGACACTGATTCACAAATTTGGACCAGGCTTTGCGGAGGAGGCTAGGGAAACCCATCGACAGGAACACCACATTTCCCTCCTCTATGCTTCTTGGGCACCCATACCTCTAAGAAGAGGCAGATGTGAGCAAGGGAGAATCTTTCTCATGAGTTTTTGTATGTAGCAAAGTAAACCTGCTTTCCTACAAGTTCCTTCGGAAACAAACATTAACCAAGTTTATACTGCTGGCCTCGGCTACTGCTAAGTGCATTCAATTTTTATGATGCGTCTTTCTATTTTCTCTACATCCTTATCTATAAAATGGGTAAAAATAAAAAAAGGAAAGGAAGGAGTACTACTAGGTAATATTTTTACAGCCATCTCTAAACGCCTGTGTGGAGTTGCTTTCAAGATTCCCCACTAATAAGAAAATGCATATGTGTGTATGGGGGGATGGTTTTATTTAAGTCCCTTACAGGAAGCAATCACATTCAATACATCCTATGCACACAATTTTATATATCATAACCTCTAGAATGGCAAGTGTTGAAAATAGTTGTTGTACTATATATTTTAACCAATTGATGACAAAAATCTCTCTACATATATACAATATAGGCAAAATTGTGTTCTCAAACATTTCCAATTCAGAGTTTATAGACTCCACCATGGTAGAACTAGCAGATAAAAGAAAGCTAAGTCTATATTCCATTCTCTCATGTACCCTATCTCCATTAAGTGTGGGGAATTACTGGAAACATTGCTCCTGGAAACATCCCTTTCATCGGACATTCAAAACACAATCCTTCTAGCCCATGTTTCATTTCAGAAGTGTTAGTTTCCGATTTCTAAATTTGGAGAGTAGTGTGTTAGGAGTTGCACTAGAATCTAAGGGGGCTGGTCATCAGGAGAAATAATGTCCTGTCCTGTGACCACTATTGTGAGCTGCTTAGTATTCCTGCCAGCCTGTTGGCCAACCTTTATCACGCAGGCATTTTAGACCTGAAAGAACATTCCTTCAGGATCTGGGTCTATCATTTCACTGGAATGCAGTGTAAAACCACAGAAACTCTAGTACAAACAAATTTACTGTGGCTCAGGCTAAGAAAAGATAGCTCTAAGGAGGTTTGCCCCGCCAGTGTGCCCACTTAACTGAGGCTGGAATAAAGGGAAATTATTTGAAAATCCAGCAGGGAGACTCAGGCCAGACACCAAGGAAGAGCTCTTGACATTAAAAATTTAAAAAAATCATGAAGGTTAGTTATTGGGAAGAGTCAGGTTACGTTGAAAGAGAATGCTTAAGTGATTCAAATGCAGTCTTGAGATAGGCCAAGTTTCTTCAAGACTCAAGGTTCTTTAACTAGTCAAAAAAAAAGTGTGTATTATTCTGCTATTAATATTTTTTTGTCCATAGCCAAAGAAGGTGGCTTGTCAGTAAAAGGTTTGCGAGTTTGATCCCCAGAACCCTTCAGCTGAGCATGGTGGAACACACTTGTAATCCCACTACCAAGGATATGGAGATAGGTGCTTCCTGGGACTTGCTGCCCAACCAACCTGGCTACTTCAGGAAGTCCATGCACACGGAAGACCCTCTTTGGCCTTCAGGAAAAAAGTATGCCTGATACTGGGGAGATAGCTTATAACACTTGTGCAAAAATAAGAACCCCAAGTTCAACTCTCCAGCAACTACTTAAAAAGATGAGGCCACATGTACCTGTAGCCCCAATACTAGGGGACAGCAGAGAAGAGATCTGCTGAGGCTTGCTGACTAACAGCACAGATCCAAGTTCAGTGATAGACCCTGTCTCAAAGGAGTAAGGCAGAGAATGACAGAGTAGTACACAATCAACCTCCTCCTCTGGCCTCTACACGCACTCAGGCACACACACACACACACACACACACACACACACACACACACACACACAATCACCAGGTCTTTAGACAGGCCTGACTGCTGACTGCCTCTACATGGCCAAGTAAGCTTTTCCTTGTCGCAAGATAACAACTGAGAAGTGTTTTGTTCCATGTCTCTTGTTTCACCCATGAACATCTAAGCACAGAGATAACATTGTAATCTGCAGAGGAACCGGGTCCAGAACTCAGACCCCTGTAGCTTCCTGTTCCGTGCACTTTCTACACCAAACTCACAATCTATAAATCTATTCATGACGCAACCCTACTTCTATCTTCCAGCGCCACCCCAGACGACATTCTGGAAATGCTTTTGTAAGAATTTTGTTTATTAACTGGAACCGGCCTGAGACAGAAATATGAGGAACCCTGGGGATTGGTGTGGCTAAACATCATAGTTTAGAAGAATAGTTTCGACAAAGCTCAGGAGAGGAAATGCTGGTGATATGAGCTCATTTTTGCTCACTGAAGAAACTAAAGCATTATTACATCTGTGATCCAGAAGTATCTAATGGACTTGATGCCGCATCAGAGACTCACACTGCAGTTCCCCACATAGATCTTCTCACATGCTCCTTCTATCCAGGGCAGGGACGTCACTTACCTGGAATCTTATGAACCTTCCTTAGAAAAAGTCCTATTTCATCTGCAATTGGTGTACGAATTTATCTTCCTTGTGTTTTATAACCTTTGAAGTGGATAAAACTATCGCAACCTAGGTGTCATTCAACAACTTGTGTTATAAATTATTTTTTCTGTTTTTTCTTTTTACATCTAAGCAAGTATGTCAGTGGACTCTCCGTATATTTGCAGTAAGCAGGGCTAGAGAGATGGCTCAGGGTTAAGACTCTGCTTCAAAAGCAGAAGGTCCTGAGTTGCATCCCATATCTCATTTAGAAGTGCTAGGCAAAAACAGCAGCAGCCTGCACTTCTGTCTCTGGTGGGCAGAACCTGGAAAATCCCAGAGTGAAATAAAAAAAGAAGCAATCCCGGATGATTCCTGAAGTCACCCTTATTCTTCCACAGAGACACACAGTGCTTTCTGATGCACACACACAAAATAAATAAAGTAAAAAAAACAAACAAACTAGCAAATCACATATAGTATAAGCAGAAACTTTCATGGTGAATTTGATTGGGGTGAAAGGGAGTTCAAAACCACTTTAATCCAAAGTAATTTCTCTGTTGATCAGAGGAGCTGAAATTTTTTTAATGGATTCATTGCTTGGGTTATGAAATTATCCAGAAAACTGTGCTATTAAACATATGACTGGTAATACAATAACTTATTAGCACCTATGAATACAATAGCATCAGGGGACAGAGGAGAATGACATTTTAATTGTAAGCAATAAAAAAGTCCAGATAGATAATACTTGAAAAAGAAATAAGAAATGGTAGTGGAGATAAAGACAAGGTGGGGGGGGAGAGAGAAAGAGAGAGAGAGAGAGAATTTTCTTTATTAAATTTTTGTTATGAAAACATATCGTTGAATCACAGTGCTCTCATTCTTTCTTTCTCTTGTATTACATGCATTTTCACTACATTTATTTACCATTTCTTCAAAAAGTCAGTGCTTGACTTGAATCTACACATTGAGTTAGAAGCATCAATTGTATACCATCATTGAGGATTTACTAGAACCAGAAGATCCTTCTATAGTAAATAAGGCCAAACCAGGTGGACTAGTACTCACATTTTTTAATGCTTTGTGTGCTTGTGGGAGGTGAACAAGAAGCAGAAAGCAAAAGCAAAGGGGATTTAAGTCACACACAGACACAGAATTCTGTTGGCCTCATTTCTCTAGAGAAGCATTTTCTGGAAAGACAAAGGACAGAGCAAGAAAGAAGAAGAGAGCAGAGTTGGAAGAAGTGATGGAAAAGGAGAGGAAAGGAGAAAAGAGAGAGAAAGGGGAGAGAGAAAGAAAGGTAGATGAAGAGAGTGGAAGAGGAGTGCAATTTTAATGAATGAGCTCAGATGATTACAGAAGCTTGGAATTCCCACATCTTTAAGGTAGGCAAGCAGTCTGGAGCCCTGGGAAGACTTGAAAATTTGAACACACTTGTACCCTGCCAATCTGCTGCTCTGCTGGCAGAATTCTTTCGTTTATGACCTTGCTGATCAAATGACCCTTAAGCGCATCATGAGGCATCTGCTGCTTTTAGTCACAACTAACTGTGTAAAACATTAATCTCACTTTAAAAGCACTTTCAAAGGAACATCTAGAAAAATGTCTAATCAAAATCTCTCCCCACCATGGCCTAGCAAACTTGACATGAAGCTGGCCAACATGCGTGTGCTTGACACTGTTCTAAGCATTTCAGAAAAAGCCAGGTGTCACATGCAGCTTATGTAACAGGCACTTCCAAGTCGTCATGGTTAAAAAGCATTCACTTCTCTTTGTCCCGCACAATGACTTGTAAGCCTGGCATCTCTATCTCCATGGTGTATCCATCTCCTCTACTCTGGTCGACCCTCTCTGCAGCAACCATGTTAAACATTAAGGGAGTGTCTCTCTAGAAATCAGTGATACCTAACCTACCTCATTCCTGGATAAGGCTGGAGTCGCTGTGGATTCTAGAAGAGTAAGACCTCGCATGCAGGACAGACCACTCTCCAAGATGAGAACACTGATCTGTGATGGAAAGGTTACACTCTGGAGCACATCATCTTGTAGAAACCAGATTGTTCTCAGGACATAAGAGCAACAAGCAGATTTACAATTTGTGAAACCATCTATAGAACCGGGTTTTGACAATGGTTGACCACACCTTGGTCAGGACTGTTCAGTGCTGTGTGTTTCTCGCTCTGGTCCCAATCTTCCCATTTACTTATTAATCTCAATCTGTACCCACATGGGCCGGAAACTCACTTTATAGTACAGGCTGGTCTGAAACTCATGTGTCCTCCCAGAATTCACAACACTTCTCTTCCTGCCTTATCTTCCAAAATGCTGGATTATAGGTAAGTCAGCAGAAACCATGATCTATAACGCATATGGATACCTTAAAGATGAACATGGAATCACTGTATTCCTTCATTTGTTCTGCTTTATAATGTGTTAATTTTCCTCTTTTCTCTGCTTTTCACTAATACTTATCTTTTAAACTGCAGCATTGGGACACTTGCCAGAGTCAAGCCTTTTGGAGATATTAGAGTCAAGACTCAATCCAGAAACTGGTTACATTTTCCAATGTATTTGTAAGATGGTGATGATGATGATAATAACTTAGCCATTTCATCTAATGCCCTAGCATCTGAAAGTTTAGGCAAATTAGTAATTTTTTTTTAAAAAATGGATTATTAAGCCATGGAAATTTTAGAGCTGCAGGAACTTTTTCAAAAAAAGTTTTAATCTTTCTTTTGATCTAAGATTGTAAGAATAAAGACTGTAACTATGTGATACTTGTCCTGATACTAAGTATATAACACTCAATAACATAAATGACTGGCTGTAATATCAAAGTAACAGAGAAGAGTGGTGTCCTGTGTTTACCTGCAAGGGAAATGTCTGGAGGTCTGAGGAATGTATTACACATAGTTTGACTGTACTTAGAGGAAAAACTTGGATCTCTCGTTTTTATCATACAAAGAACATAGTGTCCCTTCTCTGTACCTATTGGTGAGGCTGGGAAACTTTCCACTTACTCTTCCCTTAAGGATTATTCTCTTCACTGATTGATATTGTTTATGGTTTGTTTTCTTTTTGTTGCACCTGTCTTCAAATGCTCAATGAAGTCACTCCTTTGTGAGAAAGAATGACAGAAAATAATGGCAGCCATGGAATCCTCCTCTGGATGGAGGAGCAGAAAGTGCTCGGGGGAAAAAAATTAGTGGCCACACACAGGTAACGTCTTCATGAGGTGACCTGGTGACATCACAAGATAGACCCTACCCCACCCATTTGGGATGAGCTTGACTTGGGCTGCTCTTTGGGCACCTGTAATTACAGTATGAGGGTGAAGTTGCATCTGTGAAAGCAAACTTTGTCCAGGACTCAAAGACTCACTTTGCTGCTCCGAATTACCTCAACTGGGAGAGCAGGGTAGAAGAGGTCATGGAATGTCTCTGGAAAGATACATGGAAGACCTAGTGACAGTGTTTACTGTGAGGTGGGGAAGCTGACACCCTGCTTCTCCATGAGCATGCCTTTGTGCCAAGGGGAATTGAAGCCACAGGTTGTCTATACATATTACATCCTTAAAAAAAGTTAGTTATCTACTTACTCACATGTGTGCCCAACTAATACAGGAGCTGCATTCATGAGTGAAGACAAAAGCTAAACAACTGGAAACATACAGATCTTCTGTGTCACCTTCTAGCTAACTTTTCAGTTTAACTCTGAGATCGTGCCTTCATTTTTCTTTTTTCTTTTGCACAGAGATGTCTAAGTACTAAAGCAATTGTTTTCTTTTTGTTGCTTCAGCATTCTAGTTCTAGGCACATGTTAAACATTGACGTCTTTGAAAAAGAATTTGCAATGCTTCTTATTTTCATTATCTACACAGTTCTCTTCTTGTCAATTTGGACTTAAATATCACTTTCTTCTTGGACCTGCCTTTACCAACTTATTTAAAATTGCAAACTTAAGGCTGGAGAGATGGCTCAGAGGTTAAGAGTCTGACTCGCAAGCAGAAGGTCCTGAGTTTGGATCCCAGGTCTTATATAAAACACCAGGCAGAAACAGTCGCGGCCCGCACTGGAAATCGAAATCCCAGAGCAAAGCAAAAAGGAGGTAGAAACAATCTAGCATGATTCCTGAAGTCACTCTTGGGCCTCCACAGGGACATACAGTGCACTCTCTAACAGACACACACACACACACACACACACACACTAAATAAACAAACAAATAAATAAAATTGCAAACTTATACATGTGAATTGTATGTCTGCTTTCTAGGTTGTGGTAAATTTCTTCTTTTGAAGTTGCTTATAAGTGAATATTGAACATTTCTGTGGTCTCTGTTCAAACACTAGAGCTAAGCTCCACAGGAGCAAGTGCAGATTTCTTTGATGTGCTCTGTTTGTGTCACACTGAAACACTAACTCAGGTAATTGCTGGAAAAAAAGAGAGAGGGAATTACTGTTTTGCTTTGTAAATTTGCTGTGTAATTATCGAGCAATTTGAGACAGACAGCCTTATCTTTTTATTCTATTAATAATTTACTACTAAGGTTTCATTCTTTAATGTAGATTTTTTTAAAAAAACAATGTCTAGGGCTACATTTTCTACAAATGGCCAAGAGATGCATGGAAAGATGCTCTACATTACTACTCTGTAAGAGATGCAAGTAAGAACCATAGAAACGTCAACTGGCATTTGGTAAAACAATGTCTATTACAAAATAATTAAGTGCATTGAAGAAGTGGTTCAGTGGATATAATGCTTCATATACAAACCTGAGGACCTGCATTCAACTCCCTGGAATCCTTATGAAAATTCGATGCAGTTACTTAAATCTTTAATGCTAGTGCCCTTGCTGTGAGAGGGGAAGTGGAGAGGAGAGAATCCCTGGAAGCTATGGGCTAGATAGCCTGAGCTCTGCAGGAATTATAATCATACAAAACACACAACAAAGACCAATACTCAAGATTGTCCTGTCCTGTGCATGTGCCCTATGGTAGGCTTACAGGCTGGGTCTCATGTAGCCATGACAGTCCTGAACCTCACTATAGGGTTAAGCATGACTCTGAATCCCTAGTCCTCCTGTCTCTGCCTCTCAAGTACTGGATTAGGGCGGGAAGCACCATGCTTGACTTGGGCATATGTCAATCATGCCTATGTAAAAAATAACGGTTTTTGGGCTGGAGAGGTGGCTCAGGAGTTAAGCCTCTGCCTTGCAGGCGGAAGGTCCTGAGCTCGGATCCTATGCCAGGCGGAAGCATGGGCGGCCTGCGTTTCTGGTCCTGGTAGGGCGGAGCTTGTGAATCCCGGAGCAGAGTAAACAAGGAGGTGGAGGCATCCGTGGTGGTTTCCGAATTCGCCCGTGGTTCTACACACACACACACACACACACACACACACACATACATACACACGCGCACACATGCATACACGCGCAATTGAATAAATAATAAATAATAAAAAAAATTTTTAAAAATTAAAAAAATGGTTCCCCATCATTACTGAAATTCTTATTAGTGAATAGTAAAACACACATTTTCTCATGCTACATAACAGTTCTATTCCTCTTTGTCTAATCTGTTAAGGGCACTTTAAAATCTAAATTATTGCTTGTAAGATATCATTTTCCATTTACAGATTTTTAATTTCTAAAGATACTTTAACATATAATCATCTTCATGGACAAATTTACCATAGTTGTTGAGACTTATTTATACTTACAAGCTTTCCAGGCTAATCACCTGGCACAGACTGAGTTTTCTAGAATAGGGAACTAGAACTCAATTAGATGAAGATATGAACACAGAATTAGGCACTGAATAGGGGTTCAGGTCAACAAAAGCCACTGTGACCTCTGAACCACTCGGACAATTGTTAAAACTCACTAGACCGCTGCAGTAGGTACCCAGGGCACAGTATTCACAGGAGGTTGTCTCCAAGCTTCTGTGAACCCCACATCTGCTGAGGGTTTCGGTCTACACATGCAGTGCCTTCCTCTAGGGATTCCTGTAGAATTTGTCACTCCCACTGTGCTGAGATATAAATGGAAAAGGAAGGCCATTATCATCCCTTTCACATCCCATTCCAGATTTCCTTTAAACTTAAACAAGCAAGAATCCAAAAGGGCAGGGCAGATGCTGAATCTCACATCTCAGGTTCCAGCTGATGTTTCTGAAGCCCTCTGTAGTATTTAAAGTATTTGAGCAGAAGGGTGTAGGCTACTTCGTTTTCATTGGTCAGTGCTATTGAATTCTACTCAAGGGCTGATTCTGGAGGCAAATCCCAGTGAGGAGCATGTGCTGGTGAGCAGTGTATGCTGATCTAGACAGTCTGTGTAAACTTCCAAGACCAAAAATGTCCTGGAAGGCTCTCACTATATTACAATCTACGTAATATACTAGAGAGCAGTTTCAAAAATAGCAGTGGAGAATCTTTTTCATTAAGAAAGAGCCATCCATTTTTATTATACATCTCTTTATCATCTCAGTTACCTTGTCTATAAATATAGGATAAAGTAGTACTCACTGCATCAAGTTGTTGGGAAAACTAAAAGAGATATTGTCTCCCCTCCCCTCCCCTCTCCTCCTCTCCCCTCTCCTTTCCTCTATCCTTCTTTCCTCTCCTTGGTTCTCCTCTTTCCTTCCTCTCCCCTCCCCTCTTCTCTCCTATGTTCCCCTCCCCTTTACTCCCCTCTCTGCTTCCCTTTTCCTTCCCCTTTTGCTATCTTACCATCCTCCCATTCTTCCTCTTCTCTCCCCTTTCCCTCCTTGTCGTCCTCCTCTCTGTTTTTTTTTCCTCCCCTTCCCCTTGTTTCTCTCTCTCTCTCTCTCTCAACAATCCTTGAGCCATTGTAGAAAAATGTAATAAAAGTCAACTCCTGATATTATTGATGTTGTCATCTTTGTCACCTCCAGCATTTAATTTTTTTTTCCCCTGGGAAAAATGAAAGGGTTTATGTGGCAGATCAGCATTCTGGGTTTAACACTTCTTCTCTGCCATTCTTCGTTTTCATGGGTAGAATGTGGATGTTCCCTGCTTGATTCTGGACTTGGCCATGCGACTCATTTTAGACAATAACGCATGAAGGAATTCGCCTTATAAGCCCTGCACACTGCCCTGGGCATCTGTACCCTCTAGCATTGCTTTGTGCCCTTTCAAGTTGACCTGGTTCTTTTGCATAAGATGTGAGATGAATGCACCAGCCCAGAACTGCTGTGATCATTCTGCTGAATCACAATGAGAAATGAAGCACAGCCTCCCAGCCGAGTCTAAAGTCACCCAAATCTCATCGCACATTTACACACAGGTACACACAGTCAGCGTCTGCTGCTCGAGTCCCCAGGCATCTTATGTTGCTGTAGTACACACTTCTTCATTACTTACTTTTCTCATTGCTATGATGAAATACCTGCTAAAAGCCACTGAAGGAGACGGATTTATTTTGGCTTATGCTTTAGGAAGAAACACATTTTGCCACGGTGGGGTGGCATGATAGTGACAAAGTGAGATATCTGGTCACACTATGTCAGTCAGGAAGCAGAGAAATGTCGGGGGGGCCTCAGCTGACTTTCTCTTTCCATTTACTCCAATACTCCAGTCCATAAGTCAGTGCAGCTCACGTTCAGGGTGGGCCTTCCCTCTCCCGTGAAACCTCTCTGGGAACCCTCACAGACACATTCAGAAGTGTGTCTTCTGCATATTTTTAAATCCCATCGAAAGGACAATCATGTTCATAGGTCACACCTATGTAGAAGACCTTGCAGTGCTAAGACAAAGGAGGCAACCTACTGTCCCAATAATTATGCTCCACGTTTTGCCCAAATGCTGACCATGGATTCCGGTGAATATAGACTAGAGAAGTGCTTCAGGAACTTGATGGATGTGAGGAAAGGTAAGGACCACTGCCAGCTTCTGTCTGCAACTCCGCCAGCCTCTGCAGCTGTACCCTTTGGACAAGCGATAGGATATCCTGGGCAGTAGCCTAAATGGTACCCCACATGCTGCTGTTTGCAGTGCTTCTTGCTGTTCTTGGCTCTGGGGCATTCCTGAGGGTGGCACAGAGTTCTCCACACCAAATGTGCCTTTCTGAGATTCATAGACGTTCCACCAATGATGCTGGTAATGCTACTGGCTGTGTATTTGGAAAGCATCCCAAGGTCACTTTTGAATCTCTTGGAATTTTATCTTAGAATAAAAAGTGTGTAAGCAAATTAGCTATAGAAAACTGTTTTTCCAGTTAAACATGTTTTTTTTTCCCCAGGAAAAGTTTAAATTAAAACTGACCTGTAATATTAATATAGTTTCACATTATTTAACTGCACACATATTTACTTCTTTTTAATTTTGCATGATACCATTCATATCAGCATAATCTAGATAAATCCCATTTGCCAAATGAAATTTAAAGTCAGTTCCTATTTCTAAGTGAAAGGGTGATTAGTTCTGCATGTGTTTTCTGGAGTAATTGACTATTGCTACTTATGGCACATGCTATGGTGAATTTGATTCATTTCAAGGACTTCTGAGCTTTGTTTGAAACCAAAAGTAAAGAAAAAATAGTACTAATGTAAATCTAATTTGCAGATGATGGAAAAGATATCACATTTCTTGTCCCCCTAATATTAAAAAAGAAATGCTTATTTATTGGTTATATTGGCCAAATCCATGGGCATGGCAAATAAATAAAGGGTACACATACAGCCCAGCTACATGGTTTGTAATTTAGTAAGATGGAGCCTAGCCATCCATCAGAGTAACTTCAACAAAATATAGACAATGGTATGTTCATTATGTTGTTCTCAACAATGGATGCAAGTGAAATACTTGGGGCACTTTCCAAAAATCGACACTGTTACACACCACTCCAAGCTTCCAAATGTGATCAATCTAAAGTAAGTAAAATTAGTACTTGGAAGCTCTGAAGTGAGTCTAATATATAGTTTCAAAGTGTCTCAATTCCAAAAGAATGTCTATAAGAGGTTCATGGAGAAGTTGAATTCAAAGCCAGAATTCAAAGGGAAACAAACAGATTGACATAGAAAAGTGCATTTATTTTTGAACCCATTACTGAAATACTGTCATTGTTATCAGGAAAACATACATGAATAAATTTTAAATGCTTATCTTTGTCTAATGGCCTTCATTAGTATTTTTACATAGTATCAACTGAGTTTGCTTTTCTGTCTTTCTTTTTGTAAAGCTATAGCTTCACTCACTGGTATACTGGAGTAGCTCAATTGACTTGAAGATTTACATTTCTCTCCAGCTGTGTGTTCAACAATAGATTGAAATATTGTCAGGATAGAAGAGTTCACACACAGAAAATGCAAATACTAAAATTTGATTCTCTCCTATCCCATAGCTGACTCTTTAACATTTATTTAACAGACCACAATTAGTTTCAGTGGGAGAAAGCTATGGTGCATAGGTTTCCTTTTGGTAACTTGTATTAGATATTTTGAAATTACGTCCCAACTTTTAAATACACAGAGAAACCTTAACCTTAACCTGTATCTATGTGTCTTCTATGTTTTCATTTGTTTTTCTTCTTAAATCCTCCTTCTTATTTTATTCCTCCCACTTAAAACAGAAACTCACATATTCTTTGCCCATAGCAGATTTATGGTGTTGGTGTTGCCTTGAGACTCATTTTGTGTTTTCTTGTGCCTGCCTTTATTCCTTCGCAGACCACAGTGCTCAGTTAATTTAAGCTCCACAGCAATGCTTTTCAGTTTGATGAGAAGAGATAACCAACAAAATAAATTAGGAGTCTTATGATTGATCCTATTTTTTGTTGTTGCTGTTACTCAAGGAAACCTAAATTGAAGCAAAATAATGAAATTTTGCCAATGAAAACATTTTCAATCATTTTAATTACTGTTTTAATTGGCTGAGTTTGACTGCCAGATTATCCTCTAATCTCTACAAGAATGTTGTTTGGAAAAAGCTGAAGTATGCCTGCATGGAAGGCACCACCATCCCTCAGCACGTTCTAGTTTGAACAACTTTTTCTCAGCATATTGGAATCATATGAGAGTTGAATTGTCAGTTCCAAGAAAACCCTAACCTATGGTTTATATAGAAGTCTAATCACTATCAATGCACTATTGAAAGTCCAAAAATTCTATGTGCCTGGATCCAGCATAGAAAAGCAATGATGCTGTGATAATTTCAAAACAATACTACATGTCCTTGCATTTGTAACATGACTGTGAATAGATCTCTCTCTCTCTTTCTCTCTCTCTCTCTCTTCCCCCCTCTCTGTGTTCTAACACAACAATAGAATTTGAAAAATGATTAAAATTATTTGTACTGATTCATGCACTCTCCTAAGGAACTGGGATATGTTTTGTTAAGATTATAGTTAGAAATGGTGCCAAATGCTTATCAGACTTGTGGGTTTATAAAAAAGGAAAGACATTTTCTTTATGTTTGTTTTAATTAAATGAGTCTTGAAAACACTGATATTAAAAATGGATCACTTCTTTTTCTTTCTTTTTTTATTAATACATTTTTTACTATTATTTCAGCTCATACAAACTTAATAGGTACACCAGTTCCCTCCCTCCCTCCTCCCCCCCCCGTACCCCCTGCTCCTCCTCCCCACCCCCCTCCCTTCCCATCCCCCAGTGCCTCCCGCCCCAATTCCCAGAGAGTCCTTTCTTGGGATTACTTCTTTTTCATGTGATCTCTTTTTTTGATGTGCTCTCATTCTCTTGGGATGAAAAGCTACTGTATACTTCATTTGAAGAAAAAAAAGCACACGTTTTTAGATTCAACTAAAGGTTTCCAAAAAGTGGATTGAAAAATATGTAGGGCTGATGAGATGACTCAATGGATAAAGGCGCTATGCACAAATCTGGAGAGCTGAGTTCAATATCCAGATCCCAAATGGTGGAAGGAAATAACTGACTTTTGAACATCATCCTCTTATATAAATACTTGTGTCATATACGTGCCTGATCTCTTTTTCAAATAAATAAATGAAATGTCAAAAAAGAAATTCATATCTAAGATAACTATGTTTTAACTGTAGACTGATCTCTTCTTTAAATTTAGGTTGCTTGATACAATGTCAAAATTATAAAATTTTGGAATAGCTCAATGGGTAAGGTGCCTGATAGTAGTTCTGGCTGCCTGACTTTGATCCCTGAGTTTGATTCCCCACATGGTGGAAGTAGAGAACTGAATTCCAGAACTTGTTCTCTGATCTCCACCCATATACCATGACATGCATGCATCCTTCTCACAGTATGGACTAGGAAATAATCCCCAGAACAACACCCCTTGAGAAATTTCTAGATTCAAGAATCCATTTAGATGTGCTAGGTCAACACTTGCACAGTGACGGGATCTTCTGATTTGGTAATATCATCATTAAAATCCGAGAAGCTATCTTGCTTCTCAAAGGATGGACACAGGAACAACCCCCAGAACTTTCTAGATTCCCAGAATCCATTCAGATGTGCTAGCTCAACATTTGCATAGTAACAAGATCTTCTACTTGGTAATTAAAATCCAAGAAGCTTTTGTATAATGACCTTGACTCATTGTTTAAAAGTGCAAGTAAGTGAATGCATCATTCAGTGTTTATATCAAGAGTTCTACAGAAAACTCAATGCGTGCTGAAGTATTTGGAAGTATTTCAACCAACTGGATTCTATTTGTGGTATTTCAGCATTTGTTCAAAATACCATCCACACACTTTTTCAGAGTTCCACTGTCACAATGATTAAACTGAGAGGACAAAATATCCTGCTTTGTCTATCAAAAGTCCCTGACTGTGTAGCTGTCATTAGGTAATAGTTTTGTTGTAGCTGTGCAGAGTAATTACTTCTGTAAGTGTAATTAAGTGATATGGAAATGTCTCTCAATATCTAACATGATGCAATGTCTAGGAATAGGGCCTCATGCATTTATGTATTCTTCAGTCAGTTTTTAAACTGGAATTTGCAGCAGAGAAAAGTAGTCTAAAAGCTGCCTTTTACATCATTTAACTCTATAGCCATGCTCAGTCAGTAAAAATCATATTTGTAAAAACAGGTATGGTGGTACATTCTTGTCATTCTAGTAGCGGGAAGGCTGAAGCAGGAAAACTGGGTTTCAGGTTAGCTTATGCTACATAGTAAGCCTTTGTAATGGACTCCACTATGAATAAAAGAAAGCCCGCAAATATATTGAGTCTTTTACTGAGAAAGACAATGGGAAGGTGGGGAGGTGAAAAGTGTGTGTGTGTGTGTGTGTGTGTGTGTGTGTGTGTGTGTGTGTGGCGTGTGTGTGTGAAGGAGAGAGATTTCAAGATTTTAGCAGTGAGACTGACAGATAAAGGGATTGAGAGAGCAGAGAGACTAAGAGAAAAGAGGACAGAGGGAGAAGAGAAGGATAATTCTCTACCCATGTCTTTAAATAGTTGTACTTATGTTGGCTTCAATAATGGGCAATGTTAATCTGAATAAAAGTGAACATGTTCGTGTTTACTTAAAAACATTCTAAGTGTCAGAAAACGGACACTGATTAGTCAAATCAAAAATTCTCAATGTGTAGAAACTATTCTTCTGTTCCCATATTAAAACACTTAGGTTCCTATGAGCCATGTTACAAGGAAAGCTACAGCTAAATATAGATCTGTTTTCTTACATAGAGCTCTCCTGGTCCTTCCTCCTGGTCCTTTCCTCCCTCCCTCCCTCCCTCCCTCCCTCCCTCCCTCCCTCCCTCCTCCTCCCTCCTTCCTTCCCTCCCTCCTTCCTTCCTCCCTCCTTCCTTCTCCCTCTTCCTTCCTCTTCCTTCCTCCTTCTTCCTTCCTCCTTTCCTTCCTCCCTCTTCCTCCCTCCTCCTCTCTCCCTCTTCTCTCCTTCCTCCCTCCCCTCTCCTCCCTCCCTCTCTCCTCCTCCTCCCTCCCTCCTCCCCCCTCCCTCCCTCCTCCCTCCCTCCCTCCTCCTCCTTCCTCCCTCTTCCCTCCTCCTCCCTCCCTCTCTCCTCCCTCCCTCTCTTCCCTCCCTCCCTCTCTCCTCCCTCCTCTCTCTTCCTCCCTCTTCCTTCCTCCCTCCCTCTTCCTCCCTCCTCTTCCTCCCTCTTCCTCCCTCCCTCCCTCCCTCCTCTCTCCTCCTTCCTTCCTCCCTCCTTCCCTCCTCCTCCCTCTCCTCCCTCCCTCTCTCCTTCCTCCCTTCTCCTCCCTCCCTCTTCCTTCCTCCTTCCTTCCTTCCTTCCTTCCTTTCCTTCTTCCTTCCTTCTTCTTCCTCCTTCCTTCCCTCCCTCCCTCCCTCCCTTCCCTCCCTCCTTCTTCCTTTTTTGTCTTTGTTAACTCTGGGGTCAACTTGTAAGGCATGGAAGCCACCATGAAAAATTGCCTTGAGTTAGTTGTCAGCTTTCCCATTCCTTTGTTCTCCAGAGCCAATGGGTCCTACTTAAACATGGTTCTCTGTTACCTACCAACATTTTGTTCCATTCTCAAAGGAAGAAAGAAGGCCAAGGAACCTGTGAACCTAGTGATGTGGCAGTAAAGAACTTGTCTCTGGCTGTAGAGAGACCAAGGTTTGCTTTCCAGTTTAGTAGTTCTGTAGCTTTAGGCAAAATGGCCCTGCTAGATTTCTACATATACATCAAAACCTCTACTTTGATACATAAATGATTATTGAACACAAAAGTTCAATTTGAGTACTTAGGAAATGTTTTCAACAAATACTAGCTCTTTCTCCCACTTCACCTCCACATGCTCCCTCTTCTAGACTTTTGATCTTCTCCTCTTCCATTCTATATCCATTGTTCTCTACACCCATTGTTCTTTTCACTCCCCACTCCCTAACATTTCCCATGTCCAACCTCCAAGTGCCCATAGGAAAAATAGCACAAAAAATTGTTTAGGCCAAAAAGATACTCCAGATTTCCAAAACCCATATGTTTTCAGAGACCAACAGCCATTTCTTTTATTTCTATGAGATGATCATTTGTTTTTACAACTAACTGTTCCTGTCAGTTTCCCACTAGGATTTGTGATATCCATGTATAACAGGACCTGGTAAAGAAGTCATGTATGGTACTTTTCATTCCTAGCTGAATCACTGTTCCAAATTTCCACAAGCTTTGCTGGCTCCCATGAACTCGTGGTTATTTTCTGTCACTATTCAACTGTGCGTATTTCTCTTATGCATCTCTCTTACGACTTCTCTGACATGTACACAGATTTTTTTTTCTGTAAGGAATAAATGGATTGTGGAGTGAAATCACGTTCACAAAAATCCCTAGTTTCAAGATGACCCCACCATCCATAAGCATCCAAGTGCTACTGTAGAACTAAACTTCTTGTTTAGATCAGTGGCTATTAAATGGTTTCATTCTAACAATTTTTTGAACACTGAATTCATGCATGAGTTAATTGATATCATCTGTAGGAGAGTTCTTTGGTATTATCCTTGGGTTGACACCTCCCTAACATGCAGAGCATTTAAATTAAGACATAGGGTCCAATGAATGGGATGAATGGCCTTATGAAAGAGACCTGAGGAGACACATTTCCTCCAACATAAATAGAGGCAGCCAGAATACATCATCTCTGATATACAAAGCGAGCCCTCACCATTTCTACTGTGCCTTGTTCTCAGACTCCAGAAGCATGATCAATAAATTTCTATATGTATCAATTACCAAGTCTAAAGCATTTTGTTACAGGAGTCCAAGTGAGTAAAATACTCAGTCACCTCATTCTAATGAGTTTTGCAGGAAAGGATGGAGTTGCAGATGACTCCCCAGGGACTGTACTTCTCCGGAAACCTCTGACAAAGGTAATGAGAAATACTGTTACTAGTGAGCCATCAACAATTACGGAAATCCTGAATCACTGGAGGACTTGATAAAAGAAATTTTGTGAATGAGTGGACATACACTGATGCCCATGAAATGTGTTGTGTACATAAATCCTCTTTTTTGTGGTTTTTTATACATTTTTTATTATTTCCGCTCATACAAACTTAATAGATAGACCAGTTCCCTCCTTCCCTCCTCCTCCCCTCGAACCCCCTACTCCCCCTCCCCTCACCCCTCCCTCCCTATCCCCCAGTGCCTCCCCCCCAATTCCCAGAGAGTCCTTTATTGTGCATGCCTGACTCTCCTCTGGGTCCTCCTCTCCGATGACGTACAAGGACCCAGTGGCATTTCCCTGAATCCTTTCCCATGTTCCCCTTAAGCATAGGAACACTTCTGTGGCTGTCAATCCCTTGCCTCCAAGGATCTTGGTGCCTTTAGCAGATGCTAGACTTTGTGAGGTCAATAGTGTGTTGGACATTGCGCAGGGCATGCAAAGTCCTATTATGATTGCTTCGGCCCTAACTAGTGTGGAGAATCTTGCAAATCATTGCTCCTCCCATCCTTGTGCTCTTACAATCTTACTGCCCCCTCTTCCACAAATGTCCTTGAGCTTCAGGATGGGGAGAGATTAGTCTGGCCTAGTTCTAGGTGGTTGATATAGAGTCTCTGAAGTTCTGGATTATGGTTTGTTGATTTTCTTTTGCAGTTTTGCTGCTCCTGCAATGCTCTTCACTCCATCCTGCTGGGCACTGTATGTCACCCCCTGGCCAGAGACAAAAAGCTGTTAAACTGGAGTCTTGTTATAATAGCACATTCAGAGTGCTAATAAAAGTAGGAAACCTCAGTGAGGGAGGGGTCAATCGCCCATTTGCAAAATGGTTACTTTTTATCTGCCAGACTATATGCCCTCCCCTTCTGGTAAGTTCACAGATGTTCGTTCCTGATCATTTACAACTGAGGGGTTATGATCTCATAAATCCTCTTTTTTAAGCTTATCACAGAGAAAGAAAATCTGTGACTTTCAGAATAAGGAGAGCTGTACAAATGCAGTTTCTACCTGAACTGACATCTTTCACAGTTGGTCACCAGAAACATGGTGCTTCCTCTTGACCTACATTTGTATTAGCAGGAGATATCAAATCCTTTCACTGAAAGTAACCTTAATGAATCTTTGGAAGAGTTCTCAAGTATCTAAAAGCATTTTGCTATAGAATTGGTCCCTTTTTTGCCGAAATGACTTATTTTTTATTTCTGAGTCACTGAGAGTATTAAAGCAGAAGTTTTTGTTTTACACTGCTATGTTCTAATTCTGTTAGAATTAATTTGAATTAGAATTGATTTTAGGAGATGGTTGGGGAGAGAGGTTGAAGGTCATGAGAGTGGAGATCTTAGGAAAGAGAACCCTTAGCAAAGCCCTCCCTGACCACTACATAAAGACAACTGAACAGGAACACGGCTGCCTGTGAACAAAGGAGCTTCATCAGTTGCTAAATCTGACAGATGTTTGATCTCGGATTTACCAACCTCCAGAAAATAACTATGATTTGTCTTTAGGTTGTCTACCCAACATAAGGTTTTCTATTATAACAGTTGAATGTGTGAAGATACGACATTCTCTTCCACTTGCTTGTTGAGAAGGAGATAGGAAGAAATATCTCCAAAGCAGGATGGAAGAAATTTGGAAGTAGGTGCTGTGAGTTTATTGGTATTTGGAGCAATTCCGTTCTCAACGAAATCATGTTGGATGTGGATTTTAGCTTTAATGGATTTTTTTTTGGGGGGGGGAACAGGTTCTTTGGATTATAACTGAGAAACTAAATACTATTTTATAAACTCTGGAAATGGCTTTTTCCAGATAAACATTAGCAGAGTAAGATTTGGGAGAATACAAACTAATTCCTTAAATTTATTGAGCTCTTATCAACTTTGCACTTAAAAAAAAAAAGCTATCTTACATAACATCACATCTCAGTGGGTGAAGAAAGCCAAAAAAAAAAAAAAAAAAAAGATTCACAGTCAGTGAAAGTAGTATCCCTGCAGCAGGAAATAATTATGGTCAGCCATGTGGGTGTAGAGTTGTCTCAGAATTAGCTGACTTCAGTGGATTAATTTTGCATCTGGCTAATAGAGACCATGCAAAAGGGATGCTGGGAACGCATGAAGGTGGGTGCCAGGGATGTGACTTGCTCTGTCTTGATGATCAGCAGCTGGTGACGATGAAGCACTCCCATCAGTATGACACATTGCACATCAACTATTTGTGGACCCAAAAGAGTTGAAACTTTTTGGCAGGAAAGGAAATGCCACAAGTATCCATGGTCTTAAACTCCCAAAGAGGAAAGTGATTTCTGAGCAGTTCCTAGAGGCTAAGAAATAGCTGATTCATGATCCAGGTTGACGCACTGCAGTGAGAGCTGTTCTGGAGAGGAATTTGGATATATGTACAAGTGCCATACCAGTCCTGCATGTCCCTAATACATTCAGAGCAAATCAGATTAAATAGGAGGGTCTCTTGAGGGAAACTCTACAGGAGCATATTGATGTGACAAGTACATTGTATCCAATGGCCAAGACACTGGCGCCTCATTTCATTAATGCCAAATTAACACCTGCCATAATGTCATGCATGAGCCTGGGCACAACCTCAGCCAGCCTAGCACAGGGAAATAATTTCAGGAAGTTGTGTGTCTGCATTCATAAAACTTTATGATTATACTATTTTAAGCACTGTATGGAAAGATACATTTACAGCTCAATCTTTCTCTCTCTCTCCATGTGTGCATGAAATCGCTATATGCATACCATATGAATGACTTTTCTTGTATTAACTCCTAAAATTCTCTCAGAATTTTGGATGCTGTTAAGGGACCAGGAGGTGGTTCAGCAGTTGAGCCTGAGAAATGGCTCAAGAGTCAAGCCTGTGTATTGCAAACAGGAAGATCTGAGTTCAGATCCTAGATCCCATATAAAAACTCTGGGCAGAAATGGCAATGGCCTTCACTTCCAATCCTGAAAAGTAGAGCCCAGGAAACACCAGAGCAAAGTAAAAAGGAAATAGAGTAATCCAGGATGATTCTGGAAGTCACTCTTGGTCTTCCACAGGCACACACAGACACACAGATGCACACACACACAGAAACACACACACACATGCACGCACGCACACACACACACACACACATGAAGGGAGATGGCTTGATGGATTTGAATCCCTAATACCTTTGTAAAAGACAGCTATCATGGAGTACACCTGTAATCCCAGAGTCTGAAGGGGAGGCAGAAACAGGAGGATCTTGGAGGGACTTTCTGACCAGTCAGTCTGGCTAAAAATGAGAGTTCCAGGCTCAGGGAATGACCCTTTCTCAAAAAAAACAAAATGGAAAGCAATAATGGAAAGGTCCTCTTGCTCTAACATGTAGCCTGAACATTCATGTGCATGTGCATACATGCACACAGATAAAATAATAATTTTAAAAAAGAATTTTGAATAGAACCTTAACTAGGCTTATTCCCTTCCATCTTTTCTTTCTATAGTTCTTCTGAAGCTCCAGCCCAGAATCACTATTATTTACATTTATTATTACTTATTTATACTTCTTTGGGACAACTGGAAAGTTAGATTTGAAACCTCCAAGTAGACAGTGACACTGTTGTCTGGTCTTTGTTCTTTCATTCTACAGTTTGTTTCATCGCATGCTATCATCATTCACATATGCGCCCAAAGATGTAAAATATGCACCTGGTGTACATGGAAATTTGGACATAATTTGTTAGCTATATGATGGGAAGATTTGCTTGTGATCTTTAGTTTTTTGATAGTTAGCTTCTTTCATGCAAAAGAATATCAAAGTAAGAAATATGTTGTATTTACAAACTGATCTCAATACCATAATGCCTCCCTTTGGTAATAGTGCCCCTATAACCAAAAGGAAGTAGCACGACTTATTAGAGGCTCCATGAGAATGTTTTTGAGGGACATATTGAAATGACTCTAACTAAATTAAATCATTTGGGGGGATTATGTAATGTTAAAGTAGATATGATTGTAGCAAAAATCATTATATTCACCTGACTCATTTATCACTGTGAAATCTAAGCTAGTCATTATAACTTCAACATGTTTAATTCTTCAAATTTTTAGTAGAACATGAAACTGTTTTGCCTCTACTAACTTGTATGTTTTCTGCTGCTCATGATCTGTGCTATACCCTATGAGTCTATCTATATGAGTAACATGAGCATTACTGATGTCTGATTAAAATACTAAGTGTTAAAATAGATTTGTTCTCTTTCAAATACCTTCTCATGGTCATGCTTGTAAACATATGATTGAAACTATAGCAATGTTATGGAAAATAATTTATTTCACAAAAAATGAGAAGCACAAGTTTTTCATGTTCAATTTAAAATTTCCATGACAAATTTCAGTCTGATCTAATGTCTGCTTTAAGAAAAGAGCAATGTAGCAGAGTAAGGCTGATTTTAATGACAGATGGGAGAGATTAGTGTCTCATGTAACATAATTTCAGAGCCACATTTAAATGACCATGGAAAGAGACAAAAAGCAGTAAATACTTCGCCAGTCAAAGCCATTCTATGCTGTTATAAAACACCAGACCTATTTAATTTACCCCAAAGAGTGTACATGATTCTGAGACAAGAAATATAGCATCATTTAAAGAACAGGACATTTTGTATTAAACAAGCCCAGACTGAAATTACAGTTTTTTCCATTTAATAGCTGTATGACATTCATCATGGGATAGTCTTAAACAAAACTGGCATGTGCATGTCAATCCCCTTCGGAAAAAAAAGTGACTTTATGAAACTCTCATTTAGGTTAAATAAAGTGCTGTTCATTGTACCAGAAACAGTTTCTACCTCCAATTTCAGTTGAATTCATCAGTTTATGCATTTAAAGCATATATGTGAAACCATCTCCAAATGTCAAAACTTGCTTTGTTAAGCAATTACTATACGAAAATGACCCCATGGACAACAGGTCCATTTGAGTTGGACAGCTCTGCATGGGCAGGGCTGGGTTTCAAGGAAATAGGAAGAAATGAATGGTGTCAATTATATAATGCTATATATATATATAAAATGCTACATATATATAAAACATTTAGGGCTGGGGAGATGGCTCAGGGACTAAAGCCTTTGCCTCTCAAGAAAAAGGACTCAAGTTCAGATACCCAAAGTCCATCTAAAATAAAACAAAACAAATCTGGTCACATACAGCAGTAACCTTCAAATTCTGGCCCTGAAAGAGAGAACCTGGAAACCCCAAAGCAAAGCAATAAGAAATTAAAAGAATTCTAGATGATTCCAAGAGTCACCCTTGGTCTCCATAGGTACACACACTCAAGTGCTTTTTTATGCACATACACACACACACACACATACACACACACACACACACACACACACACACACACACACACACACACACACACAGAGCCAAAAAGAAGAGTCCTTGAAAGCTACAAATGACTCTAGAAAGAAAGATGCTACTAGTTTCTTAAGGCATTTGGAAGCCACATTAAGTTTTCATTTTACTATGCAAGTCTCTATTAGTGACTGAATACTGCAGAGAAAAATTTATCTGGGAATATATGAAATCAATCCAAGGTTATCATTCTGCAATTTATGTATAAGCATATACATAAATTTCTAAATTTATGGTAATAACAAAGAGACAATTATGATGTTAGATGATCATGCTTTAGTAACCTTACTTTTGACTTAATTATTTACACCCAAGAGAAAGACAAACCCAAAGGCATGAGCCTCCTGCCCTCTGTGTGCATGAGCACACATGATAGAGAGTAACAGAATGATTCATGTGAGAAGTCTTCATATTTTAGGGCTGGGCTCTAACCAAAGATCTGGAGACTATTTCTTTGCAATGTTAATCTGCTCTTAATAGTCTATTCATAAAAATTCTTTATGATTTTTGTGCTTTTAAAGGACAGTCACAATATTTAGAATGCTAAGCATTTCAACATGTATAGAAATATAAATTTTTCATATGCTTTTTCTGGGGCATGAATAGACCTCTTTCTAAACTACCCTACTCAAAAATCTCTGGGAATAGAACAGACGTGTGTGTGTGTGTGTGTGTGTGTGTGTGTGTGTGTACTCAGTGTTGTGTCTACTTGTGTATTTACACTTGTTTGTGGTTCACATATTTTGTGGTCAAATTATCCAAAGCTTGTTCCCTCCGTTCTGATGAGGTCCTGCATTCCAACTTCATGCCTCTGCACAGTTCTTCAGTGTGGTTTGCTTTTGCTCGCATCTGAAAATAATTTGGGAGAAGCAGAAACACAAAATTTGATTTGGCTTGAAACTTTTTGCTTCATTTCTTTTGAAAATTTGACCAGTCCAGGCATTTCTATATAAGGAGAAAGAGAGATCAATCAGTCCGTGAAAAATGTGGGCCTAAAGACTTCCTCAAATCCAGTATTGGAACAAACCAATGTATCCCCAAAATATCCAAGACTTTTTTCTTGGCTCTGAGAATTATATCACAGGAATAGTTCTTCCTTGTTATTGGCAATTCCTTGACTTCTTCACACTTTGCCATTGAGACTTTCTTCTCAAGATGATTGAGGAGGGTTGAGTGTAGCTAGACTGAGCTCTCTATTCCTAAAGTCGTAACAGCACAAGTCAAAATTATCTTCAGGCACCAGTACAGAATATGTAAGCCTGGAGGACCCCACTCCAACTTCAACCAAAAGTAAAAAAGTGTTTCTGAACTACATGGCACCCAATTCAATGACATGCCACCCATCATATTTACAAAGTTTTGAAACTATGGTTGTGTGTTTGCCATGAAATTAAGTGGAAAATTGTGATACGTATTGTAAGATGGTTCATTAGCACAATTTCAATTTTTAAAGGAGAGTGGAGAAGAAATTCACTTAAAAAATATACCACCATAGAAGCTGCTGGGGGGGGGAATAATCACAAGTCCTATCAATGGCATAAGATCAGTAAGTTGCAATATAAATCACCATGGCTACAGGTGACCACCAGTGTAATAGTGGCATGAGTATCAAGGAGAAAACCAACAGCTTTCTGATTGGATTCAAGACCTGCTTGTCAGAATGGTACGTATCCCTGTTATTGTAAACTAGAACAAGAACCTGAAAAAAGGGAAGGAAATCGATCAATAGGGAAGACAGCCAATAAACCTATAGGTAGGAAGATAGTACATCTAAGTGCTCTGTAGGTGGCTGCTATTATACTCATAGAATGGGAACTCATAGTGGAAATCTTTGGGTCTAAAGCTGGATGAGTGAAGGGAAATGCACACATCAGTGGGGAGGCCTGAAGAGAAATAACTGATACACCTTGGAGGCCTGAGCCTCACAGGAATAGATAAGCTAGAGTGAACCCTGGAGTCCATAGAAGCATATAGGTGGAAAGGAGACTGGGAGTGAGAGGGAATGGTAAAGGAAAGGGAGGAGGTGGGAGGGAGAGGAAAGGGAGGGAAGTTTGGATGAATACTCAATATGCTTGTAAAAGTAGAAAAATAAATAAATTAATTAAAAATACCACCAAACTGTCCATTAGTTATTATCCTTCTATGTGAAGAACTTAAAAAAAAACCCTCATCAGGGCTGGCAAGATAGTTCAGTAGGTAGGCCACCTGCTCACAAATCTAGAGACCTGAGTTTGATCCTGAGATGCTGGAAGGAGAGAGCTGACTTCCAAAAAGTTGTTTCAACCTCCACCTATGCAACATGGCTTGTTTATGTCTTCTCTCTCTCTGTCTCTCTCTCTCTCTTTCTGAAGTAAATAAATAAATAAAATATTTTAAAACTCTTCATTACTTTTTGAATCTCTTGAAATATAGATATTTTGTGATTTATGGATTATTTATTCATTTGTTTATTTTTATGATAGAACACTGGGTTCTTATGCTCTTTTTATTTAATTTTACTGTACTAATCAGAACTTCAGACTTGTGTCCTTATGACCTACAAAATACTGTTATGCTAAGGTTGTGCTTCTTTATGTTTTATTTTGGTGACTCATATAAAGGATATAAATCAAGACACAGAATCAAGTGACTACTTAAAGATTTATTTGTATTGTAGGTGTCACATGCCACACGCTGCTCTTTGAAGTGATATTTGAGATGGAAACCCTTGCTCTGATGTGCCCCAAAAGGATTTTTGGCTGGAGGTAAGACAAGTAAGAATTTCATCTGGTGTGCTGAGCAAGCAATAATGCATGGTAATAACCAAGCACTGAAAGCAGAGGCTGTGTGAAGGACTCTTTACAGTTTGTCTATGTTGCTTCTCTGAGGCAGTCATTTTCCTCTCGCATTGCACATTGTCACAAACCCCCAACTTGTGTAGCTATTAATTCATCATGGGAAATGCCTCATATGAAATAATTTGCCAAATAGCTAATTATATTTTCTTTCAGCTCATCTTTTTTCATGGTTACACTTAGTCAATTTTAGTCCAGATATTCAAAAAAGGAAAATTTCCAGTATTTTCATCTTGAGCATGTAGCCCCTGCATTATGATTTTCTACTCAAACCATGGAAATATCTAGCTTCTGTCAAATGTTGTGCATTTTTCTATTTTTTCTTCAACAGAAATATTTCCCTGTAATCAAAGACTGATAACATTTGGTACATTCAAGAAATATTTTGTGTGGATATGATTCCTTAGAAGTTTTTGAAATGCACAGTGCAGTTGTCTACAGGAAACTCAAGGGTTCCCCCTCTAGCATGGGGTCACTTACACTCAGGTCTCATGTTCAGACTCACTGTTTACATTTCCCCATGGAAAGTTCTGACAGTGGTTTTCACAGTTAGAATTATAACCTATGCTACTTAAAGTAGATCAACTGCATTTAATACTTGTTGTGATACTTGTTGTGACAATTCTGGCTGAATTACTGGAAGGAAAAGTCATTTTTTAAGCAGAAATTATTTTTATGGCTAATAGAACCATGTGGAATAGAAAATAGGGACCACATAGAGAACTAGCTCTTAACAGGTCATCACAAATCTGATGGATCAAATGTTCTGTTCAAAATTATTTGGCGCTTCATATGTTGGTTGAAGATTGTTGATAAACAGCACTTTACTTGGAGTCAAATATTGTGGTTTTATGTGTTGCAAGTTTTTAACAGTGGGTATCATAAGAGGCAAATGTGTGAAAAAGGCTGGCTTGCCCACTCAGTTCATGAGGCACACAGCCATTCAGAGCAAAACTGAGGTGTTATCAGGAAATAAAGTCCGGATTGCAATAAATAAACAGATAGACAAATATATAGAATTCCATAATTCATTTATTTGCTTGTTTCTTAGGCCATATTCACTGGAGAACAATGGTTCTTTTCCTTCTTTCCTCTCTCTTTTTTTTCTTGCCTTTTAATCTTTCTTTCTTTTTTTTTTTGCCTTTTTTAAATCTCATTCTTTCTAACTTTTTCCCTCTTTTGTTTCTTTCCTCCTTCTTTCTTTTCTTCCTTCCTTCTCATTTGGCTCTTCTGTCCTTTTTTCCTCTCCTCTACTCCCTTCCTCTTTCCTTCTTCCAGATCCACTGTATATTCTAATGTACAATGCTGAACAAATTTAAATTTAAGTTAATAATTGAGTCAGAATCCAGGTAGACAAAATCACTCCTATGATGAGCCTTTTCAGTGTTGTGTCTTTCTGTAAGCTTGCATCATACCATCTTTAAATAAAAAGTAGTGTTCTGTCAAATTAAAAACTGTTTCCTCTCCCAACTCATGATTTCAGATATTCTTAAGCATGCTTCCTAAAACTTTGCATTTTACTATAATAAAACTATTAATGGGAAATTGGGGAAATGGTTTGGACTTTTAAGGTTGTTTCTTGTCTTGTTCTTAGGGTTGCTCTTTATACTGGATTATGATATATTTCCTGGAATTAAAGTTTCTGAATAAACAAAAGAATATCACATAGAAGGAACAAATCTTAGGCATTTGAGCACCTGAACTAAAAATATACTACAAAGCCAGAGTAACCCAAACAGCATGTTATCTTCATAAAAACTAAACACATAGTTCGGTGTAGCAAATCCATGTATTTGTAGTCAAATGATCTTAAAAAATGAGTATCAAACACATATATCAAGAAAAGTGCGATCATTTTCAATAAATAGTCCTAGAAAAACTGGATATATACCTATAGAAATTTTAAATTGAAACACTACCTCTCATTATACAAAAGATAAACTCAAGAGCTAAAGAGATGGCTCAGGGGTTAAGACCCCGCCTTAAAAGCAGAAGGTCCTGAATTGGGATTCCAGGTCCCATGTAAAAATGCCAGGCAGAAATGGCAGTGGTCTGCACTTTAGGCCCTAATGGGAAGAGTGAAGCAAAAAGAAGTAGAAGCAATCCAGGGTGACTTCCAAGATCACCCTTGGTCCTCCACAAGTCACATAGTGCCCTCTGACACACATACACATACATGCACACAAAATAAACAAAAAAATTTTTAAAAAGAATCAGTGATATGAATGCAAGTTCCAATACTATGAAACTACTAGAAGAAATCATAGCGAGAAATTTCCATAGTTCTGGTAAAGACTTTTTTGAATAGGACCTTAATAAAAATAGGCAACAAAAACTGAAACAAAGAAGACTAAAGCAAATTAAAATCTCTTTTTTTTCACCTTCAACACTTAAAATTTATTTATTTTTTATTTTTTTAAACATTTTTTATTATTATTTCCGCTCATACAAACTTAGTAGGTACACCGGTTCCCTCCCTCCTCCTCTCCCCGACCCCCCTGCTCTCCCCTCCCCTCACCCCTCCCTCCCCATTCCCCAGTGCCTCCCCCGCAATCCCCGGAGAATCCTTTAATGTGCCTGCTAGTCTCTCCTCTGGGCCCTCCTCTCCGATGACGTACAAGGACCCAGTGGCATTTCCCTGAACCCTTTCCCGTGTGTGTTCCCCTTTAAGCATAGGAACACTACTGTGGCTGCCAATCCCTTGCCTCCAAGGATCTTGGTGCCTTTAGCAGATGCTAGACTTTGTGAGGTCAATAGTGTGTTGGACATTGCGCAGGGCATGCAAAGTCCTATTATGATTGCTTCGGCCCTAACTTGTGTGGAGTATCTTGCATATCATTGCTCCTCCCATCCTTGTGCTCTTATAATCTTACCGCCCCCTCTTCCGCAAATTTCCCTGAGCTTCAGGATGGGGAGAGATTAGTCTGGCCTAGTTCTAGGTGGTTGATATAGAGTCTCTGAAGTTCTGGATTATGGTTTGTTGATTTTCTTTTGCAGTTTTGCTGCTCCTGCAATGCCCTTCACTCCATCCTGATGGGCATTGTATGTCACCCCCTGGCCAGAGATAAAAAGCTGTTAAACTAGAGTCTTGTTATAAGAGTATATTCAAAAGTAGATGGAATATATAAAAGTAGGAAACCACAGTGAGGGAGGGGTCAATCACCCATTTGCAAAATGGTTACTTTTTATCTGCCAAACTATGTGCCTTCCCCTTCTGGTTAGATCATACCCCCTCAGTTGTAAATGATCTTATATAAGTCATTAAAATGAAGATATTCCTTGAAGAATGGGACAAAACATTTGTTAAGGGCCAACGTCTAGAGAAATGAAACAAATTAAGATAGAAGCCCTCAACAGTAAAATAATATACTAAGTTTAAAATGCGTTAAAGATCTGAACAGACATTTCTCAAAGGAAAAGGTAAAAGTGACCAAGAAATATGGAAAAATTAAATATTACTAATATCAGAGTAATGCGAACTAACACCTCAGTGAAATATAATTTCAAGGCTATAGTCAGAAAGACAAAAAAATCATAAATCCAGGGGAAGATGGAAAGAAAGGTAATCCTGCATATAATTGCAGAGAGTTTATATGAAAGGATCCTATAATGAAATCTTGTTCCAGAGGGAGAGAGAGAAGAAAAAGAAAAGTATCGTTGTATCGTAGAATCATATTTGGTGGTCTGAATTTCTAATTGAAAGCATTTTTATAGATTCTAATTGTATTAAGAGATGGGTAATTTCTATTATCTCTAGAAAAAGAGTCAGTTTTATACACAGTGGACAGTAGTACTAATTAGAAGAGATTATTTAGTAATAAATGTGATAATAGATAATAAAATATAAAAACCTCTATATAGCCATATCTTCCACATTCATCTAAGCAACAGAATCAGACCTGAAATCATGCAAGGTAGCAAAGTGTGTATCATTTATGAAGTGATCATAGAATTACTGGTCACATTAAGTCATTATAAGGAATAACCAATATTCAAATAGGGAAACATGAGTGGATGGTCATAAGTTTTCTTGAATAAGAAAAATAGTTTATGTATACTCTTAGATATTATATTCCAATTCCAATACTGTATCAGGGAAAAATAGTTATAAATACCTCACAGTGCATAAAATAAATTATATGACAGAAGAGATAGCTTGATATAAGATTCTGATTTTTGAAGTGCAAAGAGTTTGTGTTTGCTCTGTTAACTCCATCATATGCTTCTCCCTGACAAGAATATAATTGATCAAATATATTCTACTTTATTTTTTATTGTGCTTTTCTCAGAAACTTTTGATAGGTAAAAACGTTTACTATTTTAGTTTCATCACTTGCACAGCAAATGCTTCATCCCCTGAACTGTCTCTCAAGCTCCAAATCCTTCATGTTATAGCAAGAATACATGAACTGCCAATGTCTTTAACATCATTTAGAACACAAAATTATGATTCTTTTCATAAAATTCCAGAACTGGAAGAGATGTGATTGTTTATTTCATTCAATCTATCACTTTAGAGAAGAGAAAATAAGGATGAGAGTTAGATTTTATACTTTGTCAGATCCACCAAGATTTTCATTGCAGATGGTATATGGGTGGGCCCAGGGCTTAACACAAGATGTGCTAGGACCCAAGTAAGAAGAACAGTCTAGAAGCTCAGACTGCCATGTAGCCACCGTGACTGCACTAAGCAACATCTCTTCACCAGCATTTACCTAGGGCTGCATAAGATTACCTTATACCTGCTGCTTAAAGAGGGAACGCATCAAGCATGTGTTGGAAGCTGCCTGCTCGGTACATAGTACAAGTTGGAAATGAACTGGAACGTCACCACATCCATCCATGGTGACCTCTGTGATAGGCAGAGATTCAAGCAGAAGAATTGATTTCCTCTTATTGGAATATATGCAAATCCTTGAGTAGCAAATAATTCGAAAGACTATAAAAGGGAAAATCAGGGCAAGAAGATCTGGAATCTTGGGTCATGGATGGAAAAACAGGAGTGGGCACAAAATATGGAGTTTGTTTTGCATGTTGATGCCTGAGGGAGAGCATCGGTCCTGCAAGAATCACTAAACAACCAAGTCATTTATAGGAGACAAGTCAGTAGTCACTGTCAGCCACCCTCTGACATCAGAGACTCCAGTGTTTGAATGGGCACACGAACAGAGTGACCATGGTGTCAGGGATGGAGGTTTTGCATGGGCCCAACCACACAAGCTTCCATTTACTAAGGCTGGTATAATTTCTGCTACTGTCAAATATCCAAGGGCTAGCAACAGAAACCAACACCAAGTCCCAAATGCAGGAGACCAACCAGCCAGCCACCTGGTGGCAAATTGAGTACATTGATCTCCCATTCATATGGAGCAGCCATCAATTTTGAATTAAGTTACAATCTACACATACTCCACATATCAACTTGCCTTACCTGCCTCAAAAACCTCAGACTACACTATTATCCAGTGCTATGGGAGCTCATATAGCAGTACACCAGACTAAGGCAGTAGTTTATAATCAGGGGCCATTCCAAATCCAGACATTGTCCCAGTCTGCAAATGATTTGACTTTCGTAGGTGGAAACTACTGACATCTAGTGGCTAGAGGCCAGGATAGTTGCTAAGCATCCTACAATGTGCAGGTGAGCCCCTTGGATAACATATGGAGTACAAATACCAATGTTCCACTATTACAAAACTCCAAACTACAAAGAATCTCTGAATGGTTTTCCATAATGGCTGAACTAATTTTTGTTCACAAAGGGTTTCCTATTCTCCAGATCCTTGCTGACCCATGACCTTTAGATTTTACACTAACAGGTGTCAGATAATGCATGAAGGTGGCTTCAGTTTATTAGTGATTATTAGTGATGGTAACTATTTTTCTCATTAGCACGCTGGCCATTTGTATGTACTGTTTCAGAAATATTGATTCAAGTGTGTGTGTGTGTGTGTGTGTGTGTGTGTGTGTGTGTGTGTGTCAGAGGGCACATGTGTCCTTGTGGAGGACCAGTGGTGACTTCGGGAAACATCCTGGAGTGCTTCTACCTCCTTCTTGTTTTGGCTCTGGGCTCTCCCAGGCTCTGCCCACCAGAACTGAAAGTGCAGGCTGCTGCCCTTTCCCCCTGGCCTTTTTTACGTGGGATCTGGGATCCAAACTCAGGAACTCTGTGAGGCATAGTCTTAACCTCTGAGTCATCTCTCCGGCCCTCTTTATTTGTTTTTTTAAAATCATACTATGTGTCTTCTTTCTATTGACTCATTTGAGTGGTCATATACTTGGAAAACTAATCATTTATCAGTTTTATACTGTAGTTCCTAAACATCTTTCTCCCATTTGATAGACTTCACTCTGTTGATTATCTCCTTTCATATAATATCTATAGAAATGATAGTTTTTTTCTCTTTTCTTAAATACCTCATGCTTTATTTTTTTCATGTCTTACTGTATTAGTCACCACTTGAAGTCTATATTAATCAATATCAATGATAATAATCACCTTTGTCTTTTGTGCATCTAAGATTTCATCATTAAAGCTATGTAAAGCTTTAAGATGCATGATTAGGATGCTTTTTGAGAAGGTATGATAGATACAGATGTCAACTTGATAATTGAAGGCTTAAGCTCTGGGTACAGTAGTGAAGGATTAGCAGTTGTATTAAATCCTGAGTAAGCCTTCAGGAAACTGTTTAATTGATGAAAAGAGACCAAGTCTACAGTGGAGAGTACCATTTCCTAGATAGGTGGATAGCATGGAAGAGGTAGTTAAGTACGTTGGCCAGTAAGTAAGTTGGCCAGTAAAGATTGTCCTTCTCGCAGAAATCCTGTGGATATGATGTAGTCAGTTCCCTTGGTCCCTGGTGTTGGTATGAACTCTCCTGCCAAGCTGGACAAGGAACTGTAACCAAGAATCTTAAGACAAAATAAAACCCCTCGGTAACTTCTCCTTAAAATGTTTGGTCATGAACATATCAGCAATATGCAAAATAGCTGCAACAGAGGGTTACTGAAAGACATCGTCGACTACTTTCAGGGAATTTCTAATTTTTAGTGTATTTCTATTTCAAATATGTTTTGTAGCATTACTGTTTTTCTGAGGTATTAGAAAAAATGGCTCTATCTTCTACTTCTCAGACCTTTAAAATTTGCCTCCACTTTTTTTTTATTTTTATTTCTACTCATACAAACTTAACAGGTACACCGGTCCCTTCCCTTCCCCTACCCCCCCACCCTCCTGTGCCCCCCTCTCCTCCCCCTTCCCTCCCCATCCCCCAGTGCCTCCCCCTCCCATCTCCGGAGCATCCTTTAATGAGCATGCCAAACTCTCCTCTGGGTCCTCCTCTCTGATGAGGTGCAAGGACCCCGTGGAATTTCCCAGAACCGTTTCCTGTGTTCCCTTTAAGTATGGGAACACTACTGTGGCTGTCAATCCCTTGCCTCCAAGGATCCTAGTGCCTTTGGCAAACGCTAGACTTTGTGGGGTCAATAGTGTGTTGGATATTGCACAGGGCATGCCAAGTCTAAATGTGATTGCTTCTTGCCTCCACTTTTGAACATGTCTCTCTCCTTTGTCACCTGGAACTAAGTAGGATGACCATGTGACTTACTTTGTCTTAATAAGTAGAAGCGTAAAAAGTGTGTGCTACCTCTTGTCTGAACGTTGCAGAGCCAGTGTGCTTGACCAATTTCCTCCCCCTCCCTCTGATTTGTTTTTTAATGCCTGGGAAGAGCTAGTTTCCATTTGCCTGAATTCGCCAGTGACTGACAAGCAGACCCTCTCTCTCATTGTCCACTGGGTAAAGTGAGGAAAAATTTTAAATCTTGTTGTTGTAAACCACTCATATTTTATTTCATATTTAACCTTTAACCCATTTAAGATACTTGTAGCTGATAACATTTTATGTATGGATATTTTATAGCTTTGACTAAGTGTTAGTGCACAAACTATTTTATTGACAGTATGATCCAAATTTGATGTGCTTTGTGTTGCTGGTAGGCAAAACCAGACAGTAGAACTTAAATTAAGCAATATTTCCCTTAAAAATACTTACTTTCTAAAAGTAAGAAGGATAAAAGAAAATCAACTGAACAACATATTCCTTGTCCTTAGAAAATAATACACAGTTTATTAAGAGAAATTAATTCGCAAAGAACTCACACATAAACCATGTCAGCTTACAAAAAAGAAACATTTTAAAGAAATAATATGGAGTAATTGTTTCCAGAGGAACTAATATGAAGTAATAGTAAGATGTCTCTGTGGCTAAAGGTGCCTGCTTGCAAACTTGGTGAACCGAGTTCAATCTCCAAAGTCCACTCCTAAAACTTATGCTCTGATATCTACACAAGTTCTTCTCTCATTCTCTTTCTCTAACAAATATCTGCTTTAAAAAAAAAAACAAACCTGCTAAACCTGGAACACTAAATTAATTCAGAAGAAAAAGTATTTCCCTGAAAAAAGTTTTTAGAGAAAAGGATGGCAAGATGGAAAGACATATGATGGGAAAATTCTAGACAGGGTCAATTAACTAGATAGATTGTAAAGAAAAGATAACCAAGACGTATCAGTGAGAAGTAGTATTGCATTAGAATCGCAAAGTTAATTTGTAGAAATATGAATTTGGCCTGTTGGCATCACAGAGTTTTGAGTAAAGGACATGATGTCATGGTTTTAGAAGATGATCACTGCTGCCGTTATGCTAAGAATAAATTATAGGATGTGAATACCTGCAGACCCTGAAGATGTAGGTGTGGGAGCAGTTGTAGTTGTTGAAAAGTTAGAGAGGGGAATAGAAAGAAGGAACAGCTCTGAAATTTGTTGAGCTACATACTGTACAGATGTTTACACCTGTGACTAGTGCTCTTTGTGGTTTTTGTTTTGCATGTTATGTAAACAGAGTCTATAACTAGACACATCTTAAGGACTGACCACCTCAAAACAGTGTTTTATATGACTGAATACTGGCTCCTTAGGCTGATGTGCATAAAACCAAAAGTGAAAAACAGGCCTGGGGGAAAGAAAAGTTGGCAGTACAAACCTCTGAGGACTGGCTCTCTCTCTCTCTCTCTCTCTCTCTCTCTCTCTCTCTCTCTCTCTCTCTCTCTCTCTCTTTCTTTCTGCTACACAATAGACGATTGTGATTCAGGTATATTTGTTTATTCTGGTAGGAAAAAAAGTCCTCCCACTGAAACAAAAGCACCATTATAAAGAGCCAGACAAAATCAGCAGCACCCTGCTTTGCCGGGTCTTGCAGGACTGTAAGGAGGTCACACTTGGAGATCCTTGGTTAGATTTTCTTTGTCTCCTTTGAGAAAGGCATCGTGTGGAATTGTAATACTTCTCCAAGTTCTAAAGCGTCTAAAGCGTCATTTGTCCGGGTGAGAACGGTTGGGTGTCCGGTGAGGGGGAGAGGGCCATCTCAGAAGATTCCAAAGTGGTCACATGGAAAAATTTCACAACCAACACATCACCGTGTCTTTCTTCCAGTTCTTGGCTTTGTTTTCCTTTCCTCTGTTTTCAATGTACACAATGGTACAAAGGAAATATCTTCCTCATTCTCAAAATAACTGTGTATTTGGGTAAAATTTATAATGTTGGATTCTACTTTTAGCCAGGAAATGCAAACAAAGCTTGGAGACTGCTTGTTCCTTGACCTCAAATTCATGCCGTGTTGCTATAGCATCACTCCTGAGTAAACGGGCTGCCCATTTTCCTCCCCATTAACACACTCAATGGGCTTTTGTCAGCCCTTGAATTATAGCATTAAAATTTAAACACTAGGAATTTAATGCAGGATTATTATGACACTCCAGTGCATTCTTTCTGTTGCCATTGGCAACGATCCCAAGGATGAAGAAAAATAATTATTTTTATTCTAATTGATCTTTATTTTTTAGCATTTCATACATGAATACAATGAATTTATGTTGCGTTTATCCCTTGTTTCCCATCCCATTCTCTTTCCTTTTCCCACCCTAAACCTGCCCTGCTTCTTCCCTTCTAGTCTTTCTCCTACTTTCACATCTTTTTGCTTGTACGGCCTTTTGAGTGTCTTCTGGGATGCTTGTACTAACATGAGCAGGAGCATTTATCAGTGGGTACGCCATTGAAGAAAGCAGCTCCTCTTCCTACATGCCCCCACCTCAGGTTAATCCAGTATTAACCTGAATCTCCTCTCAAGGAGATATGGTACCTCCTGAGATCTTCTTCTTCCATGGTAAAGTATCGATAGGTCAAATCTTGTGCAGATTTTGTACACATGGCTGCAGTGAATTTATGAATGCAATAACCCTATCATGTCCAGAAGATACCGTCTGGCTATACCTCTGTCTCTCTTCAAACCCTTACATTCTTAGTGTCCTAAAATGTTCTCAAGAGCTGCTATTTTCCAAAAAGATGAAAGATAAACTTTCCATTTTTTGAGTTAAATAAACTATGTATTGCATGCACTGTTATTAGCATGGATAGTATAAAGAAATAATGTTAACCTAATCCCTTCATAACTCCCCTTTAAACAAAAAAATCAAATGCTATTTTCATAGGCACCACAAAAGAGGAACTTCAGTCTGCTGCCTCCACAATCTGAAAGATAACACAAATTCAGTGATTCTATATTCTCCATCTGGAATCCTTCATAGTAAAGCATCACCCATCAATATCTTCAGTGAGATCTACTTGTCTATGGTGTGGTCATGACGGAGAGCATTCCATATAGGATTTTGGGAGAACTAGCTTCTGAAACCTCATTAGTAGAATGGAGAATTTTTTGTGGCAATCCTGCTTCTTTTCTTGGTTATAACCTTGTGTCTCAGAAGACCTCAAAATCAGTTATAAGTACCAGATATTATTTGGATTTTGGCTGATTCGACACGCATAGTTTTGCAACTAGATTTATTTTCTCCACCTTTCAAGTTGTCTTTGGCATTCTTATTCCTCTTTCTTATTCTAATCTTGACTTTCAAGTTCACCTGCAGGATTAATTGCCATATTATTCTTCCTTCCAGCCACAGAAGTAAAGATGCGGCCTATCTGCCTAATTTTTCTGCATGTTTCTTTTTAAAATTTTTTTATTATTTATTCAATTGTGTGTGTGTGTGTGTGTGTGTGTGTGTGTAGAACCACAGGCAAATCCAGGAACCACCATGGACGCCTCCACCTCCTTCAACTTTGTCCCGGGATTCACAGGCTCCGCCCTACCAGGGCCAGAAACGCAGGCCACCCCTGCTTCCGCCCGGTGTCTATACGTGAGGTCTAGGATCCGAACTCAGGACTTTCCGCCTGCAAGGCAGAGGCTTAACCCCTGAGCCACCTCTCCAGCCCCCTGCATGTTTCTTTTTAAATTGTTTTTAGTGTTTTTCCCTTTGCAGTCAATGCACGTTCATTGTAGAATCAATATGAAAGGAGTATCAGAAAACAAATAAGAAAATTGTTTGGATTTTCACCCCTCAGGGACTATATTTGCAAACCTAAATCTGATCCTCTATATAGATTCACAAAAACCAAACTTCTTTTACCAAAGATGCCCGAGTCTCTATCTTTTCTGGGAAGGTAATCCCATTGTCAGTTTCTTGTGTTTCCTTTCAGTGCAATTCACAAACACTTGTATGCTCACTGCATTTTTTCCTGCATGAAATTGATAAAATTTGCATTTTAGCAACTTGCTTTTCATATAACCATAAATATTGAAGTAAAAGCTCCAGCATTGGTATGGGAGTACAAATGACCCTGACCCTGACCCCTGACCTCTGACCCTGTGGGAGCAGGAATTTGAAAGCTTGAAGGAAGAGATTATACTGGTTCAGATAAAGTTAGTGCATCAACAAATGGAGAAAGTGATGAAACACACTTTGATTTTCATTTCCCATAATCCCAGAAAAATGTTCACGGCAATAGAAATGTAAGGTGCTAATGTTACTTTCATTCATAATGGTTTGTGTGGAACTGTAGATGATTTATTTCTTTCCTGAACATCTAAATGACAGATTTGTAGGAAGCGCTTTGTTCTGTGACTTCAAGCACCGTTGCAAAAAAGTCCTAGCAAAAATAATTTCATGGTGCTATGAGATGACTTAACAGATAAAGGTGTTTGCTGCATAAGCCAAATGATCTGAGTTTGATTCCTGAAATTCACATAAAAGCAGGAGAAAACTGAGTCCACGAAGTTGACCTCTGAATGTTACACACACACACCCACACACACACACACACATGTATCATACATACGCATGCACATAATAATAAAATTAAAAATTTTAAAACGAAAAGAATGACTCCATGTATGTATTTGCACATGCTTGTTCTCCACAGTCTAGATGGTGAATTACTCAGGTCAAAGCATCGTACACACAGATGTCATCATCAGTGACCAGGACAGATACTGAGGAGAAACTCTGTGAACTGATATCCTCAACAAGCTAGTGACCTTGCCAGTCATAGAGCAAGGAGTGCTCCTGATGGCCACTGCTACTGTTCATGCAATGCCAGGTGTCATTTAGGCCAAGCCAAATTGTGCCTTCAAATATTGTCTTACTGTGCCTCTCTTACTTTGTTAGTCATTGAGTCCCTGTTGACTTAGGTCAGAATGTTTCAAAGCTTCCTTGGACAACAAGCTCTCTCTCTCTCTCTCTCTCTCTCTCTCTCTCTCTCTCTCTCTCTCTCTCTCTCTCTCCTGCCCTCTCTTTTCCTCTCTTTTACTTTTTCTCTCTCTTTCCTTCCTTCCTTCCTTCCTTCCTTCCTTCCTTCCTTCCTTCCTTCCTTCCTTCCTTCCTTCCTTCCTTCCTTCCTTCCTTCCCTCTTTTTCTCTTTCTCTTTCTCTTTCTCTTTCTCTCTTCAGTACTGGAATTGAACTTAGGTCCTTTGCATGCTAAACAATCACTCTATCACTGAACTATATTCCAGCTTCCCTTCATTCTTTTATTTGAGATAGTATCTTACTAAATTGCCCAGACTGGTTTTAAACTTGCTTTGTGAGCCTCGTGAATTTGTAATCCTCATTCCTCATCTTAGTAGCACAAGCCTGCTTAGCAGCAGGCTACTTTTTAAAAATTGCCTTGTAAAAATGTTGTACCATCTGCTATATTAGAGAAATGATGGGTCCAAAACCTCAGGGTAAAGGCTTCTTCTGCCTTCCAGGGTCATCAATGAGCTGACACTTAAACTTAAAGGTATATTAAAATCATGTTTTCCATGAGCAATTCTCAGCATTCTGCTCTTCCATAAAAGAGAACATCCCCTTGACATGTGGACACATGAAAATCTATTCAGATACAGTAGGAATAATACTACTATTGCAACCTGCCCAAATTTCTTAGTTTACATATTCGCATTAGTTTGATTTTCTTATTATCAACTCAGTTCAAATTCAGTTCACTGAATCGATACCCATTTCCCCACCAGACTAAACAAAACGTTCACTTGGACAACAGAGTTCTCCAGCATAAGACTGGTGAATGTGATTGCTGGTCTCTTTTGGAAATGGGAAGACCTGTCAGTATAGTAGCTAAATGAAGTCAGACAGGAAATGAACAACCAGCTGGTGTCATGATTTGAATGTAAACTATCCCCCACAGGTGCCTGTGTTTGAATATTTGGTCTCTGGCTGGCGGCACTGTTTGGAAAGGTAATGGAACCTTTGGGAGCTAGAGTCTTGCTGGAGGAAGTATGACACTAGGGTCAGACCTTGAGGTTCCTGTTCCTACTTCCTGTTCTTGCTTTCTTTTTCTACTTTCTAAGTATGGCTGGTGGTAACAGCTGTTCTCCTGCCACCATGTATTTCCTGCCATGATGAACTCTATCCCTTCTGAAAGGGGAAGCCAAATTGTCATTCTTGTGTGCACTTGGCCAGACATGCTGGTCCTACAAGTAAGGATCCTTCTTCTCTCAGTCATTGTGTAGAGATGGTGTGGCCAGTACCCTCGGCTCTGGTGTTGGTGCATGCTCTCCTGTCAAACTGAACTAAGAACTGTAACCAGTAATTGTAACAGAAAATAAACCCCTTTTCCCTTAAGCCGGTCAATGGTGGTTTATCAGCAACCATGCAGGCAAACTGCAACAGAATTAATAAACCCTTTCCTCCTTAAGCTGCTTGGATCAGAGTTTTTTATCATAAGAGCAAAAGAATATCTGGAACTGAGAGAAGTAAGAAGGGCCCCCTGGTAGTAACCCTCATGCTGCATTCAGTTGGGTGAGGTTTTGAGCAGGTGCTATTTGAAGCCTCCCAACGAATTTCTAATGATCTTGGCCTGCCTAAAACACTGTGTTGAATAGCAAGATTCCTCCTTGCTGCACCATTTATTACAACTTCAGAGACTCTGGATCATCACACATAGCTTGTCGCTTTTTGGCTGAGACTGGAGGTCTTGTTGTCAAGGCCACAACTGTTGATCCATCCCAGCAAGATAACCAATCACCATTCGTTTTAATCCTAGCTCTCACTGCTCCGCCTCCAAAATACTCACGCACTGCAAGGACTGTGAGAACACTTTCTATTAATCAGCTCTCTTCTTGACAGCATTTGCCACCAGATCCCAGAGGGCTCTTGGCATTTTCCAAAAACTGACCTGTGGAATTCCCATTTCTTTCCTTTCTTAGAGACCACACATTGAAGTTAGCACCTCCTTCATGCCACCAGATTTATTAAGAATTGTGAGGGATCAGAATGCTATCCAATATAGAAGATGATGGGAGACTGAATCTTAGCTCAGAAAACAAAGGACATTATTGACATTATTATGGTAAGCATCATGAGCGCTGGCCTATTTGTGAGAGATTCCTTTGCTCCCAAATCTGTGAATGTGACAGCGACAGATACGGCTGATATATGTAGTGCTTTTCATTATACAATTCATCACATGGAAGATGTGACTATTTTATGACAGTAGCCATGTCTGTCTTTTTATTTCCTCTCCACAGGGAGACATTGCCATTATGACAGCACACAGCAAGCACGCCTGATTCTTGTTCTATGGGGAGATATTATTTTCCATTCAAGTTTATTCATTATACAGCCATGCTTAACAAGGTTGTCCACATGAAAGTCAGTGGCTTTGTTCCCAGGATCAGTCAAAATGTGAGGGATCCATGAAATTTTTTTTTCTGACACAGTCTGAAAATGTACCCACGAATATTCAACTATACCCTAACCTTTCCACTACTAAGCATTCATTTATTGAAAACTAGTACTGGCCAAGGGAATGAGCTTTTCTTTAATGTGAGTATGTATTCATGATGTGTGTATGCATGTTCACATGTGGGTGGAACATATGTGTGTAAGTGTATGTACACATTTATAAGTGTATGTGTGTGGAGATTAAAGGTTGGTAACAGTTTTCTTCCTTAGTTTCTCTCCACTGAAGCAAGTGTCTTTCTAAGTTAAAAGTTTTCAACTGCCAGACATTTAAATGAAATGCAACTTTTGGGAATCAAACTATAGTCTTTAAAATTAAAATTTTAGTGTATAATAAAATTAATACATGCAAGGCCTCAGTGAATAAACTACAAACTTCAATGTAAAAATCAATGAAAAATACAGTCGAAAGACAAATGAAAACGAACACGACCAAACAACATTTAAGATCTTTGAAGGTCAAAGTGTGGAGATCTAAATTTTATTTAATCTGTTTAATGAGAAATGAAGAGAAATACAACAGACACAATTTTTCAAAAGTTAATGACAAAAAATTCTGAGAATGAAAGATAAGATTCTACAGATACAAAAAACATAGTGCCAAGCATTGTGCAATAAAGCAAAGAAAAAAAATCCATGAAATTCCAGAAATATGGCTGAATACAGACAAATCAATAAATTATTTCTATTTATTAACAAAGCAAATCAAAACTATAATTATATACCTCCTACTACCCATGAAATCTCTAGAATTCCAGAGAGGAAGAATATAGTTCTTAATCGCAGGTTGAGAAAATTAAATGAATCTTTTAGAAACAGAGAAATCAACAGTAGTATCTTGACAGCCCACCCCCAAAAGAAAATCCTAGACACAGTAAAACAACTGAAAAGACAACCTAGCATGTACAACCTGCCACAGTTGAATATCAAATATGAAAGACATGTGTACCTCAGTAAAAACTGGGTTCTCTCACTGCTAGCTTAGCTTCAGCAATGTGACTTCTAAAGTAATCTGTTCAGCATAAAGAAAACAAGCCCAAAAAAGAGAACAAAGATGCAGAAAAGCAAGGAAATGGGGGGAAAAAAGACTGACAAAATAGGCAAAGTACTGGAAAAATGTTCAAGAAAAGCAAAAGGGAGATAGGGTGAAATAAATCATATAGGATTAAAAAAAACCCCAGCAAAACTCAAATTAGGAATAAAGGTAGCTTCAGAATACATGCATGCAGACAGAGGGAAAGTGGGAAGCACTTGGAAGAAAAGTTGCACAAGAAAGCAGTCATCTTATAAAAATGAAATTAACAATATTCTGATAAAAATTCAAAGTTGAATTTAAAAATAGTTATTGCACTTCTGTATATATATTTTTAAAAAGCCATGCATGCCTGTAGTCCCAGCCTGGGGTGGGATGGGAGTAGGGGGCAGAGACAGGAAGATCAGTGGGACTTGTTGACCACCAACCAGAAAATGGTGAGTTCTAGGAATAAGATTGAGAATGATAAAGGACAATTGACATGCTCCATACACATGTACATGGCATGTTTACCCACATATATATGTATGTAGATAACGCACACACACACATACACACAAATAGAGACAAATATCATAAGTTGTACTCTTATGTTAAATAATGCATTTTGAAAAACTTAACATCAAAGGAACAATTAAGACTGGTTCCTTTGAGTATAGGAAAGTGGACAGAGAACTCATAAGATATAACACTCCAAAGCCATTGGCTGGAAATAGTTCATTATTTATTTTATTCATCTTCTTCAAATTACATATATATGTACTAAATTTTGAAATGAAACAATTTTGATGTATTTTCTCCTTTAACACACTTACCAAATACACATATGTATTTGTAATATTTTATTTTAATAACTAGGCTCATAACATGGAGTATATTAGGCATTTTCTCACTTGACTAATAAGAATATGTGAGTGCTTCATTATTCAGCGCTGTTTTAAGACATAACTTCTGAGCTTCCACACTTTCTTTCATCTTCATTGCTGTAGCTTATCTTCCACACCAACTTGAACATGGAATCCATTTCTTTTTGCAATATTATAATGAGGATGAACAAGACTGAACATAATTGTTTTGGATATAACCTTGATTCTTCACTTCATATAAATTTCTAGGAATGGAATTGCTGAAACAAAGTCTCCTGGCTCAGAAGGTCACAGTGACCTTCTCGTTTGCCTGAACCTCTGTGTATGAGTCACTATGTTCCCCTCCCACTTACTGTGGTAGGAAATGCCACAAAACAGCTTCTGCCAAGAGTGCTGAACTTAAGTAAGGGCCTCTAGATATCACCTTACCTGTTCTTCTTCCTCGTCTCCCATTTATATGTTTAAATACAGTACTTTAGACTGAGAGAAAACTCACCAGAAGGAGCAAAGTCACTTCTAGAGGCCAAGAAGAATTCTCTGTGAGGAGAAAATGCAAAACCATCACCTCCACAGAATTCCAGGAAATATTACATTAATAAAAGCACGAGTGGGCTGCTATGGAAAGAGAATAGACACCAGAATGTTTCTTGGAATTTTCAATTGTGTTTCCAGAAGTAAAAATGTTTCAAAAGCATGGTTATGAACATAAAACGATTCCTACAGGGGTTGGATAATGTGATAGCTGTAGCAGATTTGGTAGGCAATCTAGAAAAGACAGCCACCTAAAAAGGTGAGAAGTGAAAAGACAGATGCAATAAGCTGATGCAGGTAGAAGCATCTGGGTCTCTTCCACACGGGCTCACTTACTCTTCTGCTACTGTGATGCAATACTCGTGACACAAACCACTTAGGGGAGAATAAGATTTGCAGTGTCTTTTCCCTTTGCTTCTGTGAGACAATAGTCACACCCGACTCAAGGGAGAAGGGAAGATTTGCTGGGTTTACCATTCGCTCCAAAGGGGATACAGTCCATTGTGGAAGGAGTCCCATAGCAGAAGACATGGCTGGAGGCAGAAGCAGGAGGCTGGTTTGGTTCACCCTTCCCGTCAAGAGGCAAAGAGCAAGAGCAAGCAAGAAGAATCAAGGCTGGGCCAGCAAAGCTTACGGCTTACCCTCTGTGACTTGCCTCCCTCCAGCAAGCTCCAGCCCCTTAGAATGGTGCCACGACCTTCCCAAACATCAACACCAACTGAAAATTTAAACATGGGAGCCTGCAGGGGACAACTCACATTGAAACCATGACAACGGGTTTATTGTGTGACTTACGGGTCCAGAGAGTGTCCAGCATGGCAGGGACACAGAGTGGTGGGCAGAGGAGGAGAAGGGGGAGGAGGGGGAGGGGGAAGGAGAGAGGGATGGGGAGGGGGATGGGGAGGGGGAGGAGGGGGACGGGGAGGAGGATGAGGATGAGGAGGAGAAGAGGAGGAGAGGAGGAGGAGGAGGAGAGGAGAAGGAGAGGAAGAGGAGGAGGGGAGGAGAGGAGGAGGAGGAGGAAGGAGAGGAGGGGGGAGAGGAGAGAGGAAGAAGAGGAGGAGGAGGAGGGGGAGGGGAGGGGGGAGGGAGAGGAGGAGAAGGAGGAGAGGGAGAAGGAGGATGAGGATGAGAATGAGGAGGAGGAGAAGAGGAGGAGGAGAGGAGAAGGAAAGGAGGACGAGGAGGGGGAGGAGGAGGGGGAGGAGGGGGGAGAGGAGAGGAGGAGGAGAAAAGGAGGAGGAGGAGGAGGAAGAGGAAGAAGAAGCAGGAGAAGAAGGAGAAGAAGAAGAAGAAGAAGAAGAGGAGGAGGAGGAGGAGGAGGAGGAGGAGGAGGAGGAGGAGGAGGAGGAAAATATTGTAGAAATCATATAGGCTACGATAAAGCACAAAAGAGAATTTCACACAAGTGGGAAGTATGAACATGGAGCTTCTGGTATGTTCCAACCCCTCTATGATTACTGAGGAGCAATACTTTGAGAGGAGACATGGGCAAAAGACAGACAATGGTCATTTGGGGAGCTGGGTCAGCTTTTCCAACCACTCCGAGAGTTGATTTGAGTTTTAATTTACAAAAATCTGCCTAGTTTTCTCTTCAACTCAAACCAATGTCCTGTTTCCGTGGCTTTGCAATGGAACTGTGCACTTTATATTGCATGAAACTCCTTTATAATGCATTTGGGGTTTTGTTGTTATGTAAGTTGAATGTCTGCCTGAACATGGGATTTTCTTAAAGACACATGCTTCATAAAAGGTATAAAAGCTCCACTTGGAGTCCCTAAGACTCCGTCAACACCACTGAAACCTTGCAGCCATGTGGGCATGTCTTTAGCCACAGGGACATCGTATTTGCTGCAAATGTTCCTTTAGCTTAGTCTCACTCCTGCTGACCAGAAGGTGGGACCATTGTGGACAAAATGAGGAAAACCCACCCACTGACTCAAATTGTCAACTCTCAAAATGAGGATTAGGTTACGGAGAAAATAAAAATATTATACAAAGCGATCCTGATAAATATTGACTTTTCTGACAAGTTTGGATCTCTTCCTGCTAAATAAAAAATACAAGGTTGCTTAGTGACACTTGACCTATGAAGTCATCTCCAATAATATTATAATATGCTGGACAAGAAATGCAAAACAAATGAATCCTCTAGTGGAGCCAAGCTATTACAACAGTGTTTCACTAATTTTCTCCATGTTACGCCGTCCCTCTGCCAATTCCCACTTGCTCCCCCAGTGTGCTTTTCACTTTATAGGAATTTCAAACTTCTGATGTCATAGACTTACAGATGGAGCCTGACCACAAAGAGGAAGTTGAAACAAAATGTCATGATCAAGCGACATCTGAATCTGCATAGTGGCAGGACTGGCGATGTGCAAGAAACAATGGTTGAAAGTTCTTGGTTGGGTTTTTCTTATTAAATTATACTCTGGAAATGTCTGTGTTTCTCCTCATTTCAGACTTCTTAGAAACAGAATTCAAAGTCTAAGACTCCCCTGTATGGTCCTTCTCTCCTATCTTTTTCCAGAGAGAGAGAGAGAGAGAGAGAGAGAAGAGAGAGAGAGAGCATGTGTAAGTGTGCATGTGCCATGGTGCATGTGTAGTAGTCAGAGGACAACTGTTAGAAGTCGGTTCTCTTCCTGCACTTTGTGGGCTCTAGGATTGAACTCAGATCACCAAGTTTACACACAGTCACATTCATCCACTGAGCTCTCTCATCAGCCCTCTGTCTTAAATTTGTTTAATTCATTGTATCATAGTCTTCAACAGGACATGACAGAAGTTAATGCAATTCTGCATTCTGCATAAGTATAGTTCAAAAAATATAGCTATGTTTTTATTGCATGTAAGTAATACATGGGAAGCACTCGTGCAGGACAAGATGTGTAGAAGAGCCAATATCTGAGGAGCAATTAAGATATATTCTCAAAGGAATTTTCCAAAGGAAATATACACTGCTACCCAAAGAAATTTACTATCTATTAAGGAAAAAAAATAACAAAAACAAAATTCTGGGTTTTGGGTCACAAAAAGACATGGAAATAGTGTTGACTGCTGATTAAAATTGTTCTATTTTGCAGACAGGACAGAGTGACTTTTATTGTTTTGTATTTGGGAGAGCAGACTACTTTTAAATACTTAGCTATGTTCTCATTGATGCATTAAATTTCAGGGAAACTATATGCATGGAGTTGAGAGGTAGATCAATTTATGGTTTCTGCCAACTAGATGAATAAGACAGTCCAAAAAATCATTTACGCAGAAATCTTCACTTGATCACAAATATTTTCCAGTAACTTAGCTTTTGTTAGATTAAAAAGAACTCACCATGATACTTTTCTTTAGATAGGTAGGTGATAAAATGGTAATTTGGTTGACTGTTCAAACTCCCTTTTCAACCAGTTGTGGTTTTATAGAGACAGGTTCCTGGCTTCAAAACCCTTCTTTCTTTCCCAATTCAACTTATGATTCATTTCAGGCCTTGAGGCAGCAGTAAACTAGATCCCTATGCCTCCAAGGTTCAGCAATCATTCCCCTTGAGATAGACAACAAACTCGCTAACAGATAACAGGTAAGAGAGGAGGGAAATGGAATAAGATGCAAATCACCACAAAAGTGAGCTTCAATGTTAAGAGAAATCCTTGGTAGATGAAAATATTTCCAAGACTTCTTAAATTCCTGCTGCTCACTCTATAGGAACTTTCAATTCATTTAGCCTCCATGATCCGAGAAACTTCGTCAACAGTTTTTTTTTTTTTTTTAATTTGGAGATTGGAAAAAAAAGTCTATCTACTCTCTCTTCTAGGGCTGCATGATATTATATGTGTCTTACTAGTTCTTGAAACTTTATGCTTCGAGTTCTTAATTCTATTGTCCCAATAAGTAAAGTCGCCTCTAAGCATCTGATTTGGACGCCTGATGTGAATCAAACCGTCTGGACTATAAGCCATCTGCAAACTAAGGCTTATAATGGAAAGAGCCAGCGACCCTTGGCTGCAGCTACGTTCCCAGTTCCCGCTATAGTATTCAGTTACGGCTCCCACGCCTGGCCAGCGGCTGCGCGTTATGTAACAGTGACTGTTACTGGATTACTTAATCCTTTCGCCTAACCCTAATTGCACAGTCTGCCTGCGGCTTCTGTAATACCTGGTTCTCTCCAGTGACACGCTCCAGGGTAGATGTGGCTTGCCACCACCAAACCCAGCTCTTGATGGTTTAAAATAACACAGTGGTGTGTAACTTGCAAACGCTGTCCTTTTCAGAGTACATTATTTTTGATTTCTCTTCTGTCTCCTTCTAACTGGCAATGACTTCCTGCCCAAAATGACCTAACACTAGGAAAAATTTTAACAAATAATAAAACTGTCCAGTACAGGTATTACAGTACATACCGTACTCTACAGCACAGAGCAAGCAACATGGTCCAACTGGAGAGACCCAGGGGAATGCCAGAGGCGAATGATTCATTTTAAATCCAAGGCCTAAACTGAATAGTGATGATCCGCTGTTGCCTTTGTGTCTAGCCTGCACTTCTTTTAATGCAAGTAATTGTTTTAGCTGTCACTAAAAAATACTAATATATTTAGAAGTTAAAGTATTTGTGAATAATTAGTTAAATCTCTGACCCAAAACATACAAAATACATGACATCCTATTGAACTGGTTTGCAAAATAGATCATTTCAAGAATGTGCTAATCATAATTTGAGCTTTCTTTGCTAAACTATTTTTATATTCTCAATTTAGAAAGCACAGGTGCATAGAAAGGAAGACAAAATAAGAACTAAAATAGATAAAAACATATCACAAGATGCACCTTCCTTTAAAACATGGTTTATTGGCAAAATAAAAATTATATTGAATTTTATATGTCAATAGATTTTTATGATTATATTAATATTTTATTTTTACTTCATGAATAACATTTTGAATATTATTTATTTCATTATTATATTGTAAGTATATTATAATTATATACTTATCCATTCCTATCGGTCTGAATTCTAGACTGTATCTAAATTGTTCAAGGAACCATTTTTTACAAACACATTTCTAGAACTTCTCATTGCTTTATTTCTTAATCTATATATAACCTTGAAGAGGCTTTTTATAGAGATTGTAAACTATCTCTTAAAAATTCAACTAAATTATAAATTATTTTCCACCCACTAGAAAGAAAGCCTAGCACCATAGTAATGAGTCAGCATAATGATAGAAACTGCACAAAGTAGCATGAAAATAAGAGTGCTTTAGAAAACATTTATATGCTGGGCCACGTGAAGTCACTGGTTTTCTTTTTTATTTGTTTTTTTAATTTTTCTTTCCTTCTTTTTTTTTAAAATACAATTTTGCATATTTACTTAGTGTGTGTGTGTGTGTGTGTGTGTGTGTGTGTGTGTGTGTGTGCGCGCGCGCGCGCGCGCGCAAGTGCGTGTGTGTATTAGAGGGCATTGTGTGTCCCTGTGGAGGATCATGGGTGACTTTGGGAATCATCCTGGATTGTTTCTACCTCCTTCTTGTTTCACTCTGGGTTTTCCCAGGCTGTGTCCACCAGGGCCAGAGGTGCAGGCTGAGACCATTTCCACCTGGCATTTTTTTTAAATGGGACTTGGGATCCGAACTCAGGACCTTCTACTTGCAAGGCAGAGTGTTATACCCTGAGCCATCTTTCCATCACTTCTTTGGTTGAGACAGTGTCTCATACAGCCAAGGCTGACCTGGAGCTGTCTATGCAACTGAGGATGTCCTTGATCACTTGGTCTTTCTCTGTCCACCTGAGGACTAAGATTACTGAGGGATTTGCAGTACTATGTCTGGTATATCGGGAACACAGTGCTGAGAACCTGAGACCATGGACAAATCATCATGTTCTTTGTCTTTGCTCCTCCTCCTCTTCCTGCTCCTCCTCCAGGTGCTCCTCCTGCTGCTGTTCCTCCTGCTTTTGCTCCTTTACTGAGTCCAGCAGTCTGCAATACAATCCCAAGCTTTAGGTCTATGTTGGTCTTGTTGTTTTCATAAGTAGCAGTCACTCAAAATATTTGTTGAATGAATCATCATAGTATTTTTCTAGTTATTGACCATTTTGATCTAAAAAGACAAATGTTTACTGAAAAATCTTTCATGTTGAAAAATATGATAGATTTTATGATAAACAAGGGATAACACTTATACATGTATGCATAATAAAATATTTTCATACTTTCTGGTACTAGACAGTTCCTCCTCAAAAGAAGTTTGCATTCTCTAAAGAGTTTAAGAAGTCCAGCCTCCATAACTTCAATGAGTTCCTTTGTCATTGTCTACTGGACTTTTGACCCAGGAGACACCGTCTTCTGAGCCAGGCAGATCAACTCAGAAAACAGTTTGACTCAGAGTCTCTATCAATATGTTTTCCACAGGTTTAGGAAAGTGTTACTGGCATTCTGCCCTGAAAACGTTCTTATCATGGGTAATGCTTACATGGTAGAAGAGTGAATGTGCCGTATCAGCTGCATTGAGTCCCTGGGGACTGGATGGTGCATGGATGCAGATCACTAGAGCATTTTTGGTGCCCTTAGTACCAACGGACTGAGTCCAGGGTCTTGGAGCCACTGAGGAAGTGTCCTGAATCCTTCTCAGATGTCATAGTACTTGGCCACAGATGAGCTGACATCTCTGAAGCGAATAATAGTTGGAAACCTGTCAGGGTTTGCTTTATTTGCATCAATTTACTGCCAATCAACTCTGAACTTGGAGCATGGCCTTGTTAATTAAATAACAGTCCCCTTTCTAAGTATCTCTTTGTACACTCTTCATCATTGAGGACTCATTTCATTTTTTACAATTTTACAGTTTATGTCTGATAAACCTGCCATGGAGGTTAGAAAATCATGATTTTAGTTCACGTGCATGATCATAGAATCTTATGAAAAATAGCATGCTTAGAAAGTAAAATTTAATGCTAAAATAGCAAGTCTGTGTATTTGCTAAGAAAAGAAAGGTTGAGCTCTGAAAGACAGTAAGGTGAATCTACACAGAGACCATGAATGATTTCAACATAAGTCAAGTTGAAGATGACTCGAGAATGCTACATGGCCAACAGTGATTCTGCTTTGTCACAAATTCCTGGTACCAGTACTCACACTGATTTCTTTGTTTTACCCCCCAGACTTGACTCAACAGCTGGAAAGTATTGGGCACACTCTGGAATAGTAAGCTGCTCATGGGAAAGAAGGTTCTGGAATATCACCTGTAACCAGGGTTCCTCCACTTCACAACAGCTCCTGAGAAGCCCAGGTGGTATTTGGTTGGATATGTCCAGGTCCTGTAGCATGTCTGTGTCTGTTTATCGCATATGCAAAGATCTTTTGAGTTCTCTCAAAGAAATTTCTATTTCCAGGAAAAGAAAAATGCACATGCAAAGATAAGAATTTGATAGGCAGAATTGATTGTTCAACAACATATTTGGTCTTTCCAATTTAATTTTGTGCATATATGTTTGGAATCTCTGGTTTTGGTGAATTACATGGGAATGATGAGAACCACCTATGGTGGTGAGTTCCGTGTGTGTGTGTGTGTGTGTGTGTGTGTGTGTGTGTGTGTGTGTGGTATGTGCACCAATGTGCACTGGAGGCCAGAAGTTGACTTCAGACATATTCCTCTTTTACTCTCCATCTTATTCTTTGAGACAGGGTTTCTCTAGCAAGCCCCCCTGTATCCATGTGTCTTCACTCACTCAGTACAAGATTTACTTACTGACACATCTAGCTTTTACATATCTGCTGTGAATCTGAACACAAGTTTCCATGCCTATGACACAAGCATTTTACCTGCTTTGCCATCTCCCCAGCCCTGGTAGTCAATTCTTTAAATAGGCAGAGAACCCAGCTACAGAATTAAACAGACCATGTCTCTGGGCATGGTTCAGAAATCTAGATGCTCAGCATTTTGTTATGTGTATTTCATTTTTAATACACTAACTCTGTGGGGCTTCGTTGAAAGTCTGGTCAAAGAAACACTGTCAAAACCACTCAAATGAAAAAGGTGCCCTAAACTATAAAAAAGTTGCTAACTGAGCTCGTATAATGAAATTAGACACACTCCATATAAGAATATACTCTTATATGAGAGACTGGGATCAAGCACCAAGGGTTCTTCAGATGGACCAGCAGTTGGTAAACTTCTGCCCTGTTTGGTTTTAGTCACATGTTCCTAAACGTTGTGCAGCCACCCAGTGGAAATCAGACTCAAAACAGTCTTAGTCATTGGGTGAGTTTTAATTACTAATCCAAGTTTAAAAAGTACATTTTTGGGGAATGACAGGCTGCAATATAAGAGCATACAGTACAAACTGTACACTTATGAGATTTCATTCTCCATGTGGGTTGGAGTCATGAATGCTCATGGCTAGAGCAAGTTATAATTGCATTCTTGGGTTTTGGATTTTTTCCCTTTTTAATATTTCAAGAATAATAGGTGATGCTGTAAGTTTAATTTTTTAAAATTGGATTCTATAGAAAAGATGGTCTCGTATAATGCAACAAGAACTCATAATAAACCTTTAGCAGGATGAAGACCATTCTCCAAATTATTAGTCAGAAATCTGTCTTCCTTTGAAATAGATTTCTGCTTACTACAATGTGAAAAAAAGGCACACATAAAACAAGGTCAACAACAAAGATAATAAGACCAATTCTGTAAAACCACCATCAAGCACCACTTAGATCTGTGACAGGATGAACTATGCCTATTGATGAGGGACTTATGAAGGCTCCAGACAATGCTAAGATGATGTTCATTATAGTAATAGTATAGTAATAAGGCACTAGTATACAAATGCAGCAATAGTCACACTACAGTTCAGCTTCTCTAACTTTAAGATAGCAACAAAGAGTATTTCATGAGCAAAAAATACTTTAAAAATATTGGAGTAGTTTCTATACAAACAGTAATTTTTTCATCTACATTGTAACGTTCATCTTCTAAGTTTGACAGTTTGTCTTATTCTTTCTTACTGGACTTAAAAACAAAACTTTTTATTCAGTTAGTTTGCTGAATATCTGCATAGTTAGTGTATTCTGTTAGTTTTGAATATCTGCATAATACTTTGAGGTAAGTTTAAAATATAGCGCTGCAGAGAACTCCAGAAGTGTTTAAGAGGAGGTAATAATCAATAGCCTCTGATCAAATGGAGTCATTTAAATCAATATTCAGTCACTTTCATTTTTCACAAATTCTATGAAGAGATTTTGTTATACAAGCATGAAGACCTGAGTGCAAATCACCAACACCTACTTAAAAAAACAGGAGTGGCTATCCAGGCTCCTGACCTCGAGGATGTGAGAGGTGAAGTCATGGGGGTTCCTGGGAAGCCTTTGTGGCCAGCCTGACTCCAGGTTCTGTGAGAGATACAGTTTCAACAGGGAAGGTGGAGAGTGATAGAGCAACGCCCCCAATGTTCACCTCTGATTTCAGGGGCATGTGCCTGCACCCACATGCACATATACCAAACACACACACACACACACACGTAAATACATGCACATACACACTTGTGTTCACACACACCTATAAATGCACATATTCTCAAACTCACTCAAACACACAAACTTATATTCACGAAAATACACATGCTTACATACACACTGCATAGTCATACATATGTATTCATATGTACTCATACACATATGTACATACACTTATGCATGCACACACACTCATACATTCACATTATATACACTTATGCTCACACACATACCCACACTTACACACTTACATTCATACATTCAGTCTTCCACTCAAATACTCACACACAAAAAAAACCAAACTCATATCACATTTACATATGCTCACACACATTCACACTAACGAATGCTGCTATATACACTCATTCTTACATCCTATAAATCACATGCACAAATGCATTCATGTACTCATACAGTTTTACATATAATATACACCTTCATTTTGACATATACTTCATATACCAGTTCACACAACACACTTATATGTGAACACTCATACACACTAGCACAGATGCAACTTGTAAACACTCACATACATTCACATACACTCAAGTGCACATTTTTATATTCCTTTACACACACACACACATATAAATTCAAGCACACATACACACTAACTGAAACATGTTCACGAGGCACATATATAGTACCCTCTCTTATACTCATACCCATCCACATACACCACACATACATACTTACACACCCTGACACACTCATGCTTTCACACACACCTTCACACTCACACTATACAAATGTTCATAAACACACTGATACAAAATGCAAAAACTGCACATTTACCAAAATACACATTCACATATTCTATCACATACAAATTCATACAAACACATATATACATGCATTAACCTACTTTCATACACTCACTACATGAATACACATTGCACATCTACCTGCGTACCTACATAAATATGCATATTCACACACATATACACATAAAAATACATATCCCCATTCACATATGCACATACTCACATACAAGCACATAATCTCATGCCAATATACTCAGACACACTCAAAACACTCATCCAGACTCACACACAGATTCACTCTCAAAATCACACTTTATCATACTCAATTATAGATGCTCACATGCAAACATATACTCATACTCACACATACACTTACACTTAGTCATACATTCACACACAAAAATACTAGTACACAAACATAATCATATTCTCATGCAATTGCACACACTCATATACACATAGTCACATGCACTCTTATGCATGCACACTCATGTTCACCTATATCCACATACTTGCACACTCAAATTCACTCATACATGCTTACACACAAAATACTTCCACATACACTCACTCTTACAGTCATCCTTTAGCATATATATTCTCACACCCCAATGTATATATATATATATGCACATAATCCTATACCCACTCATATTATTTCATACTTATATATTCGCATTTTCATATGCATACACATATACGCAGGACTCATATTCATACATGCAAATACACATGATACATTCACTCATACAATCACACACATGCACACAAATATATTCACACAATCACTGAAACACACATATACATATTCAAACTCACGAGCATTCTTACACACACATACATTCATATATTTATACATTGTCACATTCACGAGCACACTGTATTCCTCCATAATCACACACATAATGACATGCATATACACTTTCACTCTCATACAGACTTTGCAACATTCAAACACATGCAAACTTACAATGTACACACATACACATACACACACACACACACACACACACACACATACATACACACACACACACACATACATACACACACACACATATTTATACAGCCTCCTGCTCGCAATGCAAGCACTCTACTGAGTTACATCCCAGTCCTTGTTTTCATGACAGTAGTAGCTTTAACAAATATCTTCAGGTTTAAATCATAGTCTGCTGGAGTTATCTAATCTTTTAAAGGTCATACAAGGAAGCAACTTCTCTGGATTTACTTCTGACCTGGCTCGACAGGCAGTGAGTTCAGGGCGACATTACTTCACAAGTGAGAGCTCCGTTATCAAAGAACATACACTGGTCAGCCCACACTGGTCAGCCCACAGACAAAGCAGCCCGCAGGAAAGCTGGGAGACAGCTGCCCATGGAGGGAGTGGGTGGCAGGCTTGTTTGCTCTGAGCACTCTTGCTGCAGGACAGCAAAACCAACTCCTTAGACTGTCTCCACAATAGTCCCCAAGGTAATGACGCACAGCTGTGGAGAGGAACTGGGCCCTTTAATCTGTTAACCATGCCCAGAGAAGAGGAAAGCAGAATAAGACTATGTAGAGGAATTTTTCAAAGCTTTACAAAGTAATGCAAACATTTCCCCAGTCACAGGGCATGAATGTACACAGTTAGCTGGGTCCTTATATTCTCTTAGATTGGAATCCCATGCAATCTCTTTCCTTCTATCTTGTCAGTTTCATCTTCTCTTAAAGATCATTTGTTTAAAGGCACTGAATATAACATGAGACTCTTCAATCCTTATTGCTGAAATACTTCCTGCTGACAACACATTTGGAAAAATTCAGATGGTTAAGGAAGGTGGAGGTTAAATGGGGGAACCCAGGTTCTAAGAGTAGGAAATTGAGTATTTTAATCCAACTCTACTCTGAATGTAGTTTTACTTAGAAACTTTTTTTTAAAAAATAAATGGTTTCTAGCATCTTGTGTTATAGGATATGATGAAATATTAGAAACATTTTTTTAAAAAATAAATGGTTTCTAGCATCTTGTGTTATAGGATATGATGAAATATTTCAAATATATAAAAAGATACAGAATGTGCAGTAAGTAATATATTCAGTAGAGTTCCCAAGAGGCCTGAGAGGACAGAGGTAGGAAACTAATAGAGATATAAGAAGTCTCTGGGGATGGAAGTAAAAAACTGATCCTGTTGGCGATCAGCTGGAAGCACAGGGATAGGGCTGGAGTTGAGCCGAGCCTCAGAGCCAACCTACAGAGGTTAAGGTACGGGATTTTAGAGGCCCTAGAAGGGCAGGATGGGCACAGACAGAAGGGTGGGTAAGTGAACAGCACATCCAAAAGGATTAACAGTTGGACGGACAGCAATTTGAATATAGGCCACGTCACCTTGGCACTGGGCCAAGCTGATGCTCTTTGTGCCCTTGGGAGTTTTCGACCTGTCTGTTCCTTGATGCACTCACTGGGTGACCGATGGCAGGTGGGGCCATTACCACAGCAGTGTTAAATGTCCACCTACTTCTTTCAGGTCCAAGTGAGAGTGCTACATCTTCCCTTTCCAACCCCCACCCTCATTCCCTGCCATCATCCAGTATTAGCTCTCAGTAGTCTCTTGGGACCTCTTGAGATGGTTCCCGTTCTATGATGACATGCTGATCGGTCAAATCTGTTTCAACTTTTAATTTAAAAAATCATTATAAATACAACTGATATTCCCCGCCTTTCTCAGTTTTATGTCCGTTTTCCCTCCCAAGATGCCTTGGCAGAGATAAATCATCAACTTTAGTTTTATTGTATGTGATTCTCAAACCTACTATACTTCTATAATGTCCAGCACTGCATGATACATTTTTAGATTTTGCACAAATGGTGCCTTATATATTTTCTAGTCATCTTATTCCTTTATCCATTGCTTGAGACTTGAACGAGTTGATGATTTCCTTACTGTTATGGTTTGAGTGGGAATTGTCTCCAACAGACTCATGCGTGTGAATACTCGGTCCCAGCTTGTGGCACTGCTTAAGTAGGTAATGGGACCTGTAGGAGGTAGAGCCTTGTGGGAGGACGGGTATCACCAGGAGTGAGCCTTAAGGTGTGATAGCCCCGCCCCACTTCCTTTCTCTTCTTGTTCTATCTGCTTACTCATGAGACTGTTGCTACATGAAACAGTCTCTTGTTCCAGCCACGTGTTCCATGCCATAATTGTACTGTATGCCTTCAAGAACCACAAACAAAATAATAAACCATTTTTTACCCTTAAGATGTATGGGTCAGAGTTTTTCTCACAGCAACAGTAGAGTAACTGCAACACCTCAATTTGTCTCTCCAATGTTATCTTTCTCTCTTTTTTTGTCATTACCCAATGATGTTATGAACATTTTCATAAGCATCTCCTTGAGTACATTCTATGGGCTTCCAACTTCCTCTGATACAGCCAAGGTACTCTGCAAAATGGATGTAATGATTTATAATTCCTCTACATTCCAAATCTTTTTTCTAACATTTTAATTATTATTTCCGCTCATACAAACTTAGTAGGTACACCGGTTCCCTCCCTCCCTCCTCCTCCCCCCGACCCCCCTGCTCCTCCTCCCCTCACCCCTCTCCCCCATCTCCCAGTGGCTCCCCTCCCAAACCCGGAGAATCCTTTAATGTGCATGCCAGACTCTCCTCTGGGCCCTCCTCTCCGATGACGTACAAGGACCCAGTGGCATTTCCCTGAATCCTTTCCCGTGTTCCCCTTAGGCATAGGAACACTACTGTGGCTGTCAATCCCTTGCCTCCAAGAATCTTGGTGCCTTTAGCAGATGCTAGACTTTGTGGGGTCAATAGTGTGTTGGACATTGCGCAGGGCATGCAAAGTCCAATTATGATTGCTTCGGCCCTAACTTGTGTGGAGTATCTTGCATATCATTGCTCCTCCCATCCTTGTGCTCTTACAATCTTACCGCCCCCTCTTCGGCAAATTTCCCTGAGCTTCAGGATGGAGGGAGATTAGGCTGGCCTAGTTCCAGGTGGTTGATATAGAGTCTCTGAAGTTCTGGATTGTGGTTTGTTGATTTTCTTTTGCAGTTTTGCTGCTCCTGCAATGCCCTTCACTCCATCCTGATGGGTATTTGTATGTCACCCCCTGGCCAGAGACAAAAAGTTGTTAAATTGGAGTCTTATTATAAGAGCACATTTAAAGGTAGATGTAATAAAAGTAGGAAATCACATTCCAAATCTTATATCTTAGTTAATGTAAAACTTCTTATAGTCGAAATTGATCTAAAATATTTATTTCAAGTGGTAGACTTTTTTTGGTTAAATTGGAGGGTGTTGGTGACATTTGAACTTTCCTTTTTTCTAATGTCTCTTTTTGTATTTATTGGAACTTCTATTCACATCAACTGCTTGGCTTTGATATCTTTGTAGGAATTAGCCATTCTTGCTTAAAAGAAATCTTTGTTGGATATCAGAGTTGTGAATATTTTGTCCAAATTGTAGAGTTTTTTCAACGCTTCGTTCTTTTTCTCTCTTTATCTTCCTTTCATATGTGTTTCTGGCTAAAGAGTTTTTAAAATTAATATACTTTAATTCTTCCTTGGAGAGGTCCCTCTTAGTTCTGGAATTCATGTAAATATTCCCTTAAATTTCCTTTTACTGATAGTAAGGTGACTGTGTAATTTTCCTCTTTCAATCTACTAATATATGCCTTTAATAAACATTGTATTTATGCTTCTAGTACTTCATTCAAATCTTATAAATTCATAATAGGTTCATATGTCTAAATCATTGTTCCTTTATTTGGCTTAGGTAACAAGTATATATTAGTCTAATGGAAACATTTGGAAATGTTTCATCTCATTTCCAGTCTGACATGGAGTAACCTATTTTTCTCACTTTGTTTGATATAGAAAAGCTACTCTCTAAAATGGCTATAACAATTTATAAGCATTCTGTATCCCAAAGATGATGGAATAATCATCTGTTCCTTAAAGATTAGAAAAGTCATTTATGCAATCTTCTAGAACTAACATGGGAAAGATTGGGTTGGAACACGCTACTGAAAAAAAGATTGCTTTATGCCAAAGTTGAATTGTTGCTATTTTTAAAAAGTTTTCTACTTCTTAACAATTATTGGGCATTGAATAAGTCATGTATTTTGTGTAACTATTAAAATACATCAGAGCTGGGGAGATGGCTCATTGTTTAAAGTGCTTGTCATGCAGGTGTGAGAATTCCTTTGGCGCCCTAGAGCCCATGTAAAGCAGGGGAGTATTGCATGTCTGTAATCCCAGTGTTCCTATTGTAAGATAGAAAGTAGAGACAGGAATGCCACAAGTTTGTGGTCCAGTTGGCCTGGCTTTGACAGCAATGAACAGTAAGAGACTCTGTTTCAAAAAAGATGTGGGTAAGGACAAACACTTGAGGTTGTCCTCTGATTTTGATAGGTGCACTGTGACATGCACAGAAACACACACACATGCACACATGTCATACATAAACACACAGAAAAATTAAACAACAATATATTGAACTAAAGTTGTTAGCAAATGATTCGTGATTGCAGTGAGACCTACAGCCATGTCCTGTTACTATTTTATGTTATCGTTTGTCTTTACTGCTCTTCCAAAATCCCCGTCCACGTCATCAATCATTTGAAATCACCAGATTTAAGATGTGGATTCTTCCTTATGCTTATTTTCACTTGTACAACTATCTGTTTTTACATATATAATTTCCTCTTTCTTTAGGTTTGCTCTTTTTCTAACTTCTTGAGTTAAAAAGCTGAACTCACCACTTTTTCAAGTAAGAGATTCATTTAAAAATCTCACTTTCCTTCTGCATGTCTTTTACGAACAATTTTATCTTCACACTGCTTGGAGGGGGAAGGGATAGGACTGTCATCTCACTCTTCTTTGTCCTGTCACTTGCTCTTCTTGCTTAATGTTTTGGTTACTTCTTTGCCACAGTGTTTTACAAGGTGACGCCATGTCTACTGAGGTCCTGCTCCAAGGCCAGGTTGGTGATATGTGGATCCAAACCCTGTGCCAGCAGGTGGCTTTGCTCAATACGGCTTTGCTCAGTATGTGTTCTACAGACATTCTCTCTGGTCTGCTTCTGGGAAATCACAATTACTACCAAAGCCACAATCCACTCAGGTAGCACATGGACTCTACCCTCTCCCTACAACCAGAGGGAAATATAGTCCCATTATGGGAATAATAAAAAAAAAACTGAAAAGCTTTGTGTTTACTTTTCTGAGAAATAATTAGTAATGATAATTAAAAGATCAAGAAAACTTTCCCTAACTTATGAAAATTAATAAAAGCTTATACATAGAAATGATTTGGCAGGGTAATAAGATATATGAAATGACGAAATGATTGCCTTAATATTTTATTTTATACTTTAGCTTTATTTATTTATTCACGTGTGTGTGCGCGCATGTGTGTGTGGGGTGTATATCAGATGGCACTGTGTGTCCCTATGGAAGACCAAGGGTGACTTTAGAAATCATCCTGAATTGCTTGTACCTCCATCTTGCTTCTCTGTGGAACTTTCCAGGCTCTGCTCACCAGGGCCAGAAGTTGCAGACCTCTGTGGTTTCTGCCTGGGACCTGGGATCCAAACTCAGAACTTTTCTGCTTGCAAGTCATCTCTCCAGCCCTGCCTTAATATTTTAGAAGTATCTATTGATCATTATCTACTTGAATGGTATGATGGGACACAGATAAAGAAATCTAGATTTAGAATCCTTAGCCCACCAAATACTTTGGCATTATCTTTGAACACAAATGATTAAGAGGTTAAAAAAATAATGTACAGTTGCTAAAATAAAACCTCCTTCAAGAGAAAATGGACTTAAATGAGGAACTAACATTCCTTTCAGAGAGAAACATTCAAATGTAGCTTGGATTGCATCTGTGTAGGGAGGTACTAGAGAAACCAAGAAAAGATAAGTAAATGTAATTGAGGGTGTGGGAAGAGTATCTGTGCTAAGAACAGCAGAAACGGCATGTACTTTTATCGGCAGTCTCTTTAAAATCACTTTCAAAAAGTGTGATTTGAAGAACTATGATCTGAGCAACATCATACTTCATATAATTTCTGTTCTGTGTTCCTTAATGTCAAGATCATTGTTGTCGTCATTTCCTCTACTACATACCTTGTTTGTTCTTGAAACAGCATCTCTCTGTGTAGCTTAGACTAGTCTCAAAAATCATGAGCCTCTTGCTTCAGTTTCCTAGGCTGGCATACACTACCACATCCTGATGAAATTAACTTAAAATTTCTTATTTCCAGTTTCTTTATGGTGGTTTTCCCAAGTCACGAACATGCTCTCTGTATGATATGGAAGGAATATCAGCTTCTGAAATTTGGCAAACCCTTGAATCTACCTTCTGCTGCTATCATTAGTATTCTATATTTGCACTACATGATGTCTACACAAACATCTTGGCCCTCTTTGCACTTCATTTCCCAGAATTCTGTTCCTTTAGATGGTTCAAGTCCCAGTGATACTGACAGAAGGGATAGGTGCCTTTGCACCTTGGTGGTAAGTCAGCACATCGTGAAATGTCCTACATCATGTTTGAAAAAAACGACCGTTGAAGATCCTTGTTCATCCAATGTCACTGAGTTGGCACTAGTGAGTGGCTGGTCCCCAAGTGTGACAGCGTCATGGTCACACACTTCATAACCTGTTGCGGTTAATGCTGTGACCCTTCATGTGTAGCCACTTGTCAAGTTCTTTTGTCATCGGGGTATCATGGACATGTCCCACAACAAGGCCAAGGTGCGAACCATAACGCTTTTTGACTCTATAGATCCTCATGACTCCACGATACTCAGGGCGCCCTAGGACACTATTGCCCATTGCCAGTGTCCAGTGATAACTCAACAACGTCATGATTGGCTGATCGGGTTCTGGAGGTTACCCTTCGGTCTCCACACATACAATGGTGCCTTCTGGTACACACACACACACACACACACACACACACACACACACACACACACTCACACACAAATTTATGTAGAAATCTGTTGGCAGAGATATCCTGGTTGAAGCAGGATCTGCCACTGGATGGAGCACATGGGCAGTTGGTCTTTGGAATACGAGCACATCCCAAGTTTCCCAGGTCTTGCCAACACTTTAAGCCCTGTCTTAGTTCCTTGACCCAAGTTCCCACATACCAGGGCTTCCAAGTTGCAGACATACTGACTAGCCAAGAAATAACGCAGCAGGAGTCAGCCTTCTTAGCTGCTCTGGCTACTGTGCCCAGCTAATTGCCCTGAGGGTTTCCCTGGCCGCTGTCTCCTCCCCAGCCACCTCATCTCCATCTTTTGTTCCCATTGTTTGCCTAATGCATCTCCATCTCTGTTTATTTTCCAACTTTCAAGTATTTCCCACAGCTCTGCCTAGTGAAAGGTACCCTTTCTATTGTTCTAATATGGTTATGGATTTAAATTGTTTTCTTTTGAAGGCATATGGTGATGATTAAGAATGTGGACTCTGGTCTCAAGATGTCTATACTGAATCTTTTAAAAATATTTTATTTGTGTGTGTGTGTGAGATGAAAGAGAGAGAGAGAGAGAGAGAGAGAGAGAGAGAGAGAGAGAGAGAGAGAAAGTACACATAGGTACCATGTGGTCTTTCAGGAACTGAACTCAGTTCATCAGGTTTGCAAGCAGACACACCTTAGCCACTGAGCCATCTCATCAGCCCTGTACTGAATCTTGAATCTCCTATTTCCTAACTATGTGGCCTTAGGTAAGTTTATTAACTGTGCCTTGATTTCTTTGACTGTGAGACGGAGGTCAAAAAGATTTATGGCATCATTATGAGGCTGAGATTTTATTACTCCCCTTTTTTTGTAAGTCGAAAATGCATTCACAATGACCAATCAATCCCATGTTACAACCTGTAGATACAGTCTACTGGAGTATACTGTGGTTTATTTCCTTCCCCATGTCATAACTCTCTGGAAAATGCAGTTTTTCTACTGCTGTGGCTGTTTCACTAAGTATCTCAAAAGAGAATCCTACTGAATATTCTTAGCTCGAGAAAAGACCAATATTCAAAGTATGGTTTCCACTGAGTGTGTGCTACTTTCATAGCTGCATAAAGGCAAATGAATCCAGGCCTCACTCATGACAGGTAGGCTGACTGCCTGCCCAAGGTTGAGTCTATAGAAGCAATAATCCCATCAATGTGTAGATCATCCTTATAGTCTAAGGAACAGAAACATATAAAGTTCCCACTTTTCTAACACTATCCTTCTGGGAATTAGGTTTGAACACAAATTTCTGGAAGATATTAATATTTAAAGGGTAACAATATCGATCTGCATGATAATGAAGATTTTTTTTTCTTCACTAAATTTTGGTTATCCTACTGGGTTTCAAAGTTTTTTTAAAAATTTTTTTCGTGTGTGTCTGCGTGTATCAGAGGCCATTGTGATTTGAGGAACCATCCTGGATTGCTTGTACCTCCTTTGTACTTTGCTTTGGGGTTTCTCAGTTCTGTCTTCCACAACTAGAAGTGCAGACCGATGTCATTTCTGCCTGCCATTTCAGACAGGTCAAACTCAGGTCCCTGCTTTCAAGGCAGAGTTTTAACCCCTTGATCTTACTCTCCAGCCCCCCTACTGAGTTTTGAATAACTAAAACAAGTGTTATAAAATACAACTATCTCTGAATTGCCCTATAACTAGCTGTGGTGCCCAGACCACCCTTGAATGCTCTGGGTGATGGTCTGTCTGAATAACAGGAGCTGACTGGATATCACCAGTGAGAACTATTTCAGGAGGGCACCGGTTCTGTTACTGTCAAAACCAGCATTGCTCTGCTTCATGTTGTGGGAATTGGGATGTCAGAGCGGAATTCAACTGTAGCTTATTGAAAACTTGATAGATAGTAGGAGACGTGATTTTGAGGTAACAAATGTCTTTGTTTTTCATTCTAGTGGACACATTCTTCAAATAAATCTGCCGAGGAAACATCTGTAACAGAAAGGTCTCTTATCCTTCCACTCCTTTCACTCTGAGGATGTGTGTTGTGTGTGTGTGTGTGTGTGTGTGTGTGTGTGTGTGTGTGTGTGTGTGTAGAGGCCAGAGGACCGCCTTGGATGTCATTGCTGAGATGTCACTCGCCTTTTTTATTTTAAGACACATTCCTCAGCAGTCGGCTAGGCCGACTGGCAGCAGGCCTCAGGATCCCTCTGCCTTCACCTCCCCAGTGCTGAGCTCACAAGCACTTTCCCCCACGCGTGAGTTCTGGGTACTGACGTCAGCTTTACTCTCTCCCTGTCTTTATCCTCTTTATTTTTATAATTACCCACTTATCACTTTGTAATAAAAAAAGCACACCCAGAGCTAAACACATTTCTAAGGAGTCAGACAAGCAGGTAATTGGGAAGGATGGTGATGGAATCTCTACATGACATTATTTTTCCAGTCAGTTTCAATGCCCAGCATTCAGCTAAGGGAAGAATCAGATCAGCTCATAAGCTGCCCGGTCATTTGCAGTTCCTGTGAGGCAGACGCCTGTGAAGTATTTACACCTAGGTCAGGAAGAGTTCAGAGAACTGTCAGAAGTCATCTTCGAAATTTTCGCTTAGATGATTACATCTTTCCGTATTTACAGCTGTGAAAGATTAAAAATAAAGTAGAATTAATCTCAATTTCCATTTCAGTCCTTCAATAAGTAACTTCACTCTTAGGTCAGTGACTTAATGAAGAAGGAAAGAAAGTCCCAGTCCCCCATGAAGAACTGCATTTTTAATTATTTTACTTTTGTTGGTATTTTGACCGCTTATACCCTGATTTTGAAAATGTGTGTTTATAAATTTTAACTCCATACAGAACAAAATATTTAAAATGTACACCCTCACGGTGATACTGAAGTTGTAATATTCTATGACACATGTGGTAGCATATGTCTGATACCCTCCTAGGAGGTAGAGGTTGGAAGATCAAGATTTCAAGACAGCCAATAATGACAGTACATCAAACTGCTCTATAGGCAGCTGTTATTATACCTATAGAATGGGAACTCACAGTGGAAATCTTTGGGTCTAAAGCTGCATGAGTGAAGGGAAATGCATACATCAGTGGAGTGGCCTGAAGAGAGGTAACTTGTTACACTGTGGAGGCCTGAACCCCCACAGGAATAGACAAGGCAGAATGAACCCTGAGGTCCATTGAGGCATGCGGGCAGAAGGGTAGGAGAGAGTGGGAGGGGAATGGTAAAGGGAAGGGAGGGATGGGAGAGAGGAAGGAGGGAGAGAGGGAAACTGGATGGATACTCAATATGCTTGTAAAAGTAGAAAAAAATAATTTAAAAAAGTGAGAAAAAGACTCCATTTGCAATTTTCCCTCTTGCTAGAGTTTTATTCAGCATAGTTTCTATAGTTAATGATACAGTATTATACACTATAATTTTTTTAAAAAAAGAAGGTCCATATCTTATCCTGGGTTTTCTTACAACAAAATGGAGGAAAGTCAATAGGAAAGGAGTTGAAAGGTGTGGGATATTTGCTTGGGTATAGTAGTACTTTTGCCAGTGTTTACAGATGTCCAGAGTGACTAAATTGTACTTATTAAATGTTATATTTTTATATTTAGACATTCTTTTATGTCAATTGTATGCCCATTAAAGCTGTTAAAAATTAAAAAAAAAAAGATTTCAAGGTTATCCTTGGCTACATAGAGAGTTTGAGTCCAGCCTAGGTTAGATAAGACCATGTCTATAAAAATAGTTGAAATATTTTAAATTTCATTTTTCATTCATCAAAAATACATTCAGTCAGTGTCTATTCTATACTGGACCCTGTATCAAGTGCTAGGAATTCCACAGTGACACAAAACAAATGTCTCCCCATATGAGTAGAGAGCACTCTAGTAGGTAAAAATGGCAAATGAAGACAGGCTATAATAGCAGACATATATAATTTTGTTCTACCAGACTATAGAAGAGTGTTCAACAAAACTCTAAAGTATAATGAATTTATATAATATTCTATGGAAGAAATGAAATGAAAAAAAATGTGCTCAATGGAATGAAAGAAACTGAAAATGGAAATCTTGACTGCCACTGAAGGTACTGAGGCAATGGTGGAATTCACAAGGCTTTAGCTTTAGATTTCATCCAAATGTTTAAAACCTTGCTATGTTTTAAAACTTCATCTCATGATTTTTTTGCAATTCATTGGAATTTTATTCTTCACAAATGATGAAGAACTTTAATCCCCTCTTTAAACTGTTCATAAGGAGGATGTAGTTTAAAAAAAGAAAAAAACCTCTACCAGACAATGTGGCCTCTGTATAGAATGTATCTACTCTATCCCTGAAATCTACATTCCACTGTGCCCATTTCGGGTTGGTGATGAAATGTCACCTAACAGCTGGATGAAGATTAATGTCAATTACTTTTTGCTGAATGTTGTTATAACTGGTAAAACATACAATGGGCTGGTCCTCATAGTGATTTTTCTTTCCTTTCTTTTATTTTGTGAGGCTAGAGATAAAAATATCAATCATATGTTAGCTGATATTGTTTAATAGAAATAGCACCACTATGCTTTAGCATCATATCCAAGCAAATGACATGTAAATACCAAAAGTTCCCTTGCAAATATAGTACATATTTTATAAAATTTTTATAGGGGCTGGAGAGATGGCTCAGGGGTTAAGACCCTGACTCACAAGCAGAAGGTACTGAGCTTAGAACCCAGGTACCACATACGCCATGCATGTCCAGTGCAGCAGGAAAAAGATAGAAAAGTTATTTTTGTAGGATCTTAAGGAAACAACAAGTGAAACTTATGACTTCTGAAGTTCCTGGAAACTTACTTAGAAAACAACTTTTTAAGTCATCTTTATTACATAGTTTGTAAATTACCTGTAAAGATCATTGAAAATTATTTTCTGAAACCCATGTGAATTCGTTTGATGAAATGGTTGCAGGGACTTGTGGTGCTGAGGGCAAATCGATCCTATCAATAATAATGTTGTTGTGACTGCACAGACCTAACTTGTTTCTTCTCACCTTGGGAAAGCAATGACAAATGAAGGTAGGAAGGAGGGCTTGTCTCCATCTAGTGGCTAGTGTATTGTACTATTACTAAGACCATGAAATCAAAGCATTATGTATCCTTTACCTAATTATATTGAAAGGTGGTATTACTGCTACTTTCTAATGTCTACCACACTTGACAAATAAATAATAACCTGGCAATAATGCATCCAAATACATAGTTCGAATACAATTTCAAAATTCCACAAAACTCTGCTACAAAAAAGAGGGAGAATTGAACCTTAAAATGGAATGTGATTTTTCCAGGTATCTCACCAACATTTTTTAAAGAAACATGCATTTATAAGCTTGATTTTTATGACTCTAATAGGCATGTCATTTTGATAGCTACATATAAAATAACATTCATTGGTATGTGCTGAAAACTTTTGACACTGGGATTGTCCGTACCTATCAGAAAGAATATTATTTATAATTAAGTTAAAATGTCACTTACCAAATAAAGGAACTAACTCATAATGGGAGTGCTTGTGGTAACTGGTACTTATAAAATGGGATAGTCCTCATAATGACTTTTCTCACCTTTTCTTTGTTTTCTTTTGTTTTGTAGACTTAGAGATGAAAATATCAATCATGTGTCAGTTGATCTTGTATCATAAAAGCAGAACCACCTCACCTTTTGTAAGATGTCATGCTCTCAAGTACTTTGTAATATCATCTTTATTTTTCTTTAAAAAGGCATCTTGCAGATTCCTTCATCCCAGTGAAACTCTTAGTAAAATGTGATAGACGTCAACTTCTACCTTTAGAAGTGCAAAGTCTTTTGCTATATCCCTGAGTTTGTGCACTTTCAAGGTCACTCCTGATTACTCACATTCATGTGATATGGTTCTAAAGTGGAAATCCAGACACACAAAACCTTAAGCCATAGTTAACATCCACTAGAAGGTTCCATTTAACCCTGGCATTTACGAATGTAGTAGAAGCTGCTGAAGACTGAGAGGAATGGGAGAAAGAGGGAGAGATCGAAATCGGAGCCACACAAAGTTCAAGTTGAGCATCAGATAAGTGGGATCTCAACCTGTCTTTTGCTGTGAAATCCACCGTGACCTTCTTTCCACATGTTCCCTAGACTCACACTTCTTAAAAGACAGCTGTACCTATCTTCCTCCTTTGAAAATGGAAAACCTCTCTGAGTTCAGTTCAGCTGCCCAGTTTCATGGGATTACCTTGCTGAGTCTTTGAAACAGAGACTGAAAATGCCAAAATCTTATATTCTCACAGACGTTAAGTGTCTAGTGACTTGCCTGACAGAACACTTGGCCAGTCATGTAAAGAGCTGTTTCTTACAAGAACTGTGTGTGCATTGAATGCTAAACAACTCTCTGTAGAAGTCTACCTGGACTAGGAAGAAAGAGGTGAAATGTCTTCGTTGTTCATTAGGCTATTTATGGCACAATTAGAACTGGGTATCATTTTATTTTGTAGCCTAGAAATTGCTTGCCTTGAAGGATGAAAATCTGTAGCAAGGGGGCCTTTTTATATCCAGATAAAAGTTTCAGATTATTAAAAATGAAAGCAACACTCTGCCTTCATTTTCTTTGGCATTAAAAGTAGGTGATCTCATATGAATTATTCCAGATTAAGTTTGATTTTTTTTTCAGTTGTAGTGTTTGGGATATCTCTCCTTCAGTGCCCTCAGATCTTTGGCCAAATTTCTCTTGGCCCTGATCACCAGGGCAAATAAACAGGAGGTGAATCAACAAAACGAATGGCTGGGATTGGAGGCTGGCTTCAAGTTAAGACAAAGACTTTATAAGAGTCAGTGTGGTGAGTGTTTAAACCAATCTCGCTAATATTAGCTTCGTACATTGGCAAGGGTATGTGTGGCATAAGATGAAGCTTTTATTCTATGGGTTAAACTTGACTTGACATATTGAATTTGACAATGAAAAGATTTTTGAACTCCTGGGACAAGGGCCAAATGACCTCAGATCATGGCCCTAACTTTCATGGTTTCTTCCTCTGTCTGGAGAACGTCTAATGATGAAAGTTTCATAAGAGAAAAAAATAACCAGGTGTGTTAAAAAATAGCCTTATAAACAACAACTCCCAAAAAGCAGACATAATTCATTTTGGATAAAGAGAAAAGGAGGGAAATGATGTGTATTTCATTGCCAACAAAATCCTCTCCCCCAAAGCCCAGTTATTGCCTGAGACTGCCTTTTTCTCCTTGTCTCTTTACCTGATGGGATAACTAGCCTCTGTGTGGCAGGATGTTTGCCCTGAAAAAGGAAATCCAGACTGTTTTCCAGGAAGTAGTTTTATTTGTGTAGCACAGATGGTCTTCCCCAAAACATACAGCCCCCCGAAAAAAAGCACAACCTTTTCTTCTCCTTGTTATTTTCTCTCACAGTCATCCAGTTTCTTTGTTTCCCATATATGTTGATTATGAAGCAGCGTTTCTTTGGGGGCCCTTGTGTTCCAGAGCAGAAGACTAAAACTAGAGCATGTTGAGAGGTTAAAGCAGGAATTTTATTGAAAATGAGAGAAAAGGAAAGAACTCTTGGACACTTGGTCTGAGAGAGGCAAGAAGGAAGCCAAGTTTAGCCTTAAGGTAAGAAAGCAATAGAGCAGACAGCTTGTACCAGTTACTCTTTCTACTGCTGTGAGACATTACTCAAACTCAAGGAAGAAAGGGATGATTTATTCAGCTTACGGTTCCAGAGGGGAGATACAGTCCATTATGGTGGAAAAGGCATGACTGGCTGGTAGAAGCTAGAGGTGGCTTAAGTCACATCCATCGTGAAGGGCAAAAGATCTAGCTTCAGGCTGTAAAAGCAGACGTCTCATGGAAGCAAGGCGGGACTAACCAACTTCAAGGCCTACCTTTTTTGACCTGATTTCCTTCAGCAGGCTCCATCAATTACATTGTCATCACTTTCCCAAATGACAGCTAAGGATTCATGTGAGTCTGTGGGGGACAACTTATATTCAAATGATGACATAGTTTAAGGTCAGAGAGACCATGGTGTGTTCAGAAGAGGGTGGAGCAGGAAGAAGAAGAGAGACATGGGCAGTGCTACAACCCTTTATAGTCTAAGCTTTGCTAAGGAGTGGCCCAGGAGTTACTAGGGATGTGAAGTAAACATTGGAAAGGTGGTGGGTGTGGTTCCCAGAGGATAAGACATTCTTAAGTGCACTTACTTTCCAATGGAAATTAAATTATTCCATTAATTCAACATTCCACAAGTTGTGAGAAGTTACACCTGCACAGTAATCATGTTACATAGCCTAGAAACTAATCTTGCTATGCAGCCCTTGATAAGGTTATACCTGCACATTATGTTATGTGGTGCTTTCTTTGTTCTGAAAAGGCTTTACTGCAATATAAACCTCCCCAAATCTCACCTCCCTTTACTGAAAAGTTCATGTGCTCCTTTCCCTTGGATCTACATTTTCCCCAAGATTTACTTGGAACCAACAGAATGCCAAAGAAATAGTACTGTGAGATAAATGAGATTCCGGTTGTCTCTGAGTATTATCTACAAATCTCAAACCACCATGAAGGGAAGATAGTTCTAGAATACCCTCCCTCCCAGCATTTGGGAAATGGCCCAGAGTGCTGGCAAAACCAAGAAAGACTGTCCAAAGAAACATTGACGGGGACTTACTGATAGCCACTTGGAAGGTGGCAAGGAGCAAGACTAGCGGATCCCTGGGATTGGCTCAGATGCAGGGGTAAATGGTAGTTAGACAACAGTGACTCCTTTCAAGGCAGGTTGAATGTGGTTTCTCTTATGCCAGTGTAAAGGTCAGCAGGCGCTTCCCCAGGGCAGGTGTCAGTGGACCTTAGGTGACCAACTCCACACATTGCTTCAATGGCTCTGTTAAATCATGGTATGTTAGAAAACTGTGCAAGGAAGAACAACCAGGAATGCTCCAGCAATCATGACAGTTACATCTCCGAATGGCAGCCATCATGTCAAACTGAGTGTGTTCAGTTTGGAACAGGGCACACTGGAAAAGTTAAATGCCACTGTGATAGTTAATCTTGGGTGTCAACTTGACACCCCTGGCATTAACTAAGATCAGCTGAGACCATCTGAAGAGATTATCCAGATCGACACATTTACAATACAAAGATCAGCCCTAGATCCCAGTGGAAACTCCAGAGATCTCACTGGAATCTCCCAGTAGTGGGCCAGATAAAAGGAGCCACAGAACAGAAGACTGAGAAGTCAGCGGTCACGGATAGGAGTGACTTAGCCTCCCCCCAGCTTCAGACTCCGCCATGAAAGACTATATTTCCCCTCTGGAACTGTAAGTTGAATAAATCTCCCTTTCTCCCTTAAGTTGTTTGACTTTGAGTGCTCTCTCACAGCAATAGTTAAGAGTAACAGATACAGCCACCAAAAAAATCTCCCAGCCCAGTTCCTAATCCTAATAATGGCAAGATGCTGGAATATGGTTGCTTTAGGCTACCTTACTTAGTGATTGCTTGTTAGGCAACAGTGGGTGGTCAGAACACTGGGTTTCCATCTGTTCCCTTTCAGGTGGTCTTTTCTGGTGAAACTACCATCAAAGTACTGTCTTATCCTAGTAACTCACGTGCTGTATTTGAATTGTCTGTTTTTTCTTATCTGACTCCAGTGAGGGCAGAGGTCATGTCTGAGTGAGCTGTCCACCACTAAGGCCTCTGAACCAACAGCACCTTGTAGACAATGAGCAATAAACAGAGCATTGAGTAAGTGCTAAACCCTGATTTCTAATCTCCAAAGAAACCCTCCCCTATTGCATCACGCAAAAGTTGGCAGCCTTGCAGAAAGGATCACAACAAAGTGTAAGTGCAGAGTGCTTTGTGGAAGTCACTCACCCAAGGTACAAAATAGTCAGAGGAATAGAAATAGATGTAAGTCTAGAAGCATAGTTCAATGATAGAGCATGTCTTTAAAGTGCGTTAGACTCTGAGCTGACATCTCAGCAGAAAGAACGAGAGAGGGAAAAGAAGAAAGAAAGAAAAAAGAGGAGCAGAAGGAGGGGGAGGAAGGAAGGAAGGAAGGACGGAAGGGAGCAAGGGAGGGAGGTAAGGAGGGAGGGACGGAGGAAGGGAGGAAATTGAGTCAGGGAGTGGAAAGAGAAAGAAGAGGAAAAGAAAAAGGGAGAAGAAAAAAATGATCTGTCCAGCAAGAGTATATTTTTCAAATATTCACTTCCATTTTTCTGGACTTGGATTGCACAGTTTGAGTAGTCTTGGATCAGTGTTGCTCTCATAACTTTTTATGGATAAGGAGAATATTAAGACTATGAAAGTTCGTGATCTGTCTTCTAAATGAAGAAAAATGTCTTCCCGTGTGCTATAAATAAGACATCTGTGAATTGGCAAATGTTAGCACAAACAAGTTCATGTCATAACAGTAAAACTGTCAGGAACACATTTAAACTGCAAATATACAACTTGGAAAGTTTTACAAGAGACAAATGTCATGTAAGGCAATGAGTTGAGCCAAGTGGCCCAAAAGATGTAATGGGTAGAAAGATTCACAAAATGAATTGAAGATCAGAGAAAGTGGGGAACACATGCACATCACACACACACACACACGACTCTCACCTTTATATTACCTGGTGAGTTCCCAGAACAATGTGTTCTACAAGCTTCTGACCTTGATTGAAAAGTTGCCATATAAAGGACCAAAGGTATTCCTAAACGCAGACTCCAGATCTCTCGGATTGGAACATTAGTCCATTTCCTGATCCTGGTAGGTTTTCCACGATTGCTTCAGAGCTTGTTTCACACTTTCAAGTGTACATTGCCAGGGGCATGACCCCTCACACAGCAGCCTCATGCTTTCTAAGTAGCTTTCTGTAGGGGAGGAATTGCTTTCTTGCTCTTCAAAGCACAGTGTTTCCTGCAACATATTTACAATCATACCAATGTAGGGTGCAATATGAGCACATTGGACCCATGAGACTAGTCAATATGGTCTCTTCCTGTCATAACTTACTTTTCTGTTTATGTTGAAGGTTTGGATATCAGTTGCAGGTCTCATTCTTTTAGCATTTTGCAAGCTACATATAAGTAGGAAACCCCTTCTGAAGTCATGTGTTTTCACACTAATTTTTATCAGGGGAGAGTCACTTGACTCTAAGAAGAAAAGAATCAATTAAGAAAATGCATTGAGACAGGACCTTACTTTGTAGCCCAGGCTGGTCTGCAGCTCACAATAAATCCTCCTGCCTTAGGCTTCTTCCTGGGATTACAGACATGAGCCATCATGCCTTTCTGTATTTCAAATTATAGACTTTAGAATCACTATGATCTTAGTTAGATATCGTATGGTCAAACTTCTGTATTTTAAAGGCAAAGCTAGAAAGTTAAACAAAGCTGACTTAGTTGTTGTCAAATTACATGGAATTATTGGAATTACATGCTAACATTTCCTAAATATTCATCTGATATTTTGCTTATTTCTCAATGGGACCCAGTTATGCAAACCCCTGAACGATGCTAAACATAAAACTCCCTTGGAGATGGGGCAGGGTGAAATTGCTCAGGCATTAAGATTCTGCTTCACAAGCAGAAAGACTTGAGTTCAGATAGCATATCTATGTTTAAAAAAATGCCAGTTAGAAAGGGAGACAGTATGCACTTCCGAGCTTGGAAAACCAAGAGGGAAGCAAAAAGTAGGTAGAGCAAGCCAAGATGATTCCTGAAGTCACCCTTGGGTCTCCACAGGCATATACAGTGGCCCTCTGACACACATGCACACATACACTCACACACACATACACACACACACACACACACACACTTTAAAAACAAATCTCATTTGAAGAGGAGGCTCAGTACATGATAAATGCTACGTCCCAAATAACTAACTCAGTAGATGGAGTTAGGCTCCTTCTGCAAAAATTTGACTTGTCTTTTCTGTGACATAGAAAGAATTTAAAAAAAAATTACTCATAAATAACATTAGTCAAAACTGAGTAGACTTTTCTTAATATGTATCTTTCCCTTTTAAATGTAAAATTCCTGCTTTCCTCAAGGGGGAAAATGTTAACCTAGAACAAAGTGATTGATGAGAGCTAAGTAGGAGAAAGTTTGTTTTCTTCTTTTGGTGAAAAAAAAGAAAGTGATCATTTTTCTTTTCTTTTCTTTTATATTAAAAAAAAGAAACAGGAAGGAAAAGCACTGAAGTGGAAAGGGAGAAGGAATAAAGAAAGAGTAAGAGCACTTTAACACTATCCAGAGTACACAATAGCATGAGAACATTTCAGCTAAAGGAGCGCTCACTTTAGCCCCTGTCCTGCCTTTCCCATAACAATCACATCTCCATCATCCACACGTCTTCAGTCATTAATAGACATAGAAGTTGGTAGGTCAATTAAGAAATGCATAACATTAATTTTAATAAAAAGAGTTTAAATAGTCTCTCATGCTAAGAATGTATAATTTCTTCTCAAAGTTGCTTTTGGTTGTTTCCTGACCATGTAACAGTTATTTCAGCATTCTGAATTCAGGTATCAAATAAAATGGAAGTCAGGAAGCCATAGACAGAGGAAGTCAGTTGTCATTTGCTTGAAGGGCATAGGTTTTTAATCAAACCCATTATCAAGCCACCCAATTAGACATTCTCACTGAGACCAAAGAAGCTGATGGAAGGACAAATTGTATAATTGTATAATTTTTGTTTCTGTTTGGTCATTGTTCTGGGATGTTCTCTGGTTCCTTTAGCTATCCTACCAGTATGAGCTTCCATAAGCGAGAACCTTCTTCCATCTTGAAGAGCTTCCCACCACATTTGTTGTTGTGAACATGCTGCAGATGAATCTGTCCATTCTGGCTCGTTTTTAGGTTCACTTTAGAGCACACTTTCTTTTCCTTTCAGACTGAACTTGAATCTATTGAGTATACCACAGACCTCAGATACTGGTCGATTTTTGTTTCTTCTTCATGTATTTTTCTTCTGTGTGATACTGCATGGACATAATCTTCATTTCTTCTTTTTGGTTTATTTTTTCTTCAGCTATGTCCAGTTTACTGTTAATCCCCTAACAGGAAATGTGTATTTCTCACCTTGTGTTTTCAGAACTTAAATTCCCACTTAGCTCCCTCTTGGTATTTGCACTGAGTAACCCATGGATATGGGTATGAATATTTAGTTTGTCCATAAGACTCGGCGTTCTAGCAACTTTTAAAGTCATTGTCCAACAGTCTCAACACCTAAGATGTGGGATGAGTCTGCTTTTTGTTGACTGGTTTTTCTTTTGATTTTGGATCACATTTCTCAAGCTCTTCTCTTTGGCAGGGCTCACAAATTTCTATTGAAATTCTACTTCATATGATTTGCAGGAGGGATGTTTCTATCCAGAATTTTACTGTTCTTTGCCTTTCGCTTTATTAGCATGCTCTGCCTGCCTCCTTTTTTATAGTGATTATATCTGCATTATTTGAGTCCCTCTTGAGAATTAATTTATTTTTAACCAAGGTCTTAATTCACCAAATATTTGCAATCCAATTGAAATCTTAGGACAGGCAAAAGTTTCATTTTTTTCCTTTTACTTTTTTTAAAAAAATTCTTTGACACTTTCATAATGAGATATAATAAACCTGTGTATTTTAACCCTTACTTCCCAATCTTAGGCTCTTGCTTCAGTTTTTCTCTGTGGGAAGATTCTGCCTCATAATGGTGGGGATTATGGAAAGCAAGGGTTTGAGTGTCAAGGATGGAATCAAGAAGGATGGAGACTTTGAAGGGTAGATTAGATGGTGACAAACTCAGAAGAAAAGACAAAGATGAACAGAAGGGAAAAAGCAAAATAATCATGAGACTTTTCATCTCTATATAGATATGGCTATGTTTGAGAACGCAGATTATATGAAGGCAGACAAAAACCATGAATTGTGATGACAGAATTTATTTTTAGAACTTTTCTATTTACCCTACGTTATTTTCTCTTGCATGAAGTGAAAAAGGACAATAGAATCTATTATACTGTTCTAGAACTTCTGTCCAAAAGAGTTATCAACTATGCTTCCTACTGTAAGATTTCACACAGAAGCCCCATGTTCAAAGTACCCCTGATGCTTTTCCATCCAGACATGACATATCCTCATCTCTTTCTTAAATTTTTATATATTTATTTCTTCATTCATTTATTGGCTTGTTTGTTTATTGTTTTGTATCAGAGAGAGAAAGAGAGAAGAGAGAAGAGAGAAAGAGAGAGACAGAGAATTAGAGGCCATTGTGTGTGCCTATGGAGGTTCAAGATTAACTTTGGGAATCACCCTGGTTTGTTCTACTTCCTCTTTTGCTTTGGGCTGGAGTTTCCCAGACTCTTCCTTCCAGGACCAGAGGGCAAGACACCGCCATTCTTGCCTGGAGTTAATATATAGGATCTAGGATCCAAACTCAGCACCTTGTGCTTGTGAGGCAGAGACTTAACTCCAAACTATCTGTCCAGTCCTGTCCTCTGTTCTTAAGTTTGTCAAAGAAAGTGATCAAAAAGTACATCACTTTTTGATGTGACTTTAGGTCACTCAAACGGTTGCTTCACCTCTGAAAGTTTAAATCATTGGAATTAACAATCTCTCGGTGAACTGCTTCATTTTAAATGAAATCTAACAATAGAGTTGAAATATCTGAAGCAGCAGTGTAAACAGCAGTGAGACCAAACTCATGATTACAATTTTGTTTATTTTATCATCTGCCAAAACAGAAACTTTCCTCTCCTGTAAGTATGACCTTTAAATCCTCAGCTCTGTTGGAGTTCTAACACTTCAAAAGGTCCATCAGTATTCTACAAAGAACAAATAATAATCAGAAAAAGTGTCTGTTCTGTGGTAAAAGAAATTCCTGACAGGTTCCTCCCTAAATAAAAATAAATGGAATTACTCCCATAAAATTTATGTGGTCCACACAGAAATAGTTGGACCACATCAAGACCTCAAAAATGTCTGGTGAGAAACACAAGAACCACATAAGGACACATTTCCTACTAATGAGAACTTTCAGATCAAGGAATTCCTATCAAGACAAGCAGGGGATGCTTACTGTTAGAACTTTTGCAAAATACAGCCGACAAAACACTGAACAGTTAAAACGGCATCCACATGAGGCAAGGAAGCGAAACCTCCAAACATTAAGAGTCTCAGAGAATTGCATACCACACTTTTTTGTTGTTATTCACTGAAGCTATTTTCTTGCAGTTCTACACGACCTAGGTGCACTTTGTCTGTGTTTTTGATTTGGTATCTCTGACCCATCAGATATTTTGTCTAATCTTTCTTTGTATTAGATCATCCTTTGTGTTATGCAACCCACTGTCTCCAAGTCCTGATATTCCAGTGGTGTACTCAGCATTAGTGATGGAGCTATATTTTCATACTTTATCCAGTCCTTTGTGGGCAAAGGATCTTCATTTGTAAGAGGACTAGCTGAGACAAGACAGCTTTCTTTGACCTTGCAAGAGCAGAAAGCTAATTACGTTGTCCCTAGATTGAACTGAAAATCTATTCACTAACATCACTCTATTCATATCATAACTTATCAAACTAAGTTGCCATTTAAAAAAACAAGTGAAGTTGCAAATAGCAATATCGAAGAGTTCTAAGTTTCACTTACATTTAAATCATTCCTAGAACTTTGAAAGTGCAGATGTAGTAATAACATACAGTTGCTATATTTGTATGTGACCCCATGCTTAGAAGTAAAAGATAACATCTTGTGTTATTAGAGTTATTAAACTTTATACTTGGCATACATGCTTTTTCTAGGCAGAACATAGACATTTGTACAAAAATATTTATAGTAAGCACACCTCTAAAATAAATACCTTAGGCCATCTTTTGCGCCATATGCCTTTTTTCTTTTTCTGTTTATGTGCACATCCCAGATTCCTGATCAGTTCTTTTATGTCTTCAGTCATCGTGTAGTATCTAAAAAACCCTGAGAATTCAATATCTGGTTTATTCAATATCTGATTTACTTGCTATATCATAAAAATTATTCATGGAAATGGAGCTGAGGTGAACAACATTAATAGTATATATTGTCATACAAATGCACTAATATACTATTTCACGTAGGACTACCTACATCTAACCATGAACAGTTCATTGGTCATAATTTGCAAAGTCAGAAATATCTACAGTTAGATAATTATGTTAGGGAGAGATAGATGAGAAAAGAGATGATAGAGAAATAATGTAATGTAGATTTCTGCAAGCAGCAAGGTCTGTGCAGTTTAATCGATCATTAGATTGCCATGCCTTCATTGGCAGAATTTTACTCTCTATCAGTTAAGTCAACAGAGCTCATGTGTGTCTAGGGTTTTGCATGTATTTTATGTGGTTGGCATGTGAATCTCTCACCAGCTGTCTACCATGGCTGTGGATCACTGATGTGGTTTTCTTGTTGTTCGCAAGGCATTTATAAAATTCAGATGTGGTTCATGCATCACTGATGTGGTCTGCACATGTCTTAAAGATTTTTATTACAGGTTTCAAGAAAGAGATCATTTGAAATGTCTCACCGTACAGAACTTGGGGTTTTCTGAAGACCACAGCTCTGGTGTATCAGCTGAGGAGGAATCCCGGCCTTTGGTAACAGGTTGACAAAGACACTTTGTCCCTGGAGTCATTTTATTACATGAATGTTTTGCCAAGAAAGCTGAGACCACCTACCTGCACACTGACAAACACAGCTAAGACCTGTCCTTGTGACCCAGACACATGCCCTCCTAACTTAACTTCTCTGTAACTGAAAGAAAACATTGCAAGCCAGGCCAGATGAAAACAAGCACTTTCCCTTTCTTTTTCAGTGGGAAAGATGAGTTGAAACACTAGTTAATACATCTGAAAAATCTTGGAAAAAAATACAGAACAAGTTTTTGAAAAGTCATTCCTTCACCCTTTGGTATGTTACTTGCAAGAGTCTTACAAAGAAAACTTCTGTTGGAGTGGAAAACACTGAGTGAAACCCGTATTGTGAAAGACTTTAATTCCTTTGAGCAGGGAAAGGTGAAAGAATCAGGTCCCTACACTTACAGACTGTTTTCAGGAGTTACTGAGAATGTTTACACAATCTGTTTTGACCACATCATTAGGAACTTCCTTCATCTGCTTGCTATAGTTAACATAAGTCATTTGAAGTTAATTTTAGAAAGTTGATTATTGCATATATATAATTCTTCATATCCAGATACATGGAAAGAAGAGCAATTTATTCTTGTTCATTTATTTGTTTATTTTTGCCAAGTATATATCTATACTATTTTCTCAGCAATGCAACCTTGTTAAAAATTTCTTTGAGTACCATGATGCAATGTGGTTTACCTCATAATAATGCTTTCTTCTCAGGAGGAGTACATCTGGCATAAGATGTCTGACTTTTTTTGATAAGTTCACAAACCTTGGACCAATCTTGGATAATCATTGGCTAGTATAAAGCTAAGTCACCTGTGAATAACCTTTTCCACTTTTTAGTGACTAAGGCAAATTTGGCTAAAGTAAATGTAATGATACTAAAATGTACAGTTCCGAGCTGTCTGATATTTTTTATGACGATAACCTCCTTGCATCTAGAACAAAGACTAGTTTCTATCAGATTAAACATATCAATAAAATAGAATGAGTTTTAGATCGGTGTTTTTTTCTGATTAAAACATGGCTCATGTTAAGAAATATATCTCATATCAGGGTCTAGATTCAAAAACTTAGACAAAATTTTCATACAACAATGTTCATACTTATTTCAGCTTACTTTGGCATATGCATGTATGCATGTGAGTTTTATATGTGTGGGGTATACATGTGTGTGAGTGCAAGAGCACATATGTGCACATGTGTGCACTGCTGAAGTTAACATTGGGGATTACACTCCTTTAATTTTGATCTGTTTTATTATGATGAAAGCAGGGACTCTCAATTGAACCCAGAATTTACCTCCTAAGTGTTGCTATCCAAGTGCCACCAGCCCTGTCTGGCTTTTAAGTAGGTTGAGGGGACAAAATCTTTTTGGGTTAAGTGTCTCATCCTCTAAACCATCACCCCATCCTGCTTATGCTTATTTATTTTAGACGATGTCCTTCATACCTCATGAGGTTGAAATACTCTTCACAAGTTTAGAAATCAGACATCTGTCTGTTGAGAATGTGTCTCATGATGAATTTGCATTGGAAGTAAAAAAATAAAAATTATTATTGAACAGTAATTCTTGCAATGTGTGTAAATCATTTCTAAAATGTTCAGTGATGAAATAATTTGAGGTTCTGAAGCCAAGTGACTAAGCTCTTCCCCGATGGAAAAAGGCTCATCAGTGACAGATTTTTCCGACATTGGACCTCAGTCATGGTGCTAGTCCTACATGTGTTTTTTTTTTTTTTTCAATTACTTGGCATTGATTAAGTAAAAACAAGTTTATGATTTCCATGTGAAATGTGATTGTTTTATTTTCTATATCAATATTCTTCTTCCTGATGTAAACTATGCATATCATTTGTTAACATTTAAAATTATAAAGCAGATCTCTTAATAAATCACACAAATATATTTATATTAATCATGTTTGCAATAATAATGGGACCTTACAAAAGCTAAGAACACAAAATATCATTCTTCTCCTAGCTGGTATTCATCTGTATATCTTCCATAGATTTGGTCTTGAGATTGTGTGTGTTTTCATAAATGCACACTGATGTTTAGATATTGTTAAACTCATTTACAACATGAGCTAGAGACTTCTAACTTACAAAAATAAAGCTTGCTAAATGGGTAATTCTATGACAAAAAGGTCTTTAAGTTATGTTTGAGTTAATACTTCCATCTCAGAAAAATGTGTGAGTATTCTATAAATGGGCTTATGTATATTGATATATTCTATGTTAATATGCTATTTTTAAATATTTATGTGTTCTATTAATACATGTGTGCTTATTTATATATGTAGGTATATGTGCTAGCATAAGCTTAATCATGGTATCAGTAAGCTATGTAAGTTGTCACCTCATAAAAAGTATTGGCGGGGCTGGAGAGGTGGCTCAGGGGTTAAGCCTCCGCCTTGCAGGTGGAGGGTCCTGAGTTCGGATCCCAGATCCCACGTATAGATGCCAGGCGGAAGCAGGGGTGACCTGCCCTTCTGGTCCTGGTAGGGCGGAGCCTGTGAATCCCAGGGCAGAAGGAGGTGGAGGCGTCCATGGTGGTTTGCGAGTTCGTCCGTGGTTCTATACATACACAGACACACACACACACAGACACACACACGCGCACACACATACACATGCACATGCGCACAGTTGAATAAATAATAATAATAATAATAAAATTAAATTGAAAAAGTATTGGCTACTTCTTCAGTAAGCTACTTATAATATATGTACGTGTGTGTGTGTGTGTGTGTGTGTGCGTGTGTGTGTGTGTGTGTGTGTGTATCTGAAACAAGGGTGAAAATTTGCCCGTTGAGAGGCCGGAGTGATGACTTATGTGTGATCATACATGTGTGCTATAATTTTACCAACACTTTCAGCTCACATGACAGCTCTTTTTTATGCACTATGCTTTGCTGTTGAACAAATCCAATCAAGATCTTTTGTTCTGTGCATGTGGTCTTGTCGTTCCCTGTGGTGACAGCATTGAAGTTACACAAGGTTTGTTTCCATCTGCTCACTTCTGATGAGAACTACCTATGTTTTTTTTGAGACAGGGTCACACGCAATCCAGGTTGGTTTAAAAGTTCTCCTTATGTAGCCAAGCACGACCTTGAACTCCTGATCCTCCTGCTTCTGCCTCCCAAGTGCTGGGATGACAGTTTTGTGCCACCAGACTTCCTTTATGTGATGCTAGGGACTGAACCCAGGGCTTCGTACATGCAGACAAGCTCTCCACCAACTGAGCTGCATCCCCAGTCCTGACAAGAGATTAGTACAGGAAAATGACCCTGAGGGAGCTAAGTTCCTATGAAGCACCAAAGTTGAAGAAGTAATGAACTTTTATTCACTGTTGTGTCAGTATTTCTGAACTTTCAGGTCTTTCCATTAGATGCTACAGTCAAACTTAGAAGGCACAACTGAAACAGTTCTGTACTATTCTACTGGCTCAGTTATTTTATTTTATTTTTTTCAAGAGAATTAAATCATTTATTGATTACACATGATAATGGATGATACACAAGCTTCAATCCCATCTATCATTTTCTCTGATACCAGTTATTCAATTTAGATATTGCATAGGATGTGCCAACAATTTTTTATTAACCAAGTGATTTTGTGACTTTGCTTGGGTGGCCCTTTCAATGGTGAATCTCATATAAGGTCACAATAGTTAACTATCAGTTTAACTACATCAAGGTTTGAAGACAATGGCTTCTTCACCCAAGCAGCTACAAATAAATTTCAAATGGAGCCTGGCACCACCCTGAAAGAATTGTAACTTCACACTCTTGGGTAAATTTACCAAAATATCTTCAGAGTAGACTGACTTTACACAGCACATTAAAAAAAAAAGACACATTTATTCAGCGTCATGATCAGACTATTACATTTAGCAATCAACAGCATGGGTGAAAAAAAAGGTCTACATTAAAACCCTTTGTTGGAATGTTTTACACTTTTCACATAACAGAAACTAAAATAGCCTGTTATACAATTAGTCACAAATACAGTCCTCGAGTTTTTTGCCCATACACATGAGTATTGTCTAAAGCATGTCTTCTTTGTAGCAGCTAGGCCCTGCCTCCACTGTGCTCGGCTGAGTTCACAAATCTGTTGTAACCTGTAGCTTCCCTGTCACTTCTCTGGCTCTCCTCTCCTGCTAAGCTTTGTTTCCTGGCAGCAAATTAAAACCTTCTGCCACTGCCATAGCTACTGCTGCTGCTGGAACCACCATAGCTCCCTTGGTTTCATGGTTTGGCAAAATATTGGCCTCCACCTCCATAAGGGCCAGTTACCCCCCCTCATAGGTCCAAAATTTGAAGAGTGATTATTATAATTGCCAAAGTCGTTGTAGCTTCCACCACCTCCAAAATTGCTTCCATCATTACCAAATCCATTATAGCCATCCCCACTGCCACCGTATCCACCACCACCACGGCTGCCACCAAAGCCACCACGACCACTGAAGTTTCCTCCTTAGCCAAAATCGTCATTGCCACCGAAACCACCTCCACGACCACCACCAAAGTTTTCAGAACCACTTCGACCTCTCTGGCTAGAGGAAGCACTCGCCATTTCTTGTTTCGAAAGGGCTTTTCTTACTTCACAGTTGCGGCCACTCGCAGTATGGTATTTCTGAATGACAATCTTATCCATGGAATCATCGAAGGCAACAAAAACAAAGCCCCTCTTCTTCCCACTGCCTCGATCCGTCATGATTTCAATCACTTCGATTTTCCCATACTGCTCAAAATAATCTCGTAGGTGATGTTCTTCGGTGTCTTCTCTAATGTCATCAGCAAAGATCTTTTTCACAGTGAAGTGGGCGCCTGGCCTTTGAGAATCTTCTCTGGATACAGCGCTCTTTGGTTCCACAACTCTTCCATCCACCTTGTGTGGTCTTCATTCACGGCTGCATCCACTTCCTCCACGGTGGCGTATGCAACAAACCCGAAGCTGTCCGGGCTCCTTGGGAGGCTCTGACTTCGACGTGGCGGCGGGGAGATGAGAGCCTTCCACGATGCTTCCTCTGCCGCGTCCGCAGGCAGAAAGTGGCTCAGTTATTTTATTCAGTGAAGTGGTCAGAAATAACTCTGCCAATTTATCTAGGGCTTTCTTTCTTTATACCGATGATCAGACTAAATGGAATCAAAACCAGAGAGTTCCCATTGTAACCCAAGCCAGCTTCCAATTGTACCTCTTCTATAAAGCTTGCCGTAGCCACCCTTGATCTGGCTCCCTTTCAGGCTGATGATAAGTGCTGTGCAATTTAGTAATCAATGCCACCTGTCCCCTGATTCAGAATGCACCTTCATGTCTCTGTGAGTAACTTCTTTCATGTTCTCTGAGGCACCAATTTTAAACCTTAGAACTTGGCTGGCCAGAAAAGAGAAAAATGGCTGTAAGTTGTTAGAAGAAAATCTGACTCAAGTTAAAAAAAATAGAATATTATATTTTGTATTATATTCAGCAATTTTTATATTTATAACTTAATATGCTTGTGGCATACTTTATATTTGATTGTATTATGTATTTAATATTAATATTATAATTTTAATATTTGTCATATGTTTAATATTTCTTATGATAATGTTCATAATACATTTAAACTTTGTTCATTTATTTTGTGTGCGTATGTGTGTGTGTGTGTGTGCCCTAAGGACACTGTGTGTCCCTGTGGAAAATCAAGGTTGACTTTGGAAATCATCCTGGATTGCTTCTATCTCTTTTTTGCTTGACTCTGGCATTTTCCAGACTCCACCCACTAGGGCTGGAAGTGTGGGCCACCACTGTTTCTGCCCAGCGGTTTTATGTGGGACCTGAGATTAGAACTCAGGACCTTCTGCTTGCGAGGTAGTCTTAACTCCTGAGACATCTTTCCAGCCCTCATAATACATTTAAAAAATGTGCTTTTCTTCCCTCAAATTTTCATTAGTTTCACATTTTGTACATTGTAGAGGCAATTTCTTTCTTTCTTTCTATTTATTTATTTATTTATATTTTTTAACTTTTTTATTATTATTTCTGCTCATACAAACTTAACAGGTACACTGGTCCCCTCCCTCCCTCCACCTCCCCCCTGACTCCCCTGCTCCCCCCTCCTCTGTCCCCTCCCTCCCCATCCTCCAGTGCCTCCCCCCAATCCCAGGAGCATCCTTTAATGTGCATGCCAAACTCTCTTCTGGGTCCTCCTCTCCGATGAGGTGCAAGGACCCAGGGGCATTTCCCAGAACACTTTCCTGTGTTCCCCTTAAGCTTAGGAACACTACGTGGCTGTCAGTCCCTAACCTCCAAGGATGTAGAGGGAATTTGTTAATGTAATTGTTAACATGTCATTTGTGCTTTTGCTCTTTATGAGAAATTTTTTTCATGGAAGTTGTAGAATGATAAACAGATTAATGAAAATGTTCAAGAAATTTTGCAATGATAAGCATTTTGTGGGGAGTTTGTCAATCATTGATTGGGCCACAAGCAAAGCATATTTTGTTTCAAAAGAAAGGTTGGACTAATTAATCTCTGAGATATTTCACACTTTTCCATATTATGACACCAGTCAGCAGAGCTGAGATCCTGCTAGCAAGTGCCTTTGGACGAGCATGTTTGCATATGTACTTCGATCTATGAAGGCCATCCTCAACAGCAGAATGACATTTTAAATGCCGCCTTATGACTTCCCGAATCAGAGAAAGGGTCCAGGGTGTCCTCCTTTTTCACTGATGAAGGACTGTCTGAGAAACTGTGTTTGCAAAAACATTCCTTTGCTGACGGCATCTCTTGCAAGTTGTGAGTGAGGACGTCTGTGGAGGATCCAGGCCATCATGGGTGAATTAATCCTTTCTCACTGTTCTGGATCATCCTCAATGAGGCCACTCTTGCGCCCGAGGTGGAAAGAAATTTGACGATGCCTGTTTGCTTTGGCAACCCGTGTTCTGAAGATGTACACGTCCAGAGAATAACAGAGAGCCATTTTTCCAGGTCAAAGCTAACCTGGTTTCCATGACACTTTGTCCCCAATGGATGAGAACAAATAGCCCTCTGCTTTCAGAGATTGCCTTGGACCCACCTTTCATCCATTGAAGAACTTATTCTAAAAAGAAAGAGAATACAGAAGAGACCCCTTTTGTAATATCCCAGTGACCAAGGACGTTAACCAGGTAAGACTTTCCTAATCATTGCTGATATCAGCATCCACAAGAACTGAGGCTAAGAATGATACCTTCTCCTTTGTAGAACCTGAGTGGCTTCACAAGATTATATGCAATCCTCCTCATATTGCTTTGTTGCTGCTTTTGGTTTTCATGAACTTAGTGTTCTGAGAGCCCAGATGCAAATGGCTCTCAGCATTCGTGTCTTGCCCAGCCATGACCATAATGAAGCTTCATAGACAATCAATTTGGTGATTTTGAGTTTTCCCCACACTGCCTGTTCAAATCTCCAGATTCTGAGAATATAAGGCACCGGGTCAACTTAAATTCAGAAGAGAATTTAATTTAATTCAAGGTGTTTGTGAGTACTTGAATTAAGGTGTTCATGAGTACTATTAAAGTTGTTTGTGCAGGATATATATACATCTAGAGATCATAAGTAAGGCAGACTCTGGAACAAAGGATCAGCAATCCAGCATTGATTCTTTCAACTTTCATAGTATCTTCACTCTGAAGTTTTTAATAATACTGCTGCTACTAATTTCAGATGCACATCACCTATGAGCTTGCTGCTTTATTTAAATCATTTGTAGAGATTTCTAGCATTCCATTAATCAAAAAGAAAATCTCTCAAATAATGTTTGGAATCAGGATAGTTTCATATTATTAAGTGCGTACATGTCTTTGAGTTCAGTTTCTGTAGTCATTCCAGTCACCTATTTTGTTTGTCCGGTAAGATGTAGAAATAAGAATCATAGCACAATAATATTTTATGTAGAATTATTTATTTGAACTCTACAGCAGCCATGTGAAATATACACGTGGATGATATCCCCATTAAAACAAAAATAAGGGTTAAGTATCCTACCTCTGCGTAAAGCAAATACACACAGAAAATGAGATATCTTGTCTATAGGTGGAGAGGAGAGAGTAAACTAGTTATGAGTCTTTTTGAGTTCACTTTCAATGATTTTGTTTAAAAAAAACTCTGAAACACAACTACGATTTTGCATTACAATTAACCTCCTAAAAGTAATTGAAATGCTGGTGAAACAAGGACATCAATAATTAGGCAGTAGTATAAAAGGATAGTTAGAGACAAAGTGTAGGTGAATTGAAAGACAAGCTGAACTCTGCTTTCATGAGATGCTAGTCACTAAAACCTTCCGGGTTTGAACTTGATGCCATGGCTTCATGGTGTACAGAAGGCAGAAAATAAAACTCAACACTTATTCAAGTTGTGGATCTGTTGAAAAAAGAAAATCCAGGGATGGTGATGCATACCTAGTGTCCCAGTGGGTAGAGTCAAGAAGGTCAGGAGTTAGAGGCCAGGGTGAACTGCATAGTGAGTTTGTAGCTTGGGGCACATAGAAAACAAACAAACAAAAAAGAAAATCTGCCCTATTAATTTAATCACTTCGCATGCTTAAAAATCCTAAGACATAATTCAGGAAAAAAGGTAAGTCATAAAGAAAGTTAGTGATGTAAAAATTAGTCATTTAAAAGTTTAAATTAAGAAAAATTTAATAAGTTGGTAATTAAAAATTAAAGTAAATCTTAAAATAATAATTTGTTATATAAAACATCTATAATAAATATGACTAGAGTTTAAAAAATATGAGACTATTTTGTATATGTATAAAATACAAATAACAAAGTAGAAGTGAGCCTAAATGCATGCATAATAGTAAATTTAAAAATTGAGTAGCATTCCAATGTAAAAACAAAACTTTCAGATTAAGCTAAAAACTAAGTATATCTATATCTATACACCAACTATATCTATATTATAACTACCTATGCACTAAATATATCTATATTACAGCTATAATATATACACAAAAATTAAAATTGGCAAGAAAAATGTATTTGTAAAATACTAATTAAATAAAACTACAGAGCAGCATTAATACCAAGACAATATGGATGTGAAAAGTATTCACTGAACAAGAATGGAAGAATCAATTGATGTTAATAATGAACGTAATATTACCAAGCTAGACTTCTCCAAATAAACAATGACAGAATACATGGAAAAAATTCTTTCTGAAATACAGAAGACTTTAATACATCCCTCTCAGTAATTGATAACATAACAGAAATAAAAGAGATACATTGAGCAATACTGTTAATAGAAAAGATTCAATAGCATTACTTACAATAAATAAAGAATATTTAATTTTTAAGCAGAATGTCTAAAAATCAGTCACATAGTGGATCATGAATCAAATATTATGAATATCAAAGCATTGATCTACTAATTATAGATAGTATCTACACCATAAAGAATCTCGTACTTGTATACTAAGTAATGAACACAAGTATAGTTATATCACTGCTATTTTTAATGACAATTATATATTGACAAATTTTTATTGGCTTTAGAATAAATCAATAAATTGTATTTCTTTTCCAAACAGGAGACTACAATATAATTGTGAAAAATGAACGAATTGAGCTAACTACCAATGTACATACATCTTGGACACAAAACTATGAAAGAAATGGTGGTTTTCAGATGTAAAAGTCAAACCTATTCCATTCACAGAAAGTTCAAAGACATACACAGCCCAAGATGAGAGAAACAAATGGCAAACTGTTGCATGAGAACATGGCAGCAAGACATGACCTGAAGTCCTAAATACCACTTACTATATGTCCTAGTTTCTGCAGATGATGAGTTTTCAAGGCAGGGAGAGACATGTTCCACAATTCTGAGGCTCACAGTTGGGAAACCAATGCTATATGCATGGAACAACTTGAGCCTCTTTGCTCACATATCAAGTGTTTGGTGCTGGTTTCTACCTGTAGCTTAGCTGAAGTTTTCAGCAGTATATGGACAAGTGACCTTTCCAGTGACCAATCACAAATAGAGGTTGGGTTCTGAGTACCAGCGTCCAGACAGAATGAGCCAAGTCCAAGCTGCTTCCTTTGGTTTCTCCATGAAAACACGTCTTTCTACTAACTATACTGATGGGGTCATCATAAGTCCTTGTCAAGATCCAAGTAGCAGTAGACAAAAATTTAGAGAAGGAAGGAACAGTCCTTTGTATACTGACTGACACTGTATTTCTGAGCTGAGGGAAGGGCCTTGTGTGCATATCCTCCTTGCATCTCTTGTGAAACCCTCAAGATGCACCTGACATAACCATTGCCTGCATAAACCCTCTGTTGAGTTACTTTTGTTTGAAAATTAAAGTTTAACCCTCTAAATATGTCCAAAGAGATGTAGCCCTTGCCTACTTCATCCCTCTGAGTCCACTTAGGAACCCACATCTGGTTTTGCTTATACAGCAATTTCCTAATTAGTTTTTTTTAAGTAGACCCACTACAACTGTGACTAGAGACCATTGATATATCCAAATGATTTCTTTTCAAACTGACTTACATAAAAATCTCATCTTTTGCATCTGTACCCTGTATTCCTGTATTATTGTATTAACTTGCTATGGCTCTAGTGTTTTGTATACAATTTTGTGAGAACAAACAGCCCCTTGAAATGAGGCAGGATTCTTCAGGACTGTCCTGGAAACCCAAGAGGAAAAAATATGCTTTGTATATTTGAAAAGCTCAAAATGGGCTCTACTATGATCCAAGCCACTGACTTCTAATTTGTAAAATTCTTTGAATGGTGTGGACATCTAATGCACTTCTAGAACTCTAGATGGGGTTTGCATCTCTGGATTTTGTATGTGCTTTCCATGGGTTCTTTGAAGGGCATTGCATCGAGTTAGCACTGCTTGTGTTTGGAATGCCCCATGACTAAAGGTGTCTCCCTGAACAATTTCTCTTTCCAAGCTTTTCCTTATGCTCTAGTCTATCAGCACACATTTTTCATGCATCTCCTGTATGCCAGGTATTGGGATGAGTCCTTAGTTTTCTATAGCAAGCAGATTTCCATCATTCCTGCCACTGTAATATTTATAGCTTAGTAGTTTTTATAGGATGTTTTGTTTTTGCTATACTGAACTCTCTATAATATCATTTTATTATTACCTTCATAATTTATAAAATAATAAATTCTCTTAGAAGTTTTCTTCTTACCTTTCCTTAATAATTTGAGAGCTACTCCATTTATAAGCAGAGAAACCTGAGAGAATGAAAGAAAAGTAATATTGTCATTGAAGTTGTGGGTCAGAGCCCAGGCTTTGGCAGATCTAACAAGCTAGGCTCAGCTACTCATTCTCAATATATCAGTTGGAAAAATAAGTAATCCTAACAAGGAAAGATAGAAGACGTAGTCAATACGTTCACAGCAGAAAGAGGAACAAAGAAAGCGATCCAGTGGTCCCAGGTCTATCTCTGCGGTTTTGACATGAAGTTTAGATATAAGTGGAGGGCAGAGGCAGGCATAGCTAAGCAGTCTCCATCAAGGTGTTGCCCCATACCTCACTGACCCATCATCACCTTCTCTTCAATATGTCCTGCAGGGTGGTCTGATAAGTTTTGTCAAACCCATGTGAAATTTCCTCTGGAAGACCAGCTCCCTAGCACAAGAGAGGCGTGCGACCACCGGGAAGTTCCAATTCTTTGGTGTCTATAGCCTCAGGACTCTGACAGCCAAAGGGAGGGTCATAGGTGCCTCTCTCTAGAACCATCTTCTCTGTTGCCAAGATGGTTATCATCTGTGATTCAATAAGTGGAAGCTGGGCCATAAGTTACCTGCTGAGCAGCCATTTTTTTTCAATCAATAAATTATGCTTCATGAAGTGACTGAGGTCCTGTGTCAGTCATAAGCCCTGTGTCTCCTCATGATGTATATTTCAGACTGCACATTGTGCTTCCTATTATCTTTTTTGAAGATTTAGAATTTTAGTTTTATGTACAAAAAGCCAGCATGATCTCTTTCACTGGGTAGATGGTCTTCAGTCCATTCAAGGAAGGTCACTTAATCCAATTTAATGAGGCCTATATCTTTCACGTATTGATGGAAACACTGCCGGCACATGTTCAGCCCGTATTTCCAGATCAGACCATGGCGGCTGGAGTAGACATGGCAGAAGCAGGAACCTGGGCAAATTTTGTGGGAGCTGCAGATGACCCATCTTGCCTCCAGTCACCCAATGAGGGAAAAGGGCTTCCTGTTATTTTTGAGAAAAAAATTCATAAGTTTCACATAGAACTTAGTAGAATTTTTCACAATTGATAAAATATTGCCACCTTTGATGCCAGAAAGTACCAGCGAGCTGATCATAAGGTGAATGCAGCTACTCATCACCACAAAGATGGCATGATCTACCAGATATATGCCAGAGGCATAAAACATCTGTGCATCACTTGTAAAAACACAGAAAACAGTTTACACACTCCTGAATCTTCTTTCTTTTGGTGTCATTTTCAGCTTTCTTAAGCCACATTGGAGAATATTGATACTTTGTAAGACCATTTGCTTTTGTTTTCGTTTGTGTTGTTTTTCATTCTGATCCTAAGTGTATCCACTCATTTCTTTTTCTGGGACTACCACACAAGTTAAGGAGCATTTATGAACTTTGTGAAAATTTGAGTAGTTCTCAAGAAATGTTCTCTCAGGTAAAAATAACAGAACAGAAAATGAGAACCTGCTATAAACCACCGCATGACTGGGTTTTCTCTCCTATAAAAACAAGACGCACAGAAAATTTATCCGAATCCAGTGTCTAAGCCATTTTTCTTATAGAGCTAATTTTCCAAGGAACCCTGAGGCAATTTGGAAGATAGTTATCTCTTAATTAATTTTCCTAAGAATTTTGTGGAAACTTCCTAAGCCAAAATACATGCCAATTTTTCCTAGTAGTCAGCTTCTGTCTATTTACTATATATGTGTGTGTGTGTGTGTGTGTGTGTGCGTGTGTGTGTGTGTGTGTTTGCATGTGTGTACCGTTGTTATCTGTGAAAGATCAAGGCAGAGCTGAAAGGAGAAAATGGACAGTTTATTTTGCTGTCTCTTCTAAATCTATGAAAACATCCTCCTTTGCTTCCTACTCAAACATTGGCAAATTACTCAGCAACAGGAGCTTGTATCTGGGGTGTATTTTCTTACCACATCAGTGTCAGGGATAAGAAATATTATCAGGTATGTGTAACTTCCAAAAAATACCACAGTATCAAAAAAATAAATATTGTACCAAGTAGGTCAGCCATTCATTAAAGTCTGGACTAACACAGTCACAGACTCAAGTGAAGGAAAAGTAGGTCTGGCCAGGCAGAGAAAAGCACTTTGTCTACAGTAGACCAGATGCTGATTCCTGAATATAAAGAAGGGAATTACTTCCTCAAGGAGTTTCTTTCTTTTTTCAGTCTTTAAGGGTGCATTCATTCAGTGAATATTTATTGAGTGTCTACTACATTAAAGACAGTGGTTCTGGATATCAGCATATAATAGTAACAATCTTCTGTTTATTGGGAACTTTACTTCCTAGGAGGTGAGACAGAAAATAAACAGACAACAGCTCATCTGCTAGCAATATGCCACAATTGTGGGAACACAACTTAGGTTTCAGACTTTACCAACAGTCATCATTACAAGCATCATTGACTTTATTCAGCCATCTAGGAATTGTTGCCAGCTGCAAAATTCACAGAAGGGGTTAAAAGAGACTATCTCTGTTCCCTGGATAATCCCTAATACATATGGAACTGGTATGAGTGAAGAAAGGTAATCACATATATATGAAAAAAGCAAGTAATATTTATGATATATACTTTCAGCTTGTAGTATAAGCTCACATGTAAGTATAATATCTATAAAATACTTAAGTTTAACATTTATAGAATAGTATAAATTAAATTTATAGTTAGATATATATGTATACACACATGTACACAAATTTATATGTATTAATTTACAATTAATGATTGATATTATAAAATATGGTGCTATAATTGTAGACAGGATAGGAAGCCGATTGCAGACTCTCTGGAGTCATGAACTGAATCCACATTTTCGCCAATAGAGGAGCAAATTTTTTGCTTGACTCACAGCTGTCCCGAGTGTATTTTCCGTTTTCCAAATTATTCTGAGAACGCTTTAGCCATCCCTTGACACGTTCTGGTGTCAGAGTTTGCCCAAAAGGAGACAGACCTTTTCCTAGGGATTAAGAACCAGCCTCAAAGAGAAACTAATTGTTCTAATCAGTGTTGACTTGCCCATGGGGAAAGCTCCAAGACTTTCTAGGGTACCGAGATAATCCAAGTCAGAAAGTCATGGTTCACTGGTTCCATGGAAACCAATTCTAAGTTCTAGGAACTCAAAACCCTCCTGGTCACAGCCACACGTCTCCCATTTCATGGCTTCTTGATTCAGGTGGTGACACTTGGGAGACTTTTCCATGAGGGTCTCAAGAATAAAGTGCCCCTCATGTTTCTCTAATTAGGCAACCTTCTGTATGAGATGATGCCATAGGCCACTGGTCTAACTGTGGATTATTCTTTTTCAGGTTATGCATCCATGCAGAAGCTGGTCCTCTATCACAGTAAATCTCATGGCTGGTATTGCTTGAGCTAAATAGTGGGTGGGAGAGTTTCTCAGGATGAGTCATGAGTAGAACAGATGGAAAATATGAGTATTCATATTACACATAGTATATCATCAAGGCTTGAGTACAGCCCACCACCCAGCTATCTTACACCAGGGCCTAGGGTCCCCAAGCAAGAAGGACAGCAAGGGAGTTTAGTTGATATGAAGACTGAATGGAGGGACAGGAGAAGAGGGAGTAAGCTATCTGCCTAGAGAGGGCATGTTTGGGTGATATGTAAATGAGTTCTTTGCAAAGTGACTTTGAATCCAGGAAGGAGAGGAGAGAAGCTATAATGTAGTGGTCAAAATGGGATGGGTATAAACCTCTCATTTTCCTCTTTGCAGTTTTGTGGCAGGCCAGCCCTCTCTGGATGATGTGAAATGGCAGATTTCCAGTATTCATGGGGGATGAGTAACAATGTAGATGTACTTTGGATGTTTGTGAGTCACCTCTCAGGGGAAAAGGCCCAAAGCTTGTGTGGAAGCCCACAGAATCCTTCTGTACCCAAGGGGCAGTAAACAGATTCTGTTAGGAGTGAGTTGAACACATCTCCCCAAACCTCACAGTCCTTGGTGGACATATTCAGAGACCAAGCGCTTGTCTTCACAGGAAGGAAGAAGGAGGCTGGTCAGTGAAACCGCTTAGCCTGTGCTCTGTGAGACTGACCCCTGGTCCTTCCCTGAGGGTCAGCTGCAGAGAAGAGCAAATGATTTGGAAGGAACTGTTGTTGATGTTATGCCCGCAGAAGTACTTTGAGCAGTAAATGAACATCCAATCTGTTTATTTTCTCTGAAATGTAGTTTTTGAAATATTCTATCATCTAAAAAATATGTTTTCAATTTGGCTTGCCATTCCCAGGCCGTGAGTGATGTATTTTATCCATATTCATAACCACGCACAAACTTTCTATTCATAGCTCACTCTGCAGTATAACTTCTGGCTGGGGGGGGAGGGATTTCCTTGTGTGGCCTGCATATGGTAATCCTTACCACAGGCATGGCTCCAAATCCATGTTTGCATTCCTTCTAGGCCTCAGGTTAAATGTAAAGGCCTTGGGTCTTCCTTCAAAAGCTTCGCTGCATTTCCACGTCCAGGGAGGGCAGGACGGGGTGTTCATAAACTCTTGCTAGCTTCAGGAATGTCTAACCTGATTTCCTGTCATAAATACTGCATTTAAGGAGAAAAGAAAAGTCTTTAGAAATATGCCAGTTCAAACTCAGGACTGACCCTTTCCAACACCACCCTGTGGTGGTGGGAAGCCGGCTCCTCAGGCACCAGTGCCCAGTATCAAAAAGGTCACGGGCATCCCCTTGGGCCGCCTCCGCACGTTCAGGGAAGGGAATGTCTCCCTACCTGGGGGTTTATACTGGGTGGTAGAGGGAGAATTGTGGGTGGCAGCTCGGTGTGTGAGCAGAGCCTTGGAGGAGAAGAATGTTTACCAAAGCCCAGCTTCAAAGCTGTGTCACAGAGAAAGTGCCTGTCCCGGCATCCCACTCCTGCTCCGCCAACGGGTCTTTAGTTTCAACTGGGAACTCAGGATGGATTCGCCTCCTGGAAGTGACGGCTGCCAGCCCCTTTCCTTTGCCCTTTGATGAGGTGACCCTGGCTAATCACAGGTTCCTTCTGGTATACACTCCTGAAGGGTACAGTCAAGGTGTGACTGCGGGCGCGTATCTGGGGAAGCTGGACTGTGGAGGCAAATCAAGTTGCCGTCTAGCTTAAACCCATGAGCATAAGCAGGACACTTTCTGAGTTCTCTGCCCAAGTCACGCCTTTCCACTTGGCCCTGGTTCCTGGGGCTTCCAGTGACCTGAAACCTAGAGGCTATGAAAATAGACCCGGGAGAGAGAGGGGAGGAAGGACCAATGCTGTTCCGCAGAGATCCAAAGCCATAACTAGCTCTAGTTTCTTCTTCTTGCCTTTCTTCGTTGGGCGTCCTGCCCCAAAGAAGATAGACTCCTGTTCCCTCGGATTTGCTTCTACCAAAAATGCAAGGTAAACTTTGGGGAGGAAGCAGAGAGATGTGTTTAAACCCACTAGGGAGCAGCCCACAGTCTCTTTTCTGTCCGGAGACCTTCCCCCCTTCCCTCCGAGGTGAAACAGGAGCAGAAGCTGGGTGTTTTTATCCTACGTTTCCCAGATGGACTTCTCAAGTTTCCCGCAAGTGTAACTCAGGAAGATCCTGTTTTCACTATTAAACTTGGGCCCATTCATGAAGAGTTGTTGCAATCACTGTTTTGACTGTTTTCAAACTACTGGCGGAAAGTTAATAACATCGACCCAGGCCAGCTGTGTCAACAGAGCCCTAGGAATTATTGAATGGCTAATTCATTGATATTTTATAATGATCTTGGACTAGGATGGGGCAATGATCACACTAAAGAGCAGGTAATGAAGAGCTGATCCACAACTGGTACACAGACGGGAAACTTCATCAAGAGTCTCCTGTTCCTAACTTGAATGTGAGTCTCCGTGGACCAAGTTTACATTCCATCTTATTCATCAGCTATGTGCTAGACTGTCATGTACCTGAGAAAGGGGGAATGACAGCTACATTTTTCCAGGGAGGCCTGTGTGAAAACCAGGGGATCCAAGACTAGAAAAATGACTTTCTTCCTTAGCAGATAAACTTAATGAGCAAATGAGCAGCTATAATGCAGTATCGTTAGTCAAATTTTGGAAGAATGCCCAAGGTACAGTAAGTTGCTATAAGTCACGTTGAGAAGTGAGGTATTAGGAAATTGTTGTCATTGCTGGAGAAGAAAATTTCAGCTGAATCCTACAGTGGTTAGTCTCAGTGGTTAGTCTTGATGAAACAAGAATCACCTATGAGAAAGGTGTCAGGACATCTGTTGCAGTCTGCCTGCATGGTTGCTGATAAATCAAATGGCTTAAGGGAACAAGGGATTTATTCTCTTATGATTACTGCTTACGGTTTATAGTCCAGCTTGATTGGAGAACATGCATCAACACCATGGCCGAGGGAACTGGCCACACCATCACCACATAAGGGCTGAGAGACGGACAATCCTTACTTGCCAGACCAGCATGTCTGGCCAAATGTGCATACAAAAGGACGCCAACTCTCTCAACCAGCTCTCCGTGATTTATTCCAGGGCCTAATCCCACCCGCCATAGACTGAGTCTTCCCCATCATCTAGACAATCTCCTGCAGGTTCGCTCTGGGCTCAACTCAACTACTAATTCCCGACAAATGTGCCCAGAACTCAAACCCGCAACGTCAAGTTGACACCTGTGCCCAGCTATGACAACATCCCTGTGGAGAATTATCTTGATCAGGTTAATCGAGGTGAGAAGACCCATCTGCCATGGGTGACACCATTTGGCGTGTGAGGTTCCTGTACTCAAGATATTCAGAAAGCAGCTGAGTGTGCCAGCATGCTGGTCCCTGTTCCCCTCTGCTTCTTCACCACAGAGCCAATGTGACTGGCCGCCTCCACTTCCTGCAAATGGGACTTCTGCTACCACATGGACTGTAACCTTTAATTGTAAACTGGAGTAAACCCTTACCCTCTTAAGTTGCTTTTGACAGGGTGTTTAATCACAGCAACAGGAGAGACACTAGGAAAAGCTTCGCTGACAGGTCAGATGGGTGGAAAGTGTGGGAAATCATTGGAGGGCATGTGAAGTCATGGGTGTTAGACAGGTAACGAGAGAATCTAAACAATCCACAGTGCTAAGATTAGCATGTGGTGTACAATTGGAAGTAGTAGGAGTAAAGAAGAAGAATTAAGTAGAGTAGTGATTCCTGAAAGCTTTAATGTTACCCCCTTAGAATTGATCCTAACAACATTTCTTTCCTGGGGGAAGCAATATAAGAGTCTATTAGGAAACAGGTCATAGTTTTTACTTTAGAAATACTTTGTCCGCAACACTGAGAGCTATTGAGACAGAGAGGAGGCAAGACTAAGGAGGAACATGAGGGAGGCTATATGGAGCTACAGAACATGTGTGTCTTGAAGAAAAAGAAGAGACCCAGGTCTGGAACATGGGACTGTCATACCAGTTACTCCAGAAGCTGGGGCAGGAAGGTTGAAGGTTGTTCAAGGTCAGCCTGGGCAAACAAAAATGGGAGGACTAAGGCTATCGCTCAATTGTAGAGTACTTGGCTGGCATTCACGGATCCCTAGGTTTACTTTCAAGTACCATGAAGGAAAAGGCAGAGGAAAGGAAGGGAAAATGGGAGAAGGAAAGAGACAAAAGAGGAAGAGGGAAAGAGGGAACAAGTGAAAGGATTTAACTCCTGCAAAGAAAGTTCCATGCCCAACTTAGGGAAGGAATAACTATTTGACTTTATAAAATGCCAAAAACTATAGATTTATGCTCAATTTGCCAATTAACAAATTTTTGCTGCTATCATTCCACAGATGCTGAGAACAGACACAAATTCCTTGTATCAGAGACAAAAGATAGTTAATTATTCATAGCAATGCTAGTGTCTAGTGTATGGACATTTTTATGCCAGTTCTTTGAACCTTCATTCTCACAGGGTAACATAATGAAAGGCCAGATGACACTTCTACTCACTGTTGATCAACCTCAGGAAACAGAACTTCTATCATGGGCATCGTAGGTCTACCTTTTCTGTAGCCAGAGCATTCTGCCTTGCAGTACTGTGAACAAATTCTCTTTGTTTCAGGAGAAGACACTACCTGTATTGTCATGGCTCTTCACATAATAAACGTGCTTTGAGAAACACTCGGTGTTTTGATTGCAAGACCTGCACAAATGAGAAACAACCACAAGAAACTGTTTCCCCACTGTCAATACCAAGGGAAACAGAAGAAACGAAGACGACTGTGTCACTGAAGAAGGGGAACAGGGAGAGGGCTTGGGTTCAGGGCTTGCATTTGATAGGGCTTGAATCTCGCATGTCCCAATTTGAAAGAATCACAATTTGAAGGCTTAGCTCTTGTTTGATGGAACTGTTAGAAGCAGTGGAACCTTCAAGAGGTTGGGCCTAATGGAAGGAAGTTGAGTCATAGGGGTGTGTTCTGGAAAGGGATGGTGGGACTGGAGTTCGGCTGTGTCTCCTGCTTCCTGATGCCCTAGGGAGAGCAGCTTTGTTCTGTCTCACTATAGACCTCAAGACAACAAAGTCCATTCACCATGGATGGCAACCTCTAGAAAATGAGCCAAAATAAGTCTCCATTTAAAATGTCTCAGGTAGTTTTTCACAAAAATGACTAAGTGTCAGATATAAATAGTAAAGAACATGAAACAAATAAATCTTCAGTATCCTAAGACAGAAAAAGTGGAAATGATATCCCTTAACCACATACTGAGTTCTCTTTTCTATACATTAGCAATGAATCTCTTTAATTGGTACAGATTTTTTTTGGAAGAAATTTGTAACTGCTGCCAATTTTGAGTCATGTCTAGCTTGAGCATCCTGATATAATATATGTTCTTTGGCTTTTCAAGAAGAATCAGGTAAAGAGGAAGAGCAGGATGTGTGGGAATATATAGTTCACTCTTTGACAGTCTTTATGGAGTTATAGGTGCCCCTCAAATCTTCCTAGAACAAGAAAAGACACATTACATCTCAGAGACTGGGACTAGTCACATGGTGGCCTCTAGGTTTAAAAAAAAGAACTAAACTGAGTTTGATGTGGACTGAACTATAGTTTCGAAGACTTTCCTTAACTCGTTCTCAAGCTTTCTCTAGCACAAATTTCTCTGCATTATAGGTCTGGTTGCAATTGTTCATCTCTTCCAATAAACCAAATGAGTTTTAAGCTGAGGATGTGTGTCTAATAAATCACTGTATTAATTTCCCTGCACCCCTTGCTCAGTGTGATAATGTTGTATTCACCAGGAAGAAGAAATCCATTTATTTTAATTTTTACATTTTGGAAGTTCTTTTCTCTTTCAAAACATTACATCACATAATATCCAATAAATCAGGTTTTCAGAAATTAAGTAATTCTACTTAATTTCTCAAGAAGTTTCGTCAAGGGAGAATGAAAAAAATCTTATTAAAGGGCTGAAGAGATGCACAGGGATTAAGACTCTGCCTCAAAAGCAGAAGGTTCTGAGTTCTCATCCCAGGTCTGATATAAAAAAAAAAAAAAAAAGCCAGGAGGAAACAGTGGCGGCCTGCACTTCCAGTGGGTGGAGCCTGGGAAATCCCAGAGCAAAGCAAAAAGGAGGTAGAAGCAATCCAGGATGATTCCCAAAGTACTCTTAGGTTTCCACAGAGTCACATTGTGCTCTCACATGTATGCATATATACATATGTATATACACATGTTAAATTAATTACTTAATTAAAAATCTTATTTATATGTCATTAATAATTTTATTTTTAGATGAATAAAATGTACCCCATCACTCTCACAGAAAGGACTGAATTGTTCTAATGCATATGTTTGCCCTTAAAGTCATTAATGGTTTTGGTTGCTTGTGGGCAAGCACAGGCTGCTTTATCAAGAAAGCAGTGACATCATTGTGCCGGTCCCCAGATTAAGTACAGACTTGTTGTTGCTGGGGAATTTTAACAGCACATTTAGCATTTGTCCTGTTGGCAACTGTTTTAAAGATACAATCAATTTACATGAGTGTGTTTCACAGTAGCTGCAATTTGCCTGGGCCCCAAGGCTTATGTCACTAAAACCATTACGGCATTATAAAGTAATTTTATGTGATTTACATGGAGAACAATCATTGGCTTTGTATCCCAGCCCCAACTTATATCTGAAAATCCAAGGACTCCAGTTTTCCCATAAAGCAGTATGGTGATAATACAGATTTGACAACAACCCAGGAGGATATGCAATGCAAATGAGAAGAATAACAGTGGCACTCTATTGAAACTGACATGAAACAAGCCTTCAGAGCAAGAGAAGAACCATGTTTAAAGTCCTGACCCACAGTTATTGTGGGATTTTTTTTTTGTTTGCTTGCTTGTTTGCTTTGGACATCTTAGTTTCCGAAACTGTACAATTGTAGTTGTCTTTGAGCAAAAGTGTGAAGCTTAAATATAATTCATTTCACGAAAGTACTTTTCATATTGGCAACTCCGTTGTTTTACTATTGTTCCCATTATTTTGTGTTCCCAGAAAATGACATGCTTGTCCATTAGCTGCTGCTCCAGCAAACCCAAGTGCCTGTTCACCCACAGAAACATCCCCTTCTTTTCCTTATTCTTGGCTGGCACAGAGCTATCGTTTTCCCAGCACAATCTCCTATAATCCAACAAACAACCCCAAGAGGAAAGACTGGTCATTACTCCCACTTTACCAAAAAGATACAGAGTATCCAGCTCAGTGTACTGTTTCTAATACATACTCTGCAATACTTGCTCCTGTCTCCCACTTCTCTACTGTGCCTCTGAATCCCTCTGCAGCCTAGCACCCAAGCACACTAGCACCCCATCATTCCTGACACCCATGTAGCTCCCTAATATTTCTTATGTTGTTTAGTGGCTTTATGTCTATTTCCTTGTAAGACTCAGAGTTCCTGTTGACGTGTATCTGCCAGCCTTCCATCGCTGTGACAAAAACCCAAGAGAAATGTAGCTAAAGGAGAAAAAGGTTCTTTGGAGCACATTATCAGAAGTTTTAGTCCATAAGCACTTGGAGCCATTGTTTTAGGGTTTGAGGTGAGGCAGAACCCCTTGGTATGTGGTAGAGCAAAGCAAAGGTTGGGGAGAAGGCGGAGGATGAGCTGTGTCCTTTCAGAATGCACCCTCAGACCTATTTCCTCTCATCAGGTCCTACCTTCTAAAGCTTCCCCCACTTCTCAATATCTCATTAAGCTATAAAAGCAGGAATGAATTGATCTATTCTCTGGGCTGCCTGCTGCACTGGGAACTACACCTTCGATGAATGAGCTTTGGGGAGGCATTGAAGATCCAAACCATATTGAGATGGTTCACCCTTTCTATTGTAGCAATGATGCTGGAATGAACGGACACCTACCAGGTCCTTTCTCTTGGTTGACTTGGATCTATTCCAAACCAGAAAGGAAATGCATGCATTCCAGACTTAAGACTTGAGCTTAATAGAACGCTTTCCTCATGTCATAGAAAAACAAATACATTACGAAGAAATTTCATTCTAATTTTTATTTTACCATGTAAGCTTCCAAAAGTGACATCATTTAACTGATGTTTGCTATGGTATTTTTTGAAAGCTGGAGAAAATATGGTGAAAAAGAAACAGAAAACAAAATTTAACTGATATGTTGATGCAATTAATGCTATTTACAGAGAAAAGTTTATTTTTCAAAGCTGAGGGGTCAAAGTAAGTATATAAAATAAAACAAGATGTTAGAATTTTTTGTATTTTTGTTTCATACTCTAATAATAACTTATACATAACTTCTACATCATTGATTGCTAATGCATGAATCATATTCAATTTCCTTTTCCTATGTTCTGGTAACATAAGCTATGCTGAAATTTTATAAAAAGAAATATCAATTCCCATCAGTCATGCCTCCCAATCAGGTCTAATGAGTTAGATCTATTGTGCAAAACGTTTTCTTCTCACAGTTCCCACTCTGAAGGGAAGGGTCTGAGAACCATGGTCTTGCCCAGGTGGTGGTTAGAGCTTTGTGAACCCATGATTTCATCTCCCAAGGTAGGGCTGGGAATTGGAGAAACTCTCAGAGTAAGATGTTATTTGGAAAGATGGAGGGAGTTCTGTTCAAATTAGCTAATAATTTTTTAAAGCAAAACTTGGTCATGCATTATTAATTTTAATATATATATATGCATCTTCTAAAGAGCATTTCATACTGTCTTCTTAAAACAATACTCAAACAGTTTGATAAGTTTTTTTAGAACAAGACAAAATAAATTCTTGTACATTTTTATGGGTTATAGAGTGGTCATTCTATGGATCTCGTCATTTAATATACCAAATAGAAACATGTATTAGTGATTTATGTTCAAGGTTATGATGATCTTACAGTTTATTAAAACTGGAAAAATTCAAGTTTTGCTGACTCCACTTAAATTTACACATTACTGTAAATGCAAATATCAAGGACAACAAATTTGAATTGCTTTGGCTTTTTAAACAATGCCAATGAAAAAGTGTGTTGAGCTAACAACAGATATACATAATACATATGTGGTAACACAAAATAAATTTATACCAAAGACTATCTATGCCTTGGCAACTTAATTTGGGTCTCCATTGAGCTGCTCTTTACTATTATTTCCCTTCCTGGTTTACACTTATATTTCAAATATGTAAGGTTTCCAAATAGAGAGCCTTTTGGGGATTAGACTCTAAAGTAATGAATCTGTCTCTTTTATACTCAAACAACTGTGTTCATTTAGAGCATTCCAGTCAGAACTTGTGGCATGTCGTGGTTAAGAGAACAAACTGAGCTCTATAGTCTGGCCCTGCTGTTTGCAAATCTTGGCTCAGTTACTTAATTAACTGTGTGACTACAAGGCGACTTGCTTACAATTTCTGTGTATTAATCCATTGTATTAATATAATATAAAATAGAGGTAGTGTTACTTAACTCATGAAACTATCATGAAGATAAACATGCACAGTAGAGATCCATGTGTAATACATACTAAAGGTTCAATGAATTTGCTTTTCTTATTGTTGTTGTGTGGCAAACTTGGGATTATGGATCCTGTGTTAAACTAAGTCACTAACACATGCTCAGTATCTGTGTTCCATCTGTAGTTTAATGTAATCCATAATCCACCATGTCTAAAGTATCAGGGCGAACTTTGTTCTACTTTCTTTTTGCCACTTACGTGGTTGGACCCACACTGCAATCATGTGTATACTGACTCATTAGAGAAAGACAGCACTGTAGAAGGGAAAAATCTGTCATTTCAGTGTTAGCACCCAAAATTCCAGCACTTAATATAAGCCAGAAACTAGTTTTGCATTGAGAATAATGCATATTTATTTATGAGACAGGTCTTTCACTCGAGAAGTTACCTGTAAGTTTCTTATGGAAGAATGTCCCTGATCAGTGTCAATATTGCAGAGTAGAACTTGCCTTGAGAGTAAATAATGCTTACCAGGAAAAAAAGAAGTTTTCTAAGTGTCCTTTTGGACTGTTAAATCTCGGATCTGCAAAGCAGTAGAAAAACCAATGTCTCAGAAGAAAGAGTCTCAGTAAGAACACCTGGGCTTTTCTTTCGTGCCCAGACCTTTCTCTGGGAAAAAGCAAATCAATACCCCACAGGGGATTTTCCAGGTTGGTTTCCACCCATGTTGCCCTGCTCTGGTAATGTGTGTTGACAGTCCAGATGGAAAATGTTGAAACACTTACAAGGCTGTTCTTCCAAGAAGCTGCAGCCATGGCATATCCTTTTGATATCCCTCCACCTTTCCATACTCGTCCAATCTTCTCAAACTGAGAAGGAAGGAATGGGAATTAAATGTATTGCATCAAACAGTGGTAATTACACCAGATGGATCACTCAGCATAGATTCTTGTACTTGAACAGAGTATATTCTAGGAGACTCAAGCATGTTTTGTGGTTAAAGAAGAAAGTTGTAGTTCAAGGATGTAGGTATTGGAAGCAAGGGACTTCTGAAGAGAAAAATTCTCTTTGGGGGCAATACAGAGAGAAAAAAGGGTTGGTACAAATCAAAGGAGAGCTATAAGGAGAAGCATCTTGATGAGGGGGAGGAACTATGAATCTAAGGAAAGCATTGCAGGCTCAAGGCAAGATTACTAATTCACACACCCCCCTTTCCTCAGCCCCAGTCTGCTTCTTCTCTGCTCCACCTCCCCCAGGGACAGAGACTCCATTACCCTCCTTGCAAAACAACCAAGTTAACCCAGACTCTTCATGCCACCTTGTGGCAATGGCTGAGAACCTTCTGAAAAGGTAAGTATCCCCAAAGCCTTTAACTGGCTCTTCCTTTTCTAACTTAAAAAAAAACTTTTTCTAATCTTTTTTGTTTGGGGGGTTACTGAGGATAAAATCTAGGGCATCTCATATTCTTAAAAACCTGTTCGAAGACATTTAAGATGACTCAATCTGTTTCAATTTACTAGACATATGCTACTTTTGTACTTCAATGACATAGCTTTTATTAAGGATACCTTATTACCATTCATATTTGTGCATTCGATGTCATATATATTATATATAATACGTTTTATATATTATGTTTATTAACAATGAAATTGAATAACTTACATTGCTTAACTAAAAAACGAAACTACGATGTACTCAATAAAGCAATAATAATATGAAATATTCAAAGCAATAATGACATCAAACTTTCACATGGATAAAGAATCCTATTTTTGTGGCCCTTTCAACCATGTCTTTTTCTCATGTTTTAAAAATACGGTACAATGCAAAAAAGAAATTGTGAAATAAGGAAGGACCACATTTTCCAAACCTTTAGTATGACATACTCTTAAAATTGTTCTATTTTTATTTCTATTATTTTTAGTCCCTTACTGTGTTTTGTTTGTAAAGGGAACTTTCTCTTATAATGCAGATATAGAGGAAGGCACAGTGGATATATAGTTTTCTACCATTCTTGTCTTCAGTATTCACTGAGGATCTTGTAATTGATCAGGGTAAATCACTGTAGTGGGCTTGATCTCTGCTTATGGTTTTAAAATGGTAATTGTATAGGTATCTTATACATTACCAGGAAGTACAAGGAAATGCAAAGTCCTCCTCATATTGTTTGCTCTTCTCATGGTTTATTGTCATTCCCCTCGCTTCCAAGGAAAACTACAAATGATCAATAATTCCCAAACTCTGCTTGGTTGTCTAGAGATTCAAAAACTTGAAAATCATATCAGGAAAACAAAGGATCTGTGAAGAATGTCAAGGTTTATTATGGCACTTAGATTGGGTTCCAGCAAGAAAGGACATGAACAAATAGCTACAGGCGTGGAGAGGCCACGGACAAATGGAAATGCTGACTTTCAAGAAGAATAACAGGGAGACGTTTCTGAATTTCAGAAAGATTCTCCCAAACTCTCTTTGAAACCAGGTCAGTGAAGCCAAACAGGACAGTAATGGCAATGCCTCCTTTCTAAAGTTGGACAGTGTTACTGTAAGTGGTGCCAATGCACCACGTTCTATGTAGAAAGAAAAGAGGTTAGCCATCCAGAGTTCTGACTGTAACAGTAGGGGAGCCAGGCAACTTGGTATAGCACTTCAATGTGCCTCTAAGAACGAGCTACTGTTTTACTTCTTGCCAGTCACGCAAGCAAGTTTCAGTAGATTGTCAGCCTAAATGTCAATTTTGTGAGTTCCAAGTGGGTTCCAAAGCTGTACTGCCCTTGGGCTTGCAGCGGCTGCAGACTTGCTCCTCTAGTGTTCTCAGGCAACTTCTGGAGCAGGCTACAAACGAGGCTTTGATGGATCATCTTCCTTGGGCAGATCTCAGTTCCAACTGAGTGAAACTTCTCTGTGACCATCATCTGCTCACAACTCCCCATCGTGAATGTCAATGGAAACGCTGATTAGGTAAAGAGAAAAAATATCACATTTGATTTTCATTTTACGGAGCTAAGGACCGTGTCTTTCTCATCGTGGTATAAAGGTTCTCCCACGAGACCTCCTAGCATTTTTGCATGATTCAGTTTACACTGTAGGGCACCACATGAGAAGGGTTCAGGGCCATCTGGAATGTAGTATCTTTTCCCAGCGTGTTGTGACCCCGGGTCACATCAGCCTTGTTGAGCACAGCAGTGGTAGACATGCCAGGCCATCTACACTTATATGATGTCAAAGAGGGATTGGCTACAGGTTTCGACTTGACATGTTTTGAAACATTTCCCAGATTTTTGGATGCACAACTATATTTTCCATGTAACAGATCCATTTTTTATATTGCCAAATGTGAAATATGGAAGAAACAACATGGAAAGTTCCTATGTCTATAAGATGCCAGGTCTTGCATGTTTCTACTGGATGTCGTGAGTCTGGTCAGGAGAGAAGTTACCTTGGAGCTGGGACAAAATGGTGGTCTAACATTTGGCCTCACAGTCAGAATGTCCAAGTTTCTCAATATGCAAAGTAAGAATATTTATTTTCAGGCTTGTTGTAAGCGTTATTATATACTTCAATTAGATTACTACTCATTACTGACACAGATGGTATATTCTAAACAAGTTACTATAACAATACTCCTCTGGTTGAAAGTGAGAGCAAGATGATAATCCTGAGTTTGTTTGGATGAGTTGTGATACTAAAATAATTGAAACAACTTAATTGATTTTTTCTCAGAGAAAGCATGGATTTATGCAAAATTTTCTTTTTGCAACATTAAATATTGAGAACTGCTCTTTCTAATCCTATTCTGGAAGGGGAAAGAAGTATAACTTCAGTCCCATTTGAGAACTATTGGAATGTAAATTCTTATATGTCTGTGGCATCCCTAATGACAAGTGTGCCAATCATAATGACAGTGTCTCATGGTTTTCAAAGTACTTTCATAGAAAATGTGTCATTTATGCTTTATGAGCTATTTAAGTGAGGATAATCATCATCAACTTGCTGCAATAAGCAATATTTCAGGAAGGTCACAACTTTTACAAAGTGAAAATGGTACTGTAAATGACTGATGCTCAATCTGTACATTAAAGATTATGAATGAATATGTGAATAGATGGGTTGTACTCAATGTATGCTCAAGAGATGATGATGAATCAATAAGTAGATGGGTGGATTGATTGGTGGATGGCTCAATGAGGAAGCTAATTGTTCATATTCTAAATTTATTGTACTTACTAACATGAAACAAAGAGATTAAAGTACTATATCTTAGCATTTATCTCTATTTACAGTTGTCATAGTTAAGCACAGGTGTCAACTTGACTGTTGAGGGTTTGAGCTCTGGGCACATTTGTAGAGAATAAGTGGTTGAGTTAGGCCCAGAGCAAACCTGCAAGAGATTGTCTAGCTGAGGGGGGAGGCCCAGCCTATGGTGGGTGGGATTAGGCCCTGGAATAAATCATAGAGAGCTGGTTGAGAGAGTTGGCATCCTTCTGTTCACTTGGCCAGACATGCTGGTCTGGAAAGTAAGGATGTCCATCTCTCAACTGTTATGAGGTGATGGTGTGGCCAGTTCCCTCGGCCCTGCTGTTGGTGCGTGCTCTCCCATCAAGCTGGACTGACAACCGTAACAGGAATTGTAAGAGAACAAACCCTTGTTCCCTTAAGCTGTTTGATGGTCATTTGTCAGCAACAATGCAGGCAAACTGCAACAATAGTTTTTATACCTTTGTGATAAAACTTGCCATACGTGGTCAGAAAATTAATCTGCATATAAATAATTATTGGCATCCAATGCCCAGGTATTTACCATCAATACAACTGTGAAAAACTAAAATCCCTTTTGAGGTCTTCATACTTTCCTTGAAGACTGGTAATGACAAAACATATGATCTTTTCAAGTTGTGGGAAATTTTCAGAGAACATAAGGCAGAAGTATGTTAGGAAGTGTAATGTGGGGCACAGATATTCTAATGCTTCCCCAGGGTACCTGAGAAACATGTCAGAAGAGGTGAGTGGGGAGAAAGCTGGTAAGGGTGTCAGGTGCAAAACTTTACTTTTCCTCTTAATAGATCTTTGTTACAGGACGTAATGTCTCTATCCTTGTGTTCCCCAAGACCCTACGTTAAAAACTGTTTGCAATTCTGTAATGGTGCTGCAAGGTAGTAGATCCTATTACTAGAGTCTACTAGAAGGAAGTTGGGTGTTTGGAAATGTATGTTTAAAGGGAATGGTGAAAGCTTAGCCCCTCCCTTTTTCTCTCTTTGCTGTTTGCCTGCTAGGAGATAAGTAAATTTACCTCATCTGCTTCTGGGCAATAATGTAAGACCTCACTTCAGACTTTCAGACAACAGACTCAACTTACCATGGACTGAAATCTGTAAAACCATCAGTTAAAATGAATCTTTCCCCTTCCTTTTGTGTTTGTTTTCCAAGAATCTTGCTGCAAAGATTAAAAACCTCACTGACACCTGATCTGGATTTATTATTTTCAAAATTATTACTTTTAAGCAGTCCACATTAACTTATAGAGTCTTACTACCTAATGACTATTGTTATTAATCACAAGCATTCTACAAGAAGTTTAAAAATTGTCACTCAATCTTAATACTTTTAAACTTATTCATCATTACATTTTGGAATGAAATTATGTGATGATGATTTAAAACCCTATTTTATTGCTTTCTATCTGTGTCAAAGTTTGCATGTGAATTGTCTCATGTGTTTGAATCTTTAGCTGTTGTCAGTGCTTGGGAAGGTCAAGTCATATTTGGGAGGTGGAGCCTTGCTAGAGGAAGACACATAACAGGGCAAAACATTGAAGTTGGTAGCCATGCCTTTTGTGCCAAAATAGACTCTATCTCTCCTCTGGAACCATGAGCCAAATAAATCTCCCTTTCTCCCCTTAAGTTGCTTGTGTTTGAATAATATCTCACAGCAACAGAGAAGAGTAACCAGTACAATCTGTTGTCCTAGAACACGTCAGAAATGAGAATTTAACCATTTGTCCTTTTAAGAAATTCCATCCATATGTAAGCAATATTGCTACCACATGACTGAAGAGAAGCTTCAGTCAGAGAAGACCCTGAAGGTTGGCAGCAAATTAATGTGCCTTGTTTTTCAGAATTTTCATTGGATACGGCTATTAGTTTTCCCCAGAAAAATACTTAAAGAGAAATTTATGATTCAAGAATGGAAAACACAGGCAATCTGGACCTTCTCACTGTAACAGGAATAGATGTGTAGAGAGTGCTGAAATAGATGCCCAAGGAGTTCTTGCCAAGAGGACTGAGACTGTATAATTTTCCTTGTGTGTGATTGTGTCTGGGTCTGTGTGTCTATGTCTATGTCTGTGTGTGTGTGTGTGTGTGTGTGTGTGTGTGTGTGTGTGTGTGTGCTGTGTGTGATGGTAGTATATGATATCTGTGCATGTGTATGCACCTGTACATGTAGAGGTCAAAAAGAATCAGGTGTATTCTCCTCTATCTATTCAATCTGTTTCTTTTGCAGCAAGGTCTTTCCCCGAACCTGGAGCTTCTATTTATTTTCTGTCAGCTAAGCTGGAATCTAGTAAACCCCGGAGATCTCCTGTTTCCTGTCCTTCAGTGCTGGGGTACAGTTACGTGCAGTACATCAAGTTTGTTAACATGGGCAACGGGATCCAATATGCTGAGGGACCAACTGTGGGATCATCTATCCGAGGACCCCGTCCTCATGCTTGTTCAGTAAGCACTCAACCACGGAGCCATCTCTTCAGCCCCCACCTGAGTACTTTTGAAGATTACTGCACCAAAATCTATAAATCAAGCAAATTTCAACTCAAACATGACATCTGATTGCCCCTGACCTGATTTTCGTGATGACAGCAGTGGACAAAGTACATGACTGATCATCTTCTGTGGGCTCCAAGTAGTGGAGCAACTTGCAGGTAAAGTGCCACAGGTGATGGGTTATGAAAATAGTATCTTTGACTTTTGAACACACTAACTATATAATACTTAAATTCTGGGAACAAAAATCTATGATATGTTTATGTTCAGAAGCAAATATGGCAAATACTTGGATGTAGGAACAGGACAAAAGAATTAAAAAATAGTCGAGCCATACATAATAGTGTATGTTGAGGGGAAACCATGAATATACAGGGATTTATTCACTTTATAGCATAAAGGGATTGTGAGTGTGTGTGAGTGTGTGCGTGTACAAAAGGGCACTTGAGTGTGCATACCTGTGGAGGCCCAAAGGTGACATCTGGATTCATATTGTACTGCTCTTCTACCTTACTGTTTTGCTCTGGGGTTCCCAGGCTCTGCTTTCCAAGGCTGGAACTACAAGTCTCTGCTCTTTCTGCCCAACATTACATGGGATCTGAGGATCCAAACTCAAGTTTTTTTTTTTTTTTTTGCCTGTGTGGTAAAGACTTCAGCAATCTCCCTAATTCAAACTTAAAGATTTGAAGACATAGATTGAAGTTACTCAAATACTTTGAATAAAATTCAGCTCAATTCAACATGCACTGAGTTCCTGTTCCCAGTCAGTCATTGGCTCTAGGGCAGTGTCGTCAAGACAACCCCAATGTCTAGCATACAGTATGTGCATCATCAGTGATGTTTGAGTCAGCATACCTACAAGGCGGCACTCAAGAAGTTGAGTCATAAGCTAAATCCACTCATCTTTCTTTTGGGTCTGATTTCATTCCTTATAGTTTCTGTTTTTCTTAGAGAACCTTGCATGTTTATAGTTACCTGGGTTGACCAAAGTCGTTTTTCTACTGGGGTATTTTTTTTTCTATTACAGCTGCTAAACATACCTATAAACTTGGTCCTCCCACTTAGCAGCACAGGGGAATGGGTCTTCCATATGCCATTTACAATAATGTTATCTGTTCCCATAATTCTCCAGTTCAGAGGACTTTTCTGCTGGGCTTCCTAAGGCAGGAAAGCAAGGTGTTCGCTAGGTTCAGTTCTGGGAGAAGAGTGAGTCCCCAGCCTTATTAGGTTGTAGGCTGAATTCAGTTTCTTGTAGTTGTAAGACCACAGTCACTGTCTTCTTGCTGGATATTGGCTGTTAGTCTTTTCCAGCTTCCAGAGAGTTCTCCTTAGTTTCCCTGTCTTCAACAAGCGACATCAATTCCTTCATATGGGTATGCTGAATATTTCTCACATGATGGAAGAATCAAACAATGTTTGTGTGCTATCCATGTGCACCACACAAAGCACATACACTCACACATTCACTCACTCACTCAATAAATAAATAAATTAATTAATTTTTGAATAAAGTTGTAACTGTCAATTCTGCTGCTGCCTTACAAAAATAAATGACTTGCAATGGGTTAGCCTGAAGATAAAGTTGGCTACTTAGAGTACAAAAACTGATACTTATTGGTGAAAGTAAAGGGTACAAATTTACATTAAAATTTTTTTTCTAAATCTCCTTAGGTTTGTAATTAAAATGATGGTGGCATGGCTGTTGCTTCCCCAGTAATTTAAGATATATTAGTCTTTCTTTAAATAATTTCAAATGGATGCAGCATTGTATTTAGGTGGATCATTTGCCATTTTCAGGAGGCAATTGTTGTTTCTGTACTTGAAGCCTTCAGGGCTCTCCGAAGGAAATGACATTTACAAACTGAAGAAAAAACATGGATTGTAAAATCATGAGAATGATTAAGCCATACTCTGTACACTTTATGAGAATATAACTGAAATTAGATATTCAACAACATCTAATAATCTAAGCCAATTGAATTACATTTCTGCGACCTACGGAAAAAATAATGAAATAAGGTTTTGTTTTGTTTTTTTTTAAGAGAAACAGCTCTTACACCATAAAAGACAGCTGTTTTTTAAGTGATATCAATTGGATTTGTAACACAACCTATTAGAATTCTGCTCTTTTCCTTATAAAGGTGGCTTTAGTTAAATACAGTAACCAGAATCTGCAGTCTGGCTTTCCCCCCTCAGGCAATTTTGGGTTCACTTACCACTATTTTTAGCTCTATGCAGTTCTTCCAAGAACATACCTTTTCTCAGAAAGCAGTATTTTCTCTACCTTCAAAAAGAACATTTAGGGAAAAGGTCAAAAGATGCAGACTTCCTGAAATTGGACTTAGTTAACTTCTTGGCATTTAAACAAATAGGCTTTCTCTAGTCCAACCTATTCTGAGACCCTAAACAGCAGAAGCCATGGGAACTCTTTGTTCTAACTCCATAATTTGGCCATTACAAACTATCAAATATATTCCATAATCCACCATCAATTTATATCCTTGATATTAACTTAATTAAAGCATTTATCTTCTTTCTCTCTCTCTCCCCCCCCCATCTCATTTTCTGTTATAGCCAAGATTGGTCTGAAACTGAAAAGCCTCCTAAGTTGTTTGGCTGAGCGCTAGGAGATCCCACTGTGCCTTGTTATAAGAAAGATATCTTACTGTTTAGACTGGAGTTGATAGTTTACAAGGAATTAGTCCCCAAAACTCAGTTACTCCTTGAGGTTTACTGTTTCATATAATTGGGAGTTGGAAAGTAGAATCCTACCTGTGCATTGTCTCTGCTAGCAGTGGCTCATATGTGATGTGCTGACAGGTAATTGCATTGAAGTCCAGTCATGATGACTGCAAGCAAATTGACAAAGGAAGAGAATATATGAGTCAAGTGCTATTCTCAGGGAATGTTAATCATGAATGTTATTAAACTGAGCACTTCTATAGGTGTTTGAATAACTAATAACAAGGGAAAAAGGATTCTGCTAGACAAGGAAACTGGCTGAAATTTCAAATTCCTGGTAGTTAGTTCTCTGAGTGGTACAAATCACAGGGCCTACGCACGTGAAAAGTAGGTTCTGTGATGATCAGAGTTTAAGACTGAGATTACAAGTAAGAAAAGATGTAGATGTAGAAGAGGATTCAAGAAAGAACAGAGCACTCAATGGATGAGTTGCGGGCAGTCCAAAGGCTTCAGAACAAGAATGAGAAATCTGACTTTGTAGGCATTTGTAATTCATTTCTACCATATTTTGTCATACTGTACCTAAACTTTGGTAAAATGTGAAATAAACAGCTACTAGTTGATCTTATGAAGACATTAATTTTTAAACATTACTTAAAATGCCACCACGCTGCTTTATATTTTGACCTTAACATCTTCCTCTTCAAAAGTTTGTCTCATCTAACCACAGCTGATCTAAGGGCAGAAAGCAAGTAACCAAGGAGTACTCAGTTGTAAACAGCGTATCCAGAAAAGCCTCCCCCCACTCCAGCTCCATAGCCCTATGCAAAACTCCAGGGTCCCACATAGACTGAAAGAAGATGAGACCAAGATGTGTGAGAGGAAAACTGACATGCAGTAACCCTTAGTCAGAAAAATCCAAGTTCACCTCCACAGGACCTAGGCAAGAGGGGACCAACATCGTGGCACAACAAATGAGGGAGGAATTCAGATGCCCTGCTCCTTGCAGAGAGATCACTGATGGTCAGAGCTGGTCAGAGGAAGTGGTCCCTCGGGCATCCGTGATACCCCCACTGAAATACTTCCTGCAGCGGGTACCCCGGCATGTGCAAGGACAGAAAACCCCTACTGAATACGGTGAGACACAAGAAGGGACACAGGAAGGAAGCGTGTTGTGAAGAAGCCTCCCAGCAGGAGAAGGGATGAGGAGGCGGAGTAGTGTGGAGGCAATAACAATAAAAATTCCAGTGTCATTAAAAATCATTTAAATAAAAAAGGAATCTGTCTCACCTAAAAAGACAAGGACCGTTTTAGTTTTAGTGGCGTCACCAATTTTGTTATTATTGAATCCTAGCATCCTGCACATTCAGCACTCAGTCAGCTTTGTAAAAATAAAGAGGATTTTTAAGAGCAGTATAAAATAAATAAAAAAAATTTCAGGTACTTATTAATCAGGTAGATGGAAGGACAGACAATGTTGATATGGTGGCAGTCAACACAGACCTGCAGTGCTTCGCAGATCGTGACCCAGGACACTTGACACTTTGAGCACGATGAGTCCCTTAGTAGCATTCGTTGGTGATCCATTGCCATGAATTCTTGCCATATTTCTAATAAGAATAAACACACCTGTACCAAGGTTGTTCCCTGTTCCTGTTCTTATGACTAGTGGCTACTAGTACCTGATGTATGTTGTGTGGAGCTAGAAAACGTTTGAGAAAGAAATTAGAAATAGGAAAGGAGGGAAGAGGAGAATGAAAGAGAGTGTAGACTCAAAAACAATGATCAAATATAAGACTGGGTATGAAATTTTTTTTTTAAACCTTGGGGTATTTTCGGTGGGCTTGGATGAATCTAGGTCAAATACGGCGCTCAGACTTGGGCTGCCGTGTTGACAGTCATTGAGCCAAACAAGAATCAGATTCTTCCCAGTCTCCTCCCTGCTGCTCAGGTGCCACATACGCATCTGACTCACGTCAAAACAGAGCTGGGCGCCTCTAGAAAAATGTGCTGGCTGGCGATCTCAGTGGCCTTTAAGAATCAATCATGGAGCTGGGCATTGCACAGGAGGAAATGATATTCAGCTGAGCTAGTTCTCCCCTGCCTTTCCTGGCAACGAGGCAGACCTACAATTATAAGCAGCACAAATTTTTTTTGTTGTTGTTTTCAAACAGCCTGGCCAAAACCTTCCAGTATTTTCCATGGCTTTACTGCAGAAACCATGGCCAGTCTCAAGCTGAACAGGATGTGAAAGCTCCTTCCACGTCTCGGGACAGTTTTCCTCCCAAGCTGCCGCAGGGTCTGTTGGCCTCCTCTTCCTCAGCCCCCTGTGATTTGCGCAAATGGTCTTAGCAGCCAGATATCAAGAGCAAACACTGGCCCGTCTTCTTCCTGTGTCCCCAAGTTAGTACTTTATCCAAGTACTGGCTTAGTGCCACAGAGTGGAGACGCTGCCTACACCGTACTCCTTGGCTCGCTGTGGGTAAACACAGCTGATCACAGCTCCAGTCTTCCCATCTCATTCAGCCTTTCCTTCTCCCATTTCAAGATTAGGGTTCAGTTGCCTATCCTTAGGAGTTCACTGTGGGTGAGCCAGATGAGAGCTCATGTAGAGTAGGCTGTTCAGCCGCAAATACAGTGTGTACCTCTGAAGACCTTGAAAGCTTAGGAGAAAATGTGACTTCTAGGATAATATTATCACTTTAGTATTTCTCAAAGCACCAACATGTGAAACATCAGTTTTTGCTTCTGAGTTAATGGAAATGAACAGTTCTTATTTAACTATATATATATATATATATATATATAGAGAGAGAGAGAGAGAGAGAGAGAGAGCTTTCTATAGAAACATGGTTTGTTCAGAAAATAGAAAGGAGGAGGTAGGGAGAGGAAGTATACATTTTTTAAGGTCAAAAAAGAAAAATTGACATATTGACTTTCAAAATTGACACTGTCTGAGAACATTGGGTAAAATATTTTCTCCTAAAAGATACTTTATTTTTTATTATTAATACATTTTTATTATTATTTCAGCTCATACAAACTTAATAGGTACACCAGTTCCTTCCCTCCCTCCTCCTCCCCCCGTACCCCCTGCTCCCCCTCCCCACCCTCTCCCTCCCCATCCCCCAGTGCCTCCTGCCTTAATTCCCAGAAAGTCCTTTCTTGTGCATACCTGATTTTCCTCTGGGCCCTCCTCTCCGATGACGTACAAGGACCCAGTGGCCTTTCCCTAAACCCTTTCCCGTGGTCCCCTTAGGTATAGGAACACTGCTGTGGCTGCCAATCCTTTGCCTCCAAGGATCTTGGTGCCTTTAGCAGATGCTAGACTTTGTGAGGTCAACAGTGTGTTGGACAATGCGCAGGGCATGCAAAGTCCAATTATGATTGCTTAAGCCCTAACTAGTATGGAGTATCTTACATATCATTGCTCCTCCCATCCTTTTGCTCTTACACTCTTACTGCCCCCTCTTCCGCAAATTTCCCTGAGCTTCAAGATGGGGAGAGATTAAGCTGGCCTAGTTCTAGGTAGTTGATATAAAGTCTCTGAAGTTCTGGATTGTGGTTTGTTGATTTTCTTTTGCAGTTTTGCTGCTCCTGCATGCCCTCCACTCCATCCTGGTGAGCATTGTATGTTACCCCCTGGCCAGAGACAAAAAGCTGTTAAACTAGAGTCTTGTGATAAAAACACATTCAAAGGTAGATGTAATAAAAGTGGGAAACCACAGTGAGGGAGGGATCTATCACCCATTTGCAAAATGGTTACTTTTTATCTGCCAGACTATATGCCCTCCTCTTCTGGTGAGATCATACCTCCTCAGTAGTAAATGATCAGGAACAAAAGTCTGTGAACTTAATCAGATGTCTCATTACTTATTTGGGTCCTTGATGGAGGCCTATTTTCTCTGCTGTAACATGGTCCCTTCTCTCCTTGTTTCTGGTGTGGCCCTCCTACCCCATTCCTCCTGTTCATAATCCTTGCAATTACTGTCTCTAGGTGGGCTGGGTGGGTTTGGTACTAGGAGCCACCTATTAGGGCGCTTAATTTTCTGGGTCTGGGATACTTCACTTAATATAATTGTTTCTAATGACATCCATTTCCCGGCAAATTCCAGTAATTCATCATTTTTGATGGCTGAGTAGTACTCTATTGTATAGATGTACCACAGTTTCCTTATCCACTCGTCAACTGTTGGACATTTGGGCTGATTCCATGACTTTGCTATTGTAAACAGTGCTGCTATGAACATGGTCATGCTTGTGCTATCAAGGTGAACCTCTGCTGTATGGGGGGTTATTCCCAAAAGTGGGATAACAGTGTCATATGGCATTTTAATCTTTAATTTCTTTAAGAATCTCCAGACGGCTCGCCAGAGTGGCTGTATGAGCCTGCATTCCCACCAGCAATGTAGGAGAGTTCCCCTCTCTCCACATCCTCTCCAACATTTGTTGTTGTTTGTATTGTGGATTTTTGCCATCCTGACCGGGGTGAGATGATATCTCAGGGAAGTTTTGATTTGCATTTCCCTGATGGCTAAGGAAGTGGAGCATTTTTGCAGATATTTGTTAGACATTTTAATTTCATCCCTGGTAAAGTTTCTTTGAAGTTCCAGGGCCCATTTCTTAATTGGGCCATTGGTTTCCTTGGTGTTTAGTTTTCTAAGTTCTTTGTGCACTCTGGACAGCAGAGTTCTATCAGATGTGTGGTTAGTGAAGATTTTCTCCCATTCTGTGGGTTGCCTTTGAGCTCGTGTGACAATCTCTTTATCTGAACAGAAGCTCTTTAATTTCACCAGATCCCAACTGTTGAGAGTTGGTAGCAGTGACTGTGCCATTGGATGTCTGTTTAGGAACTGTTGGCCTAGCCCAATCAGCTCGAGGGAGTTCCCTATCCTTTCAACTATGGTTTTTAAAGTCTCTGGCCTGATATCAAGGTCCTTGATCCATTTGGAATTAAGTCTTGTACATGGTGACAAGTACGGGTCCAGCTTTAATCTTCTGCATGTGGAGATCCAGTTTTGCCAGCACCATTTGTTGAAGATGCTGTTCTTTTTCCATTGGATTCTTTGGGCCCCTTTGTCAAAGACCACATGGCTGCAACTTTGTGGACTTATATCTGGGTCTTCAATCCTTATCCATTGATCTGTGTGTCTATTTTGGAGCCAGTACCAGGCTGTTTTTATAACTATGGATTTGTAGTATAGACTTAGGTTTGGTATGGCAATACCTCCAGCAGTGTTTTTGTTACTCAGGATTATTTTTGCTATCCTGGGTCTTTTGTGCCTCCATATGAACTTTGAGATTGTTTGGTCAACTTCTTTGAAGAATTGCTTTGGGATTTTGATTGGTATAGCATTGAATCTGTATATTGCCTTTGGTAGGATGGTCATTTTTACGATGTTGATTCTGCCAATCCAGGAACAAGGGAGGTCTTTCCACCTTCTGGTGTCTTCTGCTATTTCTTTCTTTAGGGTTTTAAAGTTTTCATTGTAAAGGTCTTTTACCTCCTTGGTTAGGTTTATACCAAGGTATTTCATTTTTTTAGGGGCTATAGTAAATGGGATTGTTTCTCTCAAGGCTTTTTCACTTCTTTCATTCTGGGCATATAGGAAGGCCTCTGATTTTTGCACATTTATTTTTTATCCTGCCACCCTGCTGAACTTCTCAATTAGTTCCAGGAGCTTCCTGGTGGAGTTTTTGGGATCACTCAGGTATAAGATCATGTCATCTGCAAATAGGGATAGTTTGACTTCTTCCTTGCCGATTTGAATCCCTCTTATGTCCCTTTCTTGTCTTATGGCTTCAGCTAAGACTTCAAGTACAATATTGAATATAAGTGGTGAGAGTGGACAGCTTGTCTAGTTCCTGATCGAAGTGGGAATGCTTCCAATTGTTCCCCATTGAGCACAATCCTTGCTGTGGGCTTGTTGTATACAGCTTTTATTATATTGATAAAGGTTCCTTCCATTCTTACTGTCTCTAGCGTTTTGATCATAAAAGGCTGTTGGATCTTGTCAAAAGCTTTTTCTGCATCTATCGAGAGTATCATGTGGTCTTGGACTTTGGACTGGTTTACATGATGAATTACATTTATTGATTTGCGTATGTTGAACCAACCTTGTGTGCCGGGGATGAAGCCTACTTGGTCCCCGTGAATGATCTTTTTAATATGTTTTTGAATCTGATTTGCTAAGACTTTGTTGAGAATCTTTGCGTCTGTGTTCATCAGAGAGATCGGCCTATATCTTTCTTTCTTAAGTGAATCTTTATTAGGTTTTGGGATTAAAACGATATTAGCTTCATAGAAGGAATTTGGTAGTGTTCCTTCCTTTGCTATTTGATGGAACAGTTTAAGGAGTATTGGTATTATTAACTCCTTAAATGTCTGGTAGAACTCTGTGCTGAATCCATCTGGTCCAGGACATTTTTTGGTGGGAAGATTTGAGATTACTTCTTCAATTTCCTTATATGTTATAAGACTATTTAAATAATTCACAACTTCCTGATTCAATTTAGGTAAGTTGTGTTTACTTAGAAATTCATCCATCTCTTTTGTGTTGTCAAACTTCACAGAGTATAAGTTTTTGAAATATGATGTTATAATTCTCTGGATTTCTTGGGTATCAGTAGTGATAACTCCATGTTCATTTCTGATTTTGTTAATTTGGGTTTTCTCTCTCCTGCTTTTGGTTAGTTTAGCTAGGGGTGTATCAATCTTATTGATTTTTTTCAAAGAACCAGCTTTTTGACGGGTTGATTTTTTCTATCGTTTTCTTAATCTCGATTTCAGATATTTCTCCCTTTATTTTGCTAATCTCCTCTCTTCTACTACTTTTGGGATCAAAATGCTCTAGTTTCTCTAAAGCTTTAAGCTGCATTGTTAAGTTGTTTATTTCTGATGTTTCCATTTTTTTGATGTAGGCATTAAGAGCTATGAACTTACCTCTTAGAACAGCTTTCATTGTGTCCCAGAGATTTTGGTAAGTTGTATTTTCGTTATCATTCACTTTCAGGAAATCTTGAATTTCCTTTTTAATTTCTTCCTGAATCCAGTTCTCATTCAGCATCATATTGTTAAGTTTCCAGGAGTTAGTGTATTTTCTCTTGTTTGATGTGTTGTGGATGTCCAGCTTTAGGCCGTGGTGGTCTGATAGAGCACAGATTAGAATTTCAACTTTCTTGTATATGTGTAGATTCGTTTTGTGGCCCAATATGTGATCTATTTTGGAGAAAGTTCCGTGTGCTGCTGAAAAAAATGTGTATTCTTTGGTGCGTGGGTGAAAAGTTCGATAGAGATCTGTAAGGTCCATTTCTTTCAGGGGTTGATTAAGTTCCAAAGTGTCTCTGTTAAGCTTTTGACCTGTTGATCTATCCCATGTTGAGAGGGCAGTGTTGAAGTCCCCAAGAATTATCGTTTGGGGGTTGATTTCTTGCTTTAGACGCTGTAGGGTTTTCTTAATGAATGTGGAGGGATCCGTATTGGGTGCATATATGTTCAGTATTGTGAAGTCTTCCTGGTGAATTGTACCTGTGACTAAAATGTAGTATCCATCCGTGTCGCTTATAATTTTCTTTGGTTCTGAAAGATACTTTAAAGTAACCCAATATCTGCCCTTTCTTGTTGATATTTGTATGGTTTTTATATGATTCAGGTGTGCCCTACCAGAGTTCATATGCTAGATGTTTGGTCCTCAGTATGGAGATGTTAGGAGGTGGTGGGACCTTTAAGAGGTGGTGGGCTTGGCATAGAGGGGGCATCTCTTTTAGAAGGCACTGATGCCGTTCTTACTCGAGTTTCTTCTCAAAGTAAATCAATGAAAGAGAGAAGGAGGAAGGGAGAAAGGGAGGGATGGAGGGAGGGAGGGAGGATGGAAGAGAGGGAGGAAGGGAGGGAGGAAGGGAGGGAGGGAGGAAAGGAGGGAGGAAGGGAGGGAGGAAGGGAGGGAGGAGGGAGGGAGGAGGGAGGGGAGGAGGGAGGGAAGGAAGAAGGGGAGGAGGGAGAGAGGAATGGAGGGAAGGAGGAAGGAGAGGAGGGAGGAAGAGGGAGGGAGGGAAGGAGGAAGAGAAGGAGGGAAGGAGGAAGAGAAGGAGGGAGGGAGGGAGGGAAAGAGGGAGAGAAGAAGGGGAGGAATGGAGGGAGGGAGGAAGGAGAGGAGGGAGGAAGGGGAGGAGGGAGGAAGGGGAGGAGAGAGGGAAGAGGGAGGGAGGGAAGAGGGAGGGAGGGAAGAGGGAGGGAGGGAAGGGAGGAAGGACGGAAAGAGGGGGAGGGAAGGAAGGAAGGAGGGGAGGAAGGGAAGGAGGAATGGAGGGAGGAAGGACCAATTCTTAAACACATGGTTTTTGGAGAATATTCCAGATCTGAGATCTAGCCGTGGGACCAGCAACTACTTTACTATAGCTCTGTAACAGAGAGAAGAAGAAGAAAAAAATCCTTTCAGCCTGTCCAGTTTTATGAGTCAGAATTTTCCAGAATATTAATACACTGGAAACGATCCTGGTGTTGGAACAGCCAGTACAGGAGCGCTCAGTTGCTCCGAGAGAAACACATTCTATTCCGTTCTTGACCACTCGGACCAGAAGAGTGGGGCCCCAGCGTCTCCAGAGCCCCTTTCCACCCGGAACTGGAGAGGAGCCCAGCGGTGTGTTCCCTACCGGGAAATGTGCTGCAGTTGCCAGTCGCTTCCAGGAGGCCTCCAGGGGCCACAGAGCCCGCTGGGTTCTGGGCAGCGTGCTCTCCTTGCCATCAGGATTTCGCCCTGCTTGGGATTTCAGTGGATGTAGATTCGTGGCAGCTTAAGACTCCCAAGTCTCCAGTAATGACCCAATAGTGGGCATGTCGGTGAACAGAGCTTATTGTATATACTGGATCTGGAGTGAGCCATACATTTTTTTCTATAGATTTTTTTTTTCCTTAAGAGCCCTTTTGCTCACTGAGGAGTTCTCAGAAGCCGGCATGGAAGCCACCAGGCTTCGCGTGTCGTCTCTGTGGTCTCCTGTGTGAGATCGCACCTGTGGACAGGGAGCGCGGCCTTCCTGCGCACTAAAGTAACCTTCCCTAACGAGCGGAGAGAAGGAGGCGGAGTCCCTGAGAGGCCCGGAGCGGCTGATCCAGCAGGCTCCGCTGATCCAGCAGGCTCGCAGCACACCCCACCCGACAAAGCCTTCCAGACTGGGGGGGTGTCCTCCTGCCTACCCAGCCTGACTCCAAGCCCGCAGTGGCGCTGTCTTTGGGTCCATTCATTCTACATTCCTCCCCTCCAGCTGTTGCTTGGGTCTGAGGTCCTTTCTTCTCTTGGCAGTGATGGTCTTGGCGCCCGAGTCCCGGTGCTGACCTGTCTCTGCTGTTCCCCCAGACCTGCACACTCCTTTCTGCTGATGTGTTCTGTGATCCTTCTCCCACACCACACTTTACTTCCTTTCTTGAACCGTAATGTCAAGAGATTCTACTCCTGGAAAGCAGAAATCTGGGTTATAGCGCACAAAAATGGTGCCTTGTGGTGGTACTGTGGAGGGAAGAAAGTGGTGGCTATTCATTGGCTCCCTAATAGTTACATGTTTTCCTACTTCGAGGCTTTGTTCCTTCACCCTATCAAAGACTGGACTAATACCCATGGGAAAATTAAATATTTCATGTGAATAATGCACCACTGGACTAGCAGCAGGATGTGTCTTAATATTCACTTTTATTGCAATGGCACATATCAAGGTATATGCCAAAGAAACTAATCTTATGATTTCTCTACCAAATGGAGTTCAAAATTCTCAGGTGCTCAGACACTGTGGTGGACTGAAGCTTACCCAAATTAAATGAAACACTTTAGAGAAATTTCGTCACCAAGAATGGAGACTTGAGTGTAACTCAAAGACATGATCAAGCTCTGGGAAATTCTCCCCGAACTTCCCTTAACATAAGGGGCCGTGTTGTAGGGAAAATATTGGAGAGGATAGAATAGGACAGTTATATGGTTCAGAGTGCAGACATCGGAGATCCTAGCAGAGTCATGGCTCTAGATGCGAAGCTCATAGAACTGAATCGATGTCCTCACTGGGTAGTTTCAATGCTTCATAAGAAGAGGAAGAAGAATCATGGTCACACCCCACAATATTTCCAACAAGGCCCAACAGGGGCCAACATACAGGATGAGGAGCCCATTAAATTATAATGGAACTAAAGCCTTATCGCTTAATGACATCGTAGTTGTCCCGATGGCCAGTGTAGCACACTGCCTGTGTTTGTGGAGCGTCTGGTACAAACTGAGCCACTGTGCTGCCAGGTATAGAAAAGTTCAGCGTGTGCAATCGATGCAGAGCACAATGCCGCTTCACCATGACAAGCGTCCGTGTGCCCTGCACATGCTCACAGGGCTCTCCTTAGTTGCTTCACACGGTCTCCCTGTGTTGCCAGCACATGACTACTGACGCCACCATGTGTCATCTGTTTATCATGTCTGGATTGCATCAAGAGGCCACATCCAGAGACTGACCTAGGCAATCCAGGTTTCTGTAAAAATGCTCTGTGATATTCCCACAACGCCTAGTGACACATCTCTCAGGGCATGCTATCGCTAAGTGACGCAAGGCGGCATTTAATCTGCCTAAATGTCAGTTTCTCTTCCACAGAATGAGGAATGTACTTACCTCATAGTACAGTACTGTCATCTAGCTTGGCAGAGATATGTTGTCGAAGCTCAAGAAAGATTCTATGCTGTAGAATCTTTGCAAATATTATGTAAATCCTCCACCTGACCTTTGCATTTCATTTTATCCTCTCTTTAGTTCAGAAAATTAAAATACAGAGAAGTTGGGCATAGAATTTATTTCTTTTGAGGAGAAACTGAATTAAAACATCTTTTTCAGGAAAATCTACTTTATGAAAAACAGACTGCATATGAAATACATATTTAGCCAGAAATGTCTTGCTTTCTTGCTCAATGTATTCCTGAAACACGAAGGCTTTAGCTTGCAATATTATAAGATTTCCCAAGTGCATTTAAGATGCAAAGATTACCTCACATGGCTTTCACTGCCTGACCTGCCCATTTCGTGAAAAGGACTGTTTCTGAGTTTATCGGGCAGATGATACAATGCTGAGGCTTCTATTCATTAAACAGACAATGGAAGTCGTGTGTTTACATCAGTCTGAACATCTTCATCAGTATCTGAACACTCTGGTGCTTGAGGTAGGAGAGTGGAACTTACTGACATTTCTCACAGTCGAGCATTGGCAATACCTTGGGGGCAGTTTTATTGAGCTTCATTTCTCAAATGGAAGCTGCTTAGAAATGTGTGGCCACTTCGACGGATTCCACTCATGTCCAAAAGTAGCTTGAGGAAAACACTTTCAGGCCCAAAGCCAATAATTTATGTACAAATTTCTTTTGAAAGTCTCTAGTAAGAAACAGTTTCAGTCTGTAATTCCAGCATTTGGGAGTTAGAGACAGAAGGGTCATTAGATTAAGGGGAGCCTTGACTACACTGCCAAACCAAGGCCTAGCAGAGAGAGAGAGACACAGACAGACAGAGACAGAAACAGAGAGACAGAGAAACACAGAGAGAGACAGGGAAAGGAGAGAGAGGAAAGAGAGAGAGATAGAAAGATATGAGAGAGAGAGAGAGAGAGAGAGAGAGAGAGAGGAGAGACAGAGAGAAAAACCCAGAGAGAGAAACAGATTCAGTGAATACGGTTGTTAGGATTCACAGATCTTCATACATACATCCACAACAGCAGTATTTAAATCCTTCCTATTTACTACATATCTTAATTGATACATAAAAACTAAATGACACATATTGGCAGTCCTTTGCCACGTTTGCGTAAACCCTGTATCAAGTCAGATTAAACCTATCTGCTCAAATAATATTTCCTAATTTAGTAAAAACCTACAAACTCCTTTCTTCTAGCTTTATGATATACATACATGATCACTCCCTGCAGTGCCCTTGCTTTGCAACGGCTCGCCAGAAGCTCTCGCCCTTTCCTGGCCCTCAGAACCCCTTTGTTAGAAACCGTCATTCTTGGGATTGCTTCAGGAGAGAAATTTGCTTTTTTTTTTCTTTTTTTAAAGCCTCCAAAACGACCACCAGGGGGCACCGTTGCTCATTGTCAATCAAAAAGAACGCAGTTCGCAGTGGCAGAAACCGCTTTGTCCCGGGTCATCCGGCAAAGTTCCAGCTGTTTCAAGGAAACCCTTGTATCTAGACAGAGGTGAAACAGAACCGTCGCGAGCTCAGCGTTCTTGAGGCAAGAAAACAATAGCGACGACACTTGCTCAACACGCACTTGTTGTTTTTATTCGTGCCACACGATGGCGCCTCTTCCTCAGTTACAGCAGCTCCACCAGCCAAAGCCGGCTGGCAAATTTCTTTTTCAGAATTGCGGGGTTGCCAGCCAAGAACTGTCATTTTCTTAAAGACGTTTTGTTGAGAATTTTCATATACAAAAGAAATGGGTTTACGTCCTCTCCCCATCCTCCTATCTTCCATTGCAATTGAGGCAGAATTAGAGCAACTATGCTGGGATGGGTCTCTAAGGTCTTTGAAGGTCTCTGAAATTCCCGAAGGCCATCCCCCACTGCTGGATCTCCCTGAAGGAACACCCCTGCTGAGGAACTGACTCCAATCCTCCCAAAGATAAGATGGTCAACTTCGCTAAGAAAGGATTATGGAGATGAGCTCTCCAAATCCAACAAACAACTTGGTCTCTAGCCCTACTGGGCCCAGCAATGGGAGCTAACTAATGAGATTTTTGGCACTCTAGCCCCTCGTGACATTAAAGCCTGTTTCTCATGGATTCCATGCCTGGAGTCCATGAGTTCTCCAGTGCCCTAGCCCTTCATGGCAGTCTAGTGCCATGAATCAGTTTCTAGCTCCATGCAGCCTGAGCTAGAACTCATGCATCCATGAGTTCTTTATAGCTGCTCACTTCTCGTGAGTTCTGGGCACCTGCCCCTCCTGGCCCTCCATGCCTGGAGTCCGTGGTTCCAGCCTTCCTCTCCCCTAATAAACTCTACCTTAATCCTCTACACGTGTTCTGGCTTCAATCTTCAAGCCCTGAAACATTGGAACGGTCGTTTCTGTAACATTTGGCGCCTGAACAGGGACCCTGTAAGATTTGGTGAGACTGTTACCCATCCTTTGGCCACCGGGGACTATCCTGTAAGATTTGGTAACCCAGAAGGGAACATTTGGACAGAGGAAAGACTGTTCCTGCTTCCCAACGGGGTGAATCTAGGCTGAGTGCTGAGAGCTTTTCTTACCTAAGGGTAAAAGAAGTTTTAGACGGCGTTACTATCAAGTGTCTACTGGTTAACACTAAGACATCTACTCCTGTCTAGCAGTCTACTTTCTCCCCTTTCACCATTATTTGGACAGGCTAACAATACCAGGCATATGTTTCCTTGACAATAAGGAGAGGGATGGTTAGAACCTATTCAGAAAATCTATTTCATTTTGAAAACTGAGTATGTCCTATGAGAAGATGACTTATTAAACAATTTATTAAAATTATCAGATTTTTTTCTTTACTTATCTTAAATTTGTTACTTTTAGAGAATGTTCCTGCTAGACATGGTACATGTTAGATGGGTGTACACAACACTGACTTTCACATTTCCCTAAACCTTGAACACTGTGGAATTCCCTCAAAAAGTGGCAAAAAGTCCTTGTTGTAAAATATCCATCCTTCGGTATAGTCAAGCACATTTTCTCCCACCCAAACCATGTAAAAGATAATTTTTCAGGAATATGATTCTGTTACTTGATATAACAATTAGGTTTTCAGCTCTGCTGAAATTGCTAATAAATTTTCCATCTCACAATAGTCACTTTTGTTTGGCAGCTTGGACTTGCGCCTATTTGCACATAGGTTACTAAAAGCTCTGAGCTTCAGATGCTCCTCTGTTGTGTGGAGGGACCTTGAGCCCTGACCCTTCTTTGTCATGTGTGTGTGGGGAGGGGCTGCCCTCTGTTTCAGAGAGGAGATAGCAACATGGTAGAGCAAAGTAATACGCAACAGTAACAGTGTCTATCTATATTCTTGTTTGGCATCCATTTGCTGGTACCCTGGATCTACCTCCTAATAGGAGCTCCTTGATTTCAACATGATGAATTGACTAGAAGTCAGCTGAGTACTTACTGGAAGCTCTGCAGATAACTTGAGTTTCCTCTATGTTCTCTTTTCTCTGAGTTCTCTTTCCTCACAAACTTTGGTAACCTTGACTTTCCTGCCTCCCCAGCCTTGCCTCCTCAAGTCAGGGAGACCATGGATTCTTTCTATACCAGTGGCAGAAACCTAGATACATATTCATGAAATTGACAGGCATGTGTGCCAACAGCTTTCTTAGAGGTTGATATCTGAGATATCTTGATGCTTGATTCTTCAAATAAGGAGGAGAAAAACTTATCTATACGGTTGTCAGGGTTCCTTGTGGTCTGGGCAGGAAGGGTAAAACTTACCCTTTGGAGAGGTGAGGACCCACTTTGAAAAGGAACAGAAAGAGGTGATGCAGACATGCAGAAAAGCAAGGGCCAATCAGGTTGTTCCGTGCCTCAGCAAGCCAGATGCTCAGACCAGAAAAGCCAGAAATTTTCTGACGTCCTTCATTTCCACATTTGGATTAATCATTCCTGTCCATGACCCATAAGGACCAAACATTGATTTCTTTTTTTTTTTATTTTGCTTTTCTATTTTCCTGTATATGTAAAGAGTGGTATTTTTGTATTTGCATACATGTAGGTATGCATGTATGTGGTGGAGGGCGTATGTGTGTGGTGTGTGTGTGTGTGTGTGTGTGTATGTGTGTGTATGCACATGCTGATGGAGGGCCAGAGGTTGACACTAACAAAGATCTAGCTTAAGCAGCAGGACAGAAATAACTGTAAGTTAAATGCTGTTCAGTTCCACTAACATAGCCTAAAAGTAAAATCTTGGGACAAAGTATTTCCAAGTAACTAAAGTGTTCAGGAACAAAATCCAAGAATATGTATGGAAGCATGCAATATCCAAGCCATACGGTTACATTATACTTTCAAGGCCAGCCTGGGATGCAAAGATTAATACTACAAAAAGAACAAGACACAAAATGAAATTTATAAGGACAACAGGGCATGGTGCATAATCCTCAGCTTCTGTCAGGCTGAGTCTGGAGGATCTTAAGTTTGAGGCCAGCCTGGACTACATAGTGAGACTTGGTTCTCAAACCAAAAACAAAGCAAATCAAAATAATGAGTTTGAAGGTTTGAGATGTAGCTTAGTAGGAGAGCACTTGTAAGGTGTTCATGAGGTCCTAAGTTCGCTCAACAACATAGCTAACTGTAAGTAATTATGGTGGTCAGGAGCATCAAAGTTTCATGGCTATCCTCTGCTACGTATAATGTTTTAGACCAACCTGGGTTATATAAGACCCTGTTTAAAAAAAAAAAAACAAGTAAATGTCATAGTTAGACACAGGTGTCAACTTGGCAGTTGAAGGTTCAAGCTCTGGGCACATTTGTAGAGAATTAGTAGTTAAGTAAAGTCCAGAGTGAATCTGCAGGAAATTGTCTAATCGATGGGTAAGACCCAATCCATATTGGCTGGGACTAGTTCCTGGGCAGGTGAATAAGATGAAGGGAGCTGATTGAGACCGATGGCATCCTTTTGTATACTGTATATGCAGTTGCTGATCTGGCAATTAAGGATTGTCCCTCTCCCAGCCATTATGTGAATATGGCGTGGTCAGATTCCTTGGCCCTTGGTGTTATGTGGGCTCTCTTGCCAAGCTGGATGAGGAACTATAACCAAATCATCTCAGAGAGGCTAGACTATAATGGAAAGGTCCCCTTCACACGTATCTGAAGTCCATGCCCATTAGACTATTTTAGGTCTAAATAAAAGTCTCCATCATTCTTCTTTGTAACTGTCCTATAAAACTTATTGTGAATTCTGTATAGAAATTTCATTACCAATATTCACTTTCCTCGCTTCCTTACAAAGCACATTCTCACACTGCTCAAATTTTAAGTGCTTCCTTGGGCTGTCATTAAAGGGTCACATCTTCTTAAAATAGAGAACTTGTGACTAAAGAATGAGTCCAAGCAAATGCTGATTAAGATGGTTAGATTGGAATTAAGTCAGGAGAATGTTTAATGAAAAAGTGAGATAAAAGAAAACGGGGGGCTAGAGAGGTGGCTCAGGGGTTAAGCCTCTCTGCCTTGCAGGCGGAGGGTTCTGAGTTCGGATCCTAGACCCCATGTATAGACGCCAGGCGGAATGCTGGGACAGCCTGCGTTTCCAGTCCTGGTAGGGCGGAGCCTGTGAATCCCAGGGCAGAGTAAACAAGGAGGAGGTGGAGGCGGTCCGTGGTGGTTCCTGAATTCGCCCGTGGTTCTACGCACACATACACACACACACACATGTGCACACACACAATTGAATAAATAATAATAAAAAAATTTTAAAAAAAAGAAAACAGGAAGTTACAGACACAAATAATCTCTAAACTGTAACGACTGTGGTAAAATGAAAATTTGTAAACTTTGTAAAATTCCTTACACTCGCCATAGCAAAAAGTTTAGACTTATGATTGTTTTTAAAGGTAAACCTTCGTATTAATTTTCTTCTTGCTATGACAGAAAGCAACCAAAGGAACAAAGGTTGCATTCTGTATCACAGTGCTGCAGAACAGTCTCATCACAGTGCTGCAGTACAGTCTATGAACCACAGTGATACAGTGCAACCTATGCACCCTAGTGCTGCAGTGCAGTCTATGCATCACAGTGTTGCAGTGCAGTCTATCATATTTAGAGAGGCATGCAGCAGAAGGGTAGGGCAGCTGGCCACATGGCTATTTGCAGTCAGGAGGCAAAGAAAGATGAATGCTGGTGTTTAGATCACTTTCTCTTTTTCATTCAGCCCAGGAATTCACAGCATAGCATTCATGTCCACCTCTAGATCCTTTCTTAACTTAATCTAGAAACTCCTTTTTAGACATGCCCAGGGGTTTGTCTCTTAGGGTGACTCTTGAGGTGATCAAAGTTAACAATCAATATTAACTATCACACTATCAAAGAGACAATTTAACCTTGAGGTAAGATAACTTAAAATTAGTAAAACTAAAGGTGATCAAGACGTATAGGAGGAGGAGTCAGCGTTACTGAATCCTGCCGCAGATCCATCCTGAGCAGGATTCACAGCAGATACCAATGCGCCCTCTAGTGGTCACAGTGGAGAAATGCTATCCCAGTTTAGTATAAACACCCTCTTCTCAAACCTATTTATTTCATATTTTTCTGCTTAATACATTATCATTTTATTGAGTTAGTTTATTTGGAAAAGCTTGTCTTTCTAAGCATATCCTAATGATAAAAGGCACCTCATGAAATAGTCATGATATGAAAGACACTAATAAAATGTGGGAGAAAAGTCTCCCAGAACAATAAAAATAAAGAGCAAAACTTTTAAGTTGTCTCTATAAAAATACATCACACAAAAAACAAAAGATGGAGTTTTTCAGTTTAACTCTGAAGCTGTATTAGTGTTAATGACAGAAGACTCTTTCCAAAACGCAAAAGAGGGGCAAAACAGAATCCTTTTCAGGAACACGAGGCTTCTGATATGTATAAGCCGTAATGAAAGAACTGTCTGAAAAGGACTGTCAAATTCACTCTGAACTGATAGTCATTTGCTTATCATTCACTGTGAAGGGATGATGCAGGTCTCTACACATGGTTTGTAAAGAAATTGGACTCAAATATCCCACATTACTGCAGAGTGACACACTTTTGGAATTAAACCATCAATATTCTGAATTTATATTAAAAGGTACTGTTCCCAAATATCTCTACCCAGATCTCTATAGGGCTATACACAAATGTACACCTCTGCAGGCATAAACAAGATGTACATGCATATTTAAAATGATATTCTCTGGGCAAAAGAATTAATGGATTTTTTTTGTAAATCAAATCACCATATTATCTAAATTTTCTTCAGAAACTAGGCATTGCCACATATTACAATTATAATCAAAGCAAAAATCAAATAAATGTTGTAATATGTACACAAGATCTCTTTCATTTTGGTCTTGGGAATTCTTCCTTACTCCCTGGATTCTTTTTTTTTTTTTTATTTCCACTTATACAAACTTAACAGCTACACGGGTCCCCTCCCTCCAACCTTCTACCGCCCTATGCCCCCCTCCCTTCCCCCCTCCCTCCAACCTTCCACCTCCCTATGCCCCCCTCCCCTCCCCCCTCTCTCCCCATCCCCTAGTGCCTCCTCCTCCCATCCCCGGAGCATCCTTTAATGTGCATGCCAGACTCTCCTCTGGGTCCTCCTCTCCGATGACGTACAAGGACCCAGTGGCATTTCCCAGAACCCTTTCCTTTGTTCCCCTTAGGCATAGGAACACTACTGAGGCTGTCAATCCCTTGCCTCCAAGGATCTTAGTGCCTTTAGCAAATGCTAGACTTTGTGGGGTCAATAGTGTGTTGGACATTGCGCAGGGCATGCAAAGTCCAATTATGATTGCTTCGGCCCTAACTTGTGTGGAGTATCTTGCATATCATTGCTCCTCCCATCCTTGTGCTCTTACACTCTTACCGCCCCCTCTTCCTGCAAATGTCCCTGAGCTTCTGGATGACTCCCTGGATTCTTTGAACCTATTATTTTGGACATTTAAACACATGTACTTACAAGTGGCAAACCAGAAGTCATCTCTTTAACCTTTAACTTGTGCATCTGAGGACAGTATATATATCTTATAAGTATGAGAATATGGGTTCAATTCACAGAACCTGAGCCCCCCCCCAAAAAAAAAAGCCAGCCAGAGAGGTTGTAAACCCAGAGCTGAGAGGCCACAGGGGCAGACATAGCTAGACTCCTGGGGTCCCTGGCCAGTGTCCCTAACCTACTTGCAAGTTCCAAGCAGTGAGAAACCATCTCCCAAAAAAGCAAATAAGATGACATTTCCTGAGGAACGACACTCTATGTGTGTTAAAGTACACAAGTACACAGTAAGCACATGAACCCATGCACACATGCGCACACATATGCACATGCACAGGCACACACTGTACACTTAATAACATCATTGGGGAAAGATCCCCTTGGTTGGTTCCTCCAGCCTGCATAGTTTTCTGCCCTTTCCTGGCTGTAGCATTTCATTTTCCTTACCAAAAAATGAAGAACAAACCTTTATTATGTTATTTCCAATGGAAACCACTTGTTACCTCAGATTCAGAAGTTGTGAAGAAAAAAATTAATATATAATGGCGAATAGGGGTTGACTAGGGTGATTATATTTCTTATACAAATACTTGGAGAGAAAACCACAGAATTTGATATATAACATTCACATAATAAAAAGAAGTTAACTACAAAATGCATAAATATTTCATCAAATAGAGAAATTCCATGAATCAAGATATAAATACTCCAAAGCACAGTATTTGCTTAAATGACAATAGTTAGTGTTGAAATGCAGTTTTCATTGAAGTCATCCTTTGTGAGACAAAGGTGTTTATGAGTAGAACAGAAAAATGCATTGTTCTGAGATGATTTTATTGCATTCCAATAAGTCCCTTGCTCCTCCTAGAGAGTATAGAAGATGCTACAGAAAACTTTAATTTCATTTACTTTATTAATATGAACCAAACAGGTTTAGCTCAAGAAAAGAAGACAGGACAAAACAAGGCATGCTAGATTATACAAAGAGAAACAAAAGATGGTAAGATTTTTTAAATCCATGGCAATTTTATATTGAGAGTTAAATCATTAACTAATATAAAAATAAATCTGTAATAACAACCCAGACTCAAATTGAGCCAGTGTGAAATACCCATAGTAGTCAGCGAGAGACTCCAGACTTAACCCTCCTGGACTGACTCATGGAAGACCCTTGTAGCAAGGGGGTTGGTCACAGCCAGTCACGTTTCTTCCTTAGCTTCCAATCAGAAAATACCAGCTCTACATTTTTCAAGACCTCTTTCTTTGAGATAGTGAAAGAGCTTAAGGAAAAAGCAATCTGATTGGGCAGAACTGAGAAGAGAGGCAAAAATACTTTGTGACTGGTTTGAGGAGCTTTGAAGTACCCTCAGATTCGGAAGAGACTAGAGAGATGTAGATATTATCAAAAAGCACTGAGGTCAAGAATCCACAGTCATTGATAGAAGAGACAGGGGCTGGGAAATGTTTAAAACAGAAGAGCTGTGCTGAACTTGGAAGTGACATCTAAAGAATAAGGGACGTGAAGGGTCGTTCCTTGGATACTGTTAAGGTGAACTCACTTTTGCAAGGAAAGACTAAGCTGAACGGTGAAGATTTAAATTACATGGGATGCAGGCAGGACTAAAATTCCTTTCTTCACACTTTGTCCAATTAGTATTTTTCTGGCATGTGTGTGTGTGTGCGTGTGTGTGTGTGTGTGTGTCTATGCTCCTCATAGGAGGGTTGATTCTCTACTTCCTCCATGTGGTTCAGGGATGGAACTCAGATCTTTGGACTTTGCTGACACATTCCTTTACTTGCTGAACCGTCTCCCCCCACTTTGTCCAAAGTCAGGCCAGTTTCATTAGCCATCAGATTCTATGGGAGAAAAGCTGAGAACCCTGACAACTCTCTCAAGTAGAGTGAGGAGAGAGGACCTTAGGGAGGAAGGGGGACGCGTATCAGCCCGTGTGCTCTCCTCGCCACCCACCATCTCTCTAGGTTCCCAGGGAAACCAGTCTTTAACCTGTGCTTTAAATGACAGGCTTCGGGTCCCCCAACTACTGTCATCAGGTGTAACGGGGCTGTGGTCACACCCCCTGGGTGCCCAGCAGGCTGCCCAGAAGCAGTGCACACGTGAGCATCCTGAAGGAGAAGCTTGGGCAGAGGGCAGCGGAAGCAGAGGGTCCACACACCACAGCTTCGGCTTTATAGGGCCGCTGGATATCTGGCGGCAACGCTGTCATCCCTTGGATCTGAAATGGAAAAAGATGGCACTCGTGAGCATGTGATTGAATAGCGGGCTGTAGGCCAAGCTTGCCTGGCACCTCCGGTTCTGCAGACGGTGTGGGCAATGCAGGGTTGCATGGTGCAGGCAGCGAGAGAACCAGGCACGCCTGCGGAACGACGACGCGGGGCTCTCTTCCACTATATTTCATTGCAACTGTAGGTTTTGAATAAGTTTCCCCTTTTCTAAGGAAGCTTTCAGGAATAAAGTTCACCGTCCAAATAAAGTATCAGGCATATCAAAGGACACAGACCCCTGGGTTGATAGATGTGCATCTCTGAACCTGAGATCGTTAGGTGGGTTCAGAGTAAACGGTACATATAGTGCAGGTTCTCTCCGGATGAAACAAGCTGGGCTTACCGACCACTCCGCATTGTCGGTCTTGGAGCATCTCACGTTCACCGGCAAGCTGAGAACCAGTTTGTTGAAGGACAGCCCTTCCTTCTTAGTCCATTTAAACTTGTTCATCGCGTCCATAAAAGAAAGGTTTTTGTACTGCTTAGGGCTTTTGATAATGAAGGGCCAGGTCCTGCAAGCAAATTAATAATCACATGATGCTCAGCATTCTAAAACGGGCTTCAGAGCTGGAGAGATGCTCAAAAGCAAAAGGATTTGAGTTCAGATACTCAAAAATGCAGGGTAGAAATGGCAGCTGCTTGCACTTTTGGCAGTGGAAGGCAGAGCCTGGGAAAACCCAGAGCAAAACAATAAGGAGGTAGAGCAATCCAAGATGATTCACCTTGGACCTCCACAGGCACACACATTCAAGTGCCCTCTTGTACACACACATGTGCGTGTGTGCACGCGCGCGCACACACAAAAACACACACACACACAAATGAAACAGGCTTCATGATTGTTCATGAAAAATAATCCCGTGTAAAGCATGATAGAAACACATATTGAATAAGGTGTCTTTTGAAAGAATGACATATCTTCTTTAGCAGCAAGTGGGTATGACTTTTAGTTCCACAGAGTCTCAAGATTCTAGTGGATTATAATATAATTGGAAAGTATGCATTTCTAGCTGTGTGAAGCTACCAATGTAATCAAGAGGACGGGAGGTTTCTGAAGGCTGCTGTAGCAGATGCAAAACTCAGAGCTTCTAGTGGGAAGGCTTTAACCAACTCTGTTTCACCTTGACTGAAAGAGAGAAAAAAACACTAAAGATTCCAATCCAAACCATGGAGTTCAAGTAATCACAGCACTTGGAAGGCAGAGACAGAATCTCTGTAAGTTGAAGGCTAACCTCAGCTACACAGTGAGTGTGAGACCAGCCTGGGCTACATGTGACCCAATCTCAAGAAAACAAACTAAAGTGAAACAAAATTTATGAAGAGAGAAAAAATTCCTTATGCCAAATACACTCTATTTCCATTGACCAATCTAAAAAGATATGTGTCAATGTCCAAGAAAGGAAAAATAATAAAAAAAATCCAGCTTAAAAAGATGCTCAAGTCAAATTGCCATGAAATGTTTTATACTATTGATTTCTAGAGAGAGAGAAATGTAATTGTCAGCACACCAAAAATTTATACAAACTAATAGTCCATGGATGTGGACCAGCAATATGGTGTTTCAGTGACCACCAGTGGTTACACACACACATACACACACACACACACACACACACACACACACACACACACATACACACACACACTTTTTAAAATCTTGACCTTCATAATTTCATCATTAGTTGTCATCATTATTTTCTCTCTTGTGTACATAATCTAGTCAGACTCACTGAATGTTACCTTTTTAAGTAAATTAGGTTTTTTGGGGGGAGGGGCATACTTACCTACTCTAACAAGTAAAAAAATAAGAAAAACAGTGCTTAAAATATGAAGAGCCCAAATCTCTCTCCATCCTAAAGCTCAGGGAACCTTGTGGAAAAGGGGGTGGCAAAATTGTAAGATCCTAAAGATGGCTAAGATCAACGATATGCAAGATACTCCACACAAGTTAGGGCTGCAGTAGCCATAATCAGACCTGCACAATGGCTGACATGTCAATGACCCCCCAAAGTCTAACATGGATCACTGGGGGAGAAGACTCCAGGCAGCAGGATCTTTAGAGATAAGGGATTAACAGTCATAATAGAGTTCCCATACTAACTACTAACAGGGAGCCCAAGAAAGGGCTCCCAGCCATGCCACTGAGTCCTGAACCCTCACTAGAGAGGAGGACTCAGAGGGATGTTTTGGAATTCACACAAAAGGATGCTCCAGGGGATGGGAGGGAGGAAGGGGGAGGCCCTGGGAGAGGGGGAAGGAAAAAAGGAAAGGGGTGAAAGGAAGGGGGAAAAAGGGGGAGAGTACAAGGGGAAATGGGGAGAGGAGGAGGGAGGTAGAGGATGGAGCTTGTATGATTGGGAAAAAATAAAATGTGAGAGAAAACAATATGAAGAGCCTTATATTCTTCAGGCCAATTTCTAGTTACAGTTGGTGCTCTCTGCTGAGCTGGAAGTGGGTTGTTTCACACAAATTCAGGTGTGAGCACAGTGGCTTCAGAGCAGCAGCTGCATGCTGTGCTAAATAGTTTCCTAAAATCAACAGCATTTTATAATTAAGTTGTGGACATTAGACATATAATCCAGAGGTAGGACAAAACAAAAACTTGACTTGTAATAAGTACACTAAACTTTCAAATAATATTCTTTTAAATATACCACAAGTTGTTACATATAATTTAAAATAAATATTAAAATGAAATTTCCTTCAAAAAAATCAAGCTGTCTTCCAGATGACTCAGTGGGTAAAGGCGTTTTTCTGATAAATCTGATGACCTGACTTCATTCAGTCCCCACAGCATACATTTTGAAAGGTGGGAAATGACAAGTTGTCCTCTGAACTCCACACATGCTGCGGCATGTGCCACGCCCACATAATAGAATAGAATAAGGCGCCTGGTTTGAAAAGAGAAACACAATCAATCATAGAAGTGCTGGAGGACAGTATCTGTCTGCAAGCGCCCAGGCACCACCACAAGGGGGCACCAGAACTTCTGCTAAGATGACAAGGTGGACTGAATCTGGGTTTCCTTCCGCCTCGCTGTAAGGAGTGAACAGAAGTCATTATACAAAGTCAAATCTGAAGGCTTTATTTCTACGGAGTCACTAAACTAACATTTATACTTTAGAACGTAAATGAACAATGTAAACACGTTTGTCAAGTTGTAGGATAGCCAGGCAGAAAAGGGCAAACACGTGGCCCACGTGTTGGAGACGATGTCTGTGGATAGAAAACCAGTAAATACAATCACCTGGAATTGCAAGGCAGCCTCTTTGGCCTGCATTTTGTCCACGTTAACCCCTAATAATAAAGCTTCCTTCTGTCACCTTTAATCTTTCCAACTACTCCACACCACAGCTCAAATTAGTCCCCAGAGAACAGAGAGGAAGACGTAAAGATGAGAAATGGTAACTATTTGTTTCAAAGTTTTTAGAGTTTAGTTGATAATACACATTGTGCTAATATTGTATTTTCATATGAACTTGTAATTGTCCATTGAAAATCCAACTTAAACTTTAATCATTTTTTTCTTCAAAGTTTGCAAAATTTACTGCTGTTTGCAATGGATAGAGTAAGTTTTAAGTTTTTTTACAAAAGCCAGTCATATGAGTATAGTGCAAATAATGAAACATTGAAGAGTATAATGACTTTTAGATGTGATGCTTAGGTTCTTCTTAAATTAAAAGGCAGGTGCAATTAAAAATAATCCATGGTTGTTACATTTCTCCTCTGAGCCTCCCTTGAGACTCCATTGCTGTTATAAAGGTCTTATTCCTAGAGTCTTGTTGAGAGTAGAAGGAAGAGGAAGGAAAAGAGTCAATCTTAACCCAGAAACAGTGACATGCACTCACAGATGAACAAATGCACTCAAAGATTCTCCCTCATCAATCAAAAAATGTGATTAAAATTAGTAAAATAAATAAAAACTCTCAAAAATGAATTTCTGACAAAATACAAACTGACAAAGCTATAGTATAACTAATTTCCACTTAGAAAGCAGCAATAGAAAACCCAGAAGGAAAGGAACAAACAGGACATTTGAACCTGTGTTCATCCCATAATTCTTCCTAGAAGTGCTTTCCAGACTGGGGTGCAGAAAGAAGGGTTTGCGAGCATCAGAATGAAGGACATGAAGGGCAGTGTCAAGGGAGTTGGAAGCAGTGGGATTTTCAAAGCAGAGAACTGCAGAGGAAGATATGCACACAGACAGCTCCTTAAAAACCTGCACAAAGATCAGCTAAACATGTGCCAAGGGAGAGGATGAAACTTCATGAGGCTGAGCAAAAAGAAAAACTGGGAAACTGAACCAAACAATCTTCAATGCTCACAGAGACTGGCAGGCATTCAAGCTCCTGTGTCTTTGCTGACAACACAGGCCTTCATAGATGCTTGACAGAGTAGGTCAGGCCTGACTAGTAAGCTAAAAAACCCTCAGCTAGTCAAAAATGACTAAACCCATCAATAACTCTGAAAAGGAGAGCCGTAACCACGAGAAAACCCAGTGAATACTCTATGATCTGGAAATGACGAAGATTACATTAGGAAGCAAAGGTATTTTCATATGAATGTATTAATGCCTTAATACACGTTAATGTTATAAACAGTGTCATCAATGAACACTGTGAAACGAGTTCATAGGCAGATGATTTGATATGGTGATGTCAGCTCTCTTAAACTGATGTAAAGACTCAGCATGCTCCCATCTAAATCCATTTTATTTTGTTTGTTTATTTGTCCACTTTTCTTTTGAGAACTTTTTTCAGGGGTGAACACAAGCCTGGTTAACTGCTAATTGGGAGCTTGTAGTTTTTGTGTGGCAATTTCTGAGACCTGCTTGTTGTTGCTAGAGTAACATCATAACTCTTCATAGTACAGGTGGCTGTTGAAGTCCTTCTATGTGCCTTGAGTTCTATACGGTCCCCAACAAGTTCTTTTTTATTTTTAATTTTAAAGACACTAATGGGTTGTTTTAATTATTCATGTGCAAATGAAATGTTTCTAGATGAGCAAAACTTTTTTTGAAAAAAGAAATGTGACCACTTGGAGACGTAGAACTTCTTATTTCAAGACTTCATCTGAAACAATAATCAAGTGTGGCACTAAGAGAAGACACAGTGTTGAGTACACAGTCAAATGGTTCTCCAATATACATTCCAAAATAATTCACCATTGAAAAGATAGTTTTCTTTTGTCAAAATAGTCACTGAACAAGCTGATATCTGTTAGAAATAGTGAACTGGATTTTCCATCATATAGCATGAGAAAAATCTATTCAAAATGAACCATTGATGAAAATGTAATAGTTGAAACTGTAAACAACACAGAATCAAATATTCATAATGTTCAGTCAGCAAGGTTCTTAGAGAGAAGAGCAAAAGACAGGAAATGGGAGAGGGGTGTGTTTAAAGGCTTAGTACAAGATAAACATAAGAGACAAAGGCAGGCAAAGATGTTCTTCCTTCATCATGCATTCATCGTGCAAGCACGCAGGCCAGCCAATAAATTCATGATTTGGAAATCCTCCTATTCAACATGCAAATACACTCTAACGGGGGGAAAATCTGCTTACATCTAAATAAGGGACAACGTAATATCAGTATTTAGGGAACTGGAGGTGTGGCTCAGTGGAGCTGAGCATTACAACTGAACATCATAGCAATACAACACACAAACACTTACCAATCTCAAAAAACAAGCAACATATTCAAAATAGCACATCCTGGTGGTTTCAGAATTGTATTTTCAGGTTCTTCTGGACCTGTTGATATTTTATCATTCTATGCATTTTTACCTTATGCACAAGCCCTTTTCATTTTAAAAACTCCTAGTTACTAGAAAGTTCTTACATTAAAAATATATTATATAATAAAGAAATACCAGAATATGAATCTTAGCTCTCCTTCTGATTATAGACTATGCAATGTTGATCTGTTTCCTAATCTTAGTTTCTGTTTAAACTGCATTATGTGTCCTTCTTTGTATATTGGAACTGTGTAAAAATAGAATAAATGAAATCATATTTCTGAAAAAAAGCAATAACTATATCCAATTCGCATAGCAATTTGTTATTAGTGTTTTACTATTAGATACTGACTGTTGAAAGAGGAAATGAGCAAAGCATATCTACGAATGATAAATTTAACAAAGGATGCCTTAGTTCACAATTTATAATCCTCATAATATTTGGGAACATAAATTATATTTATATTCTCTTTGATTATCTGCATCTTATCATTTCCTTCACTACATATTCTGTTTTTTGTCTCATTGCATCAGTCCTTTTTATTTTGGGAGTACTAATTAGAAACATCTTTTTATATTAAAATAAACTTTACAATCCCCAAATTTCCACCAGACATTTTGATTCTTTGTGCTGAAGTTACTAAGAACACATAAAATTATTCTCTACCATCTCCTTTAATGTTTCCTTAGCAGAGTTCTCTATGGCTTCTTTTCCTGAATACTATTCACTAAGCAGCCTTTTTTTTTTTTTTTGTTTTGTTTTTTGTTTTGTTTCTCTCAGGGCTCCTTGAGTCCTGGGGGAGCAATTTTCAAAGAATGATCTGAATGGAACCACTTTTTGGTGAACTCCAGTGCTGCTATCTTGGTCCAGTACCACTGACTCTCAATTGAACAACTACAGTTCATTTCTTGATTGGTGTTCTCTTTCCTATATTACCCTTTCCTGTCTTAGTCCTTTTTCAACACCATAGCTCAAACTGACTTTGTTTATATCCATGATGGCTTCTCTTTGTACTACATGCAAAGTTTTCTATCATCCAGTAATCCTACCTCCTGTGACTCCACCCTCACACATTCTTTGCCATGCCTCACTCTGCTCTAACCAAAGGTACCCTCTAATGACTCTTTCAACATGACAGAGTAGGCTCGTGCCATATATGGGCATGATGATTGATGTCTATTCTCTTTGCATAAAATGCATTGCATGTCTTTCTATTATTGTTGGCTCACTTGAGCAGAGTCCAAGATCCCTGCTCAAAGGTCAGATTCCTCTCAGGTAAAGGTGTCCATCAGCCTACTGGCAACAGGTATTCACTTCCCTCCTACTTTTCATTGTTTTATAACAGCTACTGCTATATTTATTTACCTCTCTCCCACTTTAGACTATGACTCCAAGAGGAAAAGAATAGTGTTTATCTTATTTATCATTTAATCTTAAGTAGTTTCTATGATACACAAGTGTGAAACATTTACAGAACAGACTTGAAACTGCTATCCTGGTTAACACCTGCTTTTGAGTGGATAGGGTGGGGGGACACACCACTATGATTCCACACGGGAGCTGGAGTTAGAGTCATGGGTTTCAGGCCAGTCAGAGTTACACAACAAGATTCTGCATTTAAAAAAAGACAAGGGAATGGGGGGTGTTTCCAAGGCTAACTTTTGGTTAGGACCTACTGATATAAAACTTTCTCTAAATATTCATAGTAGCCCAGCATTCCTGGACTCTATAATCAATGTGCTTGATACTGAACACCTGCTTTGCATCTGGAGTCTGGAACTGTGGCATATGGAAGGCTGAGAGCTCCTCTGTGATCAACTCCAGTAGAACATCTGAGTGTAGAAGCCCAAAGCCTCTATGGGAGACAAACATGTCATCATGTATCAATGGACATTCTGTGTGTCTCTCCCAAGAGGACTTTGCTTGTGTGCTTTTCCCTTTATTGACGAGCTATGTATCTGTGCCCTGCAGTAAAGATCGTCCAGAAGTACAGCCAGATACTAGGAGGACTGATCCTGAATGCTTTGGGGGGAGATCATGAACACGGCACTTGAGGTCCCCTGAGGCTCCACATAATGAAAAAGAACAGCATATAGAACTATACAATGATGATCTCCATGTGAAAATGAGGTTCCCTCTTCCTCTGAAGTGCAGCACCCCAACCACAAAACCCATGCACCACTTACGTGACTGGTCTGTAGATCTCCTTCACGCCGATGAACTGCAGCTGCTCCATGATGTCTGGAATGCTGGCACACCGGGTAAGATTAATTCTTGGGTAATAGAGAAGGTATGAGAGGCACATCTCATTCCTGGTGCTCAGCCCTCCCTGAAATGGGAAGACATTTTACTTATTTTGAAGTCTATGTTCTGCCAGCTCTCACGAAGCCTTCAATTCTGCCAGATGTTAGATACCAACTTACATTATTTTTTTTGGTACTAAGGGTCCAACCCACGTCTTCATACTTGCTAGAGTGCACCATACTACTGAGATATAGCCACAGCCCCTTTATAAAACTTTTTAAAACACATTCTCACTAAATTACTCAGGTTGATCTTGAACTTACTCTGATGTCCAGGCAGACTGGGAACTATAGATCTTCCTGCCCAAACCTTCCAAAAAGTTGGCTCAAAAGGTATTTATTTAAATGGATCTTAATTTTAAAAAATACAGTGAAATGTTGAAAGTTAAAAGATTATTTCCATCCTCTTAAAAGTTACCATTTCCAGGTGAAACCCAGTGGGTCATATATTCAAAAAGAATCGAAAATAGAAGTTGTCTGGTAAGGGAGAAGGTTGTAAGGGAAGAATGGGGAGGATTGGGAATTAAGGTGGGAAGCGATCATAAATTCACTATATTCAAGTATGCAACACTATGAATTTTTTAAAAGTGGAAAAGAAAAAAAAGTTGCCATTCCTAACAATGCCACCAGAGACAAGAAACACTAAAAGTTAAAAAGAATCCCCAAAACAAATAAAAGATCCAGAATGAAGAGGTACCAGAACTTATTAAAAAAAATTCTATGAGTTCAACATATTTAAGATGACCCAAAAAAAGAATCAAAGAATTTTAAAATTGTTTAATAGAAATTATCCCCCCAAAAAACTAAGAAAAGGCACTAATTTCCTCTTAAGGATTTCAACTAAACAGATACCTTTAAATAGAGCAGTCTGTTATTTTCCAGTTATCTGGATATCATTCTATGAACCCTAAACCAAATTTTTAGATATTGGACTCATGGGTCCAGCCTACTTCAGGGATCCCAGTTCTAGTCCATTATTACAAGAGCGAACATAAACCACACTGTATTTGTTACCATGACTTTATTCCAAGTACACTTTACAGGGGGCTGGAAAAATGGCTCAGGGATTAAAATGTTCATTCCTCAAGTATACTTACAATAAAGTTTGCATAAAATGGAAAAAATATGAGAAAATCTTTTCAGTTACAGCTTGCAAAGATCTATTGATTAGGATATCATAACCACAGATCATGAATGCTCTCTAAACTTTATTTTCACTTTTAAGTTAATTTTTCTACTTTTACAAGCATATTGAGTATTCATCCCAGCTTACCTCCATCCCTCCTCTTTCCCATCCCTCATTTCTTTCACTATTCCCTCCCACTCTCTCCCACCCTACTGCCCACAGGCTTCAATGGACCTCAGGGTTCGCTCTGGCTTGTCTACTTTTGTGGTGGTTCAGGGCTTTGTAGTGTAACAAGTTACCTTTCTTGAGGCCACTTTACTGATGTGTGCATTTCTCTTCACTCATTCAGTTTTATAACCATAGATTTCTACTGTGAGTAGGTACACTAACAGCTGTTTACACAGCAGTTTGATAGGTTAATTGGCTGTCTTCCCTAGTGATCTATTTCCTTCCTTTTTCAAGATTCTTGTTCTAGTTTATGTTAATAGGGATGGATACCATTCTGACAAGCAGGTCTTGAGCCCAATTAGAAAACTGTTGGTTGTCTCTTTGGCACTCATGCCACTATTACAGTGGTGGTCACCTGTTACCGTGGTGATGTATATTGCAATTTACAGATTTTATGCCATTGATCAAGCTTGTGATTATTTCTCTCCCGTAGCAGCTTCTATAGTAATCCTTGGTACTGTATAAGCTATCCAGCAAAGGAAAAAGTCTTCAGAACAGTTCCAGCTGACACACTTTGCCCATGTACGATAATCAATTTGTATTGCATCTTCAATAATAGGGTCTTACTGACAGTTTTTTGAGAGCAACCAAGAGCCACAGCAAAAACCTATGATGTTTGGGTGCCTTTAAGACCTCTCCGATCAACATTTTAAGTGCCACATTCCTATTACTTCTAGTATAATTTTTCCTTGGGTTCTAAGTTAATCACCTCAAGGCTCTTATTTTATTTTATCATTCCCTGTTTTCCTCACTCTGTTCTCCTCTGCACAGGGATTGCTCATTCTTGTTCCTTTCTTTAAAAAACATTTTTTTTTCTTTAAACATTTTAAATCTGATCACATAAAGTTTTGTAGACCACTTTGAGTAGAAGAATCTATTTAATTGAGGTTTTTGGCTCAATTAATTTAAAAAGTATTGTTATTGGTGAATATTCATTGCACATGGGTTTCATAATGATATTTTAACATAAGCACATATAAGCTTATATGTACTTTGAGCACAGTGTTCATGAATATAGTGTCTCTTCATTTCATTATTTGAGAGTGGTAGGGGATGATGCATGCCGCAGTGCACTTGGGAAGAGAAGGAGAGAAGGGTAAAGAGCACTTTCTGAAGTCAGTTCTCTCCTTCCCTCACAAAGGTTTCTAGTGATCAAATCAGGTTCACCAGATTTGTAAGGAGATTTGTTTTATTCACTATGCTATCTCACTGGTCCCCGATTTTGTTTCTCTAAACTTATTAGTTAGGTTTCATTTTATCAAGATAGTCTCTTCAAAAGTAAAATGTCATACTTTTCAAATAGAAAATTTGGGGGAGGATTTGTTCTCAGTGCTTCTACCCACTATTGTGCAGGAATTGCATTGTGATTTACTGGAAAAGAAAAAAAAAAAACAAGACCTAGTTAGTGGGAAGGAAGAAGTGAATAGTTAAAACATATCAAATCCTCCCCCAAGTTTTCTATTCCTTTAATATTGGTTATGGATTTTATTTAGCTGAATTCTGCCTAATTAATTCTCTCCTCTTCCTGATTTGCTTTCTTTTCCTTCCTCTTTAGGATAGACTTAGTTTATAGTAACTTTTTTCCCCTGCCCCCATTAAAGTAATTCTATCTTCTTCCTTCAATCTCTTAACGTGGAATGACAACTTATTTTCTGATATGTCAACTTTATATTCTTTATCTAAACTCAAATGAGTCTTAACATTAAATTTGCATATAAAATTTGGTTTGCTAATACTGTGTTGGGGATGTTTGGCCAGGTGCATGCCATTGGTCTCTGTCAGGCTGTCCTTGAAGTTTCAGCATGAAAGTGGTGTTTACATCATAAAATGAGTCGGCAGGGGATGTTCTCTGTTAGTCTTGCTGGATGAGACTGAGCAAAGCATGAAATGGCTATTTGTCCCATATTTGGCAGAGACCCCCAATAAATATGTCGGAGCCAGATTTCTCTTTGGGTCACAAGCTCTGAGTTCATGTACCTCATTCTTCCTTTTGATGTCTGGACACCAGCTAATGGACCACATGTCTTATCTACTTGGTAAGGAAAAGCTGAAAGATAAGGGAGGATAGCTTGAAAGAGACAATAAATTACTCTCTAATTATTACCATGGAGTCATTAGGATTTCAAAGCCGGATAAATGCTTGGATTTCACTTTAGGATGCCTCATTCTTAATGACTTTCAGAGATTCTGTTGCTAAGTAGGAATGGATTTTGCTTAGTTTTTTCCCCTCTTCGAATATCAAAGGTTCTTTCTTCCCCTCCAAAAATGAGCTTTAATTGTTAAATTTTCTTACCCAAGTCATTCCAACTCTATCCTTTGTATTGTAGCGACACTCAGTTATCAGGTTATCTCCCTAAAATGCAAAGATAAAAACATTTAGGTTGAAGTTTATGATATTTTATTTATCTAAGACAATTCATATTTGCTGCATGAATGGACACATCAGGATCTTGGATTTGTTTAACTCTACATTCGTTAATATGTTCAGCAGGAAATCAAACAAAAAAGGTCCTCTAAGCTCAGGCCAGAATCTATACCATTTCAACTGAAAATGTTAGGCAAGAATCTCATGATCGGGACACCATTTGTTCATATAAACAATGCTGATTACAAAAAAAATCACTTATTTCATACAGCTATTATGAGATTTGATGACATAATGCATACATAGTCTTTAGTGGAGAGTCAACATTTAATGAAAGGATAATCCTACTGCAGAGTACTCAGCTCTAGGTAGTACATCTAAATTATCCTGTACCCTAAGGCACATCATTGAAGGAAGGGTGGAAAGAATGTAAGGGTGGGAAAGAATCCAAAGCTATGCATGGAAAAGATGATAATTAGGAAATCATAGCTCCCTCTCATCTTTGCACATTATTTCTACTTTCTATGCATTCCTCTGGCACTGTGCCTTGTCCTGAGAGTTTACTCCATCTCAATCTTCCATCCCAGGTACCACAAAGAGATGATGTTGCTGTCATTGTCATTTCACAGACTGTATGCCAATCTAATTTTTTTAAACATGTCTTTGACAGTTTCATGCGATAATGTTTGTCATTTTCTCCATGTTACCCTGCTTCATCCTCTCCTGTTAAGAATCTTCTTCCCTAGAAGTTTCCTTCCCGCTTAGTTTTATGTTCTTTCTTCTGTATGTGATCCACTGAGTCTGCAAAGGACTACCTGTGCTAGCATGTGCCAGTTGCAGTGTAAGTGAGTTATCACCGGCAGAACCACCAAAGCAAGTGTGTCTGCTTCCTCCAGCCATCATTAACCATCAATGTTCATTCAAATAGGGGTGGAGCCATATGAGCTCTTCCCTTACCCATGATGTAATATTGATGGACACAGTATTGTGCAGGTTTTGTGTATGTAAACACAGATAACAATGAATTCATGGATATATTGACCTTGTGTCTAGAAGAGACATTGTTTGACAGTATTCTTCCTCACTCTCCTCCTGATAAATTCTTTCTATCCCCTCTTTCACGATGTTCCTTGAGTCGTGGGTAGAAGGGGCTTTTAAAAATGGATTAATAATAGGAAATTGGGCAACTAGGGATCTTGATGGATATGAAATAGAATATTTGAGAAAAAAGAAACATCATAAAATTGAAAATAAAAGATTTTAGTACTATAAAGTTTTCTTCTTCCATCACCAACACTAAATATTGCTAAGAGTTGGTTCATATTGCCAGATATGATTATCTAGATCTCATATTTTTTCTAATAGAAAGATTATTAAATGGTCATTTCCACTGTAATAAAATGCCTTAACATATCCTTTTTATGATGGAATAAAATTACATTGGATTTTACTGTTATCTGAATTGCAAATCAAAGGATCACTAATTGGTGAACTATCAAAAGGGCGATGGAGTAATGTTTGTTGATCACAATCTGAGCTCCTTTTCCCCCTCTTTTCTTTAATCAGGAACTTGCTTTGCCCCTAGGAATGGTAAGAAAAGTGAGATTCAGTTTTGGAAAGCAGATCAAATGCATTCCTTCTGATTTATGTAACACCGCAGTGGGTGGTTTTCAGAACATTGATGCGATGAGCCACTTATTTGGCTAAAACAACCCTTGAAACGCCTCAGCAAAAAGTCTAGTAACTTTCCTAAAGATCGGTGAAAAGGGAGGAACAAATGCCTACTGGCAAGATTGTTTGCTCTTCCTTTAGATACTGAAACTCCTGGAAATTGAAGTCAAAGTCATCATCATAAGCAAGCAATTTCATTTCCTCCCCCTTGCGAAAATGACGCAGCCGGATGCCTCTGCCAGCCAGGTGAGCGTGGAGAAGAACTGCAAACACGTGGATTCCACTGGGCTTCTCAGCTTCCAGAGCCTGGGGGGACAGTAAGCAGGACCTAATTAGCACAATGGAGGGCGTGCTCAGACTGTGCAAACATACTAGGAGGTACAACTGACAAGAAGAGACAAAACAACAAAAAAGAAAGACTGAGCTGCCAAATGTTTCAAATTTGGAGTGATGAATGTTCTCTTTGTGAAGCAACATTTGTCAGGAGAAAGAGAGAAAACTTACCAGCCTGTACTAAATTCATCTTTCTTTTCCCTCCTTTTAGAAGGTAAAGAGACAACCAACACTCTTGGTGAAAAGATTCCTACATATCAACCTGAAAATGCAAACTCTAGAAAGGAGAATTTGCTCCCATTTTTCCAGACAAGAAAGACATTGCTATCCCAAGGAGTCCCCTAAGGTTCTCCATCTAGAATTTGTCATGATGGCAATCTTAAATATGGTTTAAATGAATAGGCAGGACATAATCATTCTACTTCTCTATCCTCAGTCCCCAAATTGGATAATTCATTGAAAAGATTATCCCTATAGCAATACTTTGATTCAACAGAAAAGCCATCAGTGGGAATTGTCATTACCCAGTGTTTGTACATGGTTTACACTCATGTAATACGTATTTTACATTACTTGTTTCTGCTGTTTGGTGAAAGAAAACAAAGTGAGGAAAAGAGAAAAAAATGAAATGAATGATGGAAAAATAAATGAATAGAAGGAAAGGCAGAGAAAACAAAAAGAGAATATACAAAAGGGCAAAAATAGCAAAGATGAAATGAAGTGTTCCACATGAAGCAAAAGAGGTAGAGGTGGGAAGAGCACCTTGGGAGTTATTCCTCTCCCAGAATTCTCTTCTGTCCTCCAAGATTAACAGCAAAAGAAGCAGTTAAAGGTCCTACTGAAATTATAATAATGACTTGGTAGGACCCAATTATTGAGCACGGCATGCATATGCCAGCAGATTTTTGACACGCAGTGTGAATATGGGTTGGGAACATGGGCTCTTCATGGCAGCACACAGACTGGGACGGCCCATACCTCCTCTAGACATTCCAGCGTGCAGTGCCCCTCAGAACGGAACTCGGGCATCCCAGGAGGGATGGTATGGAAGAGGCTCACCCAGAGGCCAGCCTCGATCACCCCCACATCGTATCTCCTTATATCCATTGTGTGAAAAAACCTGAGTCCAGAACTATCTATCAGGCCTAGAACAAAAGAACAAAACAAAGAATGAGTTTCTAAGAGCTTAACAATATTTCTCACATTCATTCAACAATGGAGTCATTTGTTTTCCTTTTTTTTTTTTTCTCGTGAGAGGGAGGGTTCAAGTAGTAAAAATGGAAGTCAATAAGATAATGAGTTTCATGAACAGAAATTAAAATACAAATCACCAGATTGTTTATAACTATATGTGACCCAAACACTACCTATATGCTTTAACAACTCCGTAAAATTAATCGAGTCCCTCCCAATGAGGAACTGAGTCTGTAAGTATGGCTGCAAAGGGTTTACTCCTTCAATGAAATTTTTCTAGCCCACTACCACAGACCCTTGCCTGAATTAGGTCACTTCATGGATATCCTCACATCATCAGGCACCTCCCTTTTGTATCAACAGGGAGACATATATGAAATTTATTTCTGATAGCTTTTGCTTTCCCACTGAGCAGAATTTTATTGTGCTCAAGTCACAGTTTTCCTTTGTAGACCAAAATGGCCTCAAATTTGTAATCCCCACTTGTTGGTATTGCAGGCCTGCAACAGTGCACCCAGCAAGAACTACAAATTCCATGGAGAAAGTGTGATTTTTCACTCATTAATTTCTTGAGTACAGATAAAGCAGCTACCAGTTAGTGCTCAGTGTTTATTGAGATATTATACAAATCAAAATAAAAATATTAATTTAGAAATGCCTCTGTTGATGATTTGATATTGAAACCATTGATTTTTTAATTTGCAAAGCTGCATAAGTAAATTCAGAAATTGAATGTGAATCTGTGCACCTACCTCTTCCTTTCAACATCATATCACAGTTTCCCTGCATAAAATATTTCTTGAGTACAGTCATTAATGGTCTAGCACAACAAAATGCCAATAGTCTTAGTGCAAAAAAAAAATCATAGTTTTTCCATTTGTGCAACTAAAAGAAATGTTTGAGGCTAAGGGGATGACTCAGTCAGTAGAGTGCTCACATGGGGACCTAAGTTTAGTTCACCCCGTACCCGTCATCCCAGCATTGGGAAGGTGGAGACAGAAGGATTCCTGAGGCCTTGCTAGCAAGTCACTTGAGCAGAATTAGTGAGCTGCAGGCTCCATGAGAAACCCTGTCACACACACAAATAAAAACAAGGCAGACAGTGATTGAAAAAGACACACTACATTACTCTGACCTCTACATGCATGTGTACACACACACATACATACACAAACACAGAGAATGTTTTATAAGACACACCATATATTTGGAGCTAGTTTATATCACAAACAAAATTGTCCATTTTTCTATTTCCTGATGGGAAGCATGAAAATTATTTTTTGAGATTAATGAAACCTTCAGTCTAAAGCTGGATGAGTGAAGGGAAATGCCCATATCAGTGGGGTGGCCTGAAAAGAGGTAACTTGATACACCACGGAGGCCTGAGCCCCCACAGGAGTAGACAAGCCAGAGTGAACCCTGGGGTCCAAAGAAGCATACAGGTGCAAGGGTGGGAGGACAGAAGGAGTAGGAGGATTTGGTGAAAGGAAGGGAGGGAATGGGAGGGAGGGGTGGGTGGAGAGAAACAGGGATGGATACTCAATATGCTTGTGAAAGAAGAAAAAAAAGATTAATGGTCACATGTGCCCATCTGCCTGGTTGGTACTGGTTAATGCCCAGTGTAATTCCTCTTTCATTGTGAGAAGCATCCTAGCTCGCATGGCAAATGTTAATTCTTTCTAACTTTCAGGTTCCTATGTCACTTCAACAAATAAGAGTTATGTAACTTTTTAAAACCCATAAGCAAAATAAACCATGGACTCACCTTTTTTATGTGTCGGATTGTCGTAATGAACTTCTAAAAGCACATAATGAGGGTCCAAAGGAGTACCAAGGGATAGTCCAACGTGAGGTGGATAAGTAAAACCCTAAATATGGAAAATTCTATGAGACAGTGTCCTGAGAAAGTCTCTGGGAGTGCGAACCCATCGGAACTCCAATCATTCCTAGTATATCAGCACTTGGGAATTTCCACTCATCCATCCCTGATCAAATACAATCACTCAAGGAAAGAATGCTTTTTTATGATGACAGAAACAGAAGGAAAAGCACTGCAGGGTCTCCGTGGGATGAGTGTGGTGTGGGTCTATGACAGCTGCATTTGTGAGAGAGCATAATCAATTGTGTAGCTCTCAGTTGTCATGAGCCTACCTCTCCACCAATGGCCCAGGCAAAAATCACTGTCTCACAGGTGAGGAAGGCGTCGGGCATGTTGGGGTGGTAGCACTCATGGCCGTAGTCCAGAACACTGTCGTTAAAGTTGCTGCTGCACTGATAAAGCAGGATGTGGTGGACCAGGCTCTCATGGCCTCTCTGTATCACTGGCTCAACCTACATGAACAGGAATGAGAGGGGGTGGTCACAGTGAGAACACATCCAGAGACAGGCAACCATAGGGCATAATGTTAACAGTCTGGGACTCTGCTTGGTTCGGCTGTATATACACCCCTATATATACCCCTTTGTTTTAACAATGCACTTGGCAGCCTAAATCCTTTACTGGAAGGAACTGTGCACTCAATCTGAATTTCTAAATAATTCAGCTAGCAACCTGCCAGCAACTAGGACCCTCATACACACCTGTAGCAGACTGCATGGTACACCCCACTCCAAACAATGTTTTTCCTCCCCTTAACAATCAACAGACTTAGACAATTTTAATCCATCTTACTTCGTGTATGTCTGGCTAAAATAGTGGGAAGTTCAATCTGGCCTGAACTGGTTTGGGGTACATGAGCAATAAGGCAAATCCAGGCCCTCAAATGAACTTTCAGGGGAAATCCCCCGTTTGCAATTGTATGGCAATGCATAATTGGGGGTGTATATAATTAAATCAAATGTACCGTGGGAAAAGACATGTATAAAAGCCTATGTAATACAAGCCTGTCAATCAAAATAGAGACTTACTCAAACAATATTATTAAGCAATCAAACTCTCCTTCTCTTGAAGCCCATGAAAAGAAGCCCTAAACAATGATCGGGTCTCCTAAGTGTCTTCACTCTTGTGGCCCACTGTCCATCTTAACAGTGTGTCTCTTTCTGATCTGTTCTATCACTTGGCTTTGAATAATAGTTCCTTGCTACTCTGCAATCTGTGTGGGTTTTTCTCTCATTCCTGAGTAAGATGTTGAGAACCTGGAAACATTCAACCCAGATTCCAGCTGCCAGCACAAAACTGGCATCAGTCACTATCCATCCTTCAAATGTAATCTCTCTATGTTTGAGTAGAATTTGTGCTGCAGATGGTGAGGAGGAGGAGGAAGAAGATGGCAATGAAGATGAGACAACCTCTTATTGACTTTGCCAGCTTTCTCATGATGATCTCACTTCACTTTACTTACCTACTACTCAGCAGAGCAGCTTTGAAAGCCGCTCACTCTCTTTCAGTTTCACTTTACACTGTTTATAGTGTTCCTCTCCCTTACGTCCTTATTTTTTTAATACATAGGAAAAATTCACATCTACTAGTATAAGTCTCTGTCCCCTTTTTCCACCTTAAAGTATTATTCTTATCTGACTACATGTGACAAGATGGTCCGTCATATATCATTACACTACTCCCATGACACCGCACGAATTGTGAGAGGAAACTGAAGCCACTTAATACAGGCTGGTCCCTGAAGTTAGTGCTGATGCAAGAGCATGGTTCATATGAGTCTGCTTCTTCCACTGACCCTGTTGTAAGTTTCCTGCATAACACTTACCTGTTTCAGCCAGTGACCTGTCAATCAATTCCCAGGGATCTCTCTCAGAGATCTCTATACCCAGATAAGCTGTGGATATGGTCAAAGGTTATGGTGTTGGGATACAGACATCCCAGTGTGCTCCAGGAGTTTCGTGGACTCAGAATACTTTAACACTTCTGTTCTTGGATCTCACTTCTAAATGCAGGCACTGGGTTTTGAAACACTTTCTTACTCTCCACTTTACACTGCAGCTTTGGATTAAGACTCCTTAGCTGCCTTCTCCTGGGACTTTTGTCTTCTATTATTTCTATAGGATTTCCTTCGGATGGCAAAATCTAAGCCTTAAAGGAAGAAAGGGTAGGAAGTGGGTCAAAGTCTGAAATTAGCAACCAAGAAACCCAAGGGTTTAAATTCAATTTTATTTTCTGTTGCATCCCTAACCACTTGTTCAATTCCAAGACCATGTTCATGTAAACAGCACAGCATGTGGTTTTGTTTGCATTAATCTCTCAAAGATCACGAAAAAATAATCTTTCATTTGCTTGAAAATGACTGTTACTGAGCAAGGATGCTCACAAACCAGCTATAGATTGCACAGAGGTGTAACCCAGAGTTTCTACTTGAAGTTTTTTTCTCTATGTAGTATGAGCTGTCCTGTGAGATTAGATATACCAGGTGCTTCAGGACTGCAACAAGGAAAAATTCACAGCTAAGTCACCAACAGCAAGATATGCAACCTATGCATAGTGACTTTTAAATTCAGGCTCAACCTGAAGATTGTACTGAGTTTCAGCACATAGAACCTGAAAAGGAGCTATGAGGGCAACTTAGTTAGGTTGCTATGAGAAAGGGGAAGTTAGAGGCCGTCATGGGGGCACGATGTGGGGGAGCCAAGTGTGTGTGCTCCTGGGTGGTGTTGGAATTTAGGGAGCTGCAAACAAACCACTTATTGTGGTTACCTTTCTCTATTGCTGTGAGGCAACATTCATACAACCAGGTTAGGGAAGAAAAGCAGATTTACTTAGTTTGTGATTCCCGAGGGAGGCACGGTCCATTATGGCGGGGAAAGCATGGCTGGCAGAAGAGGCTGGAGGCGGCTCAGGTTACTGCAGTCATCGTGGAGGCAGACAAAGCAAGCAGCAGACTCAAGAACAGACTGCTAGTGGAAGCAGGGAGGGGCCACCCAACCTTAAGGCCCACCTCCTGTGACATGACTTTCTCCAATAAGGTGCCCAGACCTTCCCAAACACTGTGTTATTGTTCCTACCATACAGATGTGAAAACCAAGAGTCATAGAGTTAGACAACAAGCCCTATATCCTGTAGCTCATGAGTAAGACAGAGACTAAAAACTAGACTGCTTTGACTCTCCCAAGTCTCCTCTGACTGCAGCACGCTGTGCAGGAAGGGGCGCTGGAGAAACAGCAGCAGATCTGGAAGCCTCTACCAGCCGAGAGAATGAAAAGCTTCGAGGAGGCAAATTGGCAATGATTGGCATCAATGAAGGCAATGCGAGCTAATGCCAGAACTGGCTTCTGGATGTCACTAGCAACACACAAGACAGTCATCAGAGGAGGACCAGGCTGGGAACCTTGTGCAGAGTGTCTCCTTGCCACTTCTATCCTTGGCCTGTTAATCTGCTCTTTTCCTAAAGAATGCAGAAGATGGGGTAGCTCCTTGCAACCTGGTGAGGGGTTCAAGAAGAACCACATTATAATTCCACCTCCAGATTACAAATTGAGGGTTGCAACCTAGGAAATAAAAATTTCCTGAAGAGGAAAACTTTCTTATAAAACAAGAAGGATGGGCTGGAGAGATGGCTCAGGGGTTAAGACTCTGCCTCATAAGCAGAAGGTCATGAGTTCAGATCCCAGGTCCCACATGAAAACACCAGGCAGAATAGCGGTGGCCTGTATTTCCAGCCCTGATGGCAGAGCCTGGGAAACCCCAAAGCAAAACAAGAAGAAGGTAGAAGCAATCCAGGATGATTCCTGAAGTCACCCTTGGGCCCCCATAGGCACACACAATTCACACGCACACGCACACACACACACACAGAGTAAATAAATAAATAAAATATTTAAAAAAATAACGAGGAAATAAAACTGCAAACCTGGCATTGCTTGTAGGAGAAGATTAGGAAAATAAAAAAGGTTTGGAAGAAGCATAATCTATGGCAACACAAAAGACATATGAGAGAAAAAGATGGAAGTGCTATTCTCCTATACACACCACCGGGCAAGGGTGCCCTCCCTCTTTGGGTTCTCTGTCAGTCTTGTACATAGTTAAGGAGCAGCCCAAGGCCACAAAACTGTTGGAAGTGAGGGATACATTTCTACCTGACATTTATTTCTCTGAACGACACAAACAGTCCTTCAATGATGTAACCAGAGCTTTAGTGTTCACATGACAGGGCTCAGCACTGAAGGAAGAAAGAAGGGAGGAAAGGGTCAGGAAGTGAGAAGGAAGGGATTTGATTCTGGGCTCACCTTGACTTCAAGACCTCCTGACTCCAGAGCTGGGAGAGAACATATTTCTCCAGTTTCAAGCTATCCTCCTGTGGCAGTTTAGGACAGCAATCCTAGGAAGTGGCCACATGCTTGTTCATAATTCTGTTCTGGAAACGAACAATTTTCAGGTCTGTACATTTATACCTGGGTCAGGACTGTCTCTGAGATTGTTTGGCACACAGACATCACAAGTATACATGTATCCTTTTAATGACTGATAGTAGCTTTACTTGTAGCTAAACCTTTGTATATTGTACTTTTCTTTTAAATTGGGGTTAAAAGGAAAGAAAACCCTTTCTTGCCTTTTTCGAGCTGAGCGTACCCGCAGGGCATGGGTGACGAGTGCTCCTTTGAGCAATCTCCCAATATGCACAGTTCCAAGTTATCCATTTAATGTGGTTCCGCACTTGTTGAAACACGAGTGGAGGAGTAAAACACAGCTCTCCAAAAACAACTTGCAACTCAGTAAATTACAATTTAAAACAAAAGGATAGAAGTAAAGGGAGGAGTCTGTAATGAGTGGAAATTTTGCAAATCCATATTGCTTTCCCTTCTTGTCTATTCTTGTTCCTTGCACCCTATTTTCCATAGCTCCCTGAGGCCCAGGTTGTTGTCCACTGAAAAACCCATAAACTCTGACAAAGGGGATCCAGAGGTCAACTGGCTCAGAAAGTGGAACTGCCTGTGAGCAGATTCCAAACAGAAGGGACAGTGTTGGCTTCCCAGCTTCTGCCTGATCCCTTGGGCAGGTTCATGGGAAGAGAGTCTGCCCTCCCCCGCCTCCACCTTACCCCATGCCAACAGGGGATAGCGTAAGCAAAACAATACATGCAACTTAGGAGAGACAATCAAGTTGGGCAAGAGATGGAATCTTCATGCTGCAGGGATTCCATTCCGCAAAGGAAAAACCAGGGCTCAAAGTCAAGCTTGATTTGCTGATGTGGTTTCAAAGTCCCTACGAGAACAGACTGACGCTAACGAGAGTACAAAAAGAAGAGCTCAAAATGGGTGGAAGTGAGTTTGAAAAAAAAAGAAGAAGAAACAGAGTAGGGAGAAGTAGGGAGCAGAGAATTGTGGGAAAGAATTCACCCTTCACTGCAACCCCAGATTCTCATGGGAAAGTACCACCTTTAGACATGCATTATACATTTCAGGATTAAGTGCCCAAGTCATCAGTCTGTCCCTGTGTATCTTCAGATTATAGGAAACACATTCTATTTCCCATAAAAGATGAACATCATGAGGTCAACAGATCCCAGGGGTGATGTGTTCCCTGCAGTTGAGTGGAAGCCAGTACACAGTGTGATACCATAACGTCAACATAATGGGGAAGTGCCAGCGACAAGGCCATCTTAGCAGACTTTAAGGACCTAGTTTCTGAAGTCGGCTGTATCACTACCATCTCTGCTTATTTATTCAACCTGCACTCTCAGTTCATCAGTGAGTGCATTCTTTTTTCTTCCTAAACTACTTCAACTGGTACCCTGCTCCTTGCAGGGTCCTAAAGAACATAAGCATATATCACCAGATGGGGATGTGCATCGTGCATGTACCACTTCAAGTTGTCTTTCTTCCTCTCCAGGAATGTTGTCGCCTGAAGTTGCTTTCGTTGTCCTCTTCCTTTTAAAACTTTCACAATTTCATATGTGTGTATATGCGTGCATGTGTGCGTGCATGTATTTGTATGTAAATTACCCTGATCCTGCCCAATTAACCTCTATGATGTGTCTTCCTGCGCAATCCTTTCTCCAGTGCATTCTTCCTTCCATCTTCCTCTGTGTGTGTGTGTGTGTGTGTGTGAGTGTGTGTGTGACACACTGCATTTGATCAACATTGCTTGCATGAGTATGGATGTTGGCTTATTTACTTGCACAAGGGCAACATAATCAGTGGCTACACCACTGAGGAACATAAGTCCTCCTCTGCCAGCAACTATTAATTGCCTATAGCCTTCAGGAAGCCCATCCCTGTGTAACAGTTCCTCTTAATTATCGCTGTGAGAGAGCACCCAAAGTCAATCACCTGAAGGGAGAAAGTGATATTTATTCAGTTTACAGTTCCAGAGGGGAGAAAACAGTCCTTCATGGCAAAGGTGGCATGGCTGGCTGGCGGAAACTGGAGACAGGCTACATCACACCTATCTGAGAGCCTGAGAGCTGCAGAGGGCTTGCTGCAAAGGCAGACTCCTCCTGGAGGGAGGGTGGGATTAATCCACCTTAAGGCCCCCTCCTGTGACGGCTTTTCGCCAGCAAGGCTTCACCTCTCAAAGGTGCCATGACCTTCCTAAACACACGAGACTGGGGGACACATTTCAAACCATGACAGTCTGCCAGGGATGGAAGGTCGATGGGCCCAGTCTTGTGCAGGCAACTATGGCTGCTGTGAGCTCACGGGTGCAACAGCTGCTCTCCTTTTTAGTTACGATCTGTGACTAGATCTGGACAACTCAATCACGAAATTGCCTTAGTAAATTTCCCTGTAAGTGCCAGGTGAGAGGAAAAAGTCGTTGCTTCTAGGGTGCATGTGTCTTTCTCTCTGGCTTACTGATTCATTTTTTAATTATTATTTTATTTTTCTAGTTTTACAAGCATATTGAGTACTTATCCCTGCTTCCCTCCACCCCTTTTTTCTTCCATGTATTTCCCTCCTTTCCCTTCATCAATCCACTCCCTCCCACTTTTCTGCTCATCTGCTTCTATAGGTTCCTCCGTGGAGGTTCAGGCTTCCTGTGGAATACCAAGTTGCCTCTTTTTGGGCCACCCCACTGATAGGGAGGTTCACTCACCCAGCTTTAGTTACCAAGGTTTGCACTGTATGTTGTATCTCTCTTGAGCTCCCCAATAATCTATGGGGGCATGTTGCTATGTCAGTCATTATGCAGGTCTGGTAAGGACAAGTCTTATTGCAGTAGGTTCCTGGATGCAGCAGTCCTGCCTTGAGTAGAATGTCTTGCACAACGGTGAACTTCCCCATCTTTAGGTTCTTACAATCTCACCACCCCCTCTTCCACAAAGTTCCCAAAGCCTTAGGATGGGGAGAGATTAAGTAGGCTCGATTCTAGGTGAGTATTGTGGGGTCGCCGGTACTCTGCATTGTGACTGGCCATTGCTGTCCACATCGCTGCTCTTCTACTGCTCTAGGTTGCATCCTGTCAGGGTGCTGAGATCCTCTACCTCTGCTGTAGAAGATGACTTCCAGGCTGAGTGCTAAGTGCTCTTCAAATCTATGGGTATAATAGCAGCTACTTACAGAACAGTTGGGTGTACTGCCCTCCTACCTGTAGGCTCATTGGCTGTTTTTCCCTACTGATCTATTTCCTTCCCCTTTTTAGACTCTTGTTCTACTTAACAGTAATAGGAATGTGTTCCACTCTGACAAGCAGGTCTTGAGTTCATTCAGAAAGCTGTTTGTTGATATTCATGACACGGTAGTCACTTGCTACCATGGTGATTTTTATTGCAATTTGCAGAGCTCGTGAGTTGATGAGGCCTGTGATTATTTATCTTCCCTAGTAACTTCTACAGTATTCCTTGGTACTATCTAAGCTATTCAGCAAGGAGGACCAGTTTCAGTTGAAGTATTTCACCCATGTTCTGTGATCCACATGTGTTGCACCTTCAGTAATAGGGTCTTACTGACAGTTTTTTGAAGAGCAACCAAGCATAATAGCAAAAGTTATAATGTTTGAGACCTCTATAACCAACATTTTATCAGGAAGTATCACATTCCTGTTACTTCTAGTATAATTTTGTCACTGGGTTCTAAGTGGATCAGCTCAGGGCTTCTTTTCCCCCTGTTCTCCTCACTCTGTGCTTCTTTGCATAAGGACTGCCCATTCTTATTCCTTCTTAAAAGACATGGGTTTTTTTTGACATACTAGTAGTGTAGGATGTTCCTTTGGGGTTATTTCCCACAATCTTAGGGTTTTTCTATAAGTCCCCCTGTCCCTCCTATCTCCTCATTCCCTATCATATATTTTTCCCAATTATTCCCTCCCTCACCCTACTTGTCATGATATCCTAAATCTCCCCTTTAAAATGTTTCATCCTAACTATTCCTTCCCACTTTCCCACTCATTGGTTAATTTCAAACTTTCTGGCTCTTACAGCAATTCCAATCCATATACATTGATAAGGGTGTCAGTATTGGCATCCACATAAAAGAGAGAACACACGGCACTGATCTTTCTGTGTTTGAGATACCTCACTCAATATTATATTTTCCAGTTTCATCCATTTATCAGAAAATTCCATAATTTCATCCTTTCTGATAGCTGAGTAATATTCCATTGTGTATATGTACAACATTTTCATTATCCATTCCTTTGTTGATGGACATGTTGGCTAATTCCATTTTCTTGCTATTGTGTCATTTTGTGTGTGTGTGTGTGTGTGTGTGTGTGTGTGTGTGTGTGTGTGTACCAGAAAGCACAATGTGTGCCTGTGAAGGCCCAAGGGTGACATTGGAAATAATCTTAGATTGTTTTATCACCTTTTTCTGCACTCTGGGATTTCTCAGGCTCTGCCTTCCCGAGCCAGAAGCTGAAGTTTTGCACTTGGCATTTTTTTTTTGTGGGATTGGAGATCTGAATTCAGGTCCTTCTGCTTGTGAAGTAGTTTTAATCCCTGAGCTATCTCTCTAGCCCATCAGGTTTACTGGTTCCCAGTTTTTCACACAGGCTCTTAGTTTTAAGGTTGTTTTACTTAATGAATATGCAAATTCCCTTGAGAGGAAACACATCATCACTTGTATCTGAATGTGAATTAATTAGGAATTTCACCAAATACCTCAGGAATGCAAAAACAAAGCAAAATAAATATTCAGGGAAAAAATAATAACCATGGTGAGATATATTATTGCATAATATATAATGAATGATATGAGAAGGTACTAGTATCTCAGTGAATGAAGGATTGGATTTTCTAATCTGCATATAAGATTTGACTGTATTTTATCTACAGAGTTGTTTTAAATATAAACTTTTTCTTTTCCCCCAAAGAAAGTTATTTAAGCTGATACTTCTCATGTGAGCTTATACATCATGTAAACTTTATCTGTTTGATGCAAAAGTGTTTTTCTCTGGACATGTTCCTAATTCACACACTCATTCATGACTGCATGTGCTCACCATCGAATCCCTCGGACTCCTCCCTCTACAAATCCTCTGATGACCTAAGCCATCTATGTGATCCTATCCACGATTTGGCAAGGAATCCCTAGCTCAAATGTGACTGAGAGCTGTCCTGTTCTTTCTCTCGGTTGACACAAAGAAAAGTATGCTCACTACAGAATCTGTGCCAAACCAATTCTCTGCTACAAGGAAAGATAGTGGAAGAATGAAGACCACATTCTTCATGGTAAAGCTCAAAGTAAAGTTGCCCAACTGATGAAATACCACAAATCCCTGGACTAGAAGACTTGAGGGGGAAACAAAACAAAAACTCCTAGTTGAATTAAAAATTAGTTTGAAAGGTGGCCGAAGATGTTCACTCATGTGATCCCTGTACTGAGGCAAGAGGACCACAGCTTCAAGGGAGATGACACGGTGAGACCCTCTCTCTAGATTAAAAAAAGGGGGAAAAGGATGGGGACTTGGGATATAGCTTAGCAGCAAAGTGTCTGATATCTATGTACAAGGCCCTTAGTTCAAACCAAGAACATTGGGTTAGAGGCTGATTATGGTTGTCAGCAGTGATTATTTTCATCAGTCACACAGTATTTGTTGTTTCCTCCTTTCAGACAAGCAGTGAAAGCTAATGCAACTACCCAAGTCTAAATTAAGCAGAAAATTTTGTTCACTTATACTTCTGGAAAAAAAAAAGTTTCTGAAATCACTAATAGTTGAATCTGGCTCTACAATGATTTGAGAAACTATTTTTTTTTCAAAAGAACACAATATTTAAAACATGCTGAAAGAACATGTTACATCATTTTTCTCATTTCTCATCTTGCTAAGGTCCTTGGAGACATTTTTTTATTTTTTTATTATTTATAATTATTCAATTGTGCGTGTATGCATGTGTATGTGTGTATGTGTATGTGCGTGTAGAACCATGGACGAATTCGGGAACCACCATGGACGCCTCCACTTCCTCCTTGTTTACTCTGCCCTGGGATTCACAGGCTCCACCCTACCAGGACCAGAAACACAGGCGGCCCCCGCTTTCACCCGACGTTTATACATGGGGTCTATAATCCGAACTCAGGACCTTCCGCCTGCAAGGCAGAGGCTTAACCCCTGAGCCACCTCTCCAGCCCCCTTGGAGACATTTTCTAGTCGCAACAATGACCGAAGCCCACACCTTCCCGCACCCTACTTGCACTAAATCAAGAGCTGTCTTGCCTCTTTGGATGTGGCTATGATCTGAGTGAATCTCTTGAAACTCACATAACTGAAGCTTCGCTAATGGGAAAAGTACTAAGACTGGGCCTTTGAAAGGCATGTGAGTCCTTTTGTAAGGAAGTGAATCATCTCTTGCCCATCTGTCTTCTGCTACAGGCACACAGAGAATCCATCTTGAAAGCCGAGAACAGTCCTCATCAGTTATCAATGCCAATGTCTTCATTTCAATGAAATTGTGCTTTATTTTTATTTTATGTTAACATGCATTGATGATGGTTCGTGGCAATACTCCATCACATGCATACACCATCAGGATAATTAGCATTTCTTTATTTCTTTTGCCTTCTCATTCCTTTATGTTTGAGGGCTTTGAGCACCCATATATCCCAGTCCTTCATAAAGCTATATATCTTGGTCTTACCAAAGTCCAGAATGAGAAGTAAATGCCTGTGTTTCATAAATTCCCAAGTCTAAAGGATTTCGTTAAAGCTGTATGAGCAGACTAAGGCAGGGGTTCAGATGCTTGCTCTGGACAGCACTCTGGATTCTTGCCAACTTTTCCAAGCCTGGGGTTCACACCTTCTCAATCTGACCAACATCATTCAACTCCACACCACTCATCCTACGGTGACCAGAGAAACTGTCTTTTCTGACATTCAAGGCCCCCTTAGTGTGTTGCACATCATCTACACCACCTCATTGTCATGAATCCCAGGCAGCGCAGCCCAGTGCCCCTGTGTGCACATGCTTACTCTACCACCAAGATTTTATTCATGTACTTTGCCTCACCCAGTAAATCCTCTTTATTCAACTTCGTATGTTATATCGTGCTCATTTTTGGAAGTCTGTTTTGTTTTTCCTGGATGTTCCTATGGTTATTCTGGCTCGCATTCATCTTGTTTCTCTGAGCCTCTTTCAGGGGTGGTACTGTGTGGCAACCTCAGCCAAAGACTTTTTTTAGAATCCTGAGTTTGACACTTGAGGGCTGTGTGACCCAAGGCCAATGGCTTAACCCTAGTGAAACTCAGTTTCTTTATTCGTAAAATACAAACCTGAATCAATTTTCAGTCCATGACAAAAATTAAAAGAGAAATGTATCTAGCACATAACACATGCTAAACATTAGTGAAAACTGTGTGGAGCTCAGCTCAACTTAGTAAATATTATGATTTTGATTGAATGCAATTATTTCATACCTGTCCCCCCCCATTAGCAGCTCATTGTTCTAACTCTTGCTGCAATTCATTAGAGGAAGAAGACTTTTTCAAACCCTTGTGTATATATGTGTGTGAACAAAACATATCACTAAAACCTTGCTATCTATGATATGATGCTGCACATATCCTTATGAGCTATTTTTTCTACTTTTTAAAGTTTTCATATGCAAAGAGAATGAGTTTATGTCCTTGCCCCTACCCCCACCTTTCCCATCTCCTTCCTTTCTCACTCTCTCTTTGGCTCACCAATCCAGCCATGCTCTTCCAGCTCTCATGTCCCCTTGAATGTGTGGGCCACAGTGTGGTTTGGGGGGCCCCTGTATTAGCATCTGTAGTAACAAAAGCAACTCTCTAGTGAGCAAAACTGAAGATGCTGAAGTTCCCCTTCTTTGATCTGGCATCTGCCCCAAAGATTCTGAATGCACTTGTTCTTCCTGCGATCTTTGCTCATCCATGGGGGAATGTTGATACGCCAGCCATTGTGTAGATTTGGGGGAAGTAGATCTTTTCGCAGTGAGCACTTTGAATTGTTTTGAAAGTTACCCTGCCTTTCAGCTCCTGGAAGTTCGCCGTGTCAAGTGTGTATACAGTTCATTTCAGACACGTGATGTTTTGATAGTTCATGCTGTAGAAAACAGTTCAGAGAATATGTCTAACAGCTTCCACTGTACTTGATCAATACGTGATCTTTAGCGAAGCAGTACATCAAAGAGGTGAGTATGTCTGGATTTCTGCCAATCCTACCCAGGACTAATACACTGACATGGACCAGCATGTCTTAAGAAGGATGAAAATTGCAGAAATGAGGAACTTCTTGTGGGAACACAGTGCCACACCATAGAGAGACAGGGAAGACAATGTTATGCAAAAATAAAGTATGGATCTAGCAACTGTATGTTCAGTGACGCATCTGTCTATTCTATCCCAAGGACCACCTCAGAGGCCACTCTGGCCTGGATTCCATACTCTGTTTTCTAAGTTGGCTGCTGCTTTGGGGTCTTCTTTGAAGATGTACTTGCTGGGCTGTATCTTGTGTTGTTGATCAGGCAGTATATTTATTTTATTTTGTTTATTTTATAATTTCAAGGCCCCAATTTTACTTAAAAGAGGCAGGACTTAACCACCAACAGATGACTCTCATAATAAAACATCACAGCCCCAAAGGAGAAGAAACAGCTTTCCATTTAGTCCAAGTTACATGTAACAACAGACTAAATATACCAATTAAATTCTGTATATTTTAAAACCAACCTCCCTTGAAACATTTTTAAACTTCTCTCTTTCATGTGCTAAAACTTCTAGTACCTATATTTATATATAACTTGCCAAAATAATTTTGGCAGTTTTAAGTAAATTATATCATTGTAGCACTCACTCGTTATAATCTAAGGGCTTATTCCCTGAGAGAATAAGTTAGTTATCCTTTTTTTTTTTTTTTAAATCCCAGAAGTAGGGGAATAAAATAGAAGTGATTTTTCTTCTTTTAGATATAATCTAAAGATTAGGTCTAGGGTCAAGAAGATGGTTCAGCAGTGAAAGCTCCTCAGCAAGATCTTGGCAATCTGTTGAGGATTTCCAGTGCCCACACTGTGGAAGTAGAGAGCTGATTTCTGAAAGTTGTCCTCTAGCTTCCACGCATGCCTGTGCTAGTACCAAAGTATGCATGCTCTCTCTCTCTCCCTCCCTTTCTCTCTCCACTCACAAACAAAATATTTTTTTAAAGAAATAAATCTAATTACAGTCAATTTGAACTAGTGACACCGTCCAAGAATCTATGCTGCACTTTACACTAAGGCCCAGAATCCATTGCTCTTTTAAAAGCCTGTAAAATAACATCCGTTTTTATCAGTAAGAAAGCAAGAGGAACATTTTTCTCTCAGATAGACAATAAAGCTGCTGTAGAACTGAGGATTACTCAGGCCTTCTAATCACAGTTCTCCTTCACTAAATGCTGATCTGGAAGTCCTACTAGGAGATCTGCTCTGTTGAACCTTCACTTGCATAGATCCTTCACAGTGCTGCCAACCATGGTACTGACTCTAGATAGGAGTCATTGATTCAAAAAGAATTCCTAAGCATTCTCAGGAACTGTGCCCACTGTTCAAGATAGATGTCACAGTTCCCTAGGGAGTTAAACTTTGATGGTCAGGAGCAAAGTATGTCACTCTCCAAAAGATAAAGATGATATGACATCAACACACCAATAATAGCTATTGTATGTATTTATGCGCAGGTATGTGCGTAAACCATCCCGAAGGCATTACATGTATCATCATCTTTAATTTTAATCTTCATACAGTTCTGAAACTCATATTTACTGTCTTCATTTTATAAATAAGAGACTGAGAGCCAAGTGAGCAACTTGAACAAATCCACACAGCTGTTTGAGTGGAGTTTGAGTGCAGAGTTTACAGATGTGAGGACCATTCTCAGGGGGGTTGGTTTCATCTTCTTTACTTATACAGAACGCAAGGCTGCTGTTCAGAGTGTACTGAGGTCAGAAGGGGGTTCATAGTGAAACTCATATTAATGTTGTAATTTACCATTATGGCACTATTTCAAAAATTCACTTATTTTATGAAATATTTCTCTCTGATTAGAAAATGATGAATTAAAAGAGATGGAGAAGGGACATTGTGATAATCCTGTTCCCTGTTTTTTTTTTTTTTTTTTTTCTTCATTTTGCTTTGCTTCTGGAGCTCAAACTCCAGATTCTCCTGCTTCTACCTCCCAAGTGTTGGGACGTATTCATGCATCAAGGCCTTGTTTATGCAGATCCAGGGATTACCCCCAGAATTCTACCTGTTAGTCAGACATTCTATCACTGGAGCCACATTCCTAGCATGTCTTGTAAATCTGTGACTTACCAGGTGGCTCAGTGGGTAAGGGTCCACAATAAGGCTGACAACCTGAGTTTGATCCCTGAAATCTACATGGGAGCTCAAGTTGTTATTTGCACATGTGCGTGTGTGCATGTGCGCACACACATACATTCACACTAAATAAATAAATGTAAATAAAGTACAGAACAGCTTAAAGACAGGAAGTTTCTTAGACTTCATGAAAATGAAATAAAATGACAAGGAGTGGCTGGTTTTTGCTATTCTGGCTTTTTGTTTTTCTCTAATTCTCTGTGTGTTTAAACAGGAAGTATGCATAAAAATAACAACTTGGATTTTCTCAGGCTCTGACTGAGTTAGGTACTAGCTTCCTGCCTGTGGGTAACTCTCCTCTCTGGACAGAGATAACCCCAATACCCATGAGTTTGTCTTGGTTAAATAGGTCCACACTGAATTTACTTTCAATGCTGCTGCCTTCCAACTATTTGAAGTCTTATAAGTCTGTGAAGTTCTTTGCTTGCATTTGACTTATAAAGTTAACACACACAGAGAATACTTAGCATTCTTCAAACAGCAACCATCCTAAATTAATTCATTGTTTGATTCCTTATTCCTACCTCTACTGAATTAGGCCCATTTCCTTGTTCCCACCAAGTACTGAAGTGACACAATGACAGTCTCATCAAGGATAGTCACAAGGACACAGCTCAAGTCATCCATCTTAATAGGACTAATTTATTCTCCTAACAATCTCACCCAATTCCTTTGAATGAGCTCAAAATGCAATGCTTTTCATCAGCATTGAAATATACTCAAGTTTTTAGCCTTAGAAATTGCATTTAAAGGCTTACATCAGGGCTCATCAGGTAAAAGTGCCTGTGTTTAAACCTGGTGACCTGAGTTTGATCCACATACCCCCACAATGTGGAAGGCCAAAAATCAATTTCTAAAAAAGTTGCTTTCTGACCTCCACACATACACAATGGCATGCTTGCACCTGCCCCTGACCCCAAAATAAATCAATAAAATATTGTTTTAAAACTAGCTACAGTATGTTTTTTGAATCCAATTTGCTGAGATTTTGTTGAGAATCTTTGGATCTGTGTTCATCAAAGAGATTGACCTACATTTGCCTTTTTTAAGTATATTTTTATTAGGTTTTGGGATTAATATGATATTAACTTCATAGAAAGAATTTGGAAGTGTTCATTCCTTTGCTACTTTATGGAACAGTTTAAGGAGTATTGGTGTTAGTTGTTTTTTAAATGTCTGGCAGAATTTTGTGCTGAACCCATCTGGTGAGAACATTTTTTTGGTGGAAGATTTGAGATTACTTCATCAATTTCCTCATTTGTTATAGGACTATTTAAATAATTCAAAACTTCCTGATTCAATTTAGGTAAAGTTGTTCTTACTCAGAAATTCATCCATTTCTTTTGGGTTATCAAATTTCACGGAGTATAAGTTTTTGAAATATGACGTTATAATTCTCTGAACTTCTTGAGTATCAGTTGTAATAACTCCATTTTCACTTCTAATTTTGTTAATTTGGGTTTTCTCTCTCTTAATTTTAATTTAGCTAAGAGTATATCAATCTTATTTTTTTTCAAAAAACCAGCTTTTCCTTTTGTTGATTCTTTGTATCATTATCTCAATTTTGACTTTTCTCCCTGATTTTGCTAATTTCCTCAAAAAAACTCTAAAAAAAGTAGCTACAATAAAAACTGGATCTGCTTAGAAAGGAAATGTGGAAAACATACACGTGCACCTCTCCTATGCACACCACATGCACATACACATAAAAATGGAAAACTGAAAAATAAGAAGGGAGATTAACTTAATAAAAACCTATGTAATATAAATGTTTTCTTGAGCATAAAGTTATAAAAAGGATATAAGCAATTTTTTTCCACTGGTCAACTTCTTCAGGAAATGAAATCTGGTTTTAACAAGTATTGTTTTATTGGAAATGAAGCAAGCACACCCATAAAGTTTCCTCATGGCAGAAGATAAAGTATCATCCAAAGAAGCAGAGTTCAGAACAAAGTCCTTAATCTTCCCAACGGTGAGAGATAAAAATGTAACAGTTTTGATCTCTTTCAAGACTGAGTAAGACCAGTCCAGGAAAATATCATATCACATGGGAATTTCAAATGATAACTAATTCAAGCTGGAGAAAGAATAAATTATTCCATAGGATAACTTTCAGCACTTCAATAAATATTATTTGAAATAGTGCAATCAAACCAACAAATTATTGCCCATGTGAGTGGAAAATATTACTGAAAGTACTGACTTTTCCTGTTTATCATTACAAAAAAGAACTTCATTGTTTAAACTTATAAATTTAGTTCAATTGTAAGTCTTACAAGCTCTCATACTGAGAACTTGCATAACAAAATACATTTGGCGGTACACTGAAGAGAGCTAATTTTTTTATCTTAAAAGTGGACATAAAATTTTTTAAAAAGCAAAAATAGTAGAAGTAATGAATTCCAAGACATAAAAGAAATTATATATATGATATATCTTAAAAATTCAGTTAGCTATAAACTAATAAATTTTAATTTTCTTCCCTTAAATGTCTTGGAACAGCCGATGAAGTCAAAGTGAATTTCCAACTGCTCTGAATCACAGGATAATTGTATCCAGGTAATTTAGAGCTTTCTCCAAAGCTCTGAAGTTTCTATAATTATAGATTATTAAAAGATGATACAGTAGAAAGGGATATAAATATTAGGTAGACTTTCACCTGGAAATTCTTTTTTATTTCCTTTGTTAAAAGACAGAAACAGGGTTGGCAATGTAATTCAGTGGGTGAAGCTCTTGTTTTAAAACAAGAAAAGTTAAGTTCAATTCCGGGAAAGATGGATATAATGGAAAGAAAAAGCTGACTCTGAAAGTTGTCCTGTGGCCTCCAACCATGAACCATGGCATGTATGTATACTCTCTCTCTCTCTCTCTCTTTCTCAAATAATTTAAAGGTGACAGTGTTGCAGTTTTCATGCCCCCTGTGCCTTCTAAACATTTTCAGTTAAGTCGCACCATCATCTTGTAAACAGATATCCTATTCATTTTACCAGTGAAGAAACTGATATCGAACAATGTTCTATAAATTATTTAAAGTCAAATAAGTGGGCAGTGGTGAGGTAAATATTTGAATCCAGTCCTCTGTGAGATGAGGCAAGGCCCTTTGAAGCTCAGCTTGTGTAAGCTAAATATTATGAAACACATTTCAAAGCATTAATCTATGAACTGGGGAGTTTGCTCAGGTGTTAAAACTTTTGCCTCATAAACAAAAGGATCTGAATTCAGGTCTCCAGATTTCATGTAAAAATGTCAGGTGAAAGTGTCCGTGATGGTCTGCAGTTCCGGTCCTGGAAGGCATAGCCTGGGAAACTCCAAAATAAAGCAATAAAGAAAGAACAATCCAGAATGATTGCCAGTGTCACACTTTGGCTTCCATAGGCACATGCACATCAGTGCCTTTTCTACAACACACATACACATACAAAATAAAATAAAACAAAACATTAAGAGAGTCTGAGACTAGGTAGATGGCAGTCAGTAAACGTACATGCAGCATAAGGACCTGAGTCAAAATCACCAGAGCTGAAGAAGTGGCTCAGGGTTTAAGCCTCTGCCTTGCAGGCGGAAGGTCCTGAGTTCTGATCCTAGACCCCACGTATAGATGCTGGGCGGAAGCGGGCATGGCCTGCATTTCTGGTCCTGGTAGGGCGGAGCCTGTCAATCCCAGGGCAGAATAAACAAGGAGGAGATGGAGGCGTCCATGGTGGTTCCCGAATTCGTTCTACATACACATACATACATGCACACACATGCATACACGCACAATTGAATAAATAATAATAAAAAAAATTTTAAAAATCTCCAGAGCTCATATACAAGCTGGACATGTAGTTGAACTCTGCCATTCCAGTGCTCTTATGGGGAGTAAGAGGCAGAGACAGGAGAATCTGTGGAAGTCTATTAGTGAGCTAGCCTGGTATACACAATGAAGAAACAAGAGAGATCTTGTTACAAACAAGGTAGAAGGTCCTCTGACCTCCGCAAGCATGCTGTGGTACATGTGTAACTGCATCACCCAGGGATGTGCACCACACACACACACACACACACACACACACACACACACACACACAATGAAAGAATGAGCAGCATCAACATTGGGAGCTGACAGTGTTCCTACAGGTTCCAGCCACTAGCTCTAGAGAAGACCCCTTCATTTCCACAAGAACTGGAGTGCCATTACCCTAGGAATTGCCTGCAGCTTTACTTTAAAAGAACTAAATGACCACATGTGTGTCAGTGATTAAGAGATAACCTTGATTTCTACTTTGAAGAGCATGATGCAGTTTGCTAGAGTTTTAACATTAAACAAAACTTGTAAAAGACACACAGCCAACAACATACAAGACAAAACTCTGTGACCCCATTTAGGTGGGAAACACTATAGTCTTCAGTCCCTTTCAGTTATACACTGTGGATCTCCGTATGGTTAAAGCATTTCATGTGCCGCAGACCAGAGTCGCGGCCTCGAGACCAGGGCTCCCCAGGACCGGGTGGAGAACAGAACACAGGCGGCTCCCTCTCGTCCAAGTGTATCCTGAACCCGTTTATTGAAACTTTCATGACAACTTTTATACAGAAAATTTTGGGGTAAAGAATGTTGCACCTACAACAGACATATAATTTTCTAGTCAGCAAAAATCACCTTCAGGGTGGACATTTTTTCAAGAACCTAACCCATTGCTTCAGGGCAAAGGCACTTAACAGAAACATTCTCTCAGTATTTCCAAACTTATCTAATCTATAATGCTTCACCGGATAGCTATGGGGCTGAGCCCACATTTTAACTGCTTTTTTAAAATACAGAGGCAGAATGATCTCCTTTTGATTTTAGCAAGGAACATATTTTACAATTAACTATAGGAGTCCCCAACACCTCATAAGTCCCAGCATGAGCTTTTGCTGTTGTCCTCTCCAGGTTGATACTCTCGGTCAGGCAGGTCAACATAGGCACCAGGCATGGCAGCAGGTTCTAACTTGGGAAGATGCATGTGGCTCATGTAGTCTCTACTATCCAAGCTTAAACTACATCTGTAAGGAGGCCTTGACTTGGATACTCAAGGCCCATAAGCTATAGCTGGTTCTGTCGATGGAGCACTGAGGTATGCACTGAAGAAAACACTTAAGCAATATAATTATTAAAAGAATAACTTCTATAATAGCATCCTTCCATTCCTTTAATAGTAAGGTTGCTTATGTCTTCCTTTGAGGAATTCCAGAAGTGTATTGCCATCATTTAGATGACCCATCTGTGAACCATGCATACTCCAAACCTGGGGTCCAGTCAGGCCCCATATGCCGAGGGTGTCTCTTTCGAGGGTGTCTCTTTCGGGGCAGAGGCGATCATTGGTGGGAGTGCACTCAGATGGTCCATCTCTGTGATTTCTCATAAGAGTGCCGTTTGGGGTAGGAAAGACACGGCCCCCTTTGCTTCTGACATGGATTCTCCCAGTTTGGATTGCAAATACCATCTCCAGGGGCAGTCTTGGCATCTAGACTTTCTGGCATGATGGTCTCTTCCTTGGCTTTCAGCCAGGGTAAGAGGGTATCACAGTTTCTTTTAAGGTTCTGGTGGACTGAGAGCATAGTCTTGTACTTCTGGAATTTCTGAGTTAGTACATAGGTGGGAATTTTACCCACCTATGTTTTAAGACTCTAGAAGTTATTCTCTAATTTCCTTAAAATCAGTGCACACATTCTGATTAACAAGTCTACTTATTGTAAATGACTAGACATGAAATTTCTATTTAGTATTTGACTGAAACTTAAAAAGCAGGCTTCTTCTCTAGAACAGAGAGCAGGAAGCTAGTTCCAAAAAACCCTAAGAAAGGGCACTCCTAAATTCCAGAAGGATTCTTCCTGCCAGAGGCAAAACTTGAATTATCCCAAACAAAACCTAGGTAAAAATGCTTAGCACCTGTCCATGGGCTTTATTGTGGCATACCGAGAAATTCCTAGCACTTGCCCATGGGGTTACTGTGACCTTCCCAGGGAACAGGCTTTAGGCCTGAACTGGGAAGAAACACCAAGACCTGACAATTCCCATATTTTTCCTTATTTCTCTAAAATAAAGCCATGTCCTTATCCCAAAACATGTTACTTTGAATCCACCTTTTCCAAACTGAGACATATTCTACCAGATTAGTTGGATAGGAGCGCGGCATTCATGATTTTAAAAAAACACATTTGCCTGACAAGTCACTGTACATTGTAATTTGACATCTTAGACTATCGACCTGCTGTTAAACAGCAGCTGCTCAGTAGCACTAGGAAAGACAGACATTGGTGAAAGTATCAACTGTTCTTTGGACCCCCTCCCAGTCTGATGAGGAGTGCTTCAGAATGCAAAAGAGGATCAAGGGTCTTGAGTTTAGTCAATGGATGCTGTTTCCCACAGATCAAATGTCATGCTTCAACACTAAAGCATTAAAAGTGTTGCATATACTCCACCACTCCCTGGACCTCCCTGTTCCCTCCCCGCTTTGTCCCTTCCTTTCCCCCCTCCCTTCCTTTCTCCCAGTGCCCCCTCCCCCCATCTCTGAAGCATCCTTTAATGTGTATATCAAACTTTCCTCTGGGTCCTCCTCTCTGATAAGGTGTAAGGACTTAATGGCATTTCCTAGAACTCTTTCTTGTGTTCCCCTTAAGTATAGGAACACTATTGTGACTGTTAATCCTTTACTTCTAAGGATCCTGGTGCCTTTAGTCCATGCTAGACTTTGAGGGGTCAGTGACATGTTGGTCATTCCCCAGATCATGCAGAGTCCTGTTATAATTGCTTCGGCCCTAACTTGTGTGGAGTATCTTGCATATCATGACTCCTCCCATCCTTGTGCTCTTACAATCTGACCGCCCCCTCTTCCGCAAATTTCCCTGAGCTTCAGGATGAGGAGAGATTATGCAGGCCTGATTCCAGGTGGTTGTTATGGAGTCTCTGATGTTCTGAATTGTGGTTTGTTGATGATTTTTTTTTTCAGTTTTGCTGTTCCTGCAATGCCCTTGGTTCCATCCTGATGGATATTGGATGTCACCCCCCAAACTCAGGATCTTCTGCTTGCAAGGCAGTCTTAACTCCTGAACCATCTCTTCATTCCCAGATGCTGCAATTTCTAAGCATTGAAGCTAAAGCACCTTGTGAGATCTGTTAAGCGAACTTTTCTACCTGACAGAGAAATACGAAAGTTTACAAAAGTTCCAAGAAATGATTTAAGTTCAACAGAGAGACACCTGCAAGACTATGTTTATTACAACAGGCAGCACAATAGCTAAGATGTGCAATTAACCTGTCTATCCATAGATGAACAGAAAGTAAAGATATACATACATATGTATGCATATGTATATATGCATATATAATAGGGCATGTTTTGACCATCAATAAGAATGAAATTCTATTTTATGTAATGATCTAAAAGATATCATGATGTAAAATAAGCCAGACACAGAAAAACTGCTACACACATCTTAAGTCTTCTTCCATAGCTCAAATTTGTTGCTATTGTTATACTTTCAGCAATTATATTTCTTGTAAGTATCTGACTTCTTGCTTGATCTCCTTTGTTTAATGCATCCTTTTCTCATTGTGTACATTCTTTGTAAAATAAAACTGATGGATCCTTTTCAAAGTCAAAAAAAAAGTGTTGCATATATTTGTTTTACAATATGTGATCTTTCTCGGGGAAAAAAATACCAGCAGAACTTTTCCAATGGGCCAGTTACTTAATCTCTTGAATTTCAATGTCCTATTTGTAAAATGAGGCAGTGGTGTTGTCTTCCTCATAGATTTGTAAATAAAGGCTTATGGTGCTCTCAGGAATTGTTGGCTATTATGAATAAATCTCATTTTTTGATGCTAAGTCCATAAACAGAAAGGCTGCTTCCTAGTCACTATCTCTAGGCAGCCTCTTCTTATTGCCTTAAATCTATCTGCTTTGACTTGACCCAAATTACTCTTCCCATATGACATGAATTCTGGTCAAACTACAACCACTCTCCCTTCCTCTATCATGTAATTGAACACAAAGCTCCTGGTTCACTTCATGGATTCCCTACCATTTGTATGTGTGTCTTTTCTCCCTATTTGCTTTGTGACTTCCTTGGGGTAGAAAACTGTTTTATACTGCCTTTATCTAGCAAAAGGCATGGCAATGAAAGCTGTCTGCAACAGACACCACTGATCCTTTATGATTTAAAAGCATTGGGCAAAAGGATGTTTCTGGCTAATTTAGATGCACAGTAAGCACACAGAATATATTTCAAGATGATACCATTAACCAAAGTGCTTCCTAAACTTTAGGACTTTCTCAGGCTAAGAAGCTGCAGGTATTGTGTACACACAAACAGCTATTTACATGGCATTGCTTTTTCCTTAATATTTAAAAGTCAAGATAGAGCAATTCTGAGAGGTTTCAGTAGTGGGACTTCTCTTGATTGGCAATGGTTTTCAGCTCTTTGAGGACAGTCAGGTGGCCTTCAGTGCACAGTCTCTGCAGCTCATTTCATTAGAAGCATGACTGTATAGCCTTGACTTCCATGCACCAATTTCACTAGAACATAAAGCATTTTCCCTCTATAGAAGAAAACTGTCCTCTGCATCTGAATTAGGCCAGTTTTTATAATGAAAGTCAGCTGTGCTTCCAAGAAACAGCTGGTGCTGTTGTCTCTCCACTTCCACAGTGAAACATGCAGGACACTGAGTGATAAGCAATAGCAAAGCCACAGACTAATGAGTTCTTCCTGTGCAGACAACTAACCTGGCATAATTTGATAGCAGCTATTCAACATATAATCAGTCTTCCAATAGGCAGTGAACAAAATAATTTACTACTTTAAAGCATGGCATGAATGCTGCCTAAAATAAGGAACATCTTACTGGTGAAATGAAACAACAAGGGTAGTCTGGGAAATTTTAACCAGTAGAAAAATAGTGGTTCTCAACCAAGGGGTTGCATCAGGATTACCTGGAGGACTTTTTCAGATAACAATAACATCCACCAATTCACAGGCCTGGATTTGTTTATGGACTTAGCATAAAAATGAGATTTATTGATAAAAGCCAACAATTCCTGAGAGCACCATATGCCCTCATCCATAAATCCCTCAAGTTCTTTTTTTTTTTTTCCCGAGGATTAAGGTAGAGTTTATTAGAGAAGAGAAAGGTTGGAACTCATGGACTCCAGATGTGGAGTGCCACGAGGGGCTAGGATGCCCTGGAGAACTCATGGTGCCTAGGCATGGAATCCATGAAGAGCAAGGAACAAGAAATGGACTCAGGGCACTAGAGTGCCATGAGGGGCTAGGGTGCCCAAATCTCTCAAGTTCTGATTCAGGTGCTTCTAGTGTACTTTCTTAAGCTACTGTCCAAACAGAACAACAGTGACTCAGGAAGCGAGACACATCCAAATCACTTTATAAAATAGATGTTATAAGAACCCAAAAAAGGGGAAGGAAATAGATAACAGGGGAGACAGCCAATAAACCCATAGGTAGGAAGACAGTACATCAAAGTGCTCTGCAGGTAGCTGTTATACCCATAGAATGGGAACTTACAGTGGAAATCTTTGTTCTAAAGCTGAATGAGTGAAGGGAAATGCACATATCAGTGGGGTGGCCTGAAGAGGGAGGTAACTTGGTATATCATGGAGGTCTGAGCCCCCATGGAGTAGACAGGCCAGAGGGAACCCTGGGGTTCATAGAAGCACACAGGCAGAAGGGTGAGCTGGAGTGGAAGGGAATGGTGAAGGAGAGAGAGGAAATTGGAGGGAGGGGGATGGAGGGAAGCTGGGATGAATACTCAATATTCTTGTAAAAGTAGAAAAATAAAAATTGAAAAATAGATGTTATTAAACTCATACATAGTCTACATTCTGATGTAGAAATGTCTCCATAGCATAAAGACGACCATGCTAGTGTAAAGACCAAAGTTGTCAGAAATAATCCTCCAAATAACAAAAATAAAATTGAGTTTCGAACATCCCATTTTTGAAAGTCAGTTTGAATTTCATGTATAATTTTATACTACTTGTCAAAGATTCTATTAATTAAAAACAATAAAAATCCATTGCAGCATGATAAATACCACCCTATTTTAGTAATGTACACATTTTTAACACTGAAAAGAAACACTGCAATATAATGTGTTATAGGAACACAAAAATATCTATATTTCTTCAGCTTTGCATTACAGTTTAATTTATAAAAGAATACTTTAAAGTAAGTATTTGTACATTTATTTTATAAATGTCTAGCATGGTCAATTCCAACATTTAGTGGAAGAACAACAAAATGTTAAGGATTAAGAACTATTTAGGACAATCTCTCACGTATACAGATTTATGGTCTTTATTTATTTATTCAATTGTGCGTGTATGTATGTATGTATATGTCTGTGGTGTGTAGAACTATGGGTGAATTCGGGAACCACCATGGACCACCTCTACCTCCTCCTCGTTTACTCTGACCCGAGATTCACAGGCTCCGCCCTACCAGGATCAGACACGCAAGCCACCCCCGCTTCTACCCGGCATCTATTCCTGGAGTCTAGGATCCGAACTCAGGACCTTCCGCCTGCAAGGCAGAGGCTTAACCCCTGAGCCACCTCTCCAGCTCCCAGATTTATGGTCTTTTGATGATGCTAGTAATGTGAATTTAATCTCCTAGAGGCATCATGGTGTAATCACATGAGTTTTTAGGTGATAGCAATTGAGGTAGGATTAGAAAATGGACTCTTAGTGGTTCTTAAAAAATTTTTTTTTCTTAGTGGTTCTTATACTAACATTTTGAGCTTTCTTCCCAATATGTTTTTTTCATTTTAAGGTACTGTAGGCATTTCTGCTACCAGTTTAAGACCAACTAAAAATGTTAGTATTTTATCTGAGCTACTCTTTACAGACTATTTTTGGATGGATGAAGAATAAAATTGTCCATTGCCATTATTTTCCTTTCCAAGAAGAATATTAACTTAGCTTAACCAGAAAGTTGTTGGCCTGTTCCCAGGAACCCTTATGTTACAAAATGTGTCCAATAAGATTAGCAGGCTCATTACCTACTTCCCACTGAAATTACGGCTAATTCTCTTATTTCTAACATCATCTCTGAAATTTAACATTCTGCCCTTTTGGTAGCCATATGCATAATCTTTGGCTAATCATCTTAAATCTTAAATGACTTCTGAAATCACATCTGAAATTTTCTATGTGTCATCCATGGTTAATGAGTGGTTTTCAACCCAGACAGTAAAAGTCCTAGGCCTCTGTGTCCTCAGATGTCATCCTAAGTCAGATGCCAGGACCTTTAGACTAGGGTCTTTGCAAATTCTAGTGCTGTTTGGTACTTATGTGGCCCAGGAAATATGCTCATATGCTACAGGCCTCAGAAGCAGCTCATGAAACATGCTACTGTACATTTCAAAAGTTTTTAAAGGCTACTTTTCCTACCATGGCAAAAGTGCAAAGGGACACTAGAAAACTTTGGGAGGTGATAAAAGTGTTTGTACCTTGATTTTGGTAATAGAATCAGTAGTATTTCCAAACTTATTAAATGGCACATATTAAGTATTTTATACCTAATATGCCTCAGTAAAGCTGAGGCTGGAGAGATGACTCAGCTACTAAAGCACTTGCAGCTCAAACAGAAAGATGACATTCAGACCCCCAGATTCCATGAAAAATGTTCGGCAGGTATAAAGACCTACCTGTAATTTTAGTCCTGAAAGGTAGGGCCTAGGAATCCTAAGCTGCCAACTTGGTTGAGCCCAATGACAGGCACTGGGTTTAATTATAGAGACTCAGACTCAAAAGAATAAGAGGAATGGAAGACATCAACCTTGGACCGCGACATGCACATACATTCAGTACACATGCATTTACATACATAAGTGCATCCGCACGCCTGTACAACATACAGAGAGAGAGAGAGAGAGAGAGAGACAGAGAGAGACAGAGAGAGACAGAGAGAGACAGAGAGACAGAGAGATAAAATGAAAAAGACAAAAAATATAGCTTGAACTCTGAGGAGTTTATCGAAAAGACTCAAGACTAGATTTGTGCTACTTGAAATTTCCCACCCAGATCACTATTAATTATAACATATACATCTTGAAGAAAATTCCTGCCTTGAACTTGGTATGACCATACAGAGAAGGGTCTACTAGTTTTGTTAGGTTGCTATGTGTCCAAGTCTCGGTGCTGATTCATATATAATGTTAGGCAATGCTGACAACATCACTTGAGCTTTCCGTTTCCACTATGGTGTCTGTGCCCCAGTATATTCACCTAGAAAGTGGTAGGAGTTCAACTGATCTTGTAAGAGACCATAATATCTAATGAGATGACATACTTACAGTAGCAAAAATAGGTCAGTTTTCCTACAGATCTCCCTGTGTGAAAGTAAAAGTCATTCATATCTAATGTTATCATATCTTGTAGCCCTGCAGTACCAGCAGTAAATAGAATGAAAATAAACATCTCAACACTCTTAACTGTAAGTGATGCTGATTAATTTACTTGCTATTTTTTATAGCAAAATATTCTTGCTATATATGCTAATGCTTTCACATCCAACCTTTAGGACTACATGAAAATGATATACTACATTAAGGGTTGAAGTAGAACTGGTAATAAAAAAAATAACAAAAAGAAATACCTTATGTCTGTTGAAAAAGTGTTATTTTTGAAGGTTACAGAGTGGAAGACTAATGGATGATCTAAGAATGTCAAAGAATATTTCCCAAAAGAGAATTACCAGTTGGTTTTTAGCCTTACTTAGACAAAAACAGGAGGGCACTAGCTTAAATTTCATTTGGTTTAGACTAATGGAACTAAACTATGAAATCTAATTCCCAAGAAATATTTCTTTCAAAATAAAACAGAGACATACTGCCTATCGTGGCTTGGGCGCAGCTCTGACTCTAAGTATGAGAAAATACTAGAAGGAGTTGCAGCCATCCATCTCTATAATCCCCTTCAAGGGAAGAAAACAAGCAATTACAAGCCTATTAAGCAACAGGTGTTTTCACTTGTACTCAATGAATCTTCCGGGAGAACTGCTCTCCTACTTTACAAGTGAAGATGCAATCTCTGAGGGTTGAGTCCGCCCAAGGGCATTGAGCTAATACAAAGCAGAGTTAGGCTATATCCTGGCACTGCGCCCAACCTCTTCACTAAAGCCTTGCTCCTCTGCCTCTCTGACCCTCATTTTCAAAGAACAAGAAGATTTAAGAGGTTTTAAAACCACAAGAAATTGGTAACATGGCTAGTTCTTATTCAACTAAATGTGTCAAATACACAAACACTCTGCAATAACTCACCAGGTCATGACAACACTTGTGGCAAGTACTTTCTTTAGCCCTATTTATAAATGGTAGTCTGTGACTTAGGTTATTGATATCTTGCCTCAGATCAGATTTGCATAGATCCATAGACTGAGGGGCCCAGATTTGAGTTCTGGGGTCTGGCACATGGACTATGCCTCAGATGCTAGATAAATCGGGGCTGTGAGTTTGTATGGTTTTATTGCCTGATTTAATGTGAATTCTTCACATTTTTATTATCATGATGTGTTTATAAGTAATTGTCATAGAGACTTAAGAGTCACAGAATAGTGACAGTAAGAAGCTCGGTTCAATGTGTGGATATTTCAAATTAAAAAGTGAATAGTCTATAGCCCCAGGCCCATGCAATTCTGGCCTTTTTCTTTTTTTTTTTAAGTCAAATATTTCTATCAACAGACAAAACACCACAAATTTTGTTGAAACTTTTTGAATTCCCCTGGTGACATACTCTAGAAAGGATTAAGATACATCAAAGTACATGCTAAGGGAGCCATTGCCTTCAGGGCTGAAGAGAGAACGGGTCCTTTAACTTCAGCACAGACAGGTTCATGCCAGTCTGCTGTGGGACCATGAGCCATCAGCACACACTTACGTTTTGTTCTATGGAGTCACAGATATTTAGAAGTAAAAAGGGCTGGCTGAGATCATCTAGTCAGATCTCTTTATCTGACTCGAAAGGAATTTGAGGAGCAGCAAGGTTAAGTGCTTTCTCTAGGGTCCCAAGGCTAATTAGTGACCCAGAGCAATAAATCACTTTCGTGAACAGACATGCTTTCAAAGTGAATTCATTTACTTGTACTCTGTGTGGTTACTGAGAACACCCAAGTAGCTAGATTCCTTCTGACACTTCTGTGATGTAGATGTAACCCAAGAGGACCTAAAAATGAACCCCTCAATATTGATTTACCCAAAGTCGGTGATCTTTTTAATTCAGTGCTTTGAGTCAAATAATTATCACTAAGGCTAATGGTCCCAGCAACACCTTTTTGTCTAAAGTTATGGTTACAGTTACTCAGTCACAGTGAATGTCCAAATGTGTTCATCTCTCCTTTAAAAAAACAAACAAATAACACTAATGATACCCCCCACATACATATTCCTATCTTCAGATATGTTTAGATAATAAGGGACATAATTATTTGACACTGATAAACTTTAGGAAAATTTCTCAAAATGTGAATTATTTTTACTTCATGGTATTAACTTTGTCTAGGGTCAGTAGTGTTTGTAAATAGGAGGTAAATGTATTTTCACATGGGGCATATGGTGAAAGTTAATTTGTCTCAACTTGCTAAACAGATCCAGCTAAGGATTCGGAGATCTGCCTTCAGGCAATATGGCTAAGTGAATGAGTAAAGGATAAAAGGGAAACATCAGTGAGCAATAGTTCTACAAGGTTAGCATAGACTTGAGAAGTATAAACAGGTATTGACTCAACAGTTGATAGCAAACACCTACTAGTTTCCCACGCGATAAAATGAGGCAGAAGATAAACTTGCAAAAAAAAAAAAAAAAGATAACACATGGAGTCCTTGGACATGTGGTAACAAGACCAAAGAACCCATTGTGAGCAAGGGTTCTCCCACGGGAATTTCATCTTTTTTAGGAGAAACAGCACACACACAGACACACACACACAGACACACACACACAGACACACACACACAGACACACACAATCACAAAGTTTCATACCTAGAATGCTAAAATTACTTGTTTAACAAAATTAACCCTAAAATCTTGCCCATTACTTGGTATATCTTTCAAGTGTTGATATTGAAGTTCTCCATTCACTTGTATTTTTAATTTTAAGAGAAAAGAAACATAATAGGGAAACAGCAGCAGTGTGCATATCATGGGAAAAGAAGTCAGATGTTCATGTTATGAGCCTTGGATAAAGAATCAGTTTTCTCATGACTGTTTCACTGTTATGAGATATTCAAGTTTCAGGGATATTTGATGCCTATTTAATGTCAATTATTCTTATGCGTTCTTGTCCTAAAAAAACATTTCCCAACATAAATCATGAAGAATGGTGGACCACCAAACTGAAAAGTACAGCAGTGCGTCAGCTGTCATGGAAAAAAAGACATTCTGGCCAGCGACAAATGTAAAACCCAGCATGTCCCTTTATGAAAGATAATAGTGCTTAGTTTCACCTCAACTTTACATCTTCTACACATGAGTTTTCCAAGGCTGACTTATTAAATGAAATGATCCATGAGCTACATTTTAGTTAAATAACTGACTGCTTAGGAAGGACCAATATGGAATTTCTCAGCAAACTATAATCTTAATAAGATGATAGGTGGATTAGCAGTTGTATAATACAAATGATTTGTCAACTTTCTATTGACAGATGCTATGAACTAAGAAGATTCTGTGTACTTTATATTTGCATTTATATTAAATGCATATTAATTTACATTAAATTCATATAAAGAACAATATATTGTTAATACATATTTAAATTAAATAACTATGTATAATGATTTCTTTTTTAACGTATATTTTAAACTATTTTATTTGTGTGGGTTTTTTTGTATGTGTGTGTGAAAAAGAATATAAGCCATGATACACAGGTGGAGATCAGAGGAGAACTTTCAGAAGTCAGTTTTCTCCTACATTATGGGCTTCCAGACTCCAAGTTTGAGAGCAAGCACTTTACTCCCTGTGTTGTATTGTCAGTTCCAGCTAAAATAATTTCTGTATAATCTGTGATTATCACTATAAGAACAGTGATTCCCTTGTTCTCTATTCATAAAAGGAAGTTTACCCAATAACCAGTCACATACCTTTACCACATGATGCTTTTCCTGAAATGCAGGAATCTTAAACATTTGGCACCAGTACGTTGTACCTTTGTTTGGAATGGGGACCTGTCTTAATGAAAAGGGGAAAAGGATACAAAATCATATTCTGTTGACAAGGTATTCAACTCAATAACATAAGCAAGTCTCCTAACACACTTTCAGTAAAGTGGCTCCTAAATCATAAATCCTGAAGAAACTTACGTCTTGATTTACCAAGTCAAAGTATGGTAGGGTTGTAGACAATGCAGTGGTTTTCTCAGGATTCAATAACCGAAGGCTCTTAGTACCCCGATTGGAGTCATGGTACTTGGGACCTACTTCTGCTGCATCTTCATGGTGGTAAGCCCAGATCACTCTCACTGTGCTGTCCTGTTGACCAGACATGGGCATATTAGGTCTCATATAATTTTCCTTGAGTTTAAAGAACTCTATTTAAAGCAAAGTACAAAAATGAAAAAAAAAGATATGATCTCTAACATTAATTTCGTAAATTTGATTAAATCATTAGGGATCCAAGTAAATTCAGAGCTTTTAGAAAGGACTCTTACCTTATATGCAGCATATATATTCCAAAGAAGAATGAAGGGAAATTGACCAATAAAATATACTTTCATTAATAAGCAAACAGTAAAACATTACCAGATCAAAACTATAAACTAACAATCAGTAGTTACCAAAAAAAATGTGACTGTTGTTATGAGCTGGCGAAATGGCTCATTGCATAAAGGCAACTGTTTAAAAGCCTTGTGACCTGAGCTAATCCCTGGAAGTTCACATGGTGGAAGGAGGGAGGCAACCTCCAAAAGTTTCCTCTGGTCTCTCCATACATGCACTATTGCATGCCTTCTTACTCCCCCATTTCTTCTCTCTCTCTCTTTCCCTCTCTCTCTTTTTCTCTCTCTCTATTTCCTCTCCTCTCAGATAAAAGCAATTAGAAAAGAAAATTTCATTGTTAAGTAGATTCAGTGATTAAAGCACTTGCTGCACGAGCAAAAGAACCAATGTTCAAAACCCAAGGTCCCACATAAAATTGGACGTGGCGGCTCTGCAATGACATTCCAGGAAGCTGGAGTCTAGGAATCCTCTAACCAAGTTGACTAGCTGGACTATCACAAATAGTTTATTCTGGGTTTATTTGAGGTCCAAGCTCAAAACAAATGAAGTAGAAGAGCTTTCAAGTATGAGTCCCAGTTCTCCACATGCAGGCTCACACATACATGTGCACCTAAACACACTCATGCACCCATGCAGAAACATATATACACATGCCTATATCTCATACATACACATGAAAAAAAAGTTGTTTTAATACAATGGGATTTTTTAAAAAGAAACGAGGAAATGGAATGATAATTAAAATTACCAAACTTATGGACCAAAATGATGGACAGGAGACTGTCTCTATATGAACCAGGAAAGACAAGGCCAGAATAAAGGGGCAATAAAGTGTATTAAGTGTATTCCCAAGAGAAAAAAAGATATGGAAAAGATCCTCAAAACAACAGATGTGCAAACTGTAGCACCGAAAGATAAGAAACAGATATATGACTCCTCAACTGCTTAGCTCCAAGATGAACAAACAGGGAAAATGCCAAATGAAGAGTTCAAAGATTTTCTAGTAAAAATGATCACTGAATTGAAAGATAAACCAAACAAGCCCATTAGTTCAAGACATCAAACTAGACATGAAAAGCAGCAATGTAGATGAAAGATTCAGAAACATGGAAGAAAAGTTCAGCAAGGATACTGAGATTTAAAAAAAATAGAAATGTTAGAAATAAAAATCTCAATGAATCCAAAAGAAAATCCACAGTGGAATCACCAACTAACTTGACTGCTCTAACAGGGTCATGAGATGGCACAGTGGGTAAAGGCACTTGCTGCACAAACCTGACAACTTGACCTTTAGTGCCAGAATCCCTGTAAAGATAGATACAGACAGCTGACTCCACAGAGATATCCTCAGACCTCCACGCATGTGTTTATATCATGTGCATCCACATACAAACATCATACACACATACTAATAATAGATAAAATTTTTAAATACTGTAAGGCAGGACTGAAGAGATGGCTCAGAGATTAGGACTCTGTTTCTCAAGCAGAAGATCTTGAGTTTGGATCACAAGTCTCACATAAAAACACCAGGTGGAAATGGCCACAGCCTGCACTTCTAGTCCTGTTAGGCAGAGCCTGGGAAACCCAGAGTGAAACAAGGAGGTAGAGACAATCTAGGATGATTCCCGAAGTCACTCTTGGTCCTCCATAGGGACGGACACGTGTTCTCTCTCTCTTTCTTTCTCCCCCTTCTCTCTTTCACTCTCACACACACACATACAATATGAATGAATAAATAAATAAAGTTTTTTTAAAGAAACAAACTTTAAGACAAAGACACCAACTCATCTACAAAGGCAGAAACATCAGAATATTACCAGCCATTCTTGTCTATTCACTAAAAGCCAGACAATCACAGAATGATATATTTCAAGACATGAAAGTTAAAAAAACCCTGCCACCTAATAGGTGGATCCTAGTACCAAACCCACTTAGAGATACTCAAAGACAAATCTCTGTAATACCTACAGTAATTGAAAAGATTATCAATAGGAGAGAAGGGGAAGGAGGGCCCCTCCAGAAACAAGGAGAAAGGGGATCATACTACAGCAGAGAAAATAGGCCACCATCAAGGACTGCAAGTAAGTAATGAGACATCTGGTTAAGTTCACAGACTTTCCTTCCTGATCATTTGCAACTGATGGGATATGATCTCACCAGAAGGGGAGGGCATATAGGCTGCCAGATAGAAAGTAACCATTTTGCAAATGGGTGATTGACCCCCTCTCTCTCCACGTTCTACTTTTATTACATCTACCTTTGAATATACTCTTATAACAAGACTCTAATTTAACAGGTTTTTATCTCTGGCCAGGGGATGACATCCAATACCCATCAGGATGGAACCAAGGGCATTGCAGGAGCAGCAAAACTGGAAAAAAAAATCAACAAACCAGAGACTCTATATCAACCACCTGGAACTGGGCCAGCCTAATCTCTCCCCATCCTGAAGCTCAGGGAAATTTGCGGAAGAGGGGGCAGTAAGATTGTAAGGACACAAGGATGGGAGGAGTAATGATATGCAAGATACTCCGCACAAGTTAGGACCAAGCAATCATAATAGGACTTTGCATGACCTGTGCTATGTCCAACACATTATTGACTCCACAAAGTCTAGCATGGACTAAAGGCACTAGGATCCTTGGAGTCTAGGGACTGACAGTCACAGTAGTGTTCCTAAGCTTAAGGGAAACACAGAAAAGGGTTCTGGGAAATGCCCCTGGGCCCTTGCACCTCATCAGAGAGGAGGACCCAGAGGAGAGTTTGGCATGCACATTAAAGGATGCTCCGGGGATTGGGGGGGAGCACCGGGGGAAGGGGAGGGAGGGGAAAGGGGAGGGGGGAGCAGGGTTTCTGGGGGAGGTGGAGGAAGGGAGGGGACCAGTGTATCTGTTAAGTTTATATGAGCGGAAATAATAAAAAAAAAAAAAGGGCAAAGGGGGGATGGGATTTGGGACTAAGGATTGAAGATATTATAAATTCACTATATTCGCGTATGCAACGTTAAATATAAATAAATACATTTGTAAAAAAAAAAAAAACCTGCCACCTAAAAGTATTAGATTCAATAAATTTGTCTTTTAAAACTGATGGGAAAAAAGTTCATCTCAGTAAATGCCAATGAAAGGCTGATCATGTCTCCAGGCTAGCCCCACAGATGAGGCTACAGGGAGTACTACATACATAGAAGAATTAAATCAGTCTCAATCTTAAGGAGACAAGAAAAAGGAAATTTAAATAACAGTCTAACCAACAAGAAAAAATGACCAACACAACCTAAATGTATTTCAGTAACAATCAAATCTAAATGTCCTCAACTCATCAATAAAAACTGTATGCTAACTACATTTAAAAAAACTAGATTAAACTCCAAGGAACAAAACTCAATGGAAAAGACATTACAAACTGAGATTCCAAGGTGACAGCACGTGAATGGAAGTAAAAATTAACTTGTAAAGCTAGTCTAACACCTAATACGAAACTTCAAGTAAAAATAGCCAGAAGTAGTAAGATCACTCTGGGCTTCTTAACAGGAGCAATTCACTAAGAAACATAATGATTATAAATATATATTTACCAAATATTATAGCCCTTCATCTCACAAAACAAACACTAATGGACATAAATCATCACACAATTCCTGATACAATAATAATGGGAAATTTAATACCCTATTCTCATCTGTAGATAGGTCATCCAAGCTAAAAGTCAACTGAGAAACATAAGATAAACTACACCATAGTTTAAATGACATTTTTATACAGAATATTCCATCTAATGGACACAAAAATCACATTCTTCTTAGCAGTCTATGGGTCCTTCTCTAAAAGTTATAGGTTACAAATAAAGTTTTGCCAAATACAAAAGAACTGAAGTAATTTTTTTTGTATCTTATCAGATCATAGTACCATAAAACTGGAAATCATTAGCAAGAAAAAAAGTACAGAAATGAGTGCATTAAGACTGAACATTACACTGAAATAAATCCACATTGCTACAGTCACTTAATTTTTGACAAACATGTTAAAAGCATACACTGGACAAAGCATACACTGGAAAAAGACAACTTCTTCAACAAATTCTCTTGGGAAAACTGCATTTCCATATGTAAAATAATGCAACTAAATCTGTATCTCTCCCCATGAAAAAAAATCAAATTCAGAATGGAACAAAACCTTAATGAAAGATCTGAAGCTACTAGAGAAAACACAAGTGAAACATTTCAAGATTAAGAGGGTAGTTTTTTTTTTTTAATAGAGCTCTAGTAGCACAGCAAATAACCCCCCAATTTGACAAACAGGATCATAAGGAATTAAAAAGCTTCTGCACATCAAAGGACACAATCACAATAGTGAAGTGAAGCCATAGGCTGGGAAAGCTATCTTTGCCAATGACACATCAGACAGGGAATTAGTGACTAAATATACAGAGAGAATTTCAAGAAATAAAAAATGAAAAAAAAAAAAACCCACAAGTCTTCCAGTCAATAAGTGTGTTGGTGAACTGAATAAACAATTCTCAAAAGAAGAAAGACAAATGCTTAATAAGTACTTGGAAAAGTACTCAGCACCCTGAGCCATCAGGGAATTACAAATTAAAATTGCTTTGATATTTTCTCTCTCTAGTCAGAATGGCTAATATCAAGAAAACAAATGACTAGAAATGCTAGAGAGAATGTGGAGAAAGAGGAATCCTTGTTCACTGCTGGTGGAAATGTGATCTTGTACAGAGGTATGCCAGCCTTGCCACTCCTCGGTATACACCTGAAGTACTCTAAAGCAACATTCCACAGGGATACTTGTACATCCATATTTATTGCTGTAGTTTTCACAATAAATAAGAAATGCAACTAGCCTATATGTCCATAAACGGAAGAACAAAGAATGTGACACATATACACAAAATTTTGTGCAGTCCAAAGAAAAATGAGACCATGACATTTTCAGGACATGGATGGAACTGGAGATCATTATATTAATGGAAATAAGCCAGACAATTGAAGACTTGCGCTTTGGACACAGTTGTGAAGAATTAGTAGTTGAGTAAAAGCCTGATCAAGTCTGAAGGAAAATGTCTAAGTGATGGGGAAAACTCAGCTCAAGGGGCCTGGGAAGGTGGATAAGATGGAAGGAACTGGTTAAGGAAGTTGACATTCTTCAGCATACTTGGACAAATATGGACTCTGGCACGGGAAGTTTGCCCTCAGTCCTGTAAATATGGTGTGGCTAGTTCCCTTGCAATGGTGTGGACTCTCCTGCCAAGCTAGAGTAAGAACTGTAATTGGATGATCTTTAAGCCAAGAATAAAATCCCTTGTATCCATAAGCCAGTTTGATCATGAATTTATCAGTAACATTCAGAGTAACTACAACATATACTAACTTAGAAAATTATTTAAAAAAATGAATTAGAGTATTTTAAATTACTTTAATTCTCTTCCTTTTATCCCAGACTCATCTTTCTTAGTGCTGGCTCAGACATGTTTATGATCTTATGGAAAGTACAAAAACAGCATTGCCTTCTGATTCTGGGTTTGTTGAGTACTTCAGCCAATCTGTAGTCCCTTTATTAATTCCAGGTTGTGAATTGTGTGGGGGAGACTGTAGTATTCCAGATAAACATAAAATGGACAGGGAAAGTGAAGCAAGTGAAATTGATTATTAGTGAGTCACAGAGAGAGGGTTTGAAAAAAAAAAAAAAACAACCAAAAAACGACAGGCTACAGTATTCCAACCAGAGAAAGTACTGCAGGTGAAACAGATTTCTACAGAGCCATAGACATTTTGCCCAAAGGGTTGTGATCAGGAAAGGTTCACTAGAGGGTGAAACATTCAGTCTATCCATAGATGCGGGTCTTTTACCAGTTTTTGTAATGAGAATTTTGAGGGTAAATAATAAAGGAAAAAGTTATTTTAAACGTTCTCTTTGCTCTGACATTTCTTTTTAGGTCAGAAGACTAGAGGGATTATTCCAATTAAAGTGCAATTACATTGTTATGTTGCCTGAAAAACGATCCCTGTCCTTTCTTCCTCCTTCACTCCTATGTTGAATGGTAATCAGAATCACTTCAGACTTTTTAGAGTCTGCTTTTGAAGGCTCAATGTATCAAATAAAAAATGAAATGTTATTGGTCTATAGAAAATGAATGCGCCACAGGGATTAATTAGATAGCTGCCAAATATTTAATTTGCATACGTATAAAGGTAATTTTTGTGGGGAATCAGAAAATAAGTCTCATATAGCATGCCAATAGTTGATTATAATCAACTAACTATTCATGTTGATTTTGGAAATGCATAAAGCCAAGTCACTTACAAATCAAATGAATTATGCACTAAATTCAGTATCAGAATTCTCTCTTCTGTCATACATTTCTTCAAACCTTTACTTTCTTTACTTGCCAATTGTGTAGAGATGCTAAAATGTGTCTATAAATAATAGAAAATATGGCAAACTAAAAGAGCTCTTCAAAATGTTATAAATGTATAAAAATATCTTTAATGAGAAAAAATTATGGTCTTAGCTTTTGGAGGTTTCCAAAGAGTTAAAAACAAATTCCCTTAAGATTATGTGACCTTGCAGTTAGTGACTATTTTTCAATATTTACTTATACTCTGCAAAGCATTTCACAAATAAATTCAACTGAGTCATGCCCGTCTTCACTTGCATGTTTCTTACCGTGATGCTCTTGTCATTCACATCACATGTGTGCAGTTCTCTGCTAAATTCAACTATGGTGTGTGTGTTGTTTTCCATCGCATATTCTAGATGATAATCTTGCTGGGTATCTTTTTCCAACTTTTTATTTGCATTTGTAAAATAGTCCTGCAAAAAATATAAAAAAAAATTAGGCTATTAAATACAGAATAAAAAGCATGTATAAGACCCTAAAACCCAATTGTTCTCTTGCTTACTCTAAAATCCTTTACCTAAACTCATTTTATGAATCCTGAGAATTCCACGTGGACTGAATTTTTATCTCTCATAGAGCTATATAGATTTCCTGAAATAGAGTTTTTTTTTTTTTTTTTTTTTTTTTAGTAAGGGCAACCTATAACCAGTGAGAACATAGCATGGCCATATCCAATTGTGTCAGCACTGGGAAAGCAATCATGCAATTCATCATACTGAGAGTACAGAAAAAAAAGTATATGGTAATCTGAATAAATGTAGTTAAAATTATTTGAATGCAGTCATTCAGGGCAATGAAAAAATCTCTTAATAATCTAGCAGTAGAAGGACATTACTGCCACTTTATGAAGGACATCAATAGGAACATATGATTAGCATTATCCTTAATGATGACAAATTGAATTCTTCCCCTCAAGGTGGAGAGCAAGGTAAGGATAGTCGCTTTCTCTCCTTGAAGAACCCTGATAGTCCCATCGTTGGGTTCACCCAAGTTTATACATATTATGTCATATCATATCATATATCATATCATATATCATATCATATATCATATCATATCATTTTATATTATGCTTATTTTATCTATTTTCAGATCCTGATTTTATCCCCATTCCCTAACTAAACACTTCAAAGTCTCTTTGACACTTCTCTTCTGTCCTCATATTCCATCTCATCATCTTTATTCCTTATCACGGAAGTCCATTTAACTTACAAGTAATGAATTCAGTATTGAATTCATCCCTTACTGCTTCAGATCTGCTTCTCAGAGTTTCTTTAGTTACACTGCTACTCTCTCAGCCACCCAAATTCAAAACTCTGGTCTTCGTCACACCTTCCCTTTTATTCTTCTCTGTATATACAGTCCCTGCTGCCATCCAATCTCCTTGTGGGAGAAATAACCTGCTCTTTACTTCTATTTCACCTCAATATCTACATGCTCAAGGATTTCCTTGAAGAGTCCCTTGCAAGCCAGCATTGCATTCGATCCATCGATAGGAACTGTGACATACTAAAATCTGATTCCAGATTCGTGTTTCCCTAAAATTTAGCTTAGCTCTAGCTTTCCACAGTATCTATAATTATTCTTGCCATGTGGCTTCATACTCTGGGTGCTGTTTCCTTCAGATGCTATGACTTGTTCCAGTCTTTTGTGTTTACTGACATTCCTCCTCTCCAACTCCTCTACTTTCTTAATGTAACTAAGATACTCTTCACCTCATGAATTTCATTCTTCCCATCAGGGCTCCTGATTTCATTTCCTCTGTGAAGTGATCACAGCCTCCCTGAATCTTCCTCCTATATTCCACATAGCAGGTGCTATAACACAGGCATTGACTTATTCTCGCAAAACTGACTAGAAGTAGACAACTAGTCCCGTTGGTCCAAATGCATGCCTCTATCACTTGAATTGCTGGTTACAGAACTCTCAAAGAATGAGATAATAAATTATTTTAGTACGTGCTCTTAATTATATTATCATGAACTAGTGTCAAGACCTAACATTTGACCAGAGGGTGAAACGAGTTGGCAGTCTATGTAGCCAACTGTGGAAACACATCTGGTACTGAAACCTGGAAATGTCATTATGACCTTTTAGCATGAATCTTTGGAGACAGACTTCAAGAATTAGAAAGGAGAGTTTATACATGCATGATGAAGGTGTCTTAAAATAAAAAAGAAGAAGAAAAACACAATAAGTATTTGAGTCTTTGTGGTAGAGGAATAACTTAATTTGGTGGGCCATATGTAGGCTTCAGAAATCTTACTAACATTTTGTACCTAAAATCTTACATCAACAGCAGTCAAACCTGCATTTGACTGTGTTGATGTCACACAGCAAAACTGGCCCTTTGGTAAATCTTCTAAGCACAATTAAATAAAATAAAAGGGGGAAATGAAGGCAAAAAGTAGTGTAGCTCCCAAATTTCTTATTGTTCAAATAATCTTATTTGGGGGAAGAAAGGAAAGAGAAAAAGAAAACAAGCTACTTAGAGGACATTCGGTCTTGAAAAATCACGGTCAAGATTTAGGTTGGTCAAACATAAAAAAATAGTTAATGAGCTTTAATTTTCTGAGAGTTTGACAAAGGGATAAATTATGCAAGTGGATAATCAAAGGGGAATTGTTTTGTTATTCTTTAGGGGAAAAATAGTGAGACAGGCACAGTAAATCATTAAGTCATTAAAAGATCAAGTATTGATACACTCATAGAAGCTAATATTCACAAAATGATATCATAGGATCCTTATGATACTAATTTTCCTAGTTCATTTTTGATGTATTAAATTGTCAGTTTGAGAATTAAACCAAGTAATGTCTTCACTCCCACTCCCTTTTCTATTTAGTAAACAGAGCGCAATGTGTGTTCATTGCACATCCACCATGAAGTCTGCTCCTTAGCTATTTTCTACAGTGTTTGATAACCCATGACTTTTGAAATGAAAACAAGAATAATTTGTCATACGCATTCACACATTCACATAGGCTAATGTCACAGCCATTACAAACATGCGATTGTATTATGGATGCATTAAGTACATTACCTATAGTATAAACATAACAGAATGATGATAAAAGTTCTCACTAAGTTAATTAAAACTGGGCTTTCCTAGTGAAGGGGATTGAGGGAATCTCGACTTCACAGATATTTTAAAAGTTTAGGAATAAAAATATGAGGATGGGGGGCTGGAGAGGTGGCTCAGGGGTTAAGCCTCTGCCTTGCAGGTGGAAGGTCCTGCGTTCAGATCCCAGATCCCACGTATAGACGCCAGGCGGAAGCCAGGGGGGGGGGGCTGCGCTTCTGGCCCTGGTAGGGCGGAGCCTGTGAATCCCAGGGCAGAGTAAACAAAGAGGAGATGGAGGCGGTCCATGGTGGTTCCGGAATTTGTCTGTGGTTCTACACACACACACAGACGTGCGCGCACATACATATGCACACACGCACAATTGAGTAAAAAATAATAATAATATTTAAAAAAATATGAGGATGGGAATTGAAGAGATGGCTCAGGGAGTAAGCATCTACCTTTGAGATAGTTAATCCTTGGTGTCAACTTGACACACCTGGCATTAACTAGAATCAGCTTAGAATACCTGAAGAGATTATCTAGATAATACAAAGATCAGCTCTAGATCCGATGAGCACCTCCCCAGATCTCATTGGAACCTCCTGGTAGTGGACCAAATAAAAGGAACCACAGAACAGAAGAGAGACTCTCCAAGAAGTCCAGTAGCCTCTTGGATGGGTGTGATGTAGCCCGTCTCCAGCTTCACCCAGCCACCCATGTCACTTCCACCGTGAAAGTCTGTTTCTCCACTCTGGAACTTTAAGTTTAATAAATCTCATTTAGGTATTATTGTTTTTGGATTGTGGATTATTTTATTAATTACATATTTAGCTTGCTCATATTTTTCTAGGTAAAATATTACTCATTACAAACAATTGAAGCATGTTCTCACAGTATAAATTTTCTTTAAACACTTTATGCACCGAAAACAAAATGACAAAATATATAATTGAGGTTTCAGAATGCTGGGTGACAAGCCAGTTACCACTGGTAGAAGTTAGCTCCTCAAATGCTGTTGCTTTCTAACTAAGATAACATACCAAAAAAATCCAGCTTTCACAATCAACAAAATTGCTATGACCTTGTCTTCAAAAACATAACGCAGATGTTCAGTTGATTCGCTCATTTGTCAGTCATTTTCCTCTCTCTGAAATAAAATCTCTGCTACAGAATAGAGCTTTGATGCAAGCTATATGTTAAATAGGATGAAGTCAAAACTCTTGTGGGTGTAATAAAAGATATGAATGGACTTTAGCTCCGCTCAGGGGGTGGGGAGGGGAGACTACATATCAACACAGCTGCTAGGAGATCCTTGGGGGAAAATCACTGCCATCTGTCATCATTTCCTTCAACAGGTGCCTGTGGTTTTCCTTCTCTTTCTATTTCTCAAAAGCCTATCATTTCAAACATTTTTGATTGCACTATCGATTTCTGACATAATATTCGGGTAGTTTAATAATCCTGATAATATAATCAAAGATATTTCATGTCAAAAATAATCTTTGATCCTAAACAGTCATGAAACTGTACAAACAAAATCTTCAGATTTTAATAGCTTTTAAAAGCCATTTCTTTGATAATCAAAGTGGAATGTCAAAATAGAAGGTGATGGAACGGTTTTAGAAACCACTTCAGATAAAGCTGAAATTCTCTGGGTCTGATAAAAGCTACTAAATACCTACCAGAATCCAAAATACAAATCTATATTTTGTGCTCCAATGAGAAAGAAGCCCCCTAAAAGGATGTTTTCCTTTAGTGCCACTTTTTGTGGGTTTTGCCTCTCTCTCTCTCTCTCTCTCTCTCTCTCTCTCTCTCTCTCTCTCTCTCTGTTTTAGTGGGGGGGATTGTATGTGTGTCTAGGGTTTAAACCCAGGGTCTCATGCATAGTAGGCAAGCTTTCTACCACAAAGTCACTTCTCCAGCCCCAAGTGGCACATTCTCATATACACATCATTACATAAGTCAATTGCCTCATTTTCACTTACACGTAGAATAACTTGACTTTTATGAAAATAGAATTCCTAGAAATACCTAGTAAAAATATTCATTCTTCATCTCTAACAATGTGCTTTGGCAGAAAAGTAGCAATCTGAGATTTTAACCCCTCAAATAGTGTTATTTTACTTTCATTCTAAGTCATCTTCCAATTATTTTAATGAATTTAAATGACTGGGCTTGAAAATGTATGATCATTTTGTGCAAGAAAAAATATGAAAGAAAAGCAGGCTTATTGTTTCTTTTCAGCCTCCTTCCTTCCTTCTTTCCTTTATTCTTCTTCCCTCCCTCTTTCACCTCTTCCTCCTTCCCTCTTTCCTTCCTCTCATTCTCGTGTATATGTATGTATGAAATGTTGGCATCCTGCTGTGTGGAGAAGGAAAAATAAGACATGCGGCCAGGGGGATCCAAGAATGTCTCAGTAATTGCACCTGTCTGACTTGACAGGAAGTAGCTCAACCCAAGAAAAGCAAGCAGCTTTGACATTCTGGTAGCAGAGTCTTAGAGCCTGGCGATATGGGTTTTTAGATGCTGGAAAAAAGGGAAGAGAAGAAAGAAGGATGACTCCTAATTGTTGAGTGGAACAAACAGGAACTGTTGTTCACTAAGATAGAGAAGGCAGGGAAGGAGACGGACTTGGGGAGGTAAACATTCAGTTTGGGCAATTGTCATAAGACCAGAGTAGGTTTGTGTGAATGTAGAAAACACCCTCCAACCCATATACTAAATATACTGAAATTTCTGACAGGGAAAGAGATGAGATATTTTCATGATACAGAAACACCTTAATGTACACCTAAACACAGAAACAAGGGAAAGTTTTGAGTCAAATTTTAAAAGCAATCTAGAATTTTGCAGTAGCTAAGACCTCCCCTTCTTAAAGAACTTAAAACATGAATGTAGAGATAGATTTGTTCAACATCATCTTAGAATTAGAAGACAGCTCTGAAGATCACCTACTCCAACCCCCCGACAGAGGAGGAGTTCTCTCAAAGGTATTTTGGGTTTCTCTCAAAAGTATTTATAGTCATGCAGTGTTTAACACTTGCAGTGACAAAGCTCATGACCTGGCAATATCACAGGGCCACCATTGCATTTTAATGTCTCCGATGAACAGAAATGTGGAATCTTCTACCATTAGTGTCTCCATTGGGTTTTTTTTCTTTGCACGTCTTATCCATATTGCTTATGGAAATGTGTTGACTATTTCAAAGTCAATGATCATGTCTTTCGAACTGTTCTTTCTCCAGGTCAAACCCTGCCAGCTATTTCTCCATCCTTGAGTAAACAAATTTCTGATGCTCCACCCATCTATGGAATGCTATCATTAACCCATGCATCCTTTGAAAATTCTATTCCTAAGGAACACTTCTGGTGTGTTCAGCCTAGGACACAGTGCCATGTTAGAATTAGATCCCTTGAAGCAAAATAGCACTGGTACTGGCAATATTACATGCATGTTTTTGGCAGCTGCACTGCAGTAAATTGAAGAGTAACTGACGGACTTAACACTTTTGCATATGAATTCCAATGTGGTAAAATTTTACACATTTGGACATATACAATTAATTTTTTCAACTGACTTGCTATCTTGTGTACAAATGGTTTTGACTTGTCATTTCCTTGCGTTGTTTTTAGCACATCACTGTTTTAAATCCTCATCTATAGCCCAGTGCAACCACTTTATTATCATAGGACATAGGTGTTAAATATGTACAACTTGAGTAACTGAATATTATTAATTCACCTTTTAAAATGTAGCATGAGAAATCCTGTAAAAATGCTCAGATAGGCCCTGCAGGTATAGCAAATCAAGTGTAAAAGAAAATGCAACCCTGTCCTGAAGATTATGTTTGCTAAAACCAAACTTCCTTCAATCATTAATAACTGTACAGTTCACAAACTGCTTAGCGTGTCCTCATATGTCTCACAATTTGGTAAGTTCTGTTCATATTATTAGTATGCACCTTTTCGCAAGTTGAAAAGCTAGGACATCTGATTTCATGTGATCTTCTGACCATCTTGTAATTCACTATGGGTTCTGCCCAGCTGTTGCTCCTTTTGATGATGTTCTGTGGGCCACATACTCTGCAAAGAGCTTTGCATGCCTATTTTGCCTAATCCTCACACAACCCATGAGTCGAAGAACATGGTCTCCCTTCTGCACAAAAGGAAGCTGTCACTTAGAGAGAGTTGAGAGTTTGGCAAGGGCCACACAAGGAATAGGTACCGAGCAGTCCTGAGAGTCACACTCTGACTAGATTTCCACCAGGTATGCAATCTGTCTTTCTTGAGGTCTTGGCAAGTACATGGAATTGTTTCTGGCATCTCAGGAAGATCATCATCATCAACAACTTTCAAATATTCCATCCATGCCCTAATAAGATACTAATTATCCACCATTCCTGCTTTTCTCCCTCTCCTGCAGCTGTAGCTTGGGGGATCTTCACTGCTTATTAGCAACCTTTCAGGATGGGGAGGGAAGGGAAAGGATATCTGTTTTGTAATGAAAGAGAGCTTTTTCAAATAAAAGAGGAGCCTATTTTGCTACCGTTATGTCTAACCAAAGAGTAATTTTAACCAGAACACTTCTCTTGGCTTAAGTACATGCTGAGGATTACTTATGATCTTCATTATCATTGAAATTAAATAAGATTGCTCACATGGTTTGTAGCAACACACAAAATACATTTTAACAGCCGGGTTGCTAGGAATACAATAACTAGTACTAGCCAGCGAAAGGTATGTAATCAGGAAAGAGAGCCCTGGGGAGGAGAGATTCCTTGTTCTAGCATATTTTTGAAACACTCTTCTATTCTCTGGGTAAAAATGGATATTCTTGTCTCAACATGCAAAATTGGAAAAACACTAAGAACTATCAAGAAATTCATTAAATGCAACTCAAAAGTGTCTTTACTCAATCAGATAGTAATTCTCAGTAGTTCCATACACATTTCTGTGCCTGGAATCTTCCAAGCTACTGAAGATTTACTGACATGATTCCTAGCACCCTTTCTGAACACATAAACTCAGCAAACATCAGATAGTAATTCTCAGTGGTTCCATGCACATTCCTGTGCCTGGAATCTTCCAAGCTACTGAAGACTGACTGACATTTCTAGCACCCTTCCTGAACACATAAACTCAGCGGCGAGGAGTATTGCCTCCACATTGAAATGACTCAAGAAACCCTAATGATGGCTTTACTTGGGCCCACAAGTGATTTCCAATGGTTCCAGGGTTGTTGAGGGAGGGTAATGGGCAGTGAAAATTATGAGAGGGATGCACATGCACATGGTCAGCATCGTCATTGCTTCTCAGGAGCCAACCACCTTGGATTTTTTGTTTGTTTTCTTGTTTGTTTTGGTTTTGAGACAAGGTTAGGGCTCAGGGATTAGGCTAGACTATCTGGCCAGTAAATCCCAGGAAGTTTCCTGTCTGCACTGCCCCAGCATTGGGCTTACAAGTGTGCACCCTATGCCAGTGGGTCCTGCGGATAGAACCTAAGTCCTGGTGTTTGCAAGGCACAAACTATCATTCATCCTTCACTGGAGATTTTTCTTTTAAATCACCAAATTATTTTCCTGTACAGATAACTTTGGGAATTTCTCATGTGGGGATGGGAGATATCATTTCCAGTTCCCAATTCCTTGCCTGCTTATCACAGAGCTACAGTTTTTATAACATGAAGTCTTTGGCTTAAAGGGATCTGAGTGATCATGGAACCTACAGTGTCTACAGGATAACCTCTGTCACTGTTCCCTTGGATAAGTGAGGTTCTAGTACATGGGATTTGCAGGGATTTCTTTTTAAAGCAGGAATTTTTGTCTAAGTTACAGAGAATTCCAAATTTTCATTTAAAAGTCGTATGAAACATGGAAATCTTCCCCCAGATACAAGTTGTTTTGTGGCGATAGCTTATCTTTCTAATATGGAAATGAGAACAACAGAAAAAAAAGTAAGATAAAAACATTCACATCAAGTGCTAATAAAGAACTTTTTCATTATAACACCATCTCTAGGGCCAGCAAGGAGGTTCAGCTGGTATAGGCAAAAGCTGACCACCAGAGTTCAATCCCTGGAACCCACATGCAAGGGGGAGGCAGAATCTGCTCCACAATGTTGTCCCCTGACCTCGCATGCAAGCTGTGATGTGGACAGACAGACAGGTCATATGAGCACGCAACAATAAATAAAAATTAAGTTTTAAATATATCACCATCTCTAGAGCTTGAAAGACTCTGGTTAAATATACTAATCATCTGCGTAATGATTTCACAGAATAGAAAAGAGAGTCATGCTGTTCAGACCCATTTGAAAAGACATTAATTATATTTTCTGATGGTAGTTTGATACATTCTGTATCTTTTGAGTTCTATGATGCATTTACCAGGTTAATATCTCCATAATATGTAGTATTTGGATTGTGACCACTACATAAGCCAACCTTTACCTTAGTATCCTCCAAGTTTTGGTTAATTAGCATCCTAATGTGCAGTAACAACATAGCCACACCTCATAACATTCCACCTTTATTCTTTTTCCAACTTTTATCATTTGGTGTTTTCTTGCTTATTGGTTTACTGATAACCCTCCATTAAAACATAAGTTCTAAAAGACCCCTGATGTCATTGACTTCCATAATGTGTTCCCAACATCTAGAATTGTCAATCAATACTGAAGGAATGCATGAATGAATGAGTATCCCGACATTCTACACCTATAGACATGTACTCCACTGAGTAGCACACAAAACCACACATAATTTCCATGCTGTGCAATCTGAAGCCCGAGGTATGTATATCACTGAATCAGGAAAAAGATATTGACCTAGGAAAGTTATTGTAAGGATTTCATAAGCCAGCCCACCCTAAGAACTTCTCACAGTGTAGGGTATACAAAATAGAATCACAAACATGGAGGTCTAGGACATTTGTAGTGGGAAAAAATAGTTAAAGAAACACTATAGTTGTATTTTTCTGTTCAATAATGTACTTTAAGATTAGAAGGAAAACTGGAGTATGTCGTTATGGAGGTTTAATAGTATCAACCAGAATTCAGAGCACACAGGCTAAGAATCTGTATGGCCTTCACCTAATAGCTACCCGAGGACTAGTTTCTTTACCCACAAGATAGATGAGAGAGAGAGAGAGAGAGAGAGAGAGAGAGAGAGAGAGAGAGAGAGAGAGAGAGAGAAAGAGAGAGAGAGAGAGAGAGAGAGAGAGAAAGGCGATTAAACCCTGAGATTTGAGACAGCAACTAGTATACACTCAAAGCACCAATATCCAACTTCTAAAAGCTAAAACTGGGACAAGACTTTCTCATACATTTTGACTATGTTAGATGAACAAAACAGACCTTCTTAATAAATTATTTGTATTACACTCACATTCACGACCCCAGGACTACCAGTAACAAAATTACCCATCAGAAGTTATTTTACAGCAGTCTTTGCTTATGTGTTCTAAGCTATCCATCAAGCAGGGGTTTTGGTCAGGTCTTGAATTAAACGAGTTAAAAAAACAACACAGTTCAGAAGACACTTCCTAAAAAAAGACTTTTCTGTTCCAAAGTTTCTTACTGGTGATTTGTTTTAAATTATAATGCAAAGCATTGGGAGGTTTCCACGTGTTTTTTTAATTGCTATTATTACATATGGATCAAACATTTCCAGAACCACCATGATTTGCAATGAATTCATCCCTGCTGCCAGCAATAGGTCCTATTAGAGAGGATGAATCAATCGAGCACCATTCATTTTCTTTGAAGTGGACTTTGGCTTCTCCTTCCCAGTCTCCTGAGATCTGCCGTTGATGGCCCGAAGCCTTGAACTCTGCTTGTCAATTCAGGTGCTTTGTTTTCTTGGCTCTGAGGTCGACTTGTTTCTCCAGGCTTATTACGAAATCCTCAATTCTGCCAGAGAGGCAAGAGCCTACAGCGCAGGAACAGCATGGCGTATTCAAACACTAAAGCACATGTCCCCATTCGTAATATCCCAAGCATGAAGCTTGGAAAGGTCCCTTCCTCATCTGGAATTGGGGGAAGGGGAAGGCATCATCCCAAGACTTAAAAATATCTCTTTCCAAAGCACCAGCTGAACTGTGTCAGGCTTATCCACTTTCTTGGTCTCTCCCTCAGAGCTTTCCATGCGCTTTCCAAACATTTCTTTGTTGCAGTTGGCTGGGGTGCACTTTAAAGGAAGCACATCATTAGGCACAAAAAATGCTAACTGTTTTCTCTGATTTCAGATCAGTTTCCAAGCACTTCCTCAGTGAGCAGCAATTACTCGGCTGCTGAGGCCCCTGCTCAGCACAGAAAGGCTTCAGTTTTGGAGAGGGCCAACAAGCAGGACTGTGACAACCGATGACATATGTGTTGGTCTCCATTCACTGGCGATGTCTACCCCCATAGGAAGGGTGAATCCATTTTTGTGCAAATTCGACACGGAGCATCCAACAATGCTGCTCTCTTCTCTCTCACACACAAACTGGGTATTCATCAGCTGGATGACTGGCCTCAAATGCGCACTCACAGTTGCTGAATGGGGGTGAATCGCTCAGTGTCAAAAAAGGGGCAAAGCACATGGAAAGGACAGGGATCTACCAGGGCAATGTGTGCTGAGCTGATTCATTGAGACAAAACAGTGAGGTTCCTAAGAGGAAGGACTGTTTCCCATTCAACTCTGGTCTTGCTGTGAAAGGAAGCCTAGGAAGCAACCTGTATAGAAACCTAGAGGAAACACTTCCATAGAGCAATTTAACCTGTAGATCACCATAGACAGACTTCCCTTCAGGACCATACATTTAGATAGTATCTACAGTCAGATACTAATAGTGACATTTCCCCAGGTAGAGACAAAACCTCACAAAAAGAGCAAGGTGAATGAAACTATGACTAGTCTCTAGAAAGGTGTAGGCATTTGGGTTCTTTGTTCATTTGTCTGTTTTGAAACTTGGTCTTACTATACATAGCCCAGACTGATCTCAAATGCTGGATCCTCTTGCCTCAGACTTCCTGGTCCTAAGACTGCAGATGTATGCCACCATGCTGGATCCCAGGTATAATTGTTAGTGTGGTCAATCCTGCTGCCTTCACTCACGGTAACTCAAAATCTGTGTTCTGTTTTATTTTAAACTTATTGCCTACAGGGAAATGTCACACTGTTCTCTGCAGATATTCTCCTAAAGAATGAGTGTTTGTTAACCACTGAAGAAGATGGATCTGGCAAAGCTCAGAAGTCTTGTACTGGAGGAGGTATTTATGCTAGGGACTGAAGGAGTAGGTGAGAGGACAATGGAAAAATTACCAATTGTTCACAAAGTCCCAGTGATTGGAGAAGAGAGGAGGAGAAAGGTTGGTAAGGGAACATTGTGTCCTGGGTTAAGCCATGTTGACATAGAGTGGATACACAGATGAATGCTTAAAAGGGGTGCTGGGAATAGATCTGGCATGCTATAGGGGATGGATTTCCCAAAGATGGCCACACCAGCATATTCCACTGTCAAGATGTTAAGGTAGAGCCTGTGTCCTGCCCAGAATGTGTAAGCCTGCGCCAAAGCAAAATCACAGGGATGACTGTCTCGAGGGTGAAGTCATAAAAGGCTGTACCATTTCTGTCTGAGCCTCTTGGGAGACTCACTCTAAGACCAGCCACTATTCCGTCAGGAAGTTCAGCAGCCATGTGGAGAACCCACAATCCCACCACATAACTGGCGGAGGGCCTAGCCAATAGCCAACGTCAGTCCCAGACAGACATTCAGGTGAGTAAGCCTTCACACCATCCCAACCGCCCACCTAGGTCTGACGCAGAGTGGAGCATTGCAGAGCTGACCCCACCAAGCTCTGCTCAAATTACAGATTTTTGAGCAACATGACTATAGTTGAGTTAAACTACTGTTTTGAGTGGATTGTTCCAGAAGAATCAATAGCCCAAACAATGGCAATAAATCCCTTGCCGTTTAACTGACGACATATGGGACAGAATGAAGAAGGATGTCAGCCAGATGCAAAACTGTTGCTTCTTTACATATGAAAATAAGGATTGTATTTCTGGAGCAAGAAAAATCATAGTTCTTGCTTACTTAATATGCTGGGAAAGTGTCCATTACTAATTCGTCTCAGAGCAATACATACTCATTAAGAAAAGTTCCAAGTTTCAAAATCAATGTAAAGAACATATGAGATCTTTATGAACAACTACAACCAAGATGAAAATAATCTACTGTTTCACAGAATCTACTAGAGTGCACCCATTGCGACAAGTGGAATCAGGACTCTTCACTTCCCTTTTAATTTGGTACCAAACTGTAGGAACTTGCAAGAAATGCTACTCTTTGGGCCAATATAGCATCAAACTGATTTTTAAAGTGTGCTCACACCCCTTTCTGAAGAATATTCAAGAGGGACGCACTATACTCTTTTCTCCACAAAATAAATTTAACAATACTTGGCTGAAATAGGTATTTAAATTAGTGATATCTGCCTCATAGCACAGGAGAGTAAATCTTCTAAGGCCTGTGATTGTCAACAAATCCTTGGCTAACAAATTTAATAACAGAGAACCTGTAACAGGAAAGCATTTTACACATCGGTGACGTCATGGGGGGCAGACTACAGAGAGGCTTTGAACTTTTATTTCTGTCACTTTGTTTTAGGCCAAAGTCAAGAACCAAAGGTGATGGTATCTTAGTTAGAATCCAGCGTAGAGTTATAGACATACACTCTAAATTCATGTAGGACATTTTTGTGTGGCAAAGGTGAAACACAATCCCAGAACAAGTGGAGTTTTCATCTGGACTCTGAGCTAAGGGCAGTAGTCTTGGATGGATGTCGGCATCTCACAAAGAGTATATATTCACTCTGATCCAAAGTTGGTTAAGATCAAAGATGGCCAAGGAACTGAACCACCTAATCACTCTGGCCGTGTAGATTTTTCCCTCATGCATAAAGACGCCTATGATGAGGCACCATCTACCCAGGTTCCCTAAGGCAAGTCAGCAGCAAGCAAATCAAATTAACTTGGTACCTATTAAAATAAGTGGAAAATTTTCTCCCTGAATAGGAGCTTTTTGCCTGGGAACTTCGGGCTGTGAAGGTTTCTCCATCTTCTTCAAGAGCTCCTAGTACAACAAAACTTCCTGAAGGGACCTTAAACACCCTTGGCTCATCTATGAGTGAAGTAATAGATGTCAAAGCCGCTCCTGAATGTTCGAAAAGCAAGGGCAACTGGGACACTCTGGGTGACTCTCAGCCACAAAGTCCACCAGTGCACTCCCAACCCCGCTACTTCGAGCTGTCCCTTTAGATCTCCAAAGGTGGGGTTACGCTTATTCTTACAAGGATGAAGGGAGATGCGTGGCCAGGGCGTGGAGGTCTGGGGTAAGAGATGGTTCAGAGAGGGAAAACTTTTAGTGCTCAGGAAAGGGCGAAGGGCGCGCCACGGCACAGACGGGACAGGGACAGGGCACAGGCGAGAACCGCAGGGCTGCAGGGAGCGAGGTGTCCAGACTCACACAAGAGGGGCAGCTGATGGACCCCTGCGCGCCCTGCATCCGAGCCCTCCCCGGATGGGACGGGAAGACCCCGGCGGGATGAGCTCCGGGTAGCGACCCACGCTTACCTGCAAGTAGGATCGCCCGTGAGCCACCCCGGCCACAACGATGTCTGCGTCGGCCATGGTCCCGGTGGGCGAGAAGCCGAAGCCCACATAGCCCGAGGTGCGCACCTCGAGGCGGAAGGCGAGCCGGCTGCCCCACTGGCCCCAGCGCAGCCAGTACTTGCCCTCCGGGTCCAGGGCAGTGCGGTGCGGGTACGAGCGGCCCGCGCTCCCCGTCCCCGTCGCCGTCGGGGTCGCGGGGAGCAGCACCCACAGCCACAGCAGCCGCCAGCCGCACATCCTCCTGCCGCCGGCACCTGGGCAGCGGCCACTGGGGGGCGAGGACTGCAGGAGGCGCAGCGGCGAGAGCCGGGCTGGCACCGCCCTCGGGGGCTGGCCGCGCCAGCCTGGGTCCCCGCCCCGCCCCCCTTTGGGCCCCCGGGTCCGCGATCGCCAGCTCCTCCCCAGACTCTCACTGCATCCACCTGCCTCCCCCAACTCAGACTTGGTCCCTGAGGTCTGGCTTTTTGATGGGCAGGAAATCTAGGGGCTTCCTGGAAGAGGGGAAGAAAAAGGGAGCCCGAGCAGAGGAATGGGAGAAGCAAGGGAATTCTAGTGCTAGGCAGGGCACTTGAGGAAAAAAGGGCACGTGATGGGGGTGGGGGGAAGGAAGGGGCAGAAGGGAAGGAGGCACTGCAGTCAGCCCTGGGATGTGCTGGGGAGGAAGTGAAAGTCTTAAATGGGAAGAGAACAACCTAGAACTGTGTGTCCCTGACTTTCCAACCTTCGCACCCAGGGAGACCTGCTCACAGGGAGGGCACTCAGTTTCCTTCCTTAGGTCCCGGGGTCCCTCAAATCTTATTCCTCACAACAGCTGTGGCGCTTTCTGCCAGGTTTTGCGTTGGTTTGGTCCCGGCCTGAGAGTTCTGCCCACTTTACCCTCGGCAGCGATGTCTGTTTCATGTGAACTCTTCTTTCACTGACTTGTCACGTTCGGGATCCAGGCACGCCTACACGACGCTTCTGCTTTGGTTTTGCCTTCCAAGATGACTCTTGTCTTCGGAAAGCTGGGTACTTAATGTGACAAAAAAAAAAAAATCAGTTTGTGTTCACTTATGAATACCTTGCCAGGTTTCATGGGAAAAAAGGGGGCTCTATGGAGACTTACAAAAATATAAATAGAAAAACATGGAGAAGAATGGCATGAAGCTGTGCTCTGTGCTTGACTTTGAAGGCTCCAGGGAGCCACGCACTCTTTCTTTCTCTACTGGGTCATATTTCATCCTGTTTACTCTTCCACACCCCTCCTCATAAATTTTCCCAAGTTCCCAGCATACTGTCAACTCTGTTCTGAAGTTTCCAGCATATTTGTCATACCTTGAAGAAAACCTTGAAATGTTCCTGCCTTAGTGGGGAGGGAAAGACTTTAGTGATTTGCCTACAAAAGGATTTTTGTTTCCCACCTCAACTCAGAAGGGATTGAGGTGCACAAGGTTGGTCAACATCAGGGAAGAGTGGAGGAGAAACCTTGGGTCAAGGTGAAAAATGGCAGGAGGTCTCAAAAGAAGTGCAGCCAGCGACTGCCTGTACTCTAACTGGACCCACAAGAGAAGGCTGAGGGCAGCTATCTAAGGGCGACAGTCTTGTAGGGGTTTTCAACCAAGGTCTTGGCCATTGTTGCTGGCACTGCCGCTGCTGCTGCTGCTAGCTTAAATCATGCTTTGTCCTTCACTTCCTGGTCTGGCTTCACTTGGTCACCCTCCTCTTACTCACCACTGCCCTAACACATGTCAACTCCTTCTGTCACCTGAGTGAATGGGTTCTTTTCAGATTCTCGAAATGCTCTGTCAGGTTTGACTTTCTCACCTCTGTGCTTGGAAAGATTCTCTGATCCTTCCTCCCAACCTTCCAGTCAGACAGCAACATCCCCTCCACTGCAGTGTGTGCAGTCGTTCCAGGAATGTTCTGCCCAGGTGTGATGTGTTGTCCCTTCATATGTCTAAGCCACCGGTTCTTTGATATAAACCTACAGCCTGAAACAGACAAACACAAAATGGATGATTAATAAATATCTGTAAGGAGAATGAGTAGGTGCATTTCCAGAGTTGCTTGATGGCCCTCTATTAACTAAGATGGACTATGGAGGGAACATTCAGACCCCAGATGGGATTAAGAGTATACTCTGTATTGATATTAAGGAAAGATAGAAAAGAACACAGGTTACTATACAAAAAGACCTTTTTTATTGGTTCATTGTGATTCTTGAGGGTGAAATTATTGTCTTCTGTTGTTTTACTCCCTGTATCTAAATTCTTCGCATACTCAAGAAACATTAAAACCAATGGATTCATCTTGAGACCAGATCAACAAAATATTGTAAAACATTAGCATATTTTACAATCAGGAGAATTTACTCTACTTCCGCTTGAAATAACCCAGCAACTTGAGGCAAAATAGAAAATTATGTCATGTTACCTTTGAAAGTACCCCCCACATTCTCTAGATAAAAAACCAATTCTATCTTTAATTGCAAACAGGACTTAGTTTCTGCATTTGGAAACTGGATACTCTGTTTATACTTGCCTTAAATTCACAAGGAAAGCAGAAAGAGGGCTGAGGATGTGGCTGAGTGAAGTGGTGACTGCTGAGCATGTAAAAGGCCCTGGGTTCTATCCCTGGCTCTGAAAAAAAAAAAAAGGGAGTGGAAAAAAAACATATAGAATTATTAAAAACTTGGGATATGGCAAGAGAATGAGATCAAAGGTAAAGGCATTAAAAGTTTGTTTTTTTGTTTTTTTATTATTTATTCAATTGTGCGTGTGTGCGTATGTATGTGCGCGCGCGCGTGTGTCTGTGTGTGTGTGTGTGTGTGTGTGTGTGTAGAACCACGGCCAAACTCAGGAACCGCCATGGACACCTCCACCTCCTCCTTGTTTACTCTGCCCCAGGATTCACAGGCTCTGCCCTACCAGGACCAGAAACGCAGGCCGCCCTCACTTCCGCCTGGCGTCTATATGTGGGATCTGGGATCCGAACTCAGGACCTTCCGCCTGCAAGTCAGAGGCTTAACCCCTGAGCCACCTCTCCAGCCCCTAAAAGTTTGTTTTTTAAACTTGTTTTTGTGAAAATGAAATGTGCTTTTGAAAGAAAACAGACAATACAGAAAAGTACATATAAGGAATAAACTGGAAAGAAAGAAAGAAAGAAAGAAAGAAAGAAAGAAAGAAAGAAAGAAAGAAAGAAAGAAAGAAAGAAAGAAAGAAAAGAAAGAAAAGAGAGAGAGAAAGAGGGAAAGAGAGAGAAAGAGAGAGAAAGAGAAAGAGAGAGAAAGAGAGAGAAAGAGAGAGAAAGAGAGAGAAAGAGAGAAAGATCACCTGAAAACTCACCATCCAGAAATAACATTTGTATGCATTCCTAGAACATCTTTCCAGAACCCAGTTCATTAAAACATTGGAGGGACAACCTGTTGGGCAAGAAACAAGCAAATTAATTTTGCAAGACTCCAATGAGAGTAAACAGATAGACTAGAAACCTTGTTGGAGGCTTCTTTTCTTCTCTTTCCATGTATCTTTAGAACACGTGAATAAAAAAAATGAATAAACAAAACTAGAAACTGTGTGTGATCTTACTTTATAATAGAACACTGAACCAAGTTACTCGTACTGAAAATGAATCGTCTCACACTTTTCATTCAAAGGATTCGAAATCTATTTTTGACCCCTCTTTCCCTCCCCCTCCTGTTCTGATACACAGCTTGCAGTCAGCCAGTATGACTGACCCCAAGCTGAGCTTCCCAGCTCCCAAACCCCTGTTGCTAAGGTTTATTTATATTTCTGCATTAGTCCACTGCAAGGGGCTGGTGGAGGAAAGAAAGTCAGCAGAGAGACAAATGGAATAAACTGATACAAAGTCACTTGTTATGAACTAGGATGGGCTGAAATAGGTGTTTCTTGGGCACATCATTATTTTCCTGTCTACTTGTATCTAAGGTGCAACACAGAGCACTAAATATTTATAAATTTCCTGCCTTCTAGGGAGCTCAAAGGAAAATATTTATGTAAGTGATATTAATCATTCTTCAGCATTTGAAGGGGAATCTGAAGCATTTCCTTGCTTTAGTCTATAAACTAAGCCACTTTGGGAGATCGGTGACTGGTTCAAGTTCATACTATGAGTCAATGGCAGAAAAGACAAAAATAGAACTTGAGTTTCTCTCCAAGTTTTCAACTATATATTTTCTGTAATTCTCACCTCTTTTCCAGTACAAATAATAATAATAATGACTCTTGAAGTCATCAGGTTGCCACCTTGAAATGTTCAGCAGAGCTGTTATTTTTCATAGGAGTAAGCTGGTATGACCTATATTAGCTGATGTTACACCTCTCACCTTATTCAAGGAGGCTATTGCTGGTGAGGGGTGGAGGCTGAGGATACAGTGTTGATTCAATTATCGGATAGTGGAGAGGTATTTACCTGAGTATTCAGGGATACCTTGTATTTGAGAGTGGGTTGACTATAAAAATACTCTTGGGCTTGTCTTTCAGAAAACCACAGTGAGCAGCCCACAGTATGCAAAACGTACACTTTAAAACTTCTTACAAACTATGCTCTGAACTTCAACTGCTTTGGGTGTTAAAAGGCCAGATGTCATGGTTTGAATCCTTAGTGGATGATAATATTTGGGAGGGTCAGTGCACCTTTTGGAGGAAGAACTTTGCTGGAGGAAGGAACCTCACAATAGGGGTGGGCCTTGAGGTTTTGGTAGATTGACCCTCTTTCTGCAGTTTGCTTCTCTCTCTCTCTCTCTCTCTCTCTCTCTCTCTCTCTCTCTCTCTCTCTGTCTCTCTGTCTCTCAATCCCTCCTCTCTGCCTCCATGATGACTGCTGTGACTTGAGTCATCTCCTCCTTCTGTCTACCTCCATGCCTTTTCTGCCATAGTGGATTACATCTCTTCTCTGGAACTGTAAGCCTAATAAATCTCTCTTTCTCACCTTAAGTTGTATATGAATATTGTCTCACAGCAGCAAAAGGTAACTACAACAATGGGGAAGAAAGAAGTAAGGCTTTTAAAAAAATTATCTCTAGCAACATCCATTAGAATATTCCTTTACAGGAAAGTCTAAAGCCTGTGAATAATGTGTTTGGAAAGAACTGATTTACACAGTACTCAGCCTGTGTTACTGCAAAGCCATGTTCTAAAAAGTCATCTGGGAAGTTAGTGAGAGCAAAGTGTCTTGAAATTATGCTCATTGGCAAAAAAATCATTAATATTAGAAATATGACAATGGTCTATGTCCGTTTTAGGCAAATCTCATTTGTGAGGGGGACCAAGCAACTTGTGCTGTCAGTGACTGCAGGAAAAGAAATGAGAGTTGGTTAATATATATATATATATATATATATATATATATATATATATATGTATGTATGTATGTATATAATTACTTATAGGGCTGTCAGTCTTGTAAATAACCTGATTCCCCAAACCTACCCCATGTTCTTACCTTATGGAGAAAAGAAAGAAGTCACAGGAAAAAATAAATTTTTAGAGACTATACTTTTTAAATAAATCTGAGCGGGAAGTTTGACTGCGTGGCACAGTTGTGAACAATGCCTGCCACCTTCCCCTTAAAGGAAGTTCTGAGTGTCTGAAGTGATTGCACCAACTTCGAGGAAACATATTAGGAGAAAAGTAGAGATGGAGGGAAACGGCATGCACAGCACCTCTCCCCATGCCCAAGCATCCCACCTCATTTGCTATATACTACATCTGGAATTTAACTGTTCTAGTCCTTTTCTACCTCTGTGTCCATCAACTTGGAGAGAAGCATAGGTTCCATCAACATGAGTAATTGACATCAAATTAACATCGAATACTGATTTAGCTTACCCTCAGTGGATTCTAAAAGTACACACGCAGATTTGGGAACTGTCAACAAAATCTGCACATGGTGAAATGATAGGGCTAGACTCTGCATTGTAATGAAAAAAACCCAGAAAGATTAGAAATACTAAACTAAAATTTTAATATCCTTAGACTTAATTGAAGTGATTACAGCAACTACTAGGAATGATAAACAATAAATTAAGCTTCCTCTCAAAGGAAAAGCTAGAATAATAAGCAATCATCTTCATATGGAAACAAATAGATATAGGATACATTTGAGGAACAGTGCCAACACTTTGATGCATTCTAGTCAATGCAGAGATAAAAAGGAAACATCCATGTGTTCATTTCCCAAGCTGCAAGATTTCACTTCATCTTTAAATCTAAGTTGTAATCTCATTTTTTGGGGAAATTTCTACTTTTAAGATACAAATTAGATAATTAGCATCACACAAAGAACTTTTTCCCTCCTTTGGATAATAAAGACCATAATTCTTAAACTAAACAATCAGGTTGAGTACCTCATCGTAATGAGCCAGATAATCACTTTCACTTCCCCCAAAGCAGCATTTGCCCAGATGCCAGACTTTGCCAAGATGGGCCTGAGCAGTGAAATCACGGATGCAACCTCATCAGCAGACCCGGATCTACGGAGACCAGACTTCTACTTCCAAAATGTTTATGGGTGCTAATTAGCACAGGGTAAAGGTGATCTGACACTGACCACCAGAAGCAAGAATAACTATTAAGAAGATGTAAAAGAAAGCAGTCTCTGTTAGTACTGCTGGGACTGTTAGTCCTAGGGGCTGCAGGTTAGTGCCCTGAAGCACCTCACTAACTCTTCATAGAAGCTTTATGGGGTCTGTGTTTTTCTTCCCATTTGGAAGAAACTCTTTTACAAATTCTCTAATAGCAAAGACAAAAGGATCATCTGTTATATTAGTCAGAATTCTCTAGAGCTATAGAACCAACAGAATGAATATATAAAGAGGGAATTAATTGGATAGGCTTGTGAAATACAGTCTAGGTAGTAGTCCAACAATGGCTGCTAGTAGCTGCTCAATTCAGAAGCTTAAGTATCCCAGCAGTCCCAGTCTGTGTCTGAAGGCGGGAGGATTCCTGGATCGAAAAATCCAGTGGCAAGAGAGAAGATGAATTTGCGAGCATAGGCAAGAGAGTCTACTAAGTTCTTCTGTCTACTGGTTCCTTTTATCTCATCTGCTATTGAGAGGTTCCATCCAGATTCAGAGTTGATCTTTGTATTGCAGATATATTGATCCAGCTAATTTCTTCAAGTGGTCTAGCTGTTGATCTGTTAGTTAATCCTAGGTGTGGTCAGATTGACAACCAGGATTAACTATCACATCTGTCAACTGTGATGGAAGAATATTCTTAAAATATTATTAGACCTAAACTCCAGCTTACTTGAGAAAGAGTTTACATCTTTTACCAAACAATTCTTTTGGAAGTGTTTTTTTTTTACCTATAAATAAGTAAATGACAGAGGACCAAGTTGCCATAGATGCTTGGCGCTACATTGGGCACTCTTCCGATGACTGAATTCCTACAGGAGTGGCTATCTGCTTAAACTGGTTGAATGGCAACAGAATACACAAAATTTAATTTGGAAAAGGTCGTGATGGGAAGATAGTTTGGAAAGAGGAAATGAATAGGGGTTAAATTGAAGAAAGTCAGTCCTATCACTTCTCTTTTTTTCTCTCTCTCCCTTCTTCCTTCTCCTCCTCCTTCACTCATGTACACACACACACAAATGCTCACACACACACACACACACACAAACAAACAAAAATTAAAGTAATAACTAATCCATTTATTCTTCTCAGGATCAAATCCATTTTTCTCCTGTTCTTAGATGTTAGAATAAAGAAAACTAAACCTGTTAAAGCTAAATTTTGTGTGGCATAAAAGGAAAAAGGGTACCTTATAAGACGAACTTTCAAAGCAAAAGAAATCCAGTCTTCTTTTTCTAAGATGCAATCAATGTTTAGAACTCATAGCAGCAAAAATTTGTGGGGAAAATTGTTATGATGACATTTCATGAAATTGTGGATTCATCTTGTGATCTGTAGTGATGCCAGAGAGTGAAGGCACTGAGATAATTCACAGAGTTAACCTGTCAGTTAGCATCACATGCTTTGAAAGCCTATTTTTTAATCATACTACTGATTCCTTCCTATTAATTGTGCAGATGAATGGGTTTTAGTGTGTGCCGTGATTTGAGCACACTCATCCTCCCTAATCATCTCTCTAGGTTTCTTCTCTTCACCCTATGGCCTTGTTCTCTTTCCATCCCTAAATGTTGATTCTCAGTTTGAAAATGTAATTTTGGAAGAAACTTCTCTTCACTTTACAGAATTGACAAATAAGGTTTCATGATTGATATTTATGTGATGGAAAAGTTATATTAGAAAGAGAAAGTCAAACTTAAAACAGTCAGAAAACAATATCACTTGGGATGCAAACCAGGAAATCCACATTACTTTTGTATCTCCAATACTATTTTTTTTAAATTTTTTTATCATTTATTTTTTATTCAATTGTGCGTGTATGCATGTGTGCACGTGTGAATGTATGTGTGCGTGTGTAGAACCACGGGCGAATTCGGGAACCACCATGGATGCCTCCACCTCCTCCTTGTTTACTCTGCCCCAGGATTCACAGGCTCCGCCCTACCAGGACCAGAAACGCAGGCCGCCCCCGCTTCCACCCGGTGTCTATACGTGGGGTCTAGGATCTGAACTCAGGACCTTCCGCCTGCAAGGCAGAGGCTTAACCCCTGAGCCACCTCTCCAGCCCCTGCATCTCCAATACTATTAAACAAAGCTTTTTTGATTGTTGTTTGTTTGACTAGGAAATCAATGCTTTTGATGTGGAAGACACCTGCTTTTGTTATATGGGTCTACCCATGTAAAGAGTATATAGGAGGTCTAAATATTCAAGGAAAGGGGCTATGAGCTGGTCTGTGGGAATTGCTTTGATCTGCTTCCCACAGAGAAGCCGCCAAATGATCAGTCCAAACAAACCATCTTTACTCTGTTCTTCCTTCCTCTTTAAAACTCATTTTTTATTCATGTGCAGAAATTCTGCATCTGTGCAGACCCTAGGGACATAAGCAGTAATAGAGGGTATAAAGAACAATAACTTTAATTCTTTAACTCAAAGCAAGAGAAAAATGGCATGTAATGTGGAACATATTACTTACTTCAAGATGGACACTGTAATTAATCCTGTTGACATTCTTCTTAAAGCATGTTTGCTAGCCTATGGAGCAAATGAGATCTTCGGTATGATGAAATCATCCAAACCAATTTACAGAAACGGGAGGGAGGGGAGGGTGACAGGATGACAGCAAATCCAGTGGCCTCCACACTCACAAGCTCTTCCTCCTGGACTCTTCCAGGTAACTTTCCATCAACTGTGGTCTCTACCCATCTTTGGCCGCGTGGTGGCTAATGAACCAGGATAGCAGAATTGGTTGTTACATCAGAGAAGGAGCTCACTTTAGCTAGGTTTTCCCAAACAGCTCTGCCCAGCAGGGCATGTCTGAGCTGGAAGGCAAGTTGGTGCAGGAAATGGGGATAGGAACAGAGCTAATGTAGAAAGCCAGACTGAAGAGAAAGCTAGAAATGAAATGTGGAGCACATATGTGCATGAAATATGTCTGATGTGTGAGGTTCGGTGGTTCTGATTATGAGAAAGATTTCCATCTGCAGATTTCAGCATGATGAACAACCAAACTTTAAAATCTAATAGGCTGAAAAAGGGCAGTGAAAAGGACAATTTAAAATGAAGAGATACTACTACTTTATACAATAAATGTTGACACTAGAAATTCTGCAATTGAATGGTGTTCCTTTAAATCAGCACTTCATGAGTAGTTACCAGGATTTATAAGTCTTCATATATAGAAAAATTGATTTTTCTCATAGGAAAGATCTTTTAAACAAGGAAAGCATAAATAAAGTTATTTTAAAGCAAAACCTTTCAATGAAGCCAACATATCAAGACTACTCTATAGAGGAATATTTGCTTCATTGGGATTTGTTCTTTTATGAATTTTTATTTGCATTATATCATATGAAGTTACTTCATTTATTCACCAATACTTCACCAATACTTTTGAGAACCGTGAGGTCCTTGCAGGTTCTTAAACACAGGAAACACAGTGCTGAACAAAACTCATTTGTTCCCCCATGGGTCTTGTATTCTAGTCTTCATATGACTTGAGGAAGAAGTAAACCAGCTACAAACCTGACAAAGTCTCTTCTTCTGGCTCAGATATTTTCTTTATACAAAAACATCTTTGAGATATTATCCACTTGCAGCCAGATGTTACATTGTACACTTGGGAGGTGAAATCAGGAGGATCAGGTGTTGAACGCCATCCACGGCTATATAGCAAATTCAAGACTAGTCTGGGCTGCATGAGATTCTAAGTATATATCTACTTATCTATTAACCCACCTATCTTTTATCTATCTCAACCTACTATCTTTTATCTATTTATCTACCCTATCTATCATACATCTCTGTCTATCTGCCCATCTATTCATCAATCATTTATTTATTTATCTATTTATAAATCTGTTATCTATTTATCTATCTATCTTCATCATCTATCTATACTGTGTATCATATATCTGTATCTATCCATCACATGTCTGTGTCTGTCTGTCTGTCTGTCTATCTGTCTGTCTATCTATCTATCTATCTATCTATCCATTCATTATGGATCAATCATCTATCATTCATCTATTCATTCATCTATCATGTATCAAACATCTATTATCTAAAAACTATGTACCTACCAATCTCCTGTCTCTCTCTCTCTGTCTTACTCACTTTCTCACTTTGAGCTTTACCAAAAGAAAATACGAAATGAGGATCTCCATCCCCTTAAATGAATAAATTTTGGAGTGTTTGCTCCATACGGTAAGAATTATTGAAATAAAAATAGCAACTAAAACAAAGCAAAAGTTTAAGGGCAGACTATTCACATACAAGAACTGCATCAAATCACTCTTGGTAGAGCCAAGACAGAAAGAAATCTTGCACTCAGGCACTAAAGAAACTAATGAAGGTGTTGTTCTGTCATTTCTACTATCTTCATCTCTCCTTCCCATCTGATTAAAAAAAAAGAAGCTTGCCTTCTATTAATGACCTAAGGCATGGGAGCAGTAGGAGTCTGACTCACCAGGGTCTGAAATGCTCCCTGTGTTTTGTTGTGTGCTACTACATGGTGTAGACAATGAATTTATCAAATTGATTTATTGGGAACAAATCCAGTCAATTAAATGATGCTTGGGTCCAAAAGAGACATTGAACTATTAGCTTCGCTGATGGTATTCTTAGTTCCTCTCTTACATTGTCAGAGGATGCACATCCTGTCTTCTCTGAATCTCATTACTCTGGCTTCACTTCTCAGCCTTATTTCCTGTGTAGCCCATATCACATTGCAGATTAACACAGAGACACAAAATTGGACCATATCTTCAATTCTATTGTGGACTAGCTGAATCTGCCTAGAAAACACAACTTGCGGACGACTGATTTAACCCATTATTGCAAATGTTAAAACTCAGTCATTGAGTCTGTCTTTTAAAATAGAATCCATTGGGGGGGGGTTGGAGAAAGAAAGGCTGAAACCAAAGCTTTTCCTTCTAATATGTCGATTTTTTTCTTTTCTGAAGTAAGTTGTGGAGATACTTCTGAATAATCTTGAAATATGAAATATCCTCTTACAAGTATGCTCTATGCAGCAAAATGAAAAGTTTGATTGGAAGTTATTTCAGATTTTAAGGAATCAGTTCAATTGCTTTCAAGTTTCAGCACATTTTTTCCTCAGAAAATTGATGATGACATTGGAAGACTTTCCTAATGGTACATATTTTAAATGTGTGCCATTGAGATAAATAAGCAGCATATGGTGAGGTGATGACAATAACCATTTATAGCTCATGTTCTATCTCCTCTCTCTCTCTCTCTCTCTCTCTGTCTCTTCCTCCCTCCCTTCTCCTCCTTTTTTTCTCCTTACATGTCTTCCTTTGTCTTTTGCCTACTCCCCCCCTTTCCCATTATTTATTCATCTCCCTCTCTTTTCCATCTTCCTTCCCTGTGTGGTCTCCACATACAGACTTAGGGGCCATAATATCGTTTGATATTCAGCATTTAAGGCAGGAAACCTACAGGCACTGCCATGGGAGGTTGCCTGGAGAGAAATCTCAGTCCCACCACTTACAAATTCAGCAACTCCAGTGAAGTTAACCTCTGCATTTTGTTTTCACCATTTATAAAATGTGGATTAAAATGAATAGATAACCCATAGGGACCACTAAGACTAAGCAAACTCATGTTTGCAAAGTCCCCATTGCCTCGCTGGAGGAAGTACTATATAAGTGTGTGGTGAGCATGACTAATAAATCAGTCTAAAGACAAAATTCCTTTTCACTGCTAGAAATAATTTCTCAGTTTTTCTATTCACCACCCGCATTGCTCCTGCCCTTGTATAACAAGTACATTCTGTTTCAAGAAGTTGTTTTTTTTTTTTTTTGTACACTGAATTTAGATAAGTACATGCAAGTTCCAAAAGGTACCTCCTGCTCCCATGCCACAGGTCCTTAATGAAAGGCAGGGTTTCTCTCTCTTTTTTTTTTCAATTAGATAGGGAGAAAAAAAGGAAGTAGCAAAAATTATGAAAAATGAAATTCAGGAAAGCAAGGGAAAATATTCATGGATGCTGTCTTTAAAAGCATGCAAAGAGTGGTGTTAACTCCTGTCATGAGGTTGCCCTTCCATGTCATTAGCCATAAATACAGATGTGAAGAGTTCCAGGGCAAATAACATCAAAAGGAAGGGGAAAGTGTTATGGGCCAAGGGTCCCACCCAGTTCCTCCGGAGAAGCTGGATTTTCCAGCATATTGACCAAATTTGTAGCTGTGATGCTGTGTGAAGCTTCTTATTAATAATTTTTTAAATCAACCCTGCCACTTGAGCTTGTAAGAGTCATTATAAAAGCAACCCCCAAAGTCATTACACACAGTAAACCCCAGAGACCAGATAGTTCTTGAATGACAGCTGCTATATGGGACCCTTGAGTGAAGTCCCTCTGGGGATTTGGGGGAAGGGTGCTGACATCATTTACAAAGCACATGCCCTCTATGAGCTCCATGGAGTTGGTGACCTCTGACCAGAAGGAAAGATTAATTCCTGGAACAGTTCAGAGGCAACCATTCATCAGTAAGGAAGTAAAAACACAAATCTAGGGGCTTAGCAAACCATCTGGAAATAGTTGGTAATTTGGGGAATCTAAAGAGTGAGGGAGCTCTTTCTTTATTGATCCGTAATTCCTAGATTCATTAAATCATCATTCAACTCCCCCCAAATGGATGAATGATGGGTGTGATAAGATGTGAGGGTATAGGGCAAGATAAAAGTCCAAGAAGTATTTTTATTTAAGCCCATCAAGAAAAGAATAATTTTTGAATGCCAGATGAAATGTAGCTCCTTTATGCAGTAACAGGTGGTGGTTCTGTAGGATTTGTAGCCCAGAGTCATGCTTCAAAAACTAAGAAAACAACCAGCAGACTGGCTCTGACCTTGTCTATTTGTAAACATGAGGTTTTCCAATAGATTAATTTAAATTACCAAAACCTTCTGATATGTAGAAAGACAAAAGAAACATGATAATTTAATTCAGAACAGAGGTAACTGTCCCAACTGGGACTTGATTTGCATGAGTTTCCTCCTGACTCCCATTAACCCAAACTTGGAGAACTCTAACCCTACAAAAGAGAAAACAAGATGGAAGGCAAGAACAAGAGCTTAACATTGGGGAGTTATATTGAGTGACAAATCTGAGAAAACTTTATATCCTAACCAGGAGAAAGTTGATTCAATTTGCAGAATCTCTAACCAATACCGAGGCATCAAGGATTCCAGGACCATCCTTAAGAGTTGGTAGGTAAGAGGAGAGGATGTACAAAACAAGAAGCAGTTTGGCAACCAAGCATCTATCCTAGTCCACTCAGTTGCTTGGGTCAGCCCTGTTTGGTCTCGTCCTAAAGGAAGAATAACTCTGATTGGGGGAAGAAAGGAGCAGACAGCGCTGAGGGAATGTGTTTATGAGGGAAGAGGCAAGATGCAGAATAAGTGTTTAACCTTTATGTTGTTGTTGTTGTTGTTGTTGTTGTTGTTGGTGGTGGTGGTGGTGGTGGTGGTGGTGTGTGTGTGTGTATGTGTGTGTGTGTGTGTGTGTGCGCCTGTGGAGTCTCAAGGGTGACTCCCTTGTCATCCCAATTGTCGATTGCTCTACCTCCTATTTACACTACTCTGGGATTTCCTAGGGCCAGAATTACAGGCCACCACCTTCGAGGCATCTGGGATCCACACTCAGGTCCTGCTGTTTGTGAAGAAAAGACTTCAACCCCTGAACCATCTCTCTAACCAGGCTATAAATTCTTAAGAAAGATTTTTCCCTACCACAGAACTCACAGTAATATTGAGGACACCAGATATTTTATCTTTCTTGGTGGGCACTTTTTCTAGCTTTCATCTTCCTGTGGATTCAGCATTTTGAGGGTTCTCTTTACACTGAGTATTGCTCCAAATTCCTGCTTTCCTGGGATTAATAAATGCTATGCTCTTATGTCTGTGCTTTTGAACCAATAAACATTAGCTCTTTGTTCTGCGCTGTTTAACCCTAAGATTTTTAGCTTTTCTAAGCAAAATTTCCTTGTTTCTTGATTGTAAATCTGTTTCTATAGCAATGTTATATGTAGTTTTGAAGAGGGTCTTAAAAGTTATTTAATGATGGCATTCCGATAGTATGTAGTTTCCTTCACTCTGGATGGTTGATCCATGTGACCCTTTGGGTAATGTGGAAATGAGAGCTTGATTTCCAAAGACAGGTCACCTTACAGCTATACTCCCTCTTCTTGGTTCCCTTCCCTCAATGTTAATCTCTTGTCCTTATTACCTGCTTTCCCTGATCCTCCCACACAGTGGTGAGCACTATTAAACAAGGCAATAGAGGCCGTGAAATAGTCAAGTTAGTAAGGTGCCTGCTCACAAGCCTGGCATCACAATTCAATCCCTGGAAGTCCACATGGGGAAAGGAGAGAGTGTCCCTGCACACCATGACATGCACGCATGCACCTTCTGTCTTTGTCTATTTCTGTCTCTCTTCAATAAATAAATATATTAAAAGCACAACGCTAATTTTGTTTTTGAATTGGCTGTATTTTGCCAGAATATATACATTGCAAGGGTGAGGATTTTAGTTTGATCAGTATCTTGTGATGCCCCTACCAGTGGGATAGCCTGAGGAGGGGCGTTGCAGTTGCCTGCACTGTTGCTGATAAATGACCATCAAAAACGGCTTAAGGGAACAAGGTTTTACTTTATCTTAGGATTCCTGGTTACAGTTCTCAGTCCAGCTTGATGGGAGAGCATGCACCAATACCAGGGCCAAGGGAACTGGCCACACCATCACTACATAACAGCTGAGAGATGGACAATCCTTACTTGCCAGACCAGCATGTCTAGCCAAGTGAACAGATGCTGCCTTGTCAACCAGCTCTCAGTATTTTATTCACCTGTTCAGGGCCTAGTCCCACCCACCTACACTGGGCCTTCCCCATCAGCTAGACAATCTCCTGCAGGTTTGCTCTGGGCTTAACCCAACCACTAATTCTCCACAAATGTGCCCAGAGCTCAAACCCTCAACCATCAAGTTGGCACTTGTGCCTAACTATGACAAGGGGCCACTTTGCATACCACAGAGGCTTGAACTCCTGTAGTGTAGACAATCCAAAGGGAATCCTGGGGCCCATAGAAGTGAACAGCCAAGAGGGTGGGAAGGAGTGGGTTGGACTGATGAAAAGGGGGGAGTGAGGGAGAAGAAAGGGAAAGAGGGAGGCATGGATAAGTACTCAATATGCTTGTTAATTTGGAAAAAATAAAAAGACTATTAAAAAAAAGATAGTACTTGACAACTGTTAAGTAGTCAATAAACCAAACAAATATCTCTAGAATGAGCATGGAACTGGTGAAATTTATTTTTTAGAAAATAATTTTTTTTATTATTATTATTTCCGCTCATACAAACTTAACAGGTACACCAGACCCCTCCCTCCATCCACCTCCCCCTGACCCCCCTGCTCCCCCTCCCCTCTCCTCTCTTTCCCCATCCCCCAGTGCCTCCCCCCCCAATCCCCAGAGAGTCCTTTATTGTGCATGCCTGACTCTCCTCTGAGTCCTCCTCTCCGATGAGGTGCAAGGACCCAGGGGCATGTCCCAGAACCCTTTCCTGTGTTCCCCTTAAGCTTAGGAACACTACTGTAACTGTCAGTCCCTTGCCTCCAAGGATCCTAGTGCCTTTAGCAGATGCTAGGCTTCGTGGGGTCAATAATGTGTTGGACATAGCACAGGTCATGTAAAGTCCAATTATGATTGCTTCGGCCCTAACTTGTGTGGAGTATCTTGCAAATCATTGCTCCTCCCATCCTTTTGCTCTTACAATCTTACCGCCCCCTCTTCCGCAAATTTCCCTGAGCTTCAGGATGGAGAGAGATCAGGAACTGGTGAAATTTTAACCTAAGCCTTGTTCAGATTATTGTGAGGAATCTTCCCTGTGACACTCGGCTCCGCTCTCAAACACCGCAGCAGCATCAAGTGTAAGGCCCCGGTTCTCCTCATTCAGGATAGAGCACACCATACTACTTCTCCTGTTCATTTCTATCTATTTTAGTATTTACAATACTCAAACTACCGTAATACTAGTAATACTAAAGCTCCCTCAGTTTTGCATTTTGTTTTGACTTGTTTAATAATATTCTCTTTGTTTCTTACATTTATTGATCTACAACTGCCAGTCCACACTGAAATTTATCCTTTGCAGATCTCTGAAATGGGAAACAGGGTAAATTCCATACAGTATCATTTATCTATGTTCAGCATTTCTTCCTCAGCTTTACTGACTCTTTAAACAGAACCTATGAACCCCACTGTTCATAAAAGTCTATTAAAAGACAGGGATTTATGCAGAGTAACACTGGAAAACTTCAAGAGGAAGATGGATATAAATGATGCTAAAAATTGTCTTTCTCTTTGTGTATTTAGCCAAGATGATTTTTTTTTCATTTTTGGCTCATATGCCACAAAAGAAGTGTGTTTGTTTGGTTTTTCTTCACACACAAAAAGGAAAAGACAAGAGAAAAAAGCTGTGTTTGTTATTATAGATACTGAAGAGGGGACAAATGTTGGTTTCCAAATAGCAAGAATGTAATGTAATTGGGTTTATTCCTTGCTCTCTTCTTACAGATTTTTGTTGTGCCAGCAGAAAATGATCAAAGCACAGCCCTTGTTATATTACGAGGAATAAGAAGGAACAGTTGTTTTAAGTTAAGCAATATTTCCGTAGAAATACTACTAGGAAATATTTACTTGGATAGAGTATGGAAAGGATGTTATTTCTGGTTCCTAGAACATATGGACGTTTAAAATAAGCCATGAGATTGTCATTTGGCTGACTCAAGTCGGGTCTCCACATGGCAAAGGACCTAAACCAGTTACACAGGGAATGTTTATTGTCTTGAGTTTCATTCAGCTGTCAGGGTGACAGGGCACCCCGGCATGAGGAGCCAAAGGCAAGTGGAATTGGAGGTTTGTCGACAACAATAGAACTTTCAGTTCTTAAGGGGGCGCATCAAGATCATGTGAGAATTTAGAAGAAAATAATAATGGCCAAATTCCCACAGTGCAATATAATAATGAGACTACTAATATTAACAGTCATTAAATTAGATGAAATCATTGATGTTTTTATAATTACATTCAAGTTACAAAATATTACATAAAAATTACATTTTGTTAGATATGAACTATTTCAAATTTTCCTTTCTTTGAACCACCTGTAATGTTGTTCTGTGGAGGGGAACTCTGGCTGTCGCTGTTCAGGCTGTCGCCGGCTTATTAGGCATGTCCAGAGTGTACTGAGGGCAAACATGTGGGTGCAGGTGGTTGTAAATGGGGAGAGACTATGGATGGCACACCTTTCCTCCACCCCTCATCTGCTGCTCTGAGCTGGAGCACTCAGGCTCTTGTTTTTTTCAATACATGGAACAGATTTTGATGAGGTTGTCGAGACCCTGTGCACATGAAATGTTGCTGGAGAAATTGGTGCACTTATAACCATACATACATTAGCCATATCATCGAATTCTGGGACATCAAAGGTACATTAATTTAGTAGGAGCCACTACTAGACTTTATAGAAAGTTACTACTTAGGGAGAGTTTGGGAGGTCATAGAAATGACTTGGGTCTCAGTGAAGGGCAAGGAGAGAAAAACTAACTCTGCTAACTATGAAAGTATCCTTAAGCTTAGGTGAGGAAATACCCCCTCTGTCTGTTTCTCTGTCTCTGTCTCTGTCTCTGTCTCTCTTTCTCTCTAACACTTTCCATTACACACATCAAAGTTTGGTAAGGATTAGAGTACTGTGATGAAGATAGGAATGAATGGAAGACAGGATCTGAGACACAAGTGAAATCCCAAATCCTTAATACTAATGCTTGGGAAATTCGGTCTCTGGCCTCATGATGTTTTGAAGTACAGGATAAAGGGGGTTCATGTTCTGTCCAATGTCTAGAAGTGCCCTGTGCCTACACACATACACATCCCCCAAGAACTCTGAGTACCGGCCCCTCTTCTAAATGGGGAGTTGTTACAGACTGAATGTGAAATAGCTCCCATAGGCCCAAGTGTCTGTGTTTGGACTCTTAGCTGTTGTCACTGGTGGGGGGAGTTGTGAAACACCTTCAGGTGTTAAAGCTTCACTGAGAAGTATGTAACCGGGGGAGGGACAGGTTTAGAACCCGGTTCCAGATAGGAATCTTCTCTGTGTTTCCTGTTCTTCTGCTGTGTGAGGAGCTGTATGGTCCTGCTGCCACCTGCCATGCCTTCTCCCTTTAACTGTGAGCCAGCGATTTCCTCCTCTCTCATTTGCCTGAGCCAGGAATTTTATCACCAGAAAAATAACCTAACACAGCAGTCCTGGAAAACAGTGTCCTAGATGCTTCTCCACTGATTATATTTATTTAACTACTCTCTCAAAATGGAAGACAACAAGTATGTATCAAATGACTACATAGTTACTAGTTCAACAATTTTGGAGCTCTGAAGAACAAAGGTTGAAGATGTAAGATATAAACATGAAACTCAAAGTCTAATTGAACAAACTCTCAATCAGTTTAAATTTTTTGAATTCCTTGGTCAAGTTTATAAACATGTTCTTTTTACACAAAATTTAATACTGTATTTCATTTTTCAATAATTTCATTTATGCAAGAGGAAGAAAGAAAGGAGCAAAGAGAGAAAGAGAAGGAGGAGGAGAGAAAGAGAAAATAAATATGCTTGCTATGGTGCACAGACAGCGGTCAGAGGACAGCCCCTTGGAGGTCAGTTCTCGTCTTCCATTATGCGAGCTCACAGGAATTGAACTCAGGCTGCTGACACATGCCCAGGAGTCCCACCTCCTGAGCTATCCCATTGGCCCTCATATTTCATTTCAACTGAGTGAAATGTTTTATATGTTTTCTTTCTTTGAACATTATGACTATCAATTTTCCATTGGTTACTCAACTCATGAATTCCTGCATGATTATGGACTTAGCAATTTTTCACATTTTTGCTAGCTCTTAACATCATTTTTCAGGGGGTAAAATGCTTTGAATTTAAGTATAATGTAAATGAGAGTTATGATCCTGGCCTGCTCTGGACAGATGGCTTCATTTATGCTGTTTACAGTTATTTAACTTTAGAGAAAAATATAATTGGAGGGTAGTAATAGGAGCATAGAATACGATTGACCCAAGTGTTTATAAATCTCTTTAAATTCAAGAAACAAACCTATCGTGAATTTTCTTAAATGTAAACACTGTTGATTTTCAAATGTCAAAAGTTGCTCATTAAGTCATGTTCTTTCTTCAAACAGTTTAAGGGTAGAGTAATCACCACTGCATAAAATTATTTTAAATGAAACGTGAGACACAGAGATAGGAAATGTTTTGTGTCTACCCTTTAATGCTGAGTTTGAAAAGCAAATTTAATATTTTCTAACATTTGATGTTTTTGTTATTCTAATCATTTTAGATGTTTGCCATTCATCAGTCTAAAACAAAAAAATTAAATTTATCAGTATTCACATGTGTGATTCACTTGATTAGTCTTATTAACTTTCCCCCTTATGGAACATATTTTTACCTATCATAGTTTTACCTCTATTCAACTGATTCAAAATAGATGTTAAGTAAGGAGGACCATAAAAGTTTTAAAGGAACAATTAATGAAGTGTTTCTGTTTGAACATAAATGCTTAGCATACTATTTGACATGCCAAGTTCTGCTTTAGAGGAAAATCATGTCATCAGACTTGAAACTAAAATGTTGATGTACGAATTAATTCTGTGCCAGGTTACTCATTCTTCAACCTAAACATGCTCAAGAATTACAGTCCAGTACAGATATCCTCAAAACTATACACAGTTCAGATACATTTCCTGGTCTGCCATTGCTTATGTTGTGAATGAAACTGTAAAGCATGGCTACTGAAGCCACAACCACATACCCCCACAGCACTCGAAGAACATACCTACCTACAAGGGGTTAAAACAAAGGCAAGCCAGCATGACACATGTCCGGTCAGACTGATGTCATCATGGGTCTGCAGATGGAAAAAAGCATCTTCTACTCACTGACACTTTATATTGAACAGGCAGCCTGTCGAATCCCAGGAAAATCCTTTTCTGAAGCCCCAAAGCGGTCTTTTTTTTTTTGCCAAACACGCAGCCTTCATTCCAGTTGGGGAGCTTATTTCAAAGTGAAACAGTGGAAGTGAAGGAAGTCAAGGACTCCATTCAGGTCAAGGTGTTTGGTTGCATCTTTTATTAATTAAAGTTTCAGTTAGTTTACAAAAGAATAGATTTTATTATGGAAGGTTCTGCAAAGAGATCATTTCATCCTGTTCTCCATCCCTCCTCCCATGTCCCCTCTGCTTTCATCTCTCTTTCTGTCTCGAAAACACACACACACACACACATTTAAATCTAGATTTCTATACATGAGAGAAAATATACTGATATTCCTTTGTCCTTCTGCACCCCTATTTCCCTATCTTGCTCCCCTCTTCCCTGCCCTTAACCACTTCCTCTCTTGTGATGGTCCACCTTCTACTTTCATCTCACACACACACACACACACACACACAGATTAAATCCAGATTCCATATATGAGGAAAAAAACTCAGTTGTCTAATTTTGGCTTATGCTGATTAACACGATTATCTCCAGCTTCATTCATTTACCTTTTCATCCTGCATCCATCTGTTAATGGGCTAGTTCCATGGTTGCAGCTCTTGTGAACTGAGTCCTTTTTAACAGCTGTTACAGTATTATTATCTGGGAGCTAATGGACTCAATGGACTCCTGAAGACTTTCATTCAAGAACCAACAAGCACTGAAGAGGTCATGAGCCCAATCATCAAACCTAGAGTGTTGCCATTCCCTGCTTGACCTTGGGCAGAGAATACTATGGATTTGTGCCCACGGGAGGTGACAAATCTCAGTTCATCTTCCCTTCAGGTCTCAAGAACTTTTCTAGTTAGCAGGAGTTGAGGAAATCGCATCACTAGCTGGTTACTTAGTTTCTTGAGTCATGTGCTATATTTTGGTAGGTGTTGCAGTTTGTCTGCATGGTTGCTGATAAATGACTATCAAACAGCTTAAGGGAACAAGGGGTTCATTTCCTTACCACAGTCTGGTTACAGTTCTCAGTCCAGCTTGACGGGAGAGCACGCACCAACACTAGGGCCGAGGGAACTGGCCACACCATCATCACACAACGGCTGAGAGATGGACAATCCTTACTGCCAGACCAGCATGTCTGGCCAAGTACACAGAAGGATGTCGACTCTCTCACCAGCTCTTTGTGATTTATTCCAGGGCCTAATCCCACCCACCACGGGCTGGGCCTTCCCCATCAGCTAGACAATCTCCTGCAGGTTTGCTCTGGGCTCAACTCAACCACTAATTCTCCACAAATGTGCCTAAAGCTCAAACCCTCAACAGTCAAATTGACACCTGTGCTTAACTATGACCATAGGAATAGGCACAAATGGCCTGTGTTGTGAATGCGAATCTATACTTGGATTTAGAAGTGGTGTGGATCAGCAGTAGACCAGCTCTGATAGCTATGTGTACTTCCAAACCAGATAGATGGAGAAAATTGTGTTGTGTTTTGTTTGTTTTGGAACCAAGCTGTGTAGCCCTGACTTGTCTGGTGTTTGGTGTACATTCCAGGTTAGCCTCAAGCTTATGGTATTCCTACTACCTCTGCCTTCTAAGTGCTGGGTTGCAAACATACCTAGAACTGTTTTCCTTTTCAATGCTAATTTCTATACTCATCGTACCAAAATGTGAAAGATAAATATAGAAAATCAATACCAGATTTTCCTCTCATTTTTTATTTATTTGTTTAAATGTAAAAGCTAAGTAATAATCCAATGGTGAGTGTGTAGAGGACAAGAATAGACATGTCAGAGGATCAGAGGGGACAGGGTCAAGGTATCAAGCTGCAGAACTGTGGCTGATTACTTTCCAACAGGAAAATGTTCTTAGGGAAAATATGCAAGTATGGCCAAATTAGAATTTGTGCAATATGATCGATGTTTTATTAACATATATTCCTATATGCACTGGTAACAGGCTTCATGAAGAGATTTTCATTTGAGCAGTTGTCGGCTTGTTTTGTTTTCTTTTGTTTTTATGCTGTTTTGGGATGGAGGATGCCACAATCGAATGTCGTAAAAGGACTATAACTTATGCAATGTACACATTTTTTTTTAAATTTAAAAATCTTTTAACTTTTTAAAAAATTTTCGTGTGTGTTTCTCTTTTTGTGTGTCTCTCTGTATGTGTTTGTGTGTGCCTGTGGAGGCCCAAGGGTGACTTCAGGAACCACCCTGGATTGTACTCCTCCTCTTTGCCTTGCTCTGAAGCTTCCCAGGCTCTGCCTTCCAGGGCCAGAAGTGCAGACCACCACTATTTCTGCCTGGCACTTTAAAGGGGATTTGGGAACTGAACTCAAGACCTTTTGCTTGCAAGACCACTGAGCCATCTCTTCAGTCCAAGTTAATATGCTGACAGAAAGGCATTAGTGATTGTTATTGGTCCCCCCCCCCCCCAGTTTTCCATTCCTCTTCCAATGGTGAGTGTGTAGAGGACAAGAATAGACATGTCAGAGGATCAGAGGGGACAGGGTCAAGGTATCAAGCTGCAGAACTGTGGCTGATTACTTTCCAACAGGAAAACGTGCTAGCGAGCACGTGGGGTAATGGAATCACAATACCCCCACATCCTAGGGATCCTGGTGAGCATGGTCTCAGAGAGAGAAGCTAAGCGCGGCATTGGAGATAGGGGCAAGGAAGCAGGAGCAGCCCAGCCCTGGTGATCAGAGAAAGAATATCAAAGCGCAGTTCTGTACTGTGAAATCTATTAGGGAAGTGGCTAAAAAACATATGCCCAAACATAGAGTTTTCTGATGCTGTAGGTCTGTCTCAGGCTCAAGAAACTACATTTTAACCAACACAACTTATTGACTTTGTTCAACTCAGGTTCCATTAACTACACTTCAAGAAACCCTTTGTTATGAGATAGGAGGCAAATGGCCTTGGTTTTCTGGGAATAAGGCATGAACTTCAAGAGTTCAGAAGTGGTTTCCACCTTTGTCTCTTTGCAAGGTAAAGTCTGTGTCTTTAAGAGGTCACTGGATCCACATACTTGGGAACCTTCAAAGTATATACCAAGGCACTGACTCCAGAGCTCATTCTTTCCCTACCTGAGGTGATGATCACGAGGGGTAGGAATCAAGGCACCGTGGCAAAGCAGGGACATGACCAAGAGTCACACAAGGGTCTGCTCCTCCTTCCAGAACATACAACCACATCATTTTCATTGTTGGGAGAAAAAAGGAAGACCATTTTGTACCCATATTTTTAGTTGTCTCATCAATGTAAAGTTTTTATTTTGCATAAGGTGCAGTTAAATAAACATTCAATAATTTAGGTACTAGGCATAATTTTTAAGTTGAGTGTTTTCTTCTGTTAGACACAGGGTCCTGTGTATCCCAGGCTGGTCTCGAACATGCTATGTAACCGAGGATGACCTTCAATTTCTGATTCTCCTGCTCCCGCCTCCCAAGTGCTAAAGTTGCAGCTCCGTGCCACCATGCAGTTATTAGTGCTTACGATGGAACCTATGGCTTTGGCCATATTGAACAATTACATTATCAACTGAGCTATGCTGCCAGAGCTCCAGCGCACCCCTCATTTCCTCTTTTTTAATTTTTGGGTTCTGGGAATTGAATCCAGGCATTTGCACATGCTGGGTCAGTACTCTTGACACTGAGCTCCATTACCAGCCTCTAGGTTGTTGTTATCATGTGGCATTTAAAATATTTGGCAATATGGGTATCTTATTTCCTGGAATGAATTCACACAAGTCCCAGGATGCAGGTTAGGATACTATTGGAATGGTATGAGTTTTATTTTGTTTTCTTGGGAGAGAGGCTCATTCTGTAGCTGAGGTTGATTGTGAACTCCTTGCAGTGCGCTGGGATTGTAAGTATGAGCTACCATGCTAGACATGAGTGTTGGTGTTTACCACTAAGCTGGGTTATTGCAGAAACTGCACCATAACATTTTTTTTTCAAGGAATGATGCCACTTTTAATAAAAAGGAGGCTCGCAATGGAATGACAAGTGGTTTGTAAGTCAAGGCATTTACTTTCAAAGCTTCTGCAGCGCAATTTGAGTCTTCCCAAGGAATTCTTCAAGTATGTGGGATCGGGTGAGTGAAGCTAATATGGCATTAGGACATGGACATTTGATTCATTCACTTGAAGTTAGAGATTCTTTGCATGCCCCATGGATGCAGTGGATAAAAGCAAATCCAGTTGGTGAGGTGAGGTCAGTTGCCAGTGTCTATCACACTTGATAAACTAGATCTTTACTGAAATGTTACAATGCTTTGAGAAGGCAAGTGATTTGTGGCAAAATTTGAGGCATCTGCATTCATGTCTAGGGATTACACACAGTCTGCTCTTTGCTTATACACAGTTCAAAAAAGATGCCTAGATCAAATGTACTTGGCATTTCTGTGACCTCTGGAATTTTCCTTTGCACTAGGAGACTAATTTCTAGTGTTTTTCAATAGGCTGCAATCATAAAAAGATTTTCCAACAGGTTGCAATTATAAAAAGAAGTTTTTGGCCTACCTACAAAAAAATAAAAAACGAGGTAAGATAAAAGTAACACAGATGAAGTAATTTGATCTAAGTATCGATTTATCTTACTGACAAGGCCAGTCATAAAGCTGTCATGCATTTGTGGGTATATTCCAGAATGTAGATGGACAAACATTATGTTCATAGTTTAAAAGGGCATTCTTCCCAAGATGTTATAAGGATAGCAAATGTTTTGTGTTACCTCCACTGAAGTAGTTAGGAAGAAGCCTCTGGTTTTCTGAAGAGTCAATATTAATACACATGCAGTAGGCTGACCTGATAGTTTTAAACAATGTGTGACATCTGCAAACAGGCAGGCTCCGTAAGTTCAAATTCTGGTTCTAATACCTACTGGCTAGTGATAGGGTAAGTTACTTCAAACCATTCAGCCTCAGCTGCCTCGTCTGTAAAATCGCTCTGTAAAATGGGCCAACAATTAAATTTAACCAAAAAAGTTATTGGGAAGATTGCTAACAAATGGGCCTTGAACAATCATAGCAATTAAACCAAGACTTTGGCTTGAAGTTCTGCTTGAAGGAACTTTACATGGATCTTTCCTTGTCCCTATCATAGCTCATTTACTTGAGGAGACTTACAGTTGTAAATTTTCTATCTCATTGGGAAATAAGCCAGGAATGTTTTTCTCAAGGATCTGGGAGCCATAACTCCCATAAAATCACTGGAAGAACAGCAACTCTTTTTTCCCCCCAGTCTCCATGGGAAAAGAGAGAGGCAAATTAGCATACTTCCATATTCACCAATATCCCCCTGATGTCCTCTAGGAATTCCCCACTGACTGGCCTCAATGCTTATAAACTCCCCCCCCCCCCGTGTGCACCAGTCAGCTCAATCTCTCCTCTACTGCAGTAGTCTTCAATTACGTCTTCCTTACCTGTCTAACCTATGGAGTGCAGTTTTTCATACATCACAACAATTATGCTCAGGAGAAGAAGCATGGTGAGAATCAAAGTTCCTGAAAGAAGCAGCACCTGCAAGACTGACTCACTGACCAGTGCCTCAGTGATGTGGAGAGGGTTGGAATGTTGTAAATCCAAAACCAAGATTACCACGGGCCATCTTTAGCCTCCTTTACAGCCATGTATTACGGCTAGAGAAATAGCCAGAGATCTGAATGAGGAGAAAGGTTTGTCAGCATTATCCTCCTCCTGGCTAAATACGCGTTTGTAGTAGGTTCCGCCTTACAATGCTCCCCTGCCCAGCAGGAAGAGCTTACCCCATCTCCTATGTAGCTTTCTCTTTTCTTCTCAGGCTTCTTTTGAGCTTTTCCTGATTCTTTACAATTCGCCAGTTGGAGGCTTAACCTTATTTCGGACAGGCAGCATTCAGCATTTTACAAATGAAAGGACTTTGACCATGGCTTTCCACAAACTGTGATGGTTTTCTTGCAGACATTCAGACTCCACTGATGTATGATATGCTGTTGAAGACAGAACTATGTTGCTTCATCTGGATCCTAGCAATCGTGTAAGAGAATAATACAGTTGGAAATGAAGAGAACTTCTTTTTAGACCTGTTCAAGGAAATAATCAGAGGAGCCAAATCAAATCGTACTATTAGCTTAAGATATAAACTTCTTTCTAAATGCCATTTTTCCTTTCCATGTAGATGTTCTAAAATAATAACAAGATTAATAGATACTTGCAATGCAATCAATGCTGAATTAGCTCACAAACACCCGCAAAACAGAGGAATCAGAAATGACTGAGAAAAGCTTAGCTTTGATGACTTTATTCATTATTTTATAGAAAAAGTCATCTGAAATGCAGAATTCGTATGAATTTTTATAATGTTTTCAAAATTTTAATTTTCTTTTGAATTATCTGTAGAGTTGTCAAAATCTGTTCTGTGTTCAAGACTTCCAGAATTCTCAACCTTGCCTCTGACACAGCTCTAAATACAGAGGTTCAGACATTAAAAATGAAAGAGCTTTGCTTTTCCGTAAGAACAGTTTCTCAAACAGCAACCTCTCATTACAAGGTTACGCTTATTAGTTGGAACTTGTAGCTCAATAGCAACACTGTTTGCCCTTGCTTCAATTCAGATTGTAATTTCTTTTTAAACTACTTGACCGTTATAATCATATGGTGAGCGGGCCTGATCATTCATCTTCCCCGGGTCAAGGACTTGGTCTGAACACAGCAGCATTTGTGTCTCCAAAACCTCTCAACATCGTGACACATGGGGCAAAAACAAACTGCAGTTTGAAATAGTTTGGAAGAAATTATGCAATGTTTTCATTATCTTGTTCTCTTTCTGAAAGTAAAAATTCCTGGCTGGAAAAACAAGTCTTCCTCCAAACAAAGATGAGATTTTTGAGAGATCATCATTGTTTGTAATTAAGCGAAAACGGTCAGCTATTTTATTGTTGTCAGTATTAGAATTTGATAGTAGATTTTTGCTTTCTCTTAGGGCCTAGCACTCATTATTAAGCACTCAGCAAATGCTGGATGAATGAATGAGTGAATGAATGACTCTTCTGCCTCATGTGTTTGTCCATTGAAGATGTGTATTTTCTCACAGGATCCAAATGATTCCTGCAGGTCTGGCTTCACTTTCCCAAAACTCCATTCTATGGTCACTCTACTTGAGTCATAGGTTGGAGGAAAATTTGTGAGCTGACAACTGAGATTGGGTTTTGCCTGTTACAGTTTGCCTGTATGTTGCTGATTCACAACCAAATATCTTAAGGGAACAAGGGGTTTTATTTTGGTTTACAATTGGTTACAGTTCTTAATTCAGCTTGACAGGAGAGTTCACACCAATATCAGGGGCTGCGGGAACCAGCTACAGCACCTTTGCAGAACTGCTAGGAGGGGTAAACCTCTCCAGATAGCCTATCTGACCAAGTGCACTGAAGAATGCAACTTCCTTGATCAGATCCCATCTTTTCTTTTTTTAAATTTTTTTATTATTATTATTTATTCAACTGTGCGCATGTGCGTGTGTACGTGCGCGCGTGTGTGTATGTCTCTGTGTGTGTGTGTGTGTGTGTGTGTGTGTCTGTGTATGTGTAGAACCACGGACGAATTCGCGAACCACCATGGACGCCTCCACCTCCTCATTGTTTACTCTGCCCCCGGAATTCACAGGCTCCGCCCTACCAGGACCAGAAGCGCAGGCTGCCCCCGCTTCCGCCTGGCGTCTATATGTGGGATCTGGGATCTGAACTCAGGACCTTCCGCCTGCAAGGCAGAGGCTTAACCCCTGAGCCACCTCTCTAGTCCCTATGTTCTGTTTTTTTTTAAATTGGACTGTTACTATATGAGCAATAAAAGTACGTTTAGATTGTAAATAGTTGCTGTGGCTGAGCTTCCAACTCCTATATAGTTAAGAACTCGCCATGAAGCTAAAGAATGGCAGCTTTGCTAACCTCTTTAAGTGGGATGAGGTTCATGATGTGAGCACCCACGGGAGGTTGTCTTCATTGTGAGTACACTAAACCCCAAAAGGCCATCCACATTATGAGCACATGGAGCCCTGACCCAGGGAGGCCATGTGTTACAAGTGCATGGTGCTCAACCCATAGGAGTTTACCCATGTTGTGAGCGCACAGAACCTAGGGCACGGGAGGTCATCCACACTGTAAACACACAGAACCTCAGTCAGGGAAATTGCCCATGTTGTGAACACATGGATTCTAGTCCATGGGAAGCTATCCACTTTGCAAGCACACAGACATGGAATTCAGGGGTTGGCAGGGACTGTATTATGTCAGGCTACTAGTGATTCAAATGTTCACAGGTTAGAAACAAAGTGTAGACACAGTCTACTTTACCTCTGCCACCATCTGACATACATATAGTACAGCACTGTCTCTAGGGTCAGTTCAAAAACCAATTAATAAAAACTAATATTGATATGACTGTCCTAACTAGGTATATTACTTTTCTGTTTCTGTGAGACACTACTTAAACTCAAGTAACTTATAAACTCTTCTCTTTTTTTGTGAGACACTACTTAAACTCAAGTAACATCAACTCATAAACTATCTGTTGGAAAGTGTAGCTGGTCTGGATATAGCCAATCATATTCATCACAATGCTGTGCATTTTTTAAATGATTTTCATCTTATTTATCAAAACTAGGGCTTTGTTTGAAAATTGTGTCTTATTATGGCTTTCTTTCCCTGCTTGTTCATAATGCTCTTCTACTGTTACAGTTTTGAAGTCATACTTTATTGATATTCTTTAGTGAACACATAGCCCCAAATGTGTGTACCATCCCCCCTAATTTTTTTTTTCTTAAAAAAGACATTGTAGGGCTGGAGAAATGCTCAGGAGTTAAGACTCTGTCTTACAAGCTGAAGCTCCTGAGTTCTGATCCCACATAAAAACAGCCAGGCAGAAACAGTGGTGGCTTGTACTTCCAGCATTGGTGGGCAGAGTCTGGGAAAGCCTAGAGCAAAGCAAAGAGGTAGAAGCAATCCAGGATGATTCCTGAAGTCACACACACACACACACACACACACACACACACACACACAAAATAAATACAGTTTTAAAAAAGACAATGTTATTGTATTTGTAATGGAAAACCAACCTGAAAAAGTGATTTTTCACAGGAAGCTATGGAAGTCAGAAAATAGTGGGATGATACTTCTCAAGTGCTGAAACCAAATAACCACTTAACCTAGAGTCCACGGGTAGCAAAATCACGTATCATCCAGGAATGAAGGGAAAATGAAAACAAGCATCAGATGAACAAAGACGATGGGAATAATGACAACAAGTTAAAGAAATCTCTCCGAGTTTGGATTATCAGGAAGAAATTAACCCAGCAGGCAAAATATGGGCAAATACTGGAAAGTTCCTTCTCCTTTTGAGATTCCTAACTATGAGGATCACTGAAGCGAAAGTTATGATGGTTCTGCAGGTGTAAAATTATAAAGAAGGTTACTGAGACATAAGGAGAGGTGATGTCTATTATTAGCTAGAACTGGTAAAGTAGTCACACTATAGATAACCAAAGTTGTACATTTATAGTGTAATATATACCAAGAGTATGGGAATCCAATTATGTTAAATAAAAGTTTAATTTTAAATATTAACATCTCAAAAGTGTTTAATTTTAAAATATCAACATCGACTACATTTTATAATTATGGAAAATGTATTCTTTATTGCAAATGTCCATATATTCCAAAGTAAAGTACTGGTCACTTGTTTCTCTTTCCTAATGCAAACAAACAAACAAAAAACTAACACATCCATCCAAGACAGAATATGGATCATATAATGATGGTTATTTTCTTAAGTATAAGTTTCACTGAAAAATAGAAATTAAATATGAAAATCATAGCAACCTTTAAAGAACTTAGATGTAGTAAGACACATTGAAAAGACTTTCAAATGGACTGGGATACATTAACACCTAGGTTTGAAAAAATGGAATAAAACATATTTCCCACTAAGATTTGTCTTTTTGTTTCCACAATCATCGCTGACAGAATCAGATTTGACAAAGATCAGCTTTGATCTAAAAGCTTTTTACTACCAAGTCTTAAGCTGTATAAATTCAATGAGAAAAAACAAACAAACAAAAAACAAATCCTGCATCTTACTTGGATTAAATTTCTGTTATTCTATTAAATCATGGGTATAAAAATTTTGGCACTAGATGAGAAATTAGGAAACAGTCTAAGAACGTTCATCTCTGTTTTCTGCCAATGTTAAAGCTTTTGGAGTCAGTGATTTCGGACTAATAGTACTTTCAGTAAACACTTAAAAATTCATAATTTGGTTTGGTCAAAGTGGGAATTAATTCTCTTTCAAGTTTATTTAAAGATTCAGTTCAGTTCTAGAAAACTCCCTTGAAAACAAGGAGGGGTGTTATGCATGCAATGACTACACAGGAAATCTGGTTTCACTGTCCAGCACTCATATTCAACAGAAATGTCACTTCATACCACCTACAGGAACTCCATTTTGAGTAGTTTGACAGACTTCTCAAAAACTTGTCAGAAACAACAGTGTTTGCCATTTACTTCTATTAAGATTTTTTTGTATAATAAGGCCATAGATTAACTTCTTATGCCAACCCAAATAATTAAAATTGGCACTCTGTTAAAATATTGCAACTATAAGAAAATGTATTAGCATTAGTTCATAGGTGAATTGTCCTCTTCTTTCCTGTTCTTTTTCCCTTTTCCCTTCTTTCTCCTCCTCCTCCTCCTTCTGTTTGTTTCTGAGACATCAGGGTCCCATGTAGCTCAGGTGGGCCTGGGCATAAACTATGCTAGCTAAGCAGAGATGTCATGAATTTGTGTTGTTAAAGGAGGAGCTTTGCCTGCTCAGGTAATTTTGGTAAGTGTACTTCCTGGCATTGCCCAGAACCTATAATAGATGGAGGAGGTCTGTGGTTGACAGTGTTTTTGTTGTTTTGTGTTTTGACTAAACTGAAAATGCAGTGGATTTTTTTTCTAATAAAGAAATGGTTGATGGAGAGAAGCAGGAATAAGTACACGATATGCTTGTAAAACTAGAAAAATAAAATAATTTAAAAAATGGTTGTTTTCTTATTTACCAGTAAATGAAGAATTCATACCCTATTTCACTAAAATGTTATTCAGCTACTAACTTCCCAAACCAATGTGCTCCATGCTGTTCTGAAACTTTATTTGTAACAGTCTGGCCAAATTATGCATTTGAACTTGGTGTGAATGCTTGAAAGATTGTGAAAGCCTTGCTGGAAGGCACTTCGTAGGGACTAGACCTTGAGGTTTGGTGGCCTAGCCCTGCTTCCCGTTTCTTGCTCTGCCTACTCATGGTGCAGCCACGTGAACCTGCCTCCTTCTTCTTCCCCCAGCCATACTTTCTGCTATGCAATAATGGACTATTTTTCCTCTGAAAACCTAAACCAATAAATTTTCCTTTTCTCCCCTAAATTGGTTGTGTATGAGTATTGTCTCACAGTAAAAGAAGGGTAGCTACAACAAATGCTAAGTAAGTTACTTTTGTGAACTGCTTTTTCACTTTAGACAATGACTCTTCTTTTTGTAGGTTTTATCATGACATTCATTTCTCTACATGAACGGACAAAAACTGTAACAACTATAAAACTATCCTGCTGAAACCCAGGCCTATTTCACAGCCTAACAGCTTTCAAAGTTATTTTGTTTTCATTTTAGATGTGTCTGAACAGATTAGGATTCAAACCACTCTTTTGCATGGAAAGTCAGACTACTTTTATCAAAAGCAGAGAGGACCATGAATGGACCATGGCAACTTCTTCAAGGTACGCTGATTGATCCTGCATGCAGATGCTGCTGTGGTCTTAGAAGGCTCACTGCAGACACCACATCCTTGGTTTGCTCTTCTGTACTGAGATCTGCCTGTGTTCTTATATAAAACAGAGTCTTCCACACCTACTGAAGAACATTACACTTTACTGAAAAAAGAGAGCTCTTCTTTCACTATCAAACATTCTGAAAATCAAAACAGCTTCATAATATTTAGTGGCCAATACAATGGTCAAATGATGCTACATTCTTATAGAGGCTAGTTACTTTCAATCTGTTGTTTCTGATGTCTTTTCAGCACAATGGAATGAACATGGCATTGGATCAGGATGTTTCTTCAGTTTGAATGGAGCAAATATGGACACACTGTCAGTATGGAAAACATGTAGCTCTATTTTCCACTGTACAAACCTAATTTTTCAAGTGGAGTCTAAAACTATCTACAGGAAAACCTCAAGACGTTTTTTTAAGTATGACTGGTTTATTAATGTTTTTCATTTAAACTTTTTTCTGATCAAGATTTCTTTGCTGTTTTCTAAATATCTGTGTAAATATTTCCTTCAAACTGAATGCTTTATAAGAAAATTCAAGCCATTAAAGTTCCTGTTGTAAATTAACAGCAATCCCAGTTAAAATAATTTATACATTATCAGATATTAGATAAAGTTACTATAATACACGGGTGGAGGTTAAAGGACAATGTTCAGAAGTTAGTTATTTAGGGGCTGGAGAAGTGGCTCAGGGGTTAAGCCTCTGCCTTGCAGGCGGAAGGTCCTGAGTTCAGATCCTAGAACCCACCTATAGACGCCTGGTAGGGCGGAGCCTGTGAATCCTGGGGCAGAGTAAACAAGGAGGAGGTGGAAGTGGTCCATGCTGGTTCCTGAATTCGTCTGTGGTTCTACACACACATACACACACATACACACACACACACACATGCACAACTGAATAAATAATAATAAAACAATTTAAAAAAGAAGTTAGTTCTTTAATTCTGCTAGGTAGGTTTCCAGGGATTGAACTCAGATCGTCAGGTTTGTGAGTAGATTCCTTACCCACTGAGCCATCTTACCAGTTCTATGCTCAACCTTTAAATTTGCCTTTGTTGTTATTGAGAACTCACAATGAAGTGAAGCAAATGCACCTGACCTGCATGGGAATAAACAGTTTATCAAGTATAGATCTGCGAAAAAGCCATAATGTGGATGCCACTACAACTTTTTAAAGCCAGGAAATGTTGATGCAGCACAAGGTATAACACCCGCTGCTGAGATGCTTATGGAAGACCCAATCCAAAGAGGTCTGGTGGGTTCACACTAGGCTCAGGGTGATGTTTACATGATTTCTCCTCCTTGCATTGTCTGTTCTGATAAAACCAGTTGTATTGAGGCAACAGAAAATCTCAAAGTTCCTATTACTAACAAAAGTTTTCTACTGTCCCTTTTATACAAAAAAAAAAGTTTTGCTGACATGCAAATCTGCTTTCACACATCAGTGAAAAAGTTCAGAACTCCCAAAATAAAACTGAGTGAAGCAGTGATCCAGAGACGTGGCGTGTCCAGTCACAATGAACGTGGCTTCAACTCCTGTTCTGACATCATGGCGGCACAGCTGCACATGGATGAGTGGAGCGATGGTTCCATAGGAAGAGTCCCCATCAACCAGAACCAGCCAGACACTTTCTGAATCACTTTTATTTACGCGGATATGATTGACTGGGTTAATAGTCTACTTGTTCCCATTTGGAATCTCACAGCTTGCCACATTAAGCACTGCCTTCACTATCAAATTGCTAGATAAGAACATTACAAAATACAGATGATACACTAAGATCACCCTCTTGACAGTAGTTGGATTGGTGCATTAAAACACTAACTTAAAAAGGCAAGTGGGTTAATTGGCAAATATTTCTAAGGAAGGATGGTGCAACACGAACTTGGCATAAGCACTAAACTTTCAGGTGTGAAGTGCTCCAAAACCATAACTGTGGGAAAATTACTTCCTAAAAGTCAGACCCACAGATATGTAACAAATTTTTATTCTATAGCACATAAAGGAAAGCAAATAATGGCCTACAAAACCAGACAGTATTCTTAAGAAGATTTAGTGTAACAGGAAATTGAGATCCTTTGAGTTCAAACACAATAGATACTGGTACAGTTTTTCATACAATTCCTTCAATTGCATTAAATATTTATAGTAACTACATTTCCCTAGTACACATCAAACAAATAGATGCTATAGAAAACAATCAATCCTTATTTTCACTAGGCAATCTACAGCAAATGCTTATACATCAGGTGCATTATAAATCTTAAAGGAAATACAACAAGAAAAATGAAATAAATTGCTCTCTTGTGAACCAGAGAGGAAAACCATAAACAAATACATTATTTTGTTACTGAGAGTATCTGTTGGCCAAATCAAAAGTAGTGATTTTTAATAAAACACCATAAATCTGGGTGCATGTTACACGTGGATGGAGATACACACAGTCAAATAGTGCAAATAAATTACAAATGAAAGGCACAGACAATGTGAGAAAAACCAGTAGTTATTGATCTGAAAAGTATGGACATTACCCTAATAATGACATTTAGAAAAATGTTCCATATTAGAAAATATCAAATTTAATCCAAAGGAACCACATCTTTCCCCCAATAAAAGTAATAAAGTATGAGAACTGTTATTTCTGCAACATTTAAAATAATAATAAAAACATGATTACAGGAAACTTCATTCATAATTTAGACCATGCGGCACACTGGCACATGCCTTTGTAATTCAGTTCAACTTCCATACAACGACGGAAATGATCACGACTAAAATGACGAGGACCAAGATGACGATGCAAATGGTCTTCCTGGACTTGCGCTGCAGAAGCAAAGCACAGGAGACAGACTCAGTAGTGTACAGACAATTGCTGAAAATAACTGGGTTCATTTCAAGAGTAAAATCAGTAAGGTCATGGCCCTCATATTTCTGGCTAGGTATTTTCCCCTAAAACTCTCTATGACATGAGGCACTATTTTTTTCAAAAAATATTCTTTGTGACTTAATGGTATAATTTAAGGAGCAACTTTTAAATATTATTGTTAGTTTTTCTGAGTTTTTATTGTGATTAGAAAGCCACACTGTTAGGAGTGCATTGCTTAGTGTTAACACAGATATAAGATCCTGGGCTAGATCCTTCACATTCACTACCTTCCTTCCCAAAATAGGACGACTCAGAGAAATAAAGTTATTTACTCGAGTGATAGTCAGTTACCTACAATGACAACAAAGAGCAGCTCCATGGGGCTTCAGTGTTACTTACATGTCACTGAACATGCAGTGGTTTATCTCGTGAAAAAAATGGTGACATTAGATACAGGTGTCAATTGACAACTGAAGGGGTTGGGTTTTAGGCACATATGCAAACAATTAGTAATTGAGTGAAGCCCTGAGCAAACCTGAAGGAAATGATCTAACTGATGGGGAAAGCTCAGCCAGTGGAGGGAGGAGTCGTCCCTGGGCAGGTGGATAAGATGGAAGGAGTGGGTTAAGGAAGTTGGCACTTTTTGGAAGTTGGTCAGACATGCTCAGTAGTGTTGTGGACATCATGTAGAAAGTTCCCTCAGCTCCTGGTGTTGGTGTGGATTCTCCTGCCAAGCTTAATGAAGAACTGTAACTGGATAATCATAAGCCAAAATAAAGCCAAGCCATTCTATCATGAATTGACTGGAAATATGCAGTTAAACTGCAAAAAGATAGAAAAATGAAAAGCAATAGAAATATCCACAATGCCCAGACAGTTACAAGATACAAGAAAAAAGTACTTTCAAACAATGAGAAAAGCATTAAGTTTGAAGAGGGAAATCAAATGGCACAGTGGTAAAAATTCTAAGAGAATAGCTTTACTCTCATTGAAAAAATGTCTACATGTATGGCGTATGAGTTGCTCATGGTCAAAACTGTACAGCATTTGAAGCATAACTTATATTTGACTCCTACATGTGGTCTTATTATATTCATGTGATTTACTTATGAACTGAATTTATTCCTGGAGAAGATTCTGCTAAATGTTAACCTATTGTGTAATGACGAACGACAATTCCAGCATTTGCACAGAACTTTCCAGGATGAGGACTTGTGTTTCCAGGACAAGGACCACAATATCACTGACATTAAAAAAAGAAAAGAGACGGTTTTGGGGCCGCCCAGATTTGGGCTGGCAAGACAGGTCTGCAGGTAAGGTGCCTGCTCACAAACTCGGCAATATGAATTCCATTTCCAGAAGTCCACTGGATAGAAGGAGAGAACCAACTTTGAAAAGCTGTCCTCTGATCTCTAGACCTCTATGCCATGGCCCTTCCCCTCTGTTTCTCAAATAAACATTAAAATACCTTAAAAAAAAAAAAGAAAGAAAGAAAAGAAGGGGAGGGGGGAGGGAAATGAAGAATGAGAAATGCAGGAGGAAAGGACACCAATGAGGTCTCTCTCTGAGTTAGAATGTCACAATGACATCAAGTACCACCATGAAAAAAAACCTGGAGTAGTCTCCTGTAATGCTTATGACCCTGGACACTGATCTTCCTGTCTCTGTGGATTGAACTGAGAATGTTAAGTACTAATATCAATTTTTAAATTGGTTGGCATATTTCAGAATGACTCTCCATAGAATTTTTAACCTAGTATGTATCTTTTATAAGAAAATGTATTGTCATCATTACCTGATAATCTGCTGCTCTTGACAGTTGCTGATTTGCCTGCTGAACATGTACCTCTGCACTTTCCACATTGGCTTCTATGCTATCTTTAAAACAAAACAGACAGAACACACAGAGAACTGTTAAATAGATTCTCCCATTGTAAATCACTCATTGCACTCTATCAGCATTTAAGATAAAAAAAGCACAGATAACCCAAAGCAATACACAAACATGTAAAAAAAGGAGGGGGCTTTGATCATCTTCAGGACAATGCCAGCTAATTCCACCCAGAAATGCTGAAAGTACTGCCACTAAACCAGTTCTGGTCTGTCTTACTACACCAATGTGCAAAACAGTTCCAAAGACATCAGTTGTCTCATAGGAAAAAATGTTCCCTAACTTTCCAAAGAATGTCTCCTCAAAAGAAAAAGAAGGATTCAAAGGCTAAATGTGGTCCTTTGTATACAATTGTTTAATTATCGAATTGTCATGCTAGTCCCTAATGCTTTTCAGTTTCGTATATGTTTCTGTGAGTGCAATACACTTTATTTTACTTTAAACATAATGTTCTCCCTTCTTGCCTGGGATGTGGACCAAGGCAGATCACCTGCTCCTCAGGTAAGGCCCCTAGACCACACCCCAGAAAATAGAATATCAGATCTTGAAGACAAGTGGAAGAACTAACTAATTCAATGGAGGAGGTTGTTAAAGCCTGAAAAGACACTTATGAGGAATATTCAAGAGTTATGGGACACTTTGAAGTAGCTTGACATATGCATTCATAAAATACCAGAACAAGAATACCAAAATACCACACCTGAGGAAAATCTTCAAATTATCATAAAGGAAAACTTTCCTCATCTAAATAAAGAGAAGCCCATCCAAATACAAGAGGCATTTCGCACCCCAAACAGATATGACCAAAACAGAAACTCACCAGAGCAAATAATAGTCAAAACACTCCACATACAAGACAAAGAAAATGTGCTGAGAGCTTCAAGGGAAGAAAAAACAAGTCATTTTTAAAGTAAACCTATTAAAAAAAGAAATGATTTTTCAATGGAAAGAGTAAAAGCAAGAAGAACTTGGAGAGATGTACTTCAAGTATTGAATGAGCACAAATGTCAACCCAGGCTGGTATACCCTGCAAAACTATCAGTAAATAGCGAGGGGAAAGAAAAATTTTCCAGCACAAAGACAACTTGAAAGCTTACATGTTTACCAAACCAGGCCTTCAGAAAAATGCTAGAAAAGATACTCAAGCTTGAAGAAAAGAACAAACATATCCAGGATGACAGAAGGGAAGTATAATACCACCAAAACCTAAAAGCCAAATAATATACTTATGAAAGCCACTAAACACAAAAAAAGTATCAGGAATTAAAAGTAATTTCTCCATTTTAACACTAAATATCAATGGAATTAACTCACCAATCAAAAGACACAGAATACAAACTTTGATTAGAAACTACAACCCATCCATCTGCTGCCTTCACAGGAAATACATCTCACCACAAAAGATAGGCACATTCTAAAAGTAAAAGACTGGTCATTAAGTGAAGTATCCCAGAACCAGAAAATTAAGTGCCATATGTACTCCCTAATAGGTGGCTCCTAGTACCAAACCCACCCAGCCCACCTAGAGACACTCAAAAATAAATCTCTGTAATACCTACAGTAATTGCAAGGATTATGAACAGGAGGGATGGGGTAGGAGGCCACACCAGAAACAAGGAGAGAGGGGACCATGTTACAGCAGAGAAAATAGGCCTCCATCAAGGACTGCAAATAAGTAATGAGACATCTGGTTAAGTTCACAGACTTTCATTCCTGATCATTAACAACTGAGGGGGTATGATCTCACTAGAAGGGGAGGGCATATAGTCTGGCAGATAAAAAGTAACCATTTTGCAAATGAGTGATTGACCCCTCCCTCACTGTGGTTTCCTACTTTTATTACATCTACCTTTGAATATACTCTTATAACAAGACTCTAGTTTAACAGCTTTTTAATCTCTGGCCAGGGGGTGACATCCAATACCCATCAGGATGGAGTGAAGGGCATTGCAGGAGCAGCAAAACTGCAAAAGAAAATCAACAAACCATAATCCAGAACTTCAGAGACTCTATATCAACCACCTAGGCCAGCCTAATCTCTCCCCATCCTGAAGCTCAGGGAAATTTGCGGAAGAGAGGGCGGTAAGATTGTAAGAGCACAAGGATGGGAGGAGCAATGATATGCAAAATACTCCACACAGGTTAGGGCCAAAGCAATCATAACTGGACTTTGCATGCCCTGCAAAATGTCCAACATACTATTGATCCCACAAAGTCTAGCATTTGCTAAAGGCACCAAGATCCTTGGAGGCAAGGGATTGACAGCCACAGTAGTGTTCCTATGCTTAAGGGGAACACAGGAAAGGGTTCAGGGAAATGCCACTGGGTCCTTGTAAGTCATCAGAGAGGAGGGCCCAGAGGAGAGTCTGGCATGCACATTAAAGGATTCTCCAGGGATTGGGGTGGGAGGCACTGGGGGATGGGGAGGGAGGGGTGAGGGGAGGGGGAGCAGGGGGGTTGGGGGGGGAGGAGGAGGGAGGGAGGGAACCGGTGTACCTATTAAGTGTGTATGAGTGGAAATAATAATAAAAAATGTTAAAAAAATTCTGCAAGCTAATGGAACCAGGAAACAGGCAGGAGTAGCTATTATGCTATCAGACAAAGTGGACTTCAAACAAAAAAAAATCTTAAGACACAGAAGGATACTACATTTTAGTCACAGGTACAATTCACCAGGAAGACTTCACAATACTGAGCATATATGCATCTAATATGGGCTCCTCCACATTCATTAAGCAAACACTACAACGTCTAAAGCGAGAAATCAACCCAAAAACAATAATTCTTGGAGATTTCAGTACTCCAACATGGGATAGATGAACAGGTGAAAAACTCAACAGAGACACATTGGAACTTAATAAATCCTTACTGAAATGGACCTTATAGATCTCTATTGAAATTTTCATTCATGGACTAAAGAATATACATTTTTCTCAGCAGCCCATGGAATTTTCTCCAAAATAGACCACATATTGGGCCACAAAACGAATCTCCACATATATAGGAACCTAAAATTCTAGCCTATATCTTATCAGACCACCATGGTCTTGACATCCCCAACACAACAAACAGCAGGAAATACACTAATTCCTGGAAAATAAACACCATGATGCTGAATGAGAATTTGGTTCAGGAAGAAATCATAATGGAAATTCAAGATTTCCTAGAAGGGAACCATAATGAAAACACAACATATCTAAATCTCTGAGACACAGTGAAAGCCATCCTAAGAGATAAATTTATAACTCTTAATGCTGACATCAAAAAAATAGAAACATCACAAATAAATAACAATGCAGCTTAAAGCTTTAGAGAAACACTGCTGGAGGTATCACCATACCAAACCTTAATCTATACTACAAATCCATAGTAAGAAAAACAGCCTGGTACTAGCTCCAAAATAGACAAATAGATCAATGGATAAGAGTTGAAGACCCAAAAATAAGCCCACACAATTATAACCATTTGATCTTTGACAAAGGGGCCCAAAAAATCCAATGGAAAAAGAACAGCATCTTTAAGCATCTGATCCCAAAAACAGTAGAAGAGAGGAGATTAGCAAAATCAGGGGAGAAATATACAAAATTGAGATAAGGAAAACAATACAGAGAATCAACCAGTCAAAAAACTGGTTCTTTGAAAAAAATCATTAAGATTGATACACCGCTAGCTAAATTAACCAAAATCCAAAGAGAGAAAACCCAAATTAACAAAATTAGAAATGAAATGGAGTTATCACTACTGATATCCAAGAAATTCAGAGAATGATAAGGTCATATTTCACAAACTTATATTCCATGAACTTTGATAACACAAAAGAAATGGATGAATTCCTAAGTACAACTTACCTAAATTGAATCAGGAAGTTTTAAATTATTTAAACAGTCCTATAACATATGAGAAAATTGATGAAGTGATCTCAAATCTTCCCACCAAAAAATGTCCTGAACAAATGGATTCAACACAGAGTTCTACCAGACATTTAAGGAACGACTAACACCAATACTTTTTAAACTGTTCCATCAAATTGTGAAGGAAGGAACACTACCAAATTCTATCTATGAAGTTAATATAGTATTAATCCCAAAACCTAATAAAGATACACTTAAAAAAGAAAACTATAGGCAAATTCTTTGATGAACACAGATGCAAAGATTCTCAACAAAATTTTAACAAATTGGATTAAAAAACATATCAAAAAGATCATTCACTGTAATCAAGTAGGCTTTATCCCAGGCACACAAGGTTGGTTCAACATATGCAAATGTCATTCACCATATCAATCAACCCAAAGTCCAAGACCACATGATACTCTCATTAGATGCAGAAAAAGCTTTTGACAAGATCCAACAGCCTTTTATCATCAAAACCCTAGAGACAGTTGGAATGGAAGGAACCTTTATCAACATAATAAAAGCTGTGTACAACAAGCCCACAGCAAGGATTATGCTCAATGGGAAAAAACTTGAACCATTCCCACTTCAATCAGGAACTAGCCAAGGCTGTCCACTCTCACCACTTCTATTCAATATTGTACTTGAAGTCTTAGCAGGAGCCATAAGACAAGAGAGGCAGATAAAAGGGATTCAAATTGGCAAGGAAGAAGTCAAGTTATCTCTATTTGCAGATGACATGATCTTATACCTGAGTGATCCCAAAAACTCCACCAGGAAACTCCTGGAACCAATACAGAAGTTTAGCAGGGTGCAAAAATCAGTGGCCTTCCTATATGCCCAGAATGAAAGAAGTGAAAAAGCCCTGAGAGAAACAATCCCATTTACTATAGCCCCTAAAAAAAATGAAATAACTTGGTATATAAACCTAACCAAGAAAGTGAGAGACCTTTACAATGAAAACTTTAAAACCCTAAAGAAAGAAATTACAGAAGACACCAGAAGATGGAAAGACCTCCCATTCTCCTGGATTAGCAGAAACAACATCATAAAAATGACCATCCGACCATCCTACCAAAAGCAATATACAGATTCAGTGCTATACTAATCAAAATCCCAAAGCAAATCTTTAAAGAAATTGACCAAACAATCTCAAAATTCATATGGGAGCACAAAAGACCCAGGATAGCAAAAACAATCCTGAGTAACAAAAACACTGCTGGAGGTATCACCATACCAAACCTTAATCTATACTACAAATCCATAGTAAGAAAAACAGCCTGGTACTAGCTCCAAAATAGACACATAGATCAATGGATAAGAGTTGAAGACCCAAAAATAAGCCCACACAATTATAACCATTTGATCTTTGACAAAGGGGCCCAAAAAATCCAATGGAAAAAGAACAGCATCTTTAACAAATGTGCTGACAAAACTGGATCTCCACATGCAGAAGATTAAAACTGGACCCATACTTGTCACCATGTACAAAAATTAATTCCAAATGGATCAAGGACCTCAATATAAGGCCAGAGACTATAAAAACCCTAGTTGAAAGGGTAGGGAATTTCCTCAAGCTGATTGGGATAGGCCAACAGTTCCTAAATAGAAATCTAATAGTACAGTCACTAGAACCAACACTCAACAAATGGGATCTTATGAAATTAAAGAGCTTCTGTTCAGATACAGAGATTATAAACCGAGCAAAAAAGCAACCCACAGAATGGGAGAAAATCTTCACTAACCACATATCTGATAGAGCTCTATTATCCAGAGTGCACAAAGAACTTAGAAAACTAAATACTAAGGAGATAAATGGCCTAATTAAAAAATGGGCCTGGGAACTCAAAAGAAACTTTTTTAGTGACGAAATTGAAATGTCTAACAAATTTCTTAAAAAATGTTCCACATCCTTTAGCCATCAGGGAAATGCAAATCAAAACTTCCCTGGCATCATCTCATGCCAGTCAGGATGGCAAAAATCCACAATACAAACAACACCAAATGCTGGAGAGGATGTGGAGAGAAGGGAACTCTCCTACATTGCTGGTGGGAATGCAGGCTTATACAACTACTCTGGTGATCGGTCTGGCGGTTTTTTAAAAAAATGTAAAGATTGAAATGCCATATGACCATGCTATTCCACTTCTTGGAACACTCCCCCATAAAGCAAAAATTCATCTCAATGATATAAGCAAAACCATGTTCATAGCAGCACTATTTACAATAGCAAAGTCATGGAATCAGCCCAAATGCCCAACAGCTAATGAGTGGATAAAGAAAATGTGGTACACTTATACAATGGAATACTACTCAGCCATCAAAAAAGATGAATTAATGAAATTTGCTGGGAAATGGACAGAATTAGGAAAAAATATATTGAGCAAAGTATCCCAGACATAGAAAATTAAGTGCCCGTATATACTCTCTAATAGGTGGATCCTAATACCAAACCCACTCAGTGACATATTCAAAAATATATCTCTGTAATGCCTACAGTAATTGCTAAGATTATGAACAGGAGGGAAGGAGAGAAGGAAGGCACCCATAGAAATAAGGAGAGAGTGGATCATGCTACAGTAGAGAAAATAGGTCCCCATCAAGTACTGCAAATAAACAGTGAGACATCTAGTTAAGCTCACAGACTTTCCTTCCTGGTTGCTTGAGTCTGACGGGGTTTGATCTCACCAGTCAGGGAGGGTACTGAATCTGCCAGATAGATGGTAACCATCCTGCATATGGAAGACTGACCACCCCACCTCACTGTGGTCTCCTACTCCTATTCTACCTATCTTTGAATCTACTCTTATAGTAAGACTCCATTTGAACAGCCTTTTATCTCTAGTTAGAAGGTGACCTCCAATACCAATCAGGATGGAGCCAAGGACGGTGCAGGAACAGCAAAACTGAAAACAACAACAAACCATAATTCAGAACATCAGACTGGAACCAGACCAGCCAAATCTCTCCCATCCTAAAGCTCAGGGAAATTTGCAGAAGAGGGGACGTTAAGATCGTAAGAGCCTAAAGATGAGGAGGAGCAACAATATGCAAGATACTCCTCAGAAGTTAGGGCCACAGTAGCCACAATCGGACTTTGCATGACCTGCACAATGACTGACATGTCAACAACCCCCCAAAGTCTCGCATGGATCACAGGCACGAGGATCCTTAGAGGCAAGGGATTAACAGTCATAATAGTGTTCCCATACTAAAGGGGAACCTAAGAAAGGGTCCTGGGCTATGCCACTGAGTCCTTATACCTCTCTAGAGTGGAGGATGCAGAGGGAAGTTTGACATTCACACTAAAGGATGCTCCAGGGAATAGGAAGAGGGATGGGGGGAACTGGGAGAGAAGGCAGGAGGGGGATGAAAGGAAGGGGAAAAGGGGGGGAAGGTGCAAGGGGGACTGGAGAGGGGTGGAGAGTGGGAGGGGACCGGGGTACCTATTAAGCTTGTATGACTAGGAGAAAAATAATAAATGTAATTTAAAAAAAGAAGCAGGAATGAAAAAAGTAAGTAATGTGCGTAGGAAGCATCTCAACCCACTGCTAGCCTTCTCTTAATATTAAACGTCGTTTCAGTCATTCTATGCAGTTATGACCTTGTTTATGGCATCTATTCTACTGTGGTTCATGAGATACATAGACTATAAATTGCTAGCTCTCATAAGTATGTGCTGCCAGATAGATTTTTAGAAGCCATGTGAACCAATCTATATTGTTGGAAGCTTTTCATGTTGAAAATTGCAGGCAGAAGATTCAGGTCATTTTAACAAATAATGTCTCAAACTAAATAAAAGTAATGTTCTACTTACTTTGTATTCTACAGTGGCTTACATAAGACTCTGGTAACTTACTTTGTGGCTGGCATCACTCTAACTGTACTGACATGCAATCATCACTCACTGGCCCACAGCCTCCTCCCCTCCACTTTCCTCTAGCTTGGAGGTTGAAAAGTACTGATTTGCAGCAAGAGACGTTTGTCTCTCTCTATCAACACTCAAGTTTAAGGTTCACGCTGTCAATTCCTCCTTGGTTGTACACATTCAACGATCGCACAGATTTTTTTTTGAATATTATGATTACTGACTCACTGATTTTTTTTCAACACTTCTCTTATGACGCACAATGATGATATCATTGTCATGGACTCTTCTGATACCCTGATCTCTTTATTACTCCCCACTTTTTCTGTAAGATCTTGCTTGTTACTCCAGCTACCCATTTCCATTATTACATTATAAACCAGCAGCTGTTACATTATCAAAATGTCAAGGGTCTTACTCTGTGCTCACCACTGCTCATCTGTACAGTGCATTCCTTCTAAAGTCACATCCGACAAGTCTTCACTATGCGTTCCCTGTCCTGCACACACTTCATGTTCTTCTGTCCCCCAGGTCTCCTTTACCTAGCTTAGACTCCCTGGCAATGACCTAGCATTACTTGGCTGCATTCCTCCTTAATTCTCTTACCTTCTACTATAGCTATGGTTACATGATAAAATCCATGCTGATACATGGATACAATACAGATACAAAAAGAATAACCTTAGTTTAGCTTACTTTACTTTTAAGTCATGACTCCACGAGAACCCACCTCATTTCTGAGATTTCTAGAAGACTGTGTCAGACTTTCTGCTCTCTTCCCAAACTCTCAGCCCTTCTCAAACATTATCATGCTCAGCCAGGAACTTTGATTTCCAGGTCACTGAGATCATAGAAATGATTAGACAGTATGTACTGCCATGCCGCGATCTCCAAATGACATGCACTATAAGTTCTGGTCCCTCTCTGTTGTTGGGAACTACCTGCTTCTAGCTGAGCCAGTCCCAATGTGTGAACTTCATTCCATTCCTTAGGATACAATTCAAAGGTCCTCAGTCCAGAGTCTTGCTCTCTCATTTATCATCAAACTTTAACACAGCCTCCAAAGCTGTGTTATTATTATTCCTCCAAAGCTGCTCCAGCTAACATTTCCCCATCTCAAAAAGCTCTACCATATCAACAGGCCAAACCCAAACCATTTGGATTAAATCTTGGTGGCACACTCACAAAAATGGGTAAATGTTCTGGGTTTACATTTTCACAGTATTCAGAATGGCTTCCCTCTCGACACTTCTCTGCTTCCATCCTAGCCAAGGCCACATGGCTGATGGCGCACCTGGCTGAGTGGAGAAGCCTTTTCTGCCTTCATCACGTGCTGCTGCACATACGCTTTCAACCCAGCAGCCAGGGAGCACACCAGCTCAGCATTCCTCTGCCCCAGTTCTCTTGTGGCTTCATCTCCAACCACACAAGGCCTGACAGTGGCTCAGGCTCCTGCACGCCACCCCTGGGATCTGGACATGACTACCTTTCCCCTCCTGCTTTTGTTACTCACCAAACATGCAGCTGTAACTTTCCCTCCGGGCCCAGGTAGTCACTGTTCCCTCAGGAAAACTTCCTCTGACTCTCTCCAGCAGTGAAGGCTTTGCCAGAATGCTACTTGCCTTTTACTTTTTATAACACAATATTCTGCACCCTAGAGGGCTCGCTCATTTCACCACCCTGCCCACCTTCTCCTCATAGCACTATCGCTATTTACTTGTTCTAGCTCTTTGCAAAGTTTGTCTCTCTCCTCCAACTGCAAGATCTACCAATTCCTAGATTTGTACCTGGACATAGTTATAATCTGTACTCAATAACCATCTATTCGATGAGTGAATGCATTGGCTTTTAAAATTTTTATGTTGGGGCTACAGTAGAGAGTAAGAATAAACACATAATAGTTTTATTGAACAACAGGTATAAGTATCTCAGTTGAAACAATGTGAAATGTTGAAAATATGTGAAATGTATTTTAGACATACTTAAATACTGTCAAAATAATTAAAAACAATCAGATCCTGATCAATGACAATATCAAACATCAGTTGAAGAACTATTATATTCAAATTTATAGATTTGCTTATTTATTTATTTATTGTGTGTGTGTACGTGTATTTGCATGTGGTGGTGTACATGACAGCATGAGTATGTACATCGTTGGAGATCCAAGGGTGACACTGAGAATTACCCTGGATTGCTCTACCTCCTTATTAATTTGTTCTGGGGTTTCTAAACTAGAATCAGAATTTTAGGTCACCACCATATTTGCCTGACATTTTAGGTGGGATCTACAATCCAAGCTCAGGTGCTTGGCTTTAAGCCCTGAACCATCTCCCCATCCCTAAAGGTTTAAAAAAAAAAAAAAAAACTTAGAAGATAATTCTTTTAAAAATTCCTCACATTTTAATAATCTATAAAAGTAATCCATTAAAACCAATTTGGTAGTTAGTAGTATGAATGATTCTGGTAGCTATATCAGATAGCTAACTTTCTGATGAATAGGTAACATTCTGATAAAAAAAAAGATAAATATCCTGAGTTTCCCCCAAATTTGCTCAATTTGGTAAGAATAAAATTGAGAATAAAAAATGAAATTACATGCCCTGGAAATAATCTGGGGAGTTGTTACATGAAGCCTAAGGCCTCGGCAGCAGGAGGCCCTGATGAAATCTGGGCTCTGAATAAATAAAGCTTGTCATTTCAACCAGTACAATCCAAAAATGGGATCTGTTTTGGATAACACCAAGGGTGATGTTGGGCTATTGCAGAGACTCTGCTTTTAATTCTAGAGGAACACAAGAGGAAGCTATTGCAGATAAATGGTGTGTAACTGCTCCTAATCATGAAACATACATCAGAAGTACTCACCAATCACATCTCCTTGCTCATGAATCATCATCCCCAAGTCTTTAAATATTTCATTAATGTCCATAATATCAGCCTAAGGAAAAAAAAATACACAGAATAATGTGGTAAAAATTCAGGTCTCACTCCACTAAAAGGGAAAATCAAAAAGAAACTAGTTCACCCCCCCCCACTCACACAGAGTGATCTTGCATTTAGATACAAAGTATAAATTACAAGAATATCAGGAAAATATTTCTTTTTTATTGTTATTTATTCAATTGTGCGTGTATGTATGTGTGCGAGTGTGTGTATGTATGTATGTGTGTGTGTGTGTAGAACCACGGATGAATTCGGGAACCACCATGGATGCCTTCAACTCCTCCTTGTTTATTCTGCCCCAGAATTCACAGGCTCCGCCCTACCAGGACCAATAACACAGGCCCCACTTCCACCCGGCATCTATACGTGGGGTCTAGGATCCGAACTCAGGACCTTCTGCCTGCAAGGCAGAGGCTTAACCCCTGAGCCACCTCTCCAGCCCCCAGGAAAATATTTCTAACAGCCACTTGTTTCTGAAGTAAACTTGTGCTATTGAACCTATCAAAACAGGCAGCATGCAAATGATAGGCCTAAAACTGAGAAAAGCTGAAGATTTCTGCTTATTTTATGCAGTTTTGGTGTCATAAGCATCACCTACTTAAATGAATATGAACAGTCTTATGACATATTCTAGTAAGAACTTAACAATTTGACAATTTATATGAATAAAGTATTAGGTATAAATTTGAAGTCTTACTTAAAATATTTGAATATCCAAAAGATTATAGTGAAATTATAAATTTCAGTAGTAGGTAAACAAGTTATAAATTTATTGGCTAAAATTTATAAATTTTCTTTTCTTCAATGTATTTTTAAACACTCTTCAATAGTTTTCTGAGCTAAAGAGTTGAATATTTTGTTTATTTAGGTTAGTAGAAAGTTTACATATCATCCTTGGCGTCCCCATCTGTAAAGTCTCGTCGATAACAATGTGTTTAACTAGTCTACAGAACTCTTGGGATGAAATGAGACAGTCAACGCACTTTATCACACAGTTTTGGCACATAGAAGACCCTCAATAGACTGCAGCCATTGTTAGGCATCATGAGCTTACTTTCTAGGAACTCAGTACACAAGAAATGCAATTTAACAAGTCCTTAGGTCTTTGTGATGTCAAAAACATACCAGAAAGAAGTAAAATGCTTTTAAAGCCACTGTAGGAAGTCTTACTCTTTCAGGGACGATGAGTATTAAGTGCTGTGGAGTGTCCCCCTGAACAGACACTGATCTCTAGAATGTTAATTTCCCAATGACCTGTAGATGACCGAGAATATGAACACTCTGGAAGGGAGCATGTTCTCCAACCTAACATAAAAACCTCATTTTTAGAAAGGAATCGCTATGTATTCCGCACGAGAACACCAGACTGAGGTGTTTCATTTTCTTCCCCAGCACAATCACAGCACTGAGTACAAAGAACAGCACAGCAGCTGGGCACAACCACGTCAGGCTTACTTCAAGTTGCCTGATTGAAGACTCTCTCTCATGGATGAGGCGCAGGTCATCCTCTGTAATTTCTTCATCTTGCACTTGCACCTGAGGTTGTGTTTGGCTAATAAGAATAAAAAAAGCTTATTTCCTACTTAAAACACACAAAATAGGACATTTTGTTGTTCAAAGGCAGAAAATTGCTCATTTAAAAAAACTGCTAAGGGAGTTGGACATGGTGGGACACGCTGGGAATCCCGGCCCTTAGGAGGATAATACAGGAGGATATGGAGTTTGAGATAAACCATGCTGTCAGTCTAGACAGCATAGTGAGGTCTAAATAATAAATAATATAAAGAATAAAAGTGCTAAGAATATATAGATGTATTACCCAAATTTAACTCAATTTCCGTTTTACTCATTACTTTATTATGTATGGCTTTAGCCTAATTATTGAAACTATACTTGGCAACTGGGTTTCTTAGCTGACTTCAGTCTAAGCATGATCTGTATTAAAAATTAAGTCTATAAATACTTGAGTAACTTATTTACATATTTTATAAAAAATGCCTAACAAATATTTTAAATTTTTTTCTAAGCTTACTGTTTTCAGTTTGTAAACAACAGAATATGCTATAAAATGCTGAAAGTTTTAATTCTACTTAATGGACTATAATGCATAAAATTTGAAAAATTAACATTTGAGCTACAAAATGCTTTTTAATTCTTACCTTTCCCAGGACACAAGATTCTTTTCTTTTGAGCTGTCTTCAGGAAAGCCACCCTGAGTCATTTAGTCATAGGATAGATTGAAGAAGTGAAGAGAGCAAGAACAAGAAAAAATAAACAACACTCATATTTTTCCCTTAAAATAGCCCACATTTATTTATGCCTGTGATGGGTGCATATATGGAGGGAGGGAAAAAAGAGAGGGACAAGTTCTTATTCTAATTTCTTTGACCAACTGCTTCTAGTAAAAACAAAATTATATCACAGACTGATAAGGAGAGGAATCATTAACTATTTTCAAGGAACAAATAATAAGTATCACTTGGCTCATATTTAATATTGCCATGAAACCTCTACATTGAAGGATAAGAAAACAACTTGTGATGGTTTCTGAGGGAATTTAAAATGAGATTAACTCAAAATTCCACTTTAGATCATTTTTTCACATTTTCTCCAGGCTGATGCCTGAATGCATATGCTGAGTTTGTCACCACCATCTCCATGTAATCCAGGAGTATGCTGCCCTCTACACCAGCACACACATGAAGCTGGTAGGCTACCCAGACATGACTTATGATCTTTGGTGATGATAGGCTTTCACATTTTTATATAATGTATGCTCTGCTGTTCTTTAGCATGAGCAGTAACCATGCTTAAACTTAAAACTCGAACAGGGATGCCTGAAAATGTTCACGTTTGGATTTCTAAGGCAATTCCAGATCTCTACAACTTAAGAAATCAACCGCAATATAGGCTGTGTGTTTATTTACAGTGCCATGGAAGTACTTACAGATACTCTGGAACTGGCTCTCACTCTAGCAACAAACTCTTTCTCTCTCTCAGCAGCTTGCCTCTGGACCTTCTGAAAGTTTGTCAGTGCTGTTGTGAATTCAGCCACTAAGCGGTCCTTCTGTATCTTCCTTTGACGCTAGTGGGGAGGGAGGAAAAAAGTCTGGTGAATAAAGCTGTGAAGTTTAACAGATGTGCAACAGTGACATTATTACTGGTTGGCTCCTGGTTTCATCCTCAATTCATTCTCACTGCTTACCAAGCATAGGGACTTATTGACTCCTAGTCACATTTTGACAGTGCATTCAAACTCTGATCTTGAGGCAAACAGTCCCCCCAATGCATATCTCATTGCAGACTTCACAGCTATGAAGTAAGTGGTGATTTTGAGGATATTTTAAAATGATTCATTTTAGGCTATAGTCTGCATTAACTACAGAATAACCTGCAATAAGTAGGTGAGGTGCTATATATGGGCCCCCAGGAACAGCTTGAGTGAATGTGCATGTTCAGAGGCAGCTCTGTAAAGCCAGGAAGCAATTATACAGGGAGCATTTTCTCAGCACACAATTATGGGTCAGGGTGACAACATGAACTGCAGGATACTACCTGAGCAACTAAATATAGTTTTGTATTCTGGGACCTAATTGCAAATACATTTTTTGTCCCCTAATTTCCTCTGATATCACAGTTCAAAGACTTGACAACAAATTTGATTTCTTTCACATTCAATTCATCGACCACATGTCTTAGAGTCTGGTACCTGTTCACTGGGGGTGGTGGGCAGAGATCCAAACTCTTTAATGTACTTATCTGTTTCTTTGGCAAGTTGGTTCGTATACTGCTGCTTCTGTTGCCTAAAATGAAAAACAAAACAAAAAAAAGTATTTCAGTCAAAAACTAAATGTATTTCAGCTACAACTCTGCCACATGAATCAACCCTAATGCATGGTTTTTAGGAAAACTACTTTTTATAAAATTAGTGCTTGTTTTAGACTCCTTGTACTAACTACTTGTAGTTTTATAAGGTGACTTCCAATTTCTTCTGAACTGAACTGGTGAAGCATAACAACCACCGATTAACAGCTCTACACACCCACTACCCCATCTTCATAGGCCTTTTAAAATCTGTGGAATAAAACATGGGGCATGTGTCATGGTTTGAACATGAACTGCTCCCTGCAGGATTATGTGTTTGAATCGTCAGCTGGAATTCATGCTTGGAAAGGTTGGGCATCTTTAAGAAGTGCTACCATGTTGGAGGAAGGCATGTCACAGGCGGTGAGCCTTGAGGTTTGGTGGCCCAGCCCTGTTCTTCTTGTTCTAATTGACTCTGATGGCTGAGGTGACCTGAAGTGTCTTCATTCAGCCCTGCCTTCTGCTGTGTGAATCGGCCATAATGGAGCATATTCACTCTCAAGCTATTTCTTTTCCCCCCCAAAACCAAAAATCTTTGGAATAGGAGAGTAAAAATTCTAAAAAGGCAACCTTAATGAGCATGTCTGTTTAGAATTTCCATTATTAACTCTACCAAAATATTGGAACTATCAAGAATTGTGTTTACATCCCATTTTGCTTTAATAAATGATCATTTATTGCTTTAATAAGGCATTTTTACCACTCTGATATCTATTTACAGCAGAAAAATGAAATGCATAAATTGCAGACAACTAGAACTTCTTCAAACTTCACTTCTTAAAAATATGACTTGTTATGTGATGATTAGTCTTGGCTATTAAGGTTACAGGATTTAGAATCAACTAACAAATGAGCTACTGGGCTACCAGTTAGGGGTTTTCTTGATCAGCTTAACTCAAGTGGAAAGCCCCATACTACATGTGGGCATACAATGGCAGTTGAAATGAAGAAGCTCTTGGCTTGCCTGTCCTCACATGGCATAGGTGGGCTCATCTGCCCTGTTTGCATCTTGCTGCCCAGTTCATCTATCTTGTTGCCATTGGTGCCACTGCTGCTCCACTCTTCACTGACAATGGAGCACACTTTCTTTGGCCTTCTGATGTGGACTGAAGACCAGTGGATCTCCAGGAACACTCCAGGCCTCCAGCACCAGGTTCAGAAAGCAACAGGTTCAGAAAAGGCATTTAACCTGGTGGAGGGCAGCAACTGGGTTCTTGCTTCTTCACATGCAGAGGGGCATAGTTGGACTACTTGGATGAGACATGCAAGACAACTGATTAAACCCTTTCTTACATACATATAATCATTCAACTATCTCTGATGGCCAGAGAGCCCTAACATGTCTTTTCATTACTCACATCTTTTCACTTTTTCTTCTCAGTAGTTGCCTTCCTGATCATATACTTTAAGGATATCACTTACTATTTTACACATAAACCACTTGCTTTCTGTGGCTTTTAAAACACTGATGGTTTAAGAGGTTCTGGAACTGGGCAAATCATCAAACTTCCAAGAGTAACTCAAACTGTGTAATGTTGAAATGAGAACAGATGTAAAACCTATAAAATGCCAAAGTCCTCGTGCTGCTGTTCTAGCAACACATGAATCCACTGGAACATCCATTTTATGACTTCATTGCTTATTATTTGTGGTGCTTTCAGACAGGGTCCTGTTTGGTAGCCAATTGGCCTGGAACTTACTCTCCCATCCAGCTTGACAGGAGAGCACACACCAACACCAGGGCCAAGGGAACTAGCCACACCATCTCTACATAATGGCTGAGAGAAGGACAATCCTTACTTGACAAATCAGCATGTCTTACCCAGACTGGCTTTAAATTCTCAGCAATCCTTAGCCTTTTTGAGCACTATGATTATAAGATGAATCACAGTTTGGCCTTGTGTGTGTGTGTGTGTGTGTGTGTGTGTGTGTGTGTGTATCAGAGGGCATTGTGTGTCCCTTAGAGAACAAAAGATGACTTCTGGAATCATCCTGGATTGCTTCTACCTCCTTTCTGCTTCTTTTGTATTTCCCAGACACTGCCTTCCAGGGCAGAAGTGCTGGCCACCACCATTTCTGCTTGGCATTTTTACATGGGACCTGGGATCTGAACTCAGGACCTTCTGCTTTCAAGGCAGAGTCTTAACCTCTGAGCCATCTCTACAGCCCCCTTGTATTGTTTTTTTGAATACAAGTTGATGCTTTCTGAAATTCATGCATATAAATAAGTTTGCCCAAAAAATTATTTTTCAGGAGGGAGTTATGAATAATCATAGAAATGAACATGTACTAGATCTAAATCAAATAAAAATTTGGATACTTCAGGAAAGTAAATCACATATACTGAGAAACTCAGAGTCCAATTTTTAAAGAAAAGTCAAATATCACCTGTTTAAAAACTATTAGAAATGTCAACAAAAGAAAATTTGTTTTCATAAAGTAGATCCTTAAAGTAAAACAAACAAACAAACAACAACAAAAAAACCCAATGAAAGACCTGCCTATGGGACAACTGAAGCACTCAGCCTGGTGTACCAAAGCAACCAGCATTCTTAGCTTCTTTTCAGGACAAGCAAAAATTACATAAAAGCTTGGAGCAGGCTGTCACAAAGCCCACCAATTTTATACTAGTTTCTAAAGCAAACACTATAAAAGCAACAAGTGACAACAGGTTTTCTTTTCTCTTTTTAAACACTTACAGCTGTTGCCTCAATTCAGATGAATCTTGAGGTGTTCCAAGCTGATTCAGACTCCTTTGTATCTCCACAGCTGTCAAAATGGAAAGTTAAAACATAATTTTATGAGTCAGAACCACAGAAACAATTACAGTTGAAGCACTAGGTAATTAAGTGACTAGATAAGATGGCAAAACAAAGACATAATGATAGATAATAATTGAGAAAAGTAAATGGCTTTAAGTCTAATCTGCTTCTATAGGTTTTGAATTCTGTTGCAGTTCACCTGCATGGTTGCTGACAAATGACCTCAAATGGCTTAAGGGAACAAGGAGTTTAGTTTCTTAATGACAGTCTGGTTATAGTCTATCCAGCTTGACAGGAGAGCACACACCAACATCTGGACCAAGGGAACTGACCACACCATTTCTACATAATGGCTGAGAGAGGGACAATCCTTATTTGACAGATTAGCATGTCTGGCCAAGTGTACACAAGGATGCCAACTTCCTCAACCGACTCTCAGTATTTTATTCATCTGTTCAGGGCCTAGTCCCGCCCACCATAGGCTGGGCCTTTCCCATCAGCTACACAATCTCCTGCAGGTTCGCTCTGGGCTTAACCCAACTTCTAATTCTCCACAAATGTGCCCAGAGCTCAAAACCCTTAACTATCAATTTGATACCTATGCCTAACCATGACAAATGTGTAAGAGAATTTATAATGAAAATTCAGGAATTTAATATTCATGGTAAGCTCATAACTCTGAAGACTATGACCACTACAACTAAGAAAAAGTTCTTCCCCAAAGACTATAGTTTCCTATATATGTGTACATGAATAAAACATCAAGTAAAAGTTGAAAATCTATCTCAAAGAACCTCCACATTTCCAACAACTAGAGAAAAACTAATTTAACCTTTTATTGTAATGATACAATAAAAGCACTTTCCAGTCCAGTTAAAAAAAAAGTCACTACTAAGAATGGTGTACAGCATCAGCACCATTCAGCCAGGATGGGAAGGGCTTGCTTGCTTGCTAGGGTAATGTTTCCTTTGGTAGAATGCAGCAATTCAGTGATTCTGCTTTTTTTTTTTTTTTTTTTTTTAAACTTAGGGTTGTTTTAACGTTAGTTCTATACTTCCCTTTTCACCCTCTCGCCCTGGGACTGCCTTATAGGGGCTGAAAAGTTTTGTTTGTTTTTCAACAATTGCTAAATACAATCTGAGTATTTATGGACTAGAAGTGCTTGTCTTAATGCTAGATGATCGCTATCCTTTAAGAAAGGTACTTTAACTGAGAAAAAAAAAAACAGTATTTAATAAATGGCAGAAGAAAAACTAATTATATGGAGGAGAATTGAACTTTCCTTCATAAAGCACAGCAAAATAAATTGATAAATTATTTTAAACCTCAAAAGTAGAAATTAAACTATTGAATAAAAATATACCTACATACTTATTAAATGATCTAATATGATCTTGTAATGAGGAATAAGGTAACAGTTATCTATGATATAAAACTAAAACCAAGGAGGAATATACTGAACCTTTATTATTAAATTTTAATTTTTTTATTATTTATTCAATTGTGTGTGTGTGTGTGTGTGTGAATTCGGGAATCATCGTGGACTGCTTCTACCTCCTCTTTTGCTCTGCCCTGGGATTCACAGGCTCTGCCCACAAGGACTAGAAATGCAGGCTGCCTCGCTTCCGCCTGGCGTCTATACGTGGGATCTGGGATCTGAACTCAGGACCCTCTGCTTGCAAGGCAGAGGCTTAACCCCTGAGCCATTTCTCCAGCCCCTAATTTTCTTTTTTTGGGTGTGGGTATGTATATGTTTATATACTTGTGTGTGCCCAAGAGTGACTTCTGGAATTATCCTGGATGGTTCTATCTTATTGCTTCACTCTTGGGTTTCCCAGACTCAGCCTTCCAGGGCCTGAATTGCGGGCCATTGTCATTTCCACCCAGCATTTTTACATCTGGGAACCAAACTCAGGTCCTTTTGCTTGTGAAGCAAAGGCTTTAGTCACTGAGTCATCTCCCTGATCCAAATATGATGAATTTAATTATATAAAATTTTAAAGTAGGAGAAAGACTCACATAAGAAGGCTTGTAATACAAAAAAGGAAAGGTGATGGAACTGGGTTATTCAAATGGGGTGAAAACAATGCAAATTTACTGTACTCACATGTGGAAATCTAAAAGAATAAAAATTTAAAAAATCAAACAGTCTGGTGTAAAAATTGCTACACATGAAAACCTATCTGAATATAATGAAGAAATGAGTTAAGACCTCTACTATAAAAAAGAAAACTAGAAAACTTTTGATAAAAAACAGCCTAATAAAAATGGAGAAAGGCTACAAATCTTACAAATTTAGAATAGGAAAATAAGCACATGAAAAACGTTATTTTGTTGATGACTTTTACACATTAGACTTTCAAAAATTGAAGAAAATAAAGGGTGACCATCATTATAAACAAAAGTTTTACAAATAAAAAGTGGATAATATATAATTTATGATTATAAGAAATCTCCGGTTTGGAATTCAGATATCTAAGTCCACACTTAGATAAAGAGAAAAATTACCATATTGTTTGTTAATCTCTACAGGCAGAAAGTTAACTTTTAATGGCAAGGATTGGAAATACTTATTTTTACATTTTACAAAATTTACCATACCATTGACTTTCAATGAGTTTTTTTTTTTTTTTTTTACCTTTTTAAATGATTGAGGACATGAAGTGTGTGGGTACATGCATTATGATACATATATAGAAAAGTTAGAGGACATGTTTCAGGAGTGGATTCTCTTCAGTTACTCTATGTGAGTTATGGCGGTCCTTTCAATATTTTTGTAGCATAACTATAAAATAGCATTAGAAAGATTAAAATTTATATGATTGTACTCCTAAAACAAATGGCATAGGTATGCACTGAATTTAAAATTGTTAAGTGCTTGGTTGTCATTTATTCAACATTTACTGTATACACTAAAGGCTAGATCCAGTGGGAGGTTTTTTTGACTTGAACATTAACTTGACAATGTTCTTTGATCTTCAAAGACCCATGACATTATCAGTCTGAAATTACCAAAGCAAACTTGGAAAAAATATCATACAATATTTGTTCAATTCTATTTTACAAATAAAGACACTTAAAACCAAAGAGAACACTAACTTGTCCAAGAAGCTATACCTATTAATAGAAGTATAGATCAGCATACAGATTATCTTAGTTTTCAAAACCAAGAATAAGATCTCCAAGGATTATTTCATAATCCTAGGTGTGTGACAGCTGCCAAAACAAAGAAAAAAAAAAAGCTAAGTGTGTCTAACGTGGAGTACATTAAAAGAGCTGAGCTGAGAGGTGTAATGTTTCCAATAGTCAAGAAATAAATGCCCTACTTTCTCGAAAGCTTTATGAACTAACGAAATTCTACAGACATCATTTACATACAACTAGCATTATCTTCCTTTGGAAGAGTCAGCAAGATTATGTCCTGGTTAACCTAGAATTTGTTTTTGTACATATAGCCCTCCAATCTAAGAACAGGCATTAAATAGTTAACAACAACAACAACAAAAATGAAAAAAAAAAACAACGATGAATTTTCAGGAAATATTATATGACTTGTAAAATCTAAAGTACTTAACTATTTGGTGTTTTAAAGAAAAAAGTGACTGATCCCTGTTCTGAAATGTTAAAATATTAAGAATTACTAAACTTTATATTCATGATCTCTACTTGAAATGTAATTCAAATTACTGTCTATTTGCGAAATTTTCACCGAATAAGCCTGTACACCATGTTGAGTTCCTGTAACTTTTAGAAAGAATCTGTGGTATCACAGTGCTGGCTGCAGTGCTCCACGTGGACTTGGACCCAGAACTAGAGCTGGTCACTCGGCACTGGGTGAGCATCTTTGTTGCTCAATAGCTATGGGCAAGTTCCTTTTTTTTTCCTTGGAAAGTAAGAATAGTAGGATGGTAATTCATGGGAATCTTTCGCCCAACCTAGCTGACCAAGTTGAAAAAATATACTTGGCAAAAACGTGCTTAGAGGAGGAGACTAGAGGCTTCCAGGCAGTTGTCGAGCCTGCTGGTGATCTGGAGAGACTGACAAGCCTCCTTGTTTCCTTCAGGTCTAATTGTTAGGTTCCACGTCTTCACTGCCAATTCTAATATACAGGACAGACATGTTCCATTTCAGCTTGAATAAATTCAATTAAAGACAAAAAGAAATCAGGCATATTAAGAAATAACTTTCAAACTATTAAAGAAATTCCTTGTTTACACATAGGCAATTTCTAGAAGTTAATCTACTGTATACATGTAAGGATTAAAACAAGGTGAACCTCTTATGAAAATACAACAAAAATTACTTGTTCTCTTGTACCTTTAATCAATTCTTGAAGAATTCGTACAGAATCTACTATATTTTTTCATAACAGAAATGTAATGTAACACATCCCCAAAAGGCACTTTACTGTCTCATCAAAAACAACAGTCCTACTCAGTCTCCTTGTCAGCCCTGAAGACCTGTTCTATTCCGTGTGTGTGCTGCCATCTAGTGGATCAGGACTAAAGAAAGCAAAACGCTCTTCCACATTTATTCATAAAAGGGCAGACAGAGGTTAGTATCAGGATTCTATACTATTACCACCTGTGGGAATTCACTGGGGAATGGGGAGCTCCTGATGATAATGTCATCCACAGAGAACCACAGACCTGCCAGAATCCACATAGTGCACCTCCAAATAGCTAAGGGCAGAATTCATTACCTTCTCTTTTAGAGCACATTTCTGTTGCTCAGTCCAAAATAACTGAATTACGGGCTGGAGAGATGGCTTACGGTTCAAGCTTTTTCTTCGAAAGCCAAAGGACTTAAGTGTGGAACCCCAGATCCCCACATAAAAATACCCTGTGTGTGTGGTGGCCTGCCCCCTTGCCCCCCCCCCACACATGCAATCCAATTATGAACAATGAAGCCTTGGATCCCCAAGAGCAAGCTGACTAGTCAGACTAATCCTAATGGATTGTTCTGGGTTTAATCAGAGACCCAGGCTCAAAACAGTAGGGTGGGAGTGATCAAGGATGATTCTCAGTGTCGCCCTTGTGCTTCACAGGCACACACACTCAAGTGCACTCACATGCATACACTCACGCACACAGATGGACACTTACCCACAAGCAAACACACATACACACACACACACACACACACACACACAAAAGAAACAAAAAAAGATAAAGTAACTAAATTTCAAGTCCATCTCGAATAACAGCTTAGGTGCTTTGAAATACCAGTTCAGTCTGACCTTCCTCCCAGAGGAAGAACAATTTAGTGCTGACCAGCAAGTAGATTTCAGAGTCAGTCTGGTTTGGAAACCTAATCTCACTTCCTGTTGCTGACTGCAGCTTTTACCTTATTTCTCCAAGTGCAAATGCTTAACAGTCACATGCACAGAAACCACCTATTTTTTAGCTGTCACTAACTTCCATGAGAACCACGCTGGTTGGCATCTGGTACTGAAGGCAGAAAACAGACACTTGTGCTAGAGAAGGAAGTGGATTGTGACTTTAGTAGTCTTAAATCTTAAAGTAGAGACTTAAATATCAAGAATGTTCTCATTAGCTTATCTTAATTATTTTGAGAAGCATGCAACCACTTAATAATTTATGATACAATGTGAGAATTATAGAGGTACTGATAAGCATCAACAGAAATAAGTCAGCTATATCGCATAATTAGAGATATCTGTCAGTGGCATGTGCCTAACAGTTGTACAGGTGACTTAAGAGGAATGGAACCAGAGAAAAATACCAATCTTTTCCTCATCTATTAATTTCTATTTGTATTACATAGGGTGGTATGGAGTCCTAAACAAGATAATTTTATGAGAAAAAATTGGGGGGACTGCCACAGACCTCTATAAAGAATACAAGATACTATTAAGTTTCAGAGTTGAAATTTGGGTTTATTATAGAATACAATGCACACAGGAAAATGCTCACTTAAAATATCATTATCAGTTAAAAATGTGTAAATTAGCAGCATAAGAATGGCCTAGGGGAAAAACTCATGTGAGCTCGGCCTGTTTACTATATCAATAGAAATATGTTACAACTCTGCAAAGTATAATACAAGCAAAAAAAATTCCTGAAGCTACTGACAACATGTAGCTTCTTTTCAAAGTGCTTTTTATCGTATTCTCTCTTGTGACTGAAGCTCATCTCCTTAGTGGGTCCAGGTCCTGGTACAAGCTGTGGAGTTTTCTGAAGAACCTCAGCCTGGGGTGGGGGAGCTCCTGACTCTTGCAGTGCTTTACTTCTCAGTGTAAAGCTTAAAGTCAAGTTTACTGTTAGGTCAATGGGGAAAGGAATGGGGAGCAACTCTGAATAGTCTCCACCACGTGGAGATCCACAAATGAAGAGAAACTGACAAGATGGAGAGACAAGCAGTTTATTTACAGATGAGGAGCTGGTGGCCAGGGAATCCACAGTTCAGCTCTAACGTGGGTGAGCATAGCTTATGTCAGAGAGGACAGGGAGAGAGCCCCCTTGTGAGCCTGGTGGGGGGAGGAAAAGAGAGGTCGGGCAGAGAAACCTGAGCGCTTGGAAAGCAGAAGACACAGACTCAGGTAGGGTCAGACTTTTATAGTCTTGGTGCTGGCTAAGGATTTGTGGGGTGTATGTGGAGTGTTCCTAAGGATGTCAGACAATAAAGACTGGAGAACACGCAGTCTCTATAAAACGGCCACTTGGCTAAGTGAAAAATGTTACAAAATGGTGGATGTGGCTAACATTTAGAACTGGCTTTGTTCTGGCTGGATTTTTTCTTTTTTTCATAGATAATTCATAAGGGTTGTCTGCAACCTATAGTAATATGGCAGACACTGGTTTTTGACTTCTGGATCCTCCTCTCCTTCCCTCTACAAGCCCTGCAGAGCAGACTGAGGCTCTATAAATTACATTTTCAGGAACATTAAAAGATAGCTCTTAAATCTGAGTTAATGTGGGGCTGGAGAGGTGGCTCAGGGGTTAAGCCTCTGCCTTGCAGGCAGAAGGTCCTGAGTTCAGATCCTAGACCCCACGTATAGACGCCGGGCGGAAGCTGGGGCAGCCTGCGCTTCTGGTCCTGGTAGGGCAGAAGCCTGTGAATCCTGGGGCAGAGTAAACAAGGAGGAGGTGGAGGTGGTCCATGGTGGTTCCCGAATTCGCCCGTGGTTCTACACACACACACACACATACGTACACACACATACACACACACACACACACACACACACACACACACATACAGGCACAATTAAATAATAATAAAAAAAACTTTGTTAAAAAAAATCTGAGTTAATGTGATCAAAGGGAACAAAAATCAGAAGATCCACTACAAGTTGAGCATCCCAAAGTGCTCCAAAATCTAAACTTTCAAGCATTGATACAAATGTAAAATCCCACACTATGAAAATTATACCATATACAAAATTGCTTGAAAGTACTGTATATAATTACCTATAGGCTTTGTTCAAGGCATATATTAAAATGAAATGGATTTCATGTTCAGACTTGGGTCATTCCATAATTATGTATAAACAGACATACCATAGCGAAGAGTCTCAGATCTGAAACACGTATGGTCCAACACATGAATATATGACATTCTCATCCACTATTGGGGCAAAGTTGCACTGACAGGAGATGGAAGTGAGAAGAAATGCACAGTCTGCTAGTGCAGGTGGAAAGAGAAGGCTTGAACCTACTCAGGAGATGGACTGTTCTCTGACAGGAGCACCTTGGGAAGAGGATGCTGTATATTTGGGGATCTAAGTTGAAGGACTGACATCAGGACTAAATATGTAGACCCTGGACACCAGGCTGGGTCCTGAGAGACAGAGAAAGAATCAGTCCGAAGGGGCAGGTCAGAGAGGGGGTAGGGAACGGTCAGGGGAACTGGGCATTTTCTTTCCCACACAACAGTCTCCTTCCAGAAGAGTCACGCTCACTGCACTGAATGACAAAGGAGAAGCACCAAAACCACACACAGGGGACTGATTAGAAACTCAGGGTTGAGCACTGCAGGCGACTTCAAAATGATGCCAAAACTACAATCCAACGTGCATGGAGCAGCTTTTCTGAAGAAGACCCCTAGGAGGTAGTTCCAAAGGAAGATCAGTGCAGAACTAGAAGGCCAAGCCGGATATGCACAGCAGAGGCAGAAATTGGAAAACCCAGGGAAGAAAAAGAAAAGGCAAATCCAGAAAGGAAGTCTCCCAGATGAGAAAGAGGAGCACATAGAAGCATTGGAGCCTGTCTCACTACACAAGCAACCTTGTCTCGATCTCGCCACGGACCTTTCAGTGCCCTCACTTCCGACTCACTGTCATCCTGTCCAACCACATTCCTGTTAACTCCTGGTCGGTTCAACATATGGGCAGATGATCCGCTTCCCTGGGGTCATGTTGCGCACGCCAATTATCACCATTCCTTGTTCCACACTTAGTTCACTTGCCCTGCAAACTCCAGCAGCCGACCATCCATCAGCCCTAGCTCTTCCCTCTGCACTTTCAACTTCACGTCCGGAGCCAACTTAAACTGTGGTCCCTATCTGCTCTTTTGCACATATCCTCCAGCCTAAGCACTTGACCCATGTAAACCCAGCCTCCTCATCCTCTGTCCAAACCCTTGCTCTGCCCTGGGTAAAAGCCCCCGACCTCACAATGGCCTGCAAGTCCTATTCTCCTTTGTCCTCACCACTTCTAGCATGGCAGAGGATCTTCTGCACCAAGGCCCCTCTGCACAGTATCCCTCATCCAAACTGTTCTTGGATCCTGTAAAATGCATTCCCTTATTGTCTGAAGTATTTGTTCAACCTTCCACTCCTCAGCAAGTTTGCCCAGTGCCCTCCTTATGGGCACAGACCCCTCCAGCACACAGGGCTGTCCCTGTCACAGCTTCTCCCAAATGCTAAATATTCCTTTTAAACTGCTATCACTTCCTCCTTAAGTCTGCCTTCCCTACTAAGGTTTCACTACACGATGACAGGCATTTCTTTTTATTTTGCCTGCTGACACCGCACTATATCAGGTAATACAGCACCCTATAGATGTTTCATCAATACTCAAGGAATAAGCAAATTAGACACACGAACTATAACCTAGTATAATATAACATGATCTACATGCATGGTAATATAAATCAGGTTGTCTTGAGCTCATATTCTAGCTCTCCCCAGTTAAATAAACTTGAGCAAGTGACTTAAGCACTCCAAATCTAATTTTTTTCATCTGGAATACTTCAGAGTAAAAACTGGTAACATTAACAACAACAATAACAACAACAAAAATAAGCAATACTTAATATAAAACAGAGAGTAAATAGTTAATAAAAGAACTTTAAAAATACTAGGTTAAGGGCTGAAGAGGAGGCTCAGGGGTTAAGCCTCTGCCTTGCAGGTGGAAGGTCCTGAGTTCGGATCCTAGACCCCATGTATAGACGCCGAGCGGGAGCAGGGGCGGCCTGCGTTTCTGGTCCTGGTAGGGCGGAGCCTGTGAATCCTGGGGCAGAGTAAACAAGGAGGAGGTGGAGGTGGTCCATGGTGGTTCCCGAATTCGCCTGTGGTTCTACACACACACGCACACACATACATACATAAACACACACGGACAATTGAATAATTAATAATAAAATACTAGGTTAAGACACTGGAGATGGTCTATAATCCTAGAACTCTGGAGGCTGATATAAAAGATCACAAACTCAAGGCCAACCTGAGCTACAATAGGGACTTCCAGGATAGCCTGGGCTATATGGAAGACCCTTACTTAAAATACAAAAGGAGTTCAGATGCTTTCTAGAAAAATTATGTAGCCCTAATGATATGACATATCTGATCAGCCTGCCCACCTATGCCCAATACAAGGGTGTGTGCTCTGAGTTGTCACAAGCGAGCAAACCTCACTAGGGCTTTATTAAAAGTTTCCATGTTCCCAAGAAAGGACTCTCTGGGAATTGGGGCAGGAAGCACTGGGGGATGGGGAGGGAGGGGGGTGGGGAGGGGGAGCAGGGGGTACGGAGGGAGGAGGAGGGAGGGAGGGAACTGGTGTACCTATTAAGTTTGTATGAGCTGAAATAATAATAAAAATGTATTAATAAAAAAAAAGTTTCCATGTTCCCATAGAGGGTACACAGGCTAGACATGAACCCTGGTGATGTCTGCGGGCTTCTCCTTAACCTCAAGTGGGACAAAGACAAAACCAACTCAGAGAAGAAAGTGGCTGTAGTCATGTCAATACATCATTGCAATCATGGCTCTTCAGACAAGAGTCGTGACAGCAACATCAGAACAAGGAGGCCTGGGAGCAACGAATGTACTGAGACAGAACATCACTGTGCATCACATCAGGTTCTTCTAAAGTAACTAAGACACAAGCCACTTACTAGTGAGTATAAAAAACCCTATTGGGAAAAAGATTATAAAAGAAATTAGTTTTTGATGAAAAATATTGGTCAAGAACTGGCAAAATTGGTTTACAATAGCAAAGTCATGGAATCAACCCAAATGTCCAATAGTTGACGAGTGAATAAGGAAAATGTGGTACATCTATACAATGGAGTACTACTCAGCCATCAAAAATGATGAATTACTGGAATTTGCCGGGAAATGGATGTCATTAGAAACAATTATATTAAGTGAAGTATTCCAAACCCAGAAAATTAAGCGCCGTATGTACTCCCTCATAGGTGGCTCCTAGTACCAAACTCACCCAGCCCACATTGAGACACTCAAAGGTAAACCTATGTAATACAGTAATTGCAAGGATTATGAACAGGAGGGATGGGGTTGGAGGGCCACACCAGAAACAAGGAGAGAGGGGACCATGTTACAGCAGAGAAAATAGGCCTCCATCAAGGAATGCAAGTAAGTAATATGACACCTGGTTAAGTTCACAGACGTTTGTTCCTGATCATTTACAACTGAGGGGGTATGATCTCACCAGAAGGGGAGGGCATATAGTCTGGCAGATAAAAAGTAATCATTTTGCAAATGGGTGATTGATCCCTCCCTCACTGAGGTTTCCTGCTTTTATTACATCTACCCTTGAATGTGCTATTATAACAAGACTCTAGTTTAACAGCTTTTTGTCTCTGGCCAGGGGATGACATACAATGCCCATCAGGATGGACTGAAGGGCAATGCAGGAGCAGCAAAACTACAAAAGAAGATCAACAAATCACAATCCAGAACTTCAGAGACTCTATATCAACCACATAGAACTAGGCCAGCCTAATCTCTCCCCATCCTGAAGCTCAGGGAAATTTGCCGAAGAGGGGGCGGTAAGAGTGTAAGAGCAAAAGGATGGGAGGAGCAATGATTTGCAAGATACTCCACACAAGTTAGGGCCGAAGCAATCATAATAGGACTTTGCATGCCCTGCGCAATGTCCATCACACTATTGACCTCACAAAGTCTAGCATCTGCTAAAGGCACCAAGATCCTTGGAGGCAAGGGATTGACAGCCATAGTAGTGTTCCTATGCTTAAGGGGAATACGGGAAAGGATTCAGGGAAATGCCACTGGGTCCTTGTACGTCATCGGAGAGGAGGACCCAGAGGAGAGTCAGGCATACACAATAAAGGACTCTCTGGGAATTGGAGGGGAGGCACTGGGGGATGAGGAGGGAGGGGTGAGGGGAGGGGGAGCAGGGGATTCAGGGGGGAGGAGGAGGGAGGGAGGGAACTGGTCTACTTATTAAGTTTGTATGAGCGGAAATAATAAAAAATGTATAAAAAAATAAAAGCTCTGATACAAAAAAAAGAAAAAAAAGAACTGGCAAAATTCAATATATAAATACACACTAAACAAACAAACAAACAAATAAATAAATGAATAGATAAAATCTTGGTATGGCTCCCATACCGAGGCACCGAGGCAACAAAATGTACACAGGGGCCATTACACAACTAACCACTAGCTGTATTTTAATAAAAGAGAAGCTACAATGTAAAGCAATTGCTGGACATAGGCTGTGTCTAAGATGAAGAAAGCAGATGATAATGACAATGATTCTTGAATGAATATTCAGACAGATGCACTCACGTGGTCAGCATCACACGTCATTGACAGGGGACTTGGGATTCACTTGTGGAGACAGCACAGGTGACAAGTTCTCCAGCTTCTAGATGTAATCTCAGGATAAAATTTCATCTCTTTCACAGTTCACAAACCAAACTGATTGCCTACACATTTTGGAAGTAAAAAAAAATTCCAATAATAAAGGATTGGAATAATGAAAAATATACAGCAAGTGTAGAAAAAGGAAAAAAGCTAACCAAAATTATATTATGACCTCATTGTCACAAGAATAACTATGTCTAGGTAAGTAAGGCGTATAGAGCAAATCTTTCTCTCAAGGACTGACATTTTAGTGGTGAACACAGGAAAAAGAAAATAATAATTTTCTTTGACTCACTGACGAAAGGCATTATGATAACAAAGCAGGTCAAGGACAAAAATGACTGAAGGCCTCACAGTGACAGGTAAAGAAGAGTTGCTAAGAAACTGACACCTGAAAGTCAAACAGAGGTTGGCACATGATCAGGGGAGAAATCCTAAGCAGAAGAGCAAGTGCAAAGGCCCTGAGGTGAGAGTAAGTCACTTCAAGAAGCAGAAGGTATGTGTGGTGACACACTGTCAGTTCAAGGAGAGTGGCAGGTGACAAGCAGGGGCAGGGCTCAGATCTGGAGGACTTTGTGGGTTTGGCAGAGATTCACACTTGATTACAAGTGCTAAGAAGGTCATTCAGACTTACAGCTTCACAAGTTCGCCTTGGCTACCATGTGGAAAAACCAATGTAGACATGAATGGAAGCAGAGAACACATTGGGGAAAGAAGAGGCTGCAGCCACCAAAAGTAGTAAGAACAACTGGACCTGGAGCAACTGTAAATGATCAGAAGAAATAAATTTGGCTTAAAGAGCCCAGGGGACTTCCCTTTAGATTGATGCAGGAAGGGATGTCATCTGCTATCAGAGTGTGGGGAGAAAGCAAGACCAAGAAAGTCAGACACAGGGCAGAGGTGGAATGCAGACAAGTCAGACAGCAGCAATAAGGTAACAGATTCCTGAAGCAGCCTGCAGCCTCAGCTCAGGGACTTGGATCACAAGCACACAAGAAGACCTCTCTTCCACTCCTCGTGTAATACTCCTATCTTTAAGCGAAGTCACTGGAGAGAAGGAAAGTTGTCATTCTCTGTTAAGATTCCCTTGGATAACTACTGTATTCTCTCCAACCTGGGTGTTGGGTGAGCAACTTAGGCATGAGGAAATCACAAGGAAACCCAAGCTATAGTGTTTATTTTTTTTCCCTTCAAGGGAAAAAATTATCTCAACCAAACTTTTTCAGATGTGATGGAGATGGATACACCTGACAGCATTTTATGAGGCGGGAAGAGAAATATCTTCAATTTCTTTTCTTTCATTGATTTTTTCATCCTACAAAAAGACTAGAAGGAGAAAAAAAAGAAACACCCCTATTCCTGAATAAACACACAGTTCCATAAGTTTGCTCACTTTTCTCAGACTAGAGCTCTTTTTTAAAAGAAAAGCTTACTCTGCCACCAAAATAGGGAAGTCTAGGTATGAACTTCCCTTTTATGCAGTCATGTGTTAAGGGACAAAAACAAATGTTTTTTACCAGACTTTAGAAGAAGAGCATTCTCCAAATCAACAAAAGCATCCACTTTTACAATGACTTTTATTTCATCTCAAGGTCCGAAGACTCTTGTGGGGACAAGAGCCACACACTGACCCTTTTTAAGGAACAAAGAGTAGCAGGCAGTAAGAGAAACTAGTGACCTACACAGAGAAACCCACCAGTACTTCAGAAATTCTAATTAAGTCTATGTTGAATGATGAGAAAACAAAGCAGACAATCTGATTAAAAAGTATTCTCTGCCTCCTTTGGTATCATTTACACCATGGGCTACGTTCATGCTTTGAATCTTCCCTGAAAATTCTGCTTTCCCAGATCTTCTAGAAAACACACATGAGTAAGCAACACGTGAAGCCTCTGCACTCATCGACTCTGACGTGAAGGTCTGTTCGGCTCACTTCCTAAAGCTCACTTCCAACCACCTTTTATTTTCCTTTTTCACATTAGTCTTTACAAATATTTACTCAAACCCTAGAATTCTTATGAGTATTAGTGTCACAGATATAACTATAATAGTTGCAAATGAAACAATTTTATCTCCAATACCATGTTTCTTTTTTTTTAAAGTTTTTTTTATTCAATTGTGCATGTGTGCTTGTGTGCACATGTATGTGTATGTGTGTGTGTGTGTGTGTGTGTGTGTGTGTGTGTGTGTGTGTGTAGAACCATGGGCGAATTCAGGAACCACCATGGACCACCTCTACCTCCTCCTCATTTATTCTGACCCAGGATTCACAGGCTTCGCCCTACCAGGACCAGAAACGCAGGCCGCCCCAGCTTCTGTCCGGTGTCTATACGTGGGGTCTAGGATCTGAACTCAGGACCTTCTGCCTGCAAGGCAGAGGCTTAACCTCTGAGCCACCTCTCCAGCCCCTCTAATACCATGTTTCTTGTTCAGCTGTTTTCATTTCTCTCCATCAAGTTGCCTCAAATCATAATTTTGTAAATTTTGATATAATCCCCTCTAGAAATTTTTCCGTCCATGCCTCTGCCATCTCCTAACACTTTGAACCCTGATGGCACACACTAGCTGGTCTTTTGAATAGTGACTTCCATTATGGAATTCTCCAAGTATCATTGTGGATCCAGATATGACAAATGACCTCTTAACAATAAGAAAAAAATGACCTTTCACACTTCACACATCAGGAGAGTCTTAAATACTGGTGATACATTTAGCTTGTTAAAGTCAGAAGAGACCAAAATGCATCCTAAACAAAACACGTAAGAAAGCCATGTCCTAAACAGTGAAGGAGCTAATTCAAGCTCACCCATTTGGTTCTGATCTCTGGAAATGTACGTGCTTGCATGATTGCGGATGGTGTGACTGTCCACTGAATTTCCTAACTCAACCATATTCTTAAAAAATCTACATCAGGTAATTGCAAATTAAGTCTCCATGATATAGAATGATAGCTGAAATGGTAAGACTTAAGGCTGTTAATTCTGGTGAGGATTTTGAGCAGTATAAACTCTCAAATTGCAACCTAATGCAAACACTTCAGAAAACCATTTGGTTCTATCCATTAAAGCTGACCACATCCTAAGACCTAGCAGCCTGAATCCCAGCTAGATACATGTAACAGAAACAGTACTGTCCTTTCACAGCAAATATGCAGGAAAAAAAGGCGAAGATTTCAAATGTCCACCCACAATAGAAAGAATAAGTAGTGCTCCATGTTTGATATGGACTACTGCAAGTGAATCACAGGTATGCAAATGAATCTCACAGACAGAATGAAGAGAATTTAGCCCAGCACAAAATAACGCATGCTATTTGACTATATTATTTGAAGTTTAACATTAATCTGTGGTCCTCAAAACAGTATATGGCTGTCTTTGAAGGACATGAAGAGGGTAAAAACATGAAGAACTTCAGAGGGGGTCAGAATGTGGTATTTCTTGGTATGTATGATACTGTGATCGATAATTCACTGAACTATGTAACAGTCTGTTAAGTACTTCACACATAACATTAAATATAGATAAAACACAGCTTATGTAAATGATTTCAATATATTTCTCCTGCTTCTTTCAAAGCCATGACTTGTCTGTGTGTGTTCTAAAAATGTTTCGATATGATGTGTGTTTGGGCACAGTTGAATAGTCCAAGTGGATATATCCTCTGGCTTACAGGAATGACAGGCTCGGCCATGTCAACCCTTGAAGGTTTTCCTACCCTTGCTTAATGCAGCACAAGGAGTTTGCCTTAAAGAAAACACAGAAGGATGTGAGAATGTAAATGAGTGCTCATCTCAATTGTAGATATTATAGTAAAAATGTAACTTCTGTATATCAGCTCCAAATTTGAGAACCAAAAACCCTGCCCCCCCCCTCCAAAAAAAAACACCTAGCAATCTTCAGATGTACGCTTATCTCCCAAACCTAGGACTTTTATTTACATACTGGGAATGGCTGCCTTAAACCCTGGGTTGAGAATGGCTAGATCCATGTTTGGTTTGAGATAGGAAATAATGCTAAGGTTCACAGACAGGATGGAGCACTGTAGCACACATGTTTTACCAGCTCTGTTACAGAGTCAATGGGTGTACGCTGAAAGATTTTCTTTTTTAAAAAAGCTGCTTCATCATTTTAATGCTACCACAGAAAACCCTAATGTTCCGGCTTGTTACTTCTATTTACCTTGTTGTTTCAAAGTTCTATCAGGGGTTCAGAAGATGTCTCGGTGTTTAAAGCATTTGCCCTGCAACAAAAGCATGTGTCTGGATCCTTAGATCCCACATGGAAGTACTGGGTGGATCCGGCAGTGGCCTGTAGTTCCAGTCCTAGAAGGCAGAGCCTGAGAAACTCCAGAGCAAAGGGAAAAGAGGGGAAGGCAGTCCAGGATGATTCCCGAAAATCACCCTTAGGTCTCCATAGGCATAACTCAAGTGCCTCTTGCCTGCTGCAGCTGCTGCGGCACATGTACACACACACACAGAGTCTTATCTATAATATGTACCTATTACATATATGTAAACATTTATAACATTTAAGCACATAAATAGATATCATACCTCGTCCATGGTCTGAATATTTTACCAATAAAGCAGGTAACAGTATAGCTTACCTTCAATAAAAAGATGACTTAACAACAGCAAAAATGCTTAATTTAAAAATATTTTTGTTCAGGGCTAGTGATTCTGGGATTCTGAACAGTGGTAAATCACATGCTCTGCATGTGAGAGGTCCTCATTTCAATACCTGTTACTTTAAAAACAGTTTCATTTATCTAATACTTTGCAAAACAGAACTGTCAGAATACTGGTGAAAGAAAATACAATTCAAATCTTTCTGTCTGCTATTCTTGGGTTACTGTAATAATTCTAAAAACATATTCCTGTTTTCCTTTTCAGGCAAAATAAGCTATATAACTCAATATTTTTGTAAGCCATTTATCTGGTCAAGACTAGTATGAAAATAAACTTTTCCCACTGTACTACTCAGAAGTTTGTGGCTTTGGTTGAACAAATGCCCATATTCCAACTACATTATTTAGCATATCTTTTCTAGATTCTTTCATAAAACCAGATTATTTACAGGGACGCAAATTCAGTACATGCAAAAATTAGCGTGAAGAGAACCTAAAATGTGGTGCAATGTACTTTATATTCTATTGCACCCATCTTGGACTATTAATAACATTACCAGATGAGGGGGAAGTGCACTGAAATTTCACACTTCTGCCTTTCGTTTCCATGTAGTTTTTTCAAATCTTTTTATCAAAATGGAAGGCTACACTTCTATCAATAACTTTCTGGGTTTCAATATAAACTTGCTTACACTGAGACACTAAGACTCAAAATTAGAAAAAAAAAATCCAGTGATGCTTGGTTTCACTAAGTTCATAGCCAAATCTCAGTCTGCCAAACTTCCTTCTCTATTTTACCCTAAATGTACAGTCTTCACCCAATTGTCGAAGCCATCTACTCTGTCTTCTTTCTATCATCTTCCTATCGTTTCCTTCCCCTTCTCTATCTGATGCTTCATACTTAACTTAAAAACAAACCCACTAAAAAAGCAACTCTCCTTTGCCTGTCACATTTCCACCAGCATCAAGGTGAATCTCGCCTAGACAGCAGGAAAGGCAAATTGCTCACCAGTGGTTCATTTCCAGCCCCTCTTGCTTCAAAGACTTTTCCTTTGCAATTATATTCTCTGTAAACTTTCCTCTTTTCTGGTAGAAAAATGCAACCCTGGCTCTGACCCACTGCTAGTCAGTCACCTACAAAATAGTGATTAATCCCTTCTTTCTCAGATGGGACAATGTAATTTCAGTGAACAGGCTCATATTCAGTTACAAGAGGTTTCTTGTTTCACTATCAAGTAAGAATAACCACATACATAGCATTAACCCAGTTAAGGAGAATCCTAGAAAATCCTTTTTAAATGGGTAAAGCAGTTACTTCTCTGTCTACACTTGGAATACAAACGTGCCTACTCCTTTCAGCTAGCCATTCATTTTCTGCTTTTGAACTGTTTCTTAACAGCATTAGACATAGATGAGGCTTCATGCATTCTTGAAAAATCCTTAGAGTTATAGTCATCAACAAACCTTGTTTTAGTTTGAAGTTTAAGGAGCTTTGGTCATTCCTTGGATTTTTCATGCTATCTTCACCTTCACTTTTCAATGTGAAAGTCAGGAAGACAGGGTCAATGCTTTAAGTCCTTTTCTCTGAACTCTGAGGATAATTTTAGATTTATTTTATAAATGTCTTATTTATTTAGTCATTTATGACAGAGAAAGGAGAGAGGAGGGGAGGGAGAGAAGGAAGGGGGGGAGAAAGAGAGAGAACATGTACATGCCATAGTGCACTGGTGAGAAGACAACTCTCAGAAGTCAGTTCTCTCCTTCCATCACATGCGCTTCTGAGGATCAAACTCAGGCGACCAGGTTTGTAAGTAGGAGCAAGACTTAATGGCTTTAAATAAAACGTGTACTCTGGCATATGATTTCCAAATTCATATATCCACACTAATTCTTAGATATTTACTTGACTAAGGGAAAATGGTTCAGTAGCAGAGTACTTGTTTAGCACTCTAGTTCAAAAAAATAAAGAAAAAGAAAATTACTTCAATGAAACAAAACTCCATCTACACACACACACACAAAGCAACTAAAAGTCACTTAGTCTGAACCATCGTTAAATGTTTAAAACCTGACTAACAGAGCTAAGAAGTATATGATTATATGATCACTGCTTGTGGTCTCTCAGAAACAGGCTCTAGTCCTGTCCATCTCATGCTTACCACCTTCCACACTAACTTCCTCTGTGACTCAGTATAAACCTACAAATCGTCCTTGAGATTTGCTTTCTGCTCCCACATCCACCACACTCATAGCAATTACTCCTGGCTCTGTCTCCAAATCATACTCTTCACTTCTCTCTATCCTTACTGCTTATCATCCTGCTACATGCCAACACCTCTCAAGACAGCTTTGCAAAGATCAATAGGTGATGGCCCTCGTTCTCCCTAAGTGTGTTCCCTCAGTAGCAAAGCAATCTTTTCAAAGTGCAGATCGGATTGTTTCCCCTTCTTAAAAGCTTCCAGTGATTTCCACTGCCTACTAAAATGAAATCTAAACTCACCCAGCTCCCTCTGATTCCCTCTCCAGCTTCTCTTGCCGCAGGTGCTTTGGACAAACCAGCTTGTTCTTTCTTTTTTTTCTGATCACTTCAAGTGCTGGACTACTTTAGGATTTTTTAATACCAGTATTTCCTTCATCTGACACCCCCCAGTATCTTGATGGCAAACCCTCCTTAGTACCCCATCCCCAGCTACTTGTTCTCAACACCACTTTCACTGTATTTTCTATATAGGAGATTGTGTTGTGTATTAATTTTTATACTATTCACTTTAAACTATATGAAAATAAGATTAGGGCTGGAGAGATGGCTTAGGGGTTAAGACCTTACAAGCAGAAGGTCCTGAGTTCGGATCCCAGGTCCTATGTAAAAATGCCAGGCAGAAACGACGGCAATCTGCACTTCCAGCACTGGTGAGCAGAGCCTGGGAAATCCCAGAGCAAAGGAGGTAGAAGCAATGAAGTTAACCCTGGCCCTCCACAGGGTCACACAGTGCCCTCTTGATAGACACACACACACACACACTAAAATATTAAAAAAGAAAAATAAGCCCATATAGATTTTGTTAAAGCCAGATTCCCACTGATTGAAATAGTATCTAGTGTGTAAGGAATAACTTTTTTGAATAAGCTGAAACAGAATATCAAAACTAAAAGTCAGGGCAAGAGAGAGAGCTCAGGGGTCAAGCCTTTGCTTGGAAAGCAAAAGAACATGAGTTCAGATCCTAGATCCCACGTAAAAATGCTAGGCAGAAATGAAAGTAGCCTGCACTTTTGCAGAAGGAAGAGTCTGGGACACCTCCAAGCAAAGCAACAAGCAGGTACAGCAACCCAGGATGATTCCCAAAGTCACCCTTGGATTATGTTTCACATCTCATGTGCCCTCTTCTACATATATTCACACACATAGACACCCACACTTGCACAAACAAACATACACACACACACACACACACACACACACACACACACACACACACACACAAAGCAACTAAAAGTCACTTAGTCTGAACCATCATTAAATGTTTAAAACCTGACTAACAGAGCTAAGAAGTATATGATTATATGATCACTGCTTGTGGTCTCTCAGAAACAACACCCACTCCTCTTGAGGGAGATAAAACCATCCTTTAGCAGCTTGGATTATTCGGAAGCCCTTTCTCCTCCTCAGTGTGGGGCCCAACTCCCTGTAGCTTCTGAACTTGAGTAGAGGTCCAATGAGCACAATGATTCTGCTTAACAGCACTTTGTGCATCTGAATCAGATCTCTGGGCTTAATGGTCCCAGTCTTTTTCCTTTTTCTTTTCATTACTGGAACAGAACCAAGGGTCTGCACATGCTGGGCACATGTTCTACCACAGAAGTGTACCCCGGCCCTCTTTCTCTGGCTTGAAATAGTGTCATTAAGTTTCCCTGGTATCCCTGAGTGCCTTCTGTTGTGCAGGCAGGACTTGAACCTGTGATCCTCTTTCCCCAGCCTCCAGAACAGCTTGGGATTACAGGCCTTAGAGACTAGCGAGGTTCCAACCTCAACTATAAGTAAGCAATCCAAGATTGCTCTAGATCTCATTAGGTTCTATACACAGCTACCAACCATATTGTGAATATTCTACTCTGGCTCAAGTTACCCCTTCTCATTTAATTGGATTACTGTCTGTCTGGCTATGTGGTTTAACTCAAGTTTAGTCCTTAGCTTCTTCCAGTTCATTTCCATTGTGTGAGACACACAATGTCTCATGTAGACACTCTCCATTTCATCTACTCCTTACTGCCTCTCTAATCACACTAAAATCATTTCTCATTCTTTGGTATTCCTATACCATTTAGCACTTCTATCTTTCTCTTCGGGGGAAGGTCTCTGGAAAGCAGTACGGTCTTGACGTTCCACGTGTGTTAACTAAATTATAATTCCCCTTAATTTTCACACAGGTAGGTAGGCAGATTGGTGATGCTTATAACCAGCTGTGAGGGAGCCACACTAAGGAGAGGTAAAAACCGACCTGAAGCTTGAACAGCAACTAGGTGGAACATTCTGGATGGACAACGCTATGTTACCAGCTGGGGACCACATGAGATTCAACACTATTTATTTCCCTGTTCCTCTAAGAATAGCCAAAGAAAACACAAATTACTCTGACTCAGAGTACACAACAGTACTTTTCCAGAATCATCTATCTTTGGTCTTTCTGAGGTCTTTCTTTTTCTTTGTTTGTTTCTGTTTCTTCCTTTCTTTCTCCTTCTTTTTCTTTTTCTTTCTTTCTTTCTTTCTTTCTTTTTCTTTCTTTTTTTCTTTACTTTCTCTCTCTTTTCCCCCTTTCCTTCCTTCCTTCCTTCCTTTTTTTCTCTTTCTCTTTTTCTTCTTTCCTTTCTCTCCCTTCTTCTTTTCTTTCCTTGTGTATTTGTACATGTATTCACATATGTGTTTTTTACATGGGTGTTGGCAATCTGAACTCTGATCCTTGTGCTTGTACAGCAAGCCTTTTGTTCAGACCCTATCTTCTACCTAGTTTTATATCTATACGTCTAAAATGCATTGGCAACTAATTCAAAACATTCAGGTAGAATTTTAAGTATTGGTAGGCTAATGACTACATAGTATGGTTATTTGAAACCATTCTATTATATATTTAGTAATGTGTTAGCATTTTGATAAGGCTGAAGAATGAAAATGTACCAACACACTCTCAAGGAATTTGGTACTGCCCTGATATCTAAATGCAGACAAGCAAGATGATTAGCTAGGATTTAAGAATAAAAATAAATCTGGAGGCTCAAATCTAATACAACAATCTTAATTTATATGTATGTGTGTGCGTATGTTTATATTCTGAGTAGTAATTTTTCATGAAATCGCGTATTGGATTAGTCTGTAGGTTTGCTGTCTCTGTCAAAAGTAGCAAGGGATAGTTTGTGAAGACCCTAAGTCATCACCTTCCATAATGTCTTGCAATAGGCTAAAATGTCCCCTCCTACTGCTCTGAATTTCATGTTGAGGCCTAGTCTCCAATGTGACGGTGCTGGGAGGAGCCAGAGACGGTTAGGAGACCTCAGGCGGGATCTCAGTCTCTGGAGACCACACTGGTCCTTATAAGCACGGGCACTACACAGTGAGTCTGACTTCCTCAGTTTCCCCTTGCTTTTGCTCTTGCCGTGCGCCAGAAGCTGAGAAGATGCTGGTGTTATGTTTTTGATCTTCCTTTATAATCTGTTCATCCTCATTTATTTTGTTACAGTGACACAAAAAAGGACTCGGATACTTGTTCAGCTTTCCCTGCTCCTTGAATTTTATATTATGTATTTGCTGGTACAAAATTAGCACAACTACTATTCAATCAGAGATTATTCTTAATCAATGTAAATCCCTTGAGCTTTTAGTAGTATTTTTCAGGTTCTGGATGATGGGAATGAGTAAACAAATATCAATGTCAAGGACTGGGCAAGATTAGATTAACACAGGCATCTATCGTCCTTTACTTCATTAACGCACTAATACCCTCTGTTCCACCATCTGCACTCATGCTGCAGATTTCTCGCCTACCCAGATCTGTTCTTGGAAGACTATTTCTCCTTCATGAGCTAGAGTTTTATCAATTGAACCAGATTCAGTTAAGAGTTGAAAACAAATGGTGAGGTCAACTTGCAACGCAACTTACAGCACTGGGTGATCTTCTGGATATTGGAAGAAATGCGCTGTGCCAGCTGAGCGGGGTCCCCACCAATCCCGGGAGTGTAAGACATGGTTGATGTTCTGATTGGCTAGTTTCATCAGATGTGGAGAGGCTACGTGATTTTCTAAGTTGACACCTAAAAAAATATAAAAGTTTCCATAAATGTATTTTTAAAATTATTGGTTTACATTTCCCAAATTATCAACCCTTGGAGATTATGATTGAAATGTGGCAATATGATATACAATGGTGAGACTCATATCTATTGAACAAATTGCTTCTAAGGACAGAATAATGTTAAACATGTTTAACAATTAAAACAAAGCTCAAATTACACATTCTCTTTGGAAACTTCCTTAATCTAAGGGAAATTATCACCTCTCTTTTCTATGTAAAATTCTAATTATGAAAGAGGCACTATTTTAAACAACTATCAGCATAGAGTGCTCAAACAGAACATCGACTTCAGGCTGCTTATTTATATTTAATGTAACACCTAATTTTCATAGGAAAGAATAAATTTGAAATAGCACAACCAACAACTGTGAAGACAAAGCACCATCATCCCTTGTCAGCACATAGGACATATAAGAAATGGCTCTTCTCTTCTAGCAGCCAGAATTTTTGGCTGAAGGCTAAGCTCAACACTATTTCAGAAGAGGAGGAGGATGAAGTTCTTTGCATTTTCAATCCACAACACAGGGCTTAGGATTTGGAAAGACGGTGCAATAGTGTTGTGGTACACAGACCTGTGCACAGTGAGGGAGAACTTCAACCACTCCCTTCCCCATTCCTCCACTAAATGAGCACCAGTGTACATGTTACCAGAGGTCAATCCGTAAGCCAGCTCTCAACTAATTTAATAAAGCACCATTTAATAAAGCACTTGAGAGATACTAAACAATGAGAGAGAGAGAGAGAGAGAGAGAGAGAGAGAGAGAAAGCAGTAGCAGTATCTGAAGCTAGGTAGGGTGGTATACACCTGTCATCTTAACATTCAAGGGGCTGAAGCAGAAGTATTGCAAATTCAAGACAAGACTGGGCTACACAGAGAGGCCCTATCTTTTAAAAAAAAAGATGTCTGATTCATTTAAATCTGTTACGTTAATGAACAAAAACTAAGTAAAAGTGAAAGGAGACACAAAAAGGAAAAAAAAAGTCACTATAGTGGATCAGCAAGATGATTCAGTAGATAAAGGCCCCTGTGTAAACCTGGTGAGCTCAGTTCAATCCCCAGAGCCCATGTGATAGGAGAACTAACTTCTTTTTTAAAAATTTTTTTATTATTATTTTTCAACTGTGTGCATGTGTGTGTGTGTGTGTGTGTGTGTGTGTGTATGTGTGTGTAGAACCACGGACGAATTCGCGAATCGCCATGGACGCCTCCACCTCCTTCTGCCCCGGGATTCACAGGCTCCGCCCTACCAGGACCAGAAGCGCAGGCCGCTTCCGCCTGGCGTCTATACGTGGGATCTGGGATCCCAACTCAGGACCTTCCGCCTGCAAGGCGGAGGCTTAACCCCTGAGCCACCTCTCCAGCCCCGGAGAACTAACTTCTGAAAGTTGTCCTCTGATCAGTACGTGTGAGTGTTCTCTCTGTCTGTCTGTCTGTCTGTCTCTCTTTCCTCTTTCTTTCTCTCATTCTTTTCTATCACAAATAAATTTTAAAAAGAAAGTATGTATAACATAGATATATGAAGTTTGGATACTTGGAGTGACCAGTGTGGAGAACACAGGCTTGGGCATGAAGACCAGGTAGACAGGTTTAAAGAAAGGAGAGAAGCTCTTGGTACACTGGCCCAAACGATTCATGACTGGCGTAACTGAGAGGCAACACAGAGAGAAACGACAGAACCTTTATTATATATCTGTGAAATGTAAAGCATTTTTGCATGGACTGTCTAATTCAATTTTCACAACCTCCTACATAGAGTAGGTAGCACTGTTTTTCTTTAATCTTGAACAAACTATGACTTATAAAGATTAAGTAACTGGCCTAAGATAACACATCCTACCCGCTGGTGGAGGTGGGATTTAACACCAGTATCCAGACTCCAAACCAACCCTTGTCTACTACTACACAAAAAAATTAGCACAGAAGAGCAAAAGTACTGGTCCCCAGGGTTAGTGTGACTATGGTGCACTGGAGATTTCTAACAGAAGATGCTACAAAAATACTAAAATCTGGATATGCTCAGCTTTATATATACTGTTGCAAGTCACATCCTTAACTTTCCCTGTCTAGTGTCTATGTGTCTTTGAATCTACTAGAACTCACTATTTTCCTGTCAGCTCCCAGTGCACTTTGCAATGAGAAATCTCTGCCTTTGGCAAGACACTGAGCTCCTGTGCCTGCTGCCATGATCACAATAAGATAATGCATGTCCAGGGACCAAGTGCTTTTCACCATACTGCAGTGTTTAAGACCAGCTACAATTGAACAAATATTTTTGATGTACGGTTGGTTGAATCCACAGGCATGGAAGCTGAGGACAGGGAGGGTGTCAGGGACAGTGCTGGAAGGAAGTGCGAAGAACTCTCCAGAGTGGTAAAACAGTGATTCCATGCCTGGAAGTCGGGTGCACTATGGAAAAAGTGCTGGGAGCTGCTATATGCTCTCCATTCTCCATCCTTGTTCCATAGGTCCATTTGATCTCTTCTGAACCAATTTCATTAAAGGCAATTTAACCCTCGAATGACAGCTGACCTGGTCAGGAGGGCAATAGGAATAAATGTTCTTTGATCCACAAGGCTCTGGAATTGGGCCTGCAGTTCTCCAAGGATCTAGGGAGCACACAAAAGACAGATCTGGAAAGAGAGGCGCGGTTCTGTATACTTGCAAAACCAGCATTCGGGAGGCTGTAGGAAGGAACTTGAGCCTTGGCCTAAAGACTCAATCATAGGACACCATTTTGAGCATTCCATAAATCACCAATTAGATCTCTCCATTCCCTATTTTAATAAGAGGTTTACTTACACATAATCCACACATTGTACAATTCATCCATTAAAGCAAAAATACAGTGTTTTAAAATGTATTAACAAAGCTGTATCAACAATCACCATGGACCTTCAAAATATTACCCTGTAAACAAAGTCCACACCTTTAGTAGTCATTTCCCACTTTCCCCTAATCTTTCTAATTATATGTAACTTTGCCTTTATGTTTCACTATTCTGGATATTTTGTATAAAAGGAATCATACAACATGCGCATTTGGTGGCTAGCTTGTTTCTCTTTGTATGTTTTCATGAGTCACTTTTTTGTAGCATGTATCTTTACTTCATTCCTTTTTATTGCCAATAGCATTCTCCTGCCTGGATAAAGACTATTTTCTTTTGGTTCAATAATGTATTTTCCTATATCAACTAGATCACTTTAAAACAATACTTGATTTATAGTCAACACAAACACACTGTGACTTAGTTCTACTTTAACCATGGACATAAAGGAGTCTCACGTCCCTATCTACAAATCACACCCTTTTAACTTTCCTTCCCTAGTGTCTATGTGTCTTTGGATCTACTATAAACTCACCTACTTTCTGTCCAGCTGCCAGCACAACTGGCAACCAGAAATCTCCACCTTGGGCAAGACACTTAGCTCCTGGGCTTGCTGCCAGGATCACAATAAGATAATGCACGTCCAGGGACCAAGTGCTCATGTGCACAGAGAACAGGTCTAATGTGTTCCTGTGCCCGTGGGGCCCGCACCAGTGGTTCACAACCACACAGTCCCCTGCAGCTACTCTCCTGTAAATGTATGCAAATTATTTTAGCTTTCTCCTTAACTCTTAGAACTCATACACATCTTACCCAAACCTTCCCACTGTTTTTTGTTTTTTTGTTCACCTGTGTGTGTATGTTTGTGTATGTGTGTGTGTGTATCTCTCTCTCTCTTTCTGTGTGTGTGTTTGTCAGAGGACATGTAAGTGTGTGTTCCTGTTGAGGTCCAAGCACAACCTTGAGAATCACCCTCAACTCTGCTACCTATTCTTTGGTTTGCTCTGGAGTTTCCCAGGCTCTGCCTTTCAAGGCCAGAAGTACAGGCCACCCAGTTTCTGCCCAGTGTTTTTACATGGGATCCAGGATCTGAACTCAGGACCTTCTGCTTGCAAGGTACCCCTGAGTCATCTCTCCAGCCTACTGCTTGCTTTTAAAGGCAACATTTTTTTTCTTCCCCGAAGGCTCAATCAGTTATCCAAGTCAGTCACAAACACCATGCAGAAAAAATTAGCATAGAAGAGCAAGGGTGCTAAGTTGCACTGGAGATTTCTAACAGAAGAGGCTACAAGGATACTGAAATTTGGGTATGGGATACTGAAATTTGTTATATAAATAGTTGCTATACTGTAATGTTTAAGGGACAATTATAATTAAGCAATTATTTTTGATGCATGATGGTTGAATCTATAGGTTTGGAAACTGAAGATAGGGAGCGTGTATAGAGAAAGAACTGGAAGGAGGCGCAACTGGTAGAACAAAGATTCCCTGCGGGAAGCCTCATGCCTTCCTCTGTGTACCCAAGACAGCAAATCGGAAACCCTTCCTGCTGTGAGGTACGTGGGCTTCATTCATTCTAAGAACTGCTGCTCTTCCACTGTGCAGAATTTCTTGGAGAAAGGCTCACAGGTGAATCACCTCAGCTCAGTCTTGAGTGAAGACTGAAAAGCAATTTGAGGAAGGGCTTAGTCATTCCTTTGCATGGCGCTTTTTCACATTTTTTAAAGTTAATTTGCACAAGTCTGTGAGGAAGGTGTGTACTATTATTGTAACTTCACACACAAAAAGAAGTGGAGCCATCACGAGGGTAAGTGCCTTGTTTAAAATAGGCAAAAGAGTAAAATCGGAAACTAAATCTTAAGAGCTTAAATGATCAAAAACACTAGACTAAATCATATTGCTTTCTGTATAACGATATTTAAGACAGGAGGATCTACTCAACTAAAAAAGGCAAATTTACCACCATTGCACAAGTCCACAGGTCAAGGCCACAGAGTTGAACAGCACATTCCTTTTCGGTCTATTCTGCTAATGAATGACATTCAAAAGGCAATGGTTGGCTTTTCTGATATAAAAAATAAATGGGTTCAATGGCAAACTTGACTGTAAAAAACATATACAAATACATAAATATAGCTAACTACAAGCTTTCTTAGAAGGTTACATTTTCTTCCAGGGGAGGCTAATTATCTGCATCTGATAAAGTAGCTACTACTGACATGGGCCATTCAAATGAAAAGTTACAGCCACCTGAGCCATGTTCCAAGTACCTAGAAATTGCATGTGGCCCATGGCCAGCAACCTGGACTCAGGGTCTGTTTCCATCTCTGAGAAAGTTCTATTGGATACCACCCAACTTGCTGCCTCAGTAATTATCTTTTTATGAAGACACAAGTACTAATAAAGAGAAAGAAGAGAAAGGAGGATCAAAGTGCAGCCCTCATAATGAGAGATGCCTCACTGCTTCTAAAGACTGATAAAGAAATGAACAAAGGGAATTTTAACACAGAGTTCTGAATGTCAAATACCACTCTCAATTGCTACTAGACATACTATAGAATCCTTAAAATTTCCATTAAGAGCTCAGAGGTTTAAGGACTTGCTCCAAAGCAAGGGGACCAAAGTTTGGATCCCCAAATCTCTGGTGGACACTGAGAATTCCCAGAGCAAGCTGGCCAGCAAGTACTAGGTTTGAGTAAGAGACCTAGCCTGAAGGAAGGATGATTGAAGAGGGCTAGAGGATGTTTCTTGTTATCAACCTTGGGCTTCCACTCAAGTGCTGCTCACCTGCCCACAATGTGTGCCTGTACCTACAAACATGCATACACTCATACGTGCAAATGGCTAAAAGAAAAATTATTAAGCATAAACCTATTTTGTAAAAGGTAGTCTTGATTTGGAAAATGGTTCAGGGGCTTAAAAGCCTTTGCCACAGAAACAAATAGATCCCCATGTAAAAAGTGTCAAGGGGAAATGGCGATGGCATTCAGTGAAATTCAAGCCCTGGTATGTAGAGCCTGAGAAACCCCAGAGCAAAGTATTAAGGTGGTACAGCAAACCAAGATGACTCCCAATGCATTCTTGGACTTCAATACACACACACACACACACACACACACACACACACACAAAGAAAAAATTAGCCTGGGCAAAGTAAGCGGTCACTTTCACTTTCTTAATGAACACCATCATAAAATACTAAACTTCCTTCTGTCTTGTTTCACTAAATATCAAATTCATTCTTCCTTCCTTCCTTTTTTCCTTCCTTCCCTCCCTCCCTCCCTCACTTTCTTTACTTCTTTCTTACTATCTTTCTGCATATTACGTATCTGCTCTATTCTTAGTGCTCAGCTACATAATAGGTGTTGAATAAATGTTTGCAGAACAAATGGAGAGGTGCACTTCTTAGGAACATAAATCCAGACTGAAAGCAAATATTAATAATTCTATAATATTGAATTTCAGGTGTGAATGATACAGACTTACTAAGGCCTTAAGCTTTTCTGTTGGCCACTTCCCCGTCTCTACAAGGCTCTCTCCATGATCCTTCACGTGACCAGCTCCTTCTCTCTGCAAGGTGACATGCTAGATGATAACAACCACTGTTGCTACCCTCTGTCAATCTTACTCCTTCAAATCACTCACCATGACTAAAAACATCCTAATAGCAGACTACTTATTTTCTATCTCTAAAACATACAGGTGCATAAGAGATCATGGGTGAACCTGAGGATGTGCAGTCTTCCTATGATGTTCTCTACACAAACTACTAAAATATATTTTATCTCAGTTGCTCCACTAATTGAACTACTAATATTGCATTACATGACTTAGTTTTAGTTTAGTTCATCACTGATTTTTTCCTCCACACATTCACATACTATATGGAACCCTAACAAACTTTACTTGGACTTCCTGCTTGTAAAGTTTTATACAATATCATAAAGTTTTATACAATATTTTTGTGTGTGTATGGTTCTAGAACCATGTATAAGCACTCTACCACTGAGTACCCCTAGATATACCTCTAGCCCAACAAAATGAATATTTCTGGAAAGCAACACTTGGGTTCATCATCAGCATTAGAAATGACTTCCTTACTCAGGAGCGGCAGAAAAAGTCAACTATACGGAAGGAAAGTGATGTTGACTTCCAGAAGTTAATAAGGTAGTACATTAACCTCTCCAGACACTTTGAAACTTCAGTTTCTTTACTAGTCACAAGCCCTAGAGCCAACTTCTCAAAGCTTGCATAGCAAAGGCTCATCCACATGACAAGACACAATTTAACATTTTTATCAGTCTCTGCCCTGATGTAGGATATACCTAAAAGACGTGCCCACCTCCAACATTATCCAACAGCACAGCCTTTCATCATTATTTCCTTTTCCTGCAGATTCCAAACATAGGTGAATAGTTCATAATTACTGTCAGAATACAATGATTTGAAGTGATCCAAAATCAAAATAAATATATAAAAAACCCAAACTAAGAAAACTGAGGCGGGAGCCGTTTGACCAAAAGGCTATTTCCATGTTTGAGGTTTGAGATCTGAATGTAGAAATCAGAGGTGGAGATAAGAATGCTTGAGATATTTTAGGTATCTTAAAGGTCTGGAGGTAAACCAAAGAAAGACGTGCAACGAAGGTCAAAGAAAGTTAGCTGGTCAAGAGTCCTGCATGCAAACACAGTGGGCCGCAGAAGGAACGCGGGTGGGGGGCTGTCCCCAACTGCAGGACTTTTCGGTTCCTCTCCCAGGGACGTCCGATCCGAGGGTGAAAAAATGCGGAACAGGCCGGCGGGCTGCGCCGGCTCGCCAGGGAGCGCGGGGCTCCGAGGCCGGCGGGTGCGCACAGCCCCCGGGGTTTGCAGCGCGCGGGGCTGGCGGACAGCTCGCGCCCACGGAGCGCGCGGGGACTGCGGAGCGCGCGGCACGGCCAGGGGGCGTGGGAGCAGCGGGCACGCGCGGCGCCCACCCTGCGCCTCCCCGAGCGCCCGCACCCGACCACGCGCATGCGGCGCCCTGGGGACATCCAGCCACCCACCCTGGGGGTCGCCAGGACCCTCTTACCCCAGCCTCTCCGGCTTCCTCCTCCTCCTCCTCCTCCTCCGCCCCGGGCCGCCGGGCCTCTCAGCCCAACAGCCGCAATTCTCAGCTGATGGGCGGTGGCGCGAGCACGCCCGCTGCGCATGCCCGGGGCACGCCCAGGGAAGAAGGCGGGGCTAGCTGCTGTCGCTCTCTCTGTCATTGGGCCGGGCGGCTGAGTGACATAGCGGCCTCCCTCCGCCCCCACCTGGTTCCAAGCTGAGGAATGGGAGGAACCTGCAAAACTGCCAGGTAGATGTGCGTGGAAGCGACTGCAGAGCGTGGCCGCCTCTGTGCAGAGAGAAGGGGACGGAATCCTGGTCCCCAATCCGTGACACTAACCTCCCTGGGCTCATCAGATCGTGCCTGTCCTGTTTTCTAACCTTGAACTCTGCAGTAGACCTGACCATGAGAAGGCAAACCAGCGACCCTAGCTGGACCCTGGACTCTAAGGACTTCATGAAGAGTCCATTCCAGGTGCTCACTAGGTAAACAGGTTCTCTGGAATCCTCGAGATGCATGCAGATCGTGCTTGAAAATGAACACGGAATGTTCCAACGACAATTCTTCAAACACTCCGTGTCTCTTAGAAGAAAGGAAGCAATTGCTTCAGGTAAAAGGAATACCTCACCAAATTAATAAGTGAGCACACTGTCCCCAGGACACACAACCATCTAATTCAGCTAGAGCCATTGTGGGCCTATTTTTGCTTTTGCGTGTATGTGTATATCAAAAGGCACTGTATGTGCCTGTGGAGGCTCAAGGGTGACTTCAGGAATCAACCTGGATTATTTCTATCTCCTGTTTGCTTTGCTCTGGAGTTTCCGAGGCTTTGCCTTCCAGAACCGGAAGTACAAGCTTTTATTTCTGCCTGGTATTTTTATGTTGGATTCAGGACTCTCTGCTTGTGAGGCAGAGGTTTAACCCCAAGCCATTTCTCCAGTTCCCCATTTTATATAGATACATATATAAATATATGTATGTGTGTGTGTATATATATATTTGGTGCTAGAGATTGAACTTATGGCTTCATGTAATGCTAGGTAACTGCCAGTAACTTGTGTCTTCAGCTTTTTTGTTTTATTATTATTAAACAAAAGCCTTTGATACATAGTCTAAGGTGCCCAGTCTGATCTTGAACTCACTTTGTAACTGACGCTTGACTTGCCTTAGCCTTCTTAATAGATATGACTACAGGTCTGTACCACAACCATTGTTTGAGGTATTGGAGGCACTGGAGATCAAACCCAGAGGTGCTGACCACTAAAGATTCTGAGTTCCTTGGAAGATCTTGTTCTGCTTCCTCTGTCACACATTGAAGGAACATTTCAAAGTCACAGACAATTACAAACCATACAGTCCCCAATGTCCTTATCCAGACTCTACATATTTCTTATGACAGTAATCATTCAGCCAACGATTGTTGGGAGCCTACCTCATGCTAAATATTGGGTCTTGACTTTTAGATATCAAGATGAGTAAGATGTAGTATTTTTCCATCAAAAAGTCTCTATCACATGAGGTGTACTGTGATAGGAATTTGTATAATGCACAGTGAGAACCCAAAGACTGGGGATGCCTTAACATGGAGTCAGGGATATTTCTGAAAGGGAAATTTGAGCAAGATTTTTGAAGAAAAAGGACATTCAAACAAAAAGATCCTGTACATTTTTATAAACCATGAACCAGTGTAAATGTTGAGTTTATAGACATAAAGAAGCACATGGGCTGAAGAGTTGGCTCAGGGATTAAGACTCTGCCTTGCAAGCAGAGAGTCCGGAATTCAGATCCTGAGTTCCATATACAAATGCCAGGCAGAAATGCAAAAACACCAGGTGGAAACTGCTACAGCCTGCATTTCAGTCCCTAGTAGGCAGAGCCTGGGAAATCCCAGAGCCAAGCCAAAAGGAGGCAGAAGTGATCCAGGATGATTCCTTAATTCACCCTTGGTCCTCCAGAGAAATACAGTGTCCTCTGATACACACACAAATAAATAAACAAACAAACAAACAAACAAATAAATAAATAAATTAGTTTAAGAAGTACATGGATTAGAAGGTATGGCACTAAAAGGACAGGTGTTTTTGTTTTAAAGAAAAAGTCTTTATCATCATGTTTAGTGACTATCTAATAGGAATTAAATGACTAGGGGATGTTAAGCAAAAATATGAGGCGTTCATAATTCCATGCCACACAGAAAACTCCAGGGGATGTGGAGAAAGTTAACGGGACTTTGCACTGAGAATGAAGGTGTTAAGAGGCCCTCCTTGTAACAGTTCCTTCAGCAAGGACCTCTTCAATGCCCTCTTCTAATCCTGATTACTTTTCAAAGGTTTCACCTCCTAATAATATAATATTAATACATATCGACTAAGTTTTCAGTTTCTAACACATGAACTTTGGGAGACTCATGCAAGGTACAGCAATTTGCTTCTGATGTCGCTTTGTAAACACTGCTTCTAGGAACCTTCTTTGTATTTATCACTGCCCTTGTCCCTGTGCACTGTAACTGCAATGAAAGTGGTCTGTCCAATTCTGTTCAACTTGATCATCCTCCAAGTAGCTACTAAACTGCTGAAAGTGCAACTTTCAAAACAATCCTTCAAGGTTCACACTATCTCTATGATGGTGTTGTGCCCCAAAAAGTGTCCTGTTTTAACATAGAAATGCTTAGGAGGGAAAGTGTAGAAATGATGAGGGTTGGGATGAGGAAGTTCGGAGTTGGTCTACAGTAAAATGCCTGAGAAACATTGCATTCGTGAAGCTCTTGAGAGGTAATTGGACAAAGAAATGGCAATTATTTCTTTAATACAATATTTCTGAATATATTAACTGTGAACATTTTAGCCCTTCATATTTGTGAAGAGTTTCAAGTATTGTGGAAAATATTATTCTCAAAATTAAGTCCAGTCATGGCAATGGTACAATATTGGTGTGAATGTTAAAGGAGTAAACAACTGCTTTCTGATAGAATTGAAGGCCTGCTCTGCAGCAGGGAACATACATCTGGTATTGTAAGCCAGGCTTAAAGACTTGTGGAAGGGGAATCCATGGTGGGAACAAACTATAAATATTTAGCTCTAAGAACTTGACATCACACTGCCTTCTTATCATATCCACAGATTAGAGGACTATTCAGCACCAGATCTAGACACTTCTTTTTGCAATGGAAGGTGTTTAATACAGAGAATCACAACTGACCAGAATGCAGAGAATAAGTGACTGTGAACTGTTCAAACCTAATGGGACATCTAAATGACCCCTAACCCCAAGGCTCAGGGAACATTTTAGAAGAGAGTGTGCTAAGCATATAAGAGCCCGAGGGTAGAGTGGATGCAGCCAGATAGTATCTTCTGGACCTGACAGGACTTCTGCATTCATGAGCTCACTGAAGACTATGTCTTTAAGACATGCACAAGATTTGGCTTGTCAACATTTAACCATGGGAGGGGAAAGATCTCAACAGGCACCACACTTACCTGAAAGACTGTTGAGCATTGATGCTGAATGGGGAGGGGAAATTGAGCTGTTTTTCTCAGTGATATAGCCACTGATATATTTATAGTGCTTCAGCAAATGCCTAGGCATGTTCTATTAAAGGCAATTAGAATGAAACTTGGTGACCACACATACAGAAAGACATGAAAATAGCAAGGAGACTGACAAGAAAGGAAAAGGCTTCTAGTGGGAAAGGGAGGGAGATTTGGATTAGATAATGGGGGGCAAAAATGACATAAATTGTTATATTCATGTGCTAAACTCTAAAGGAATTTTTAAAAAGAAAACATACAAAAATGTTGAAAAATAAATAAAAAATTAAGTCTATACTCATTATGGCAAACTCTCATAAAAAGTACTAGCTTCTTTTGGTGGCAAACCACGTTGACTAAGTCCAGTTTGATGTGAACATTCCCAGTTTATGTTTGTCCCAGCATTCTGCCTGCTGAGGATTCCCTTTCTTCTCCAAAGTGCCACAGTCTCATATGAAGCTATGTTGAATCATCTCATATCTAAGGACCACATGCTCTGGATCCTGACTTTCTATACATGAAAATATCTGATTTAAAATGTGTTGGCTTAAGGAACTTCCCCATCTCTATTCTCACGTCCTTCCCAGCAGCAACCTAACCACACATTAGGGGTTTTCTTACTTCTGTGCTTTGTGCCTATAGTTATCTTTAACTGTTATTTGGTTCATTTTCTACTTCCCCATTTTTAACCAAGTTTTTTTAGAAAATTTGACACTGCAAGCTGGGTATATTGACTTATGTTTGTAATCTCAGTACTCAGGAGATTTAGGCAAGAATATTGCCATGAATTCAAGGCTAGTCGGAGCTACATAGTAAGCTCAAGACCAGTATGGACTGCAGAATGCTATCTCAATTATATATGCAGACATTGTGCAAAGTTAACTTTCATGCCTCATTATGATGCCCTGAGGCAAACAACTTATACAAGATTTGTCAATAATACCCAATTGGCATATGTGTGGTAATATCAATTAATCTCTGGATTCTAGTTGAACTTTATGAGCTCCACACATGTGCATAATGGTAGCCAATCCCAGGTGCCATGTGCAGCAAAATTAGTTTGTCCTCTCCCGCTGGTGGCTGTTTTCCTTCTTGGTCATGACTGGGTCAGTTTTTCAGAGTACTTATCAGACAATTTGTAGAATGTTCCTCATTTCAGGTTTGACTGATATGTTCATGTGATGAGGCTGGATCAGAGGTATTCAGAAAGCATAGAGGTGAAACACTACTTTCATCACTTGCTACAGAACAAGAGAGCAGCACACTCCATTCTTAGTGATATCACTCCCAGTCACTTGCTAATGGCAGCCTATGTAAGCTTCCTTGAAGGAAACATGACTATTCTTTCATTTCTGTACTATATCTGTTAGAAAAGCATCACAAGTTCAGTCTATGATCAAGAAGAGTAGAATTGAGCCCCATTATTGCAAGGGGGATATAGTAAAAATTTATGACTAGATGTACTCCTGTAATCACAGCACTTGGAAGACCGAGGCAGCGACTGTTATGAAGTGGAAGCCAGCCTGAGCTACATAGTGACTTCAAGTACAGCTCAAGATATACAGAGAAACCCTGTCTCAAAGAACAGCAACAACATCCAACAATAGCAGCAGTTCTTGGGCATATACTGGAGTCACCATGGCAATTAATCTTTGAGGAGAGATATTTGAAACTGCACATTTTCCTTAAAATTTCACAAAGCAATTTTAACATCCACCAGGATATTTTTAACAGTATTCATAAGATCTCATATTTTTTCCAGGGATAACGTTCTTTTGCTTCTATGAGGAATATTTTGTCATTTCTCCCAAATTTATTGTTCAATAATTTATTTTTATCAGTCTGGGTTTGTGGGTCTTTATTTTATTCTTTCGTTTATAGTTCAATTGCCTCTCAGTGGTTCTATCATGGGGGGAAGAGAGAGAAAGAGAGAGAGGAGAGATGTGTACATGTGGGTACTCATATCTGTGCATATGTGAGATAAGAGATTAGTGTTGGATAGTCTTCTCAGTTTTTCTGCACCTTATTTTTTGAGACAAGATTTCTCACCGAATCTGGAGTTCACTGGCCAGCCACAAACTTCAATAATCCTTCTGCTTTGTCTCCCCAGGGCTGGGATTTCAAGTTTCAAACCTTGGCAACTATGCCTGGCTTTTGCATGGATAGTGAAATTCTGAACTCATGTCCTCATGCTTGCATGGCAAACACTTTGCTGTCTAAGCCAGATATCTCCTGGGCCCACTAGGAGTTTTTGGGGGGTTGGCTACTGTGTTCATATTCACTTCTTATTTGTTACTACAAATTGCTCCAAGATTATCTCCAATCTTTATTTCCTTGCTTCAACTCCAGACTCAGTCACTTTACTGTAGAGCACTGTTCCTTTTATTTAGAAGTCCAGATCTGGGTGCTAACTTTTCATTGTCACTGGGTCTGGATTGAAGTTTCTCTCTCTGTCTTTATCTCTGTCTCTGTCCCTGTCCCTGTCTCTAGTCCCTGTCTCTGTCTCTCTGTCTTTGTCTCTCTCTCTCTCTCTCTCTTTCTCCATATACCTAGGAAATTAGTGTCTTGTACAACTCATCCTTTACGAATATCTACTGACTTCTCTGTATTTACAAACATAAGTTTATACTACTGTTTTAGTTTAACATAGAATTCTAGGCTTCATTCCAGCTTTCCTTATGTTTTTGTAGACCTTTCTCAAGCAAGGAAGAACCAGCTCCCATTATCTTCAATGTATTTACTTATTTGCATAATGCAGAGGTCGCTTCAGAATTGCTGACTGTATAAGGAGAAGACACATACTAAACCACCTGTTCAACCTTCTGGTTTATCAGATTATAATTCCATCCAAGCATCAGAGAACACATAAATTATCTCACCAAAAGAGAGAGAAAAGGAGAAAAACATTGCTTAGGAAACTTTTGCGATCTAACTTTAGATCAAACAAATCTTATATGTGGCTAATGCTGAGGTGATTGGGACCTTGAAGACCCCATATCTACACTTGGATGTATCTTACTTTCTGAGGCTCTACTTTGAGGAAGCCCATGCCTATGCTCTTAGGAATTGTTAATTATTCTTCTGAGCAATTTCTTTCTTGATATCTTTAATAAAATATCCAACTTTGCTTCAAACTGGCTATTCCTGAAACTTCCTGATCATAGTCCACAAATTAGACTAAGGTCCATACTCGTAATAGATTAAGGGAACTTCTCAAGCTGCTGAAGGTGACAGTGTAGACCCATGTCTCTGTCCCTTCATTGCTGACATAAGCACAAAAACCAAATCATACCATATATGGCTTTTTGAGTCTGCTTACTTTTATTTAGTATAATGTGTTTAAGATGCATTCACATGTATGAATCTTTTTCAAGTCCTTCAGATCATTGTTTGGATAGGATTTGGCTTATTTAACTATTTTCCAGGTTTTTTTTTTTTTCCAATTTGGGTCTATTTTGAAAAAAAAAGTCTAAAAATCTCTAACTATAGACTTTGGTAAAAAAAAAATATAAATTTTCATTTCATTTGACTAAATGGGCTTGGTAGGTTGAATAAATATGCATCTAGTTTTATAAGCCACTGCCAAATTGTTTTCCTAAGTGTCTGAATCATTTTTTAATTCTACCAAAAGTGAATAAAAGCCTCTATTCTAAGTACTTTTCGGCTTTAATATTATACATACTAAACATGAATAAATATTGCTTCCACGTTAGATATTATTCAGAGGATTTTACTGTTTTTTTTTTTTTACCTAGTTGTTTCATCAATTACTAACTGATGAAGGTTAAAGTCTCCAACTATAAGTGAATTTGTCTGCTTTTCTTTATAAATCTACCTGATTTGCCTCAAGGGTTTGAAGCTGCTTTGTAAGTGTATATCTAGGGGTATACTAAGTTAAAACTCAAAATAGATTTAGTGCTAGTGTTAGGGTTAGGGTTATGGGAGGGCTACAGATAGGTCTAGGGCTTAGATTAGATTTATAACCATGTCTATGTTTAAGGGCAAAGGTTAGGGTTAGGATTAGAGTAATGGATAGGATTCTGATTAGGGTACAGATTTGGATTGGGTCTAAGGTTAGTGGTTATGATAAGGGCTAAGATTAGGACTAGGTCTTGAGTTAGATTTATAGTCATGTCTAGGATTAGGTCTAGGCTAAGGTTAGGATTATGATTAGGAAAATGGATAAGGCTATAGCTATAAATAGGATCAGATTATATCTTGGGCTGGTGTTAGGATTATGGTTATGATAATAGTTAGAATCACAGCTTGGTCTTGGAGTAGGTTAAATTTAGAGCTATGTCTAGGGTTAGGACAAGGGCTAGGTTAAGGTCTGGATTAGGGCATTGGATAGGTCTATTACTAGGGTAGAGATTCACACTAAGTTTTAGGCTATGAATAGAGAGCTATGATCATGGTAAGGACTATGTCTACATCTAGGAACTGGGTATGGATAGATCTAGGTGTAGGGTTAGGGCTGAGGCAGATTTAGTGCTAAGTTTTAGGCTATGAATAGACCTATGTCAAAGACTTGTATTTAGTCTCAGGCTCATTTTAAGGCTAGGGTTATGATAACAACTAGGCTATGGTTAGGTCTACCTCTAATATTAATATTAAAGCATAGGGTTAGAGTTAGAATAAAGGGTTTCTGTAGGGTAAAGTCTCATACTAGGTCTAAGACTAGTGTTAGGGCTATCATTATGGTTATGGTTAGGGCTACAGCTAGGTCTAGAGCTTGGGTCATATTTAAGCTGTTTAGTGTTTACTCTAGGACTAGAGTTAGGATTAAGATTGGGGCTACAGAAAAGTATACAGTTAATGTAAAGACTTCAACTATGTCTAGGATCCATATTAAGGCTATTATTATGGTTTAGTTTAGGGCTATGGTTAGGTCTAGGTTAGATTTAGAGGTACAGCTAGGCTTAGGGTAAAGGTGATCCATCAGACTTGGTCTAGGACTAGTGTTAGTGCTAGAATTATGGTTATGCTCAAGGCTACAGGTAGGTCTACAGCTTGGGTTGATTTAGAGCTGTATCTAGTGTTAGGGTTAGGGCTAGGGTTAGGGTTAGAATTGGGGCAATGGATAGGGCTACATTTAGGATAAGTATCATAGTAGATCTATGGCTAATGGCTAGTGTTATGGTTATAGTTTAGGGATATGGCTAAGTCTGCATTTTGGGATTAGAGATAGATCTTTGTCTAAGGTTAAAGTTCAAATAAATGCTATATGTAGGGCTACAATTGGGAAAAGAGACTAGATCTAGGTCTACAGTTGGTATTTGAGCTGTCATGGTTTATAGTTAGGACTCGGGATTGGATTAGAAATTGTTCTATTTCTAGGGTTAGTGTTGATACTTATTTAGTGTTTGAATTAAGTGTATATATGTATATATGTATATATTTATTTATATAATACTATGGTTTGTTTAAAGACTCATGCTAGTTCCAAAGCTAGTGTTGTGGCTACAGTATGGTCTGCAACTGCATTTAGGTCTTGTGTGTTACATTTACAGCTATACCTAGTGTTAAGTTAATGTTAGGGTTAGCATTAGGGGAAGTGTTTAGGGCTATAATTAGGACAAAGAATATGACTAGGTCTAGCAATGATATGGTTAGTTATGGTTTTGGTTACTGTTACGCCTGTAGCTAAGTTTAGGGATTAGGTTAGAAACAGATGTATATGTAGCATTAGAACAGACGTATGTTTAGAATTATAATAAGACTATGTAGAAAAGAATTATGTATAAAGCTATGATTAGAATAAATACTCATACTAGGTCTGCAGCTAGTGTTAAGTCTAGGGTTATGGTTATAATAGGAGTTTATGGCTAGTTGTAGGCCTTTGGATTAAATTTAGAGCTATGCCACATTTAGGGGTAGGCCTAGCATTAAGATTAATGTATAGATAAAGGTATAGTTAGGATGAAGAATTGGTGTATGTCTAGGGCCAGTGCTTAGGCTAGATCAAAGGCTTTGGTTAGATGGAAACTTATATCTATAGTTAGTGTTATGGCTATGGTTAAAAAAAGAATAGTTCTATGGATAAGACTATAGTATAGAACTAGTTTAATTGCTAGTGTTAGGTATGGAGTTATTGTTATGGTGAGGGCTAATGGTAGGACTAGGGCTTTGGTTATTGCTGCTGTTACATGTATGGCTTAGTGTAATTGTAATGGTATCTCTAGGATTATGATTAAAATTTGTATAGATTACTATCAGTGTACAGATTTGGGCTAGTTCTCAGTGTAGGTAGAGGCCTTGGATCATCATCATAACTAGGGATAAGTCTAGTTACAGGGCTTGCATTAGATGTATGCTATTTTTAGGTTTGAATTTATACCTAAGATTACAGTTTTGATTAGGGCAATGGGTAGGACTACAATCAGGATAAATAATCATTGTAGGTGTGGGACTGTTCTAGGCCTAGGATTATTGTTAAGAATAGGGCTAAGGTTGGGTATAGAACTTGGGTCAAATGTAGAGCTATAGTTAGGATTAGTACTAGGACTGTGATTAGGGTTAAGATTAGGACTACAGATAGGGTTATAGTTTGTGTATAGATTTACACTAGGTATTAGATTTCTTTTAGGATGAGTGACTTTAGGATGATTAGAAGATGACTGGTGGTAAGATTTGGATCAGATTTTTAACTGTATCTAGGGTTAGGGATGTGGTTAAGGTTAGGGTTAGGACTTGGACAAAGAATAGGGCTACTGTTAGTGTACAGACACATACTAGGTAACTTGATTGTTGGGAGTAGGGTTGTAATTAAGATTATGACTAAGTTTTTCTTTGTTTAAATATAATGCTGTATCTAAAGTTTATATCTTTGTTTAAATGTAATGCTATGTCTAAAGTTAGGCCTTGTCATGGTTTGAAATGTGAATTCTCCACAGATTCAAGTTTTTGAAGCTTTAGTTGTTTGGGAAGGTCATGGCACCTTTAAGAGGTGGAGCCTTGCTGGAGGAAGGCAATCACATGGGGGTGGGCCTTGAGGTTGGCTAGCCCCACCCTACTTCCTATTTTTAGTATATAGATTCATATTAGGTCTTCAGCTTGTTCTGGAGTGAAGGCTATGGTTAGGGCTACAACCAGGTGTTGAGATTCGGTCAGAGTTAAAATTGATTCTAGGGTTAGACTATGGCTAGGTTTATGGTTGAGGGACTTAGACAATAGTGAGGCTATGATTAGTATACAGACTCATACTAGATTTCAGACCATTATTAAGTTTGGAGTTATGGTTAAGGTTATTGCTACTGTTAAATAGCTGTTAACTACTGTTAAGCTGGGTTGAGATATAATGTATTTCTAGGGTTAGTGCTAGGTCTTGATTTAGTGTTAGGATTGGGACAATATCTAGTGTAGAGAATTGGTCTAGGGCTAGTGTTATGATTATTGTTAGGAACAGGGCTCTAGTTAAGGCTGGGCCTAGGGTTGGAGCGCTGGGCTATACTGCAGTTATTGTCATAGTTAAATGCAGGTGTGAACTTGACAGTTTAAGACTGGAAGTTCTGTGGACATTTGTAAGGAATTGGTTGTTGAATTAAGCACCAAGCAAGTCTGCAAGAGATTATCTAGTTAATGGGGAGGACCCAATCCATGGTGGGTGGGGCTAGTCCTTGGGCAGGTGAATAAGATGGAGGGAATTGGTTAGTATCCTTTGGAATATTTGGCCAGACAAGCTGGTCTGGAAAGTAGATTGTCTCTTTCTCATCAATCCTGTGAATGTAGGGATATGATGTGGCCAGTTCCTTGGTCCCTGGTGTACGTGTGATTTCTCCTGTCAAATTGGACAAGGAACTATAACTGGACTATCCTAAGCCAGAATAAGATCCCTTGTTCCAAAAGTCATTTAGACATGAATCTATTAGCAGCAATGCAAAGTAACTTCAAAGGTTATAATAAATATTAGATGTAGGTATAGAGCTTGTGTTAGGGCACTGACTATTGATATGGATAGGGCTACAGATAGGCATTAGGGTTGGGTTAATTGCAGAGCTATGTCTGAGATTAGGGCTGGGGCTAGGATTAAAGATCTGGTTAGTATATAATCCCATACTAGATTTCAGGCTTGATTTAGGACAAGTGATAAAGTTAGAGTCAGCCTGTGATTGTGTTGGGATCGGCCCAGACTTAAAACTAACTCTAGGGCTAAAGATATGGCTAAAGCTGGCGTTAGGACTAGAATATGGCTACTATTAGAGAATAGATTCATGCTAGGTTTCAGTTCACTATTAGTTCTGGAGTTATGATTAAGTATACTGCTACTGTTAGATGCATGGCCTGGTATAGATATATAATGGAATGTTCAGGATTAGAGCTAGGGTTAGGTCTAGGGCAAGGGTTAGAGCTAGGCTTTGGCCACTGGTTAGGGCTACCATTCCTATAAAGAATCAACATATGTGTCAATCTAGTATTGGTACTCAACTTATGTTTATTGTTAAGAATACAGCCTGGTGTGGGTCTTTGTTAGATGTCTTAAATGTCTTAAAGATAGGCCTCATATTAGGGTTAAGATTAAGCCAATGGATAGGACTATCATCAATAAAAATGTTTGATATAAAATTAGGGCTTGAGTTAGGGCTAAAGTTATTGTCAAGATTGGGGTAGGTTAGGGTTTGGATTAGATTAAGGCTATGGATAAGGTTGTGTTTAGTGTATAGACTCAGGTCACAAATGTAATTGGCTCTGGTACAATAATTCAGTGTTTACTTCAATTGAAGAATCATTTCCATGGATTCAGTTAATGGTAAGAATATTCTTGAGCTCATTATTTTAAGTTATATTTTGAAACATGGAGGTCTTTCTATGATGGTTAATCAACTCAAAAGTGAGGATATGATCAAAAAATTTCAGTTCTGAGAATAACCCCCCATACAGCAAAAATTCACCTCAATAGCACAAGCACGGCCATGTTCGTAGCAGCACTGTTTACAATAGCAAAGTCATGGAATCAGCCCAAAAGTCCACCAGTTGACGAGCGGATAAGGAAAATGTGGTACATTTATACAATGGAATACTACTCAATCATCAAAAATGATGAATTAATGCAATTTGCCGGGCAATGGATGGAATTAGAAACAATTATATTGAGTGAAGTATCCCAGACATGGAAAATTAAGCAACATATGTAGTCCCTCATAGGTGGATCCTAGTACCAAACCCACTTAGAGACACTCAAAGACAAATCTCTGTAATATCTACAGTAATTGTAAAGATTATAAACAGGAGAGAAGGGGAAGGAGGGCCCCACCAGAAACAAGGACAGAGGGGACTATGTTACAGCAGAGAAAATAGGCCACCATCAAGGACTGCAAGTAAGCAATGAGACATCTGGTTAAATTCACAGACTTTCCTTCTTGATCATATGCAACTGATGGGGTATGATCTCACCAGAAAGGGAGGGCATATAGGCTACCTGATAGAAAGTAACCATTTTGCAAATGGGTGATTGACCCCTCTCTCACCACGGTCTCCTACTTTTATTCCATCTACCTTTGAATATACTCTTATAACAAGACTCTAATTTAACAGGTTTTTATCTCTGGCCAGGGGATGACTTCCAATACCCATCAGGATGGAGCCAAGGGCATTGCAGGAGCAGCAAAACTGGAAAAAAATCATCAAACCATAATTCAGAACATCAGAGACTCTGTATCAACCATCTGGAACTGGGACAGCCTAATCTCCCCTATCCTGAAGCTCAGGGAAATTTTTGGAAGAGGGGGCAGTAAGATTGTAAGAGCACAAGGATGGGAGGAGTAATGATATGCAAGATACTCCACACAAGTTAGGGCTGAAGCAATCATAATAGGACTTTGCATGATCTACACTATGTCCAGCACAGTATTGACCCCACAAAGTCTAGCATGGACTAAAGGCACTAGGATACTTGGCTAGGGACTGACAGTAACAGTAGTGTTCCTGAGCTTAAGCGGAACACAGGAAAGGGTTCTTGGATATGCCCCTGGGTCCTTGCACCTCATCGGAGAGGAGGACCCAGAGGAGAGTTTGGCATGCACAGTAAAGGATGCTCCGGGGATTGGGGAGGGGGAGGCACTGAGGGATGGGGAGGGAGGGGAGAAAGGAGGAGGGAGCAGGGGGGGGAGGTGGAGAGAAGGAGGGGACTGGTGTACCTGTTAAGTTTATATGAGTGGAAATAATAATTATATATATACTAAAAAGAAAAAAAAGAAGAAAAAAAGAGAAAATGAGTTGAATAACATATATTACTTGATCTCAAGAGTTATTACAAAGCTGCTGTAATCAAAACTAAATGGTATTGGTATAGTGTACTAGTATAGTTCAGTGGGACAGCACATGTCTAGCACACATGAAACCCTCTACTCAACCTTCAGTACTGGCAAAGGGAAAAAAAGTAGAATTCCATAAATAAACTCACAGGTATATTCGCAAGGTTTAAAGACAAGAGTGAACAAGGTGACTTTTTCAGGAGACCATAACACAACCATTCCATAGTCATATAAGAGAAAAGAAATCTGGATTCATGTTTTAAAATGAAAACAAAAATTTTACTCCAAGTATATCATACATGTATAAAAAGTATAACCTAAAAGTATAATTTTTTCTTAAAAAAAAAGGAGAAAAATCTCTGGAACTTAGAAAACACCAGGAATCACAAAAAATTTCCTATAAAGAGCAAGATAATGAATATTTTATACTTTAAAGACCACGAGAAAAAATTCACAGATCTCACAGATATTTTTTTCAACAATAAAGGAAACAAATTTTCACAATTTTTAAAAAATTTATAATAAGGAAATTTTTATAATGTAATAGCAATAGGGGAATAGGAATAGGTGTTGATAAGACAATTATCATGCATTCTTTTGTAATTATACATATCTGCCATGAAGTCTTGTATATCACAACCCTGTCATGTCCAGGAGATAATGTCTGGCCCACCGCTGTCCCATTTCAGGTTCTTATAATCTTGCTACCCTCTTCCACAATGTTCCCTGAGCTTTGGGGCTCATCAAAGTGAACTACAGAGGGCTTCATAAATGAAAAGATTGGAAAACAGAAGGGAGAGGAGGGGTTGCGAGGGGAAAAAAGGGTGGGATTTGGGACTAAGGGGTGAAAATATCACTATATTCATGTATACAACATTAAAAAATAAAAGAGAATGGAAAAATAAAAATAGATGGAGCTCTGAGTTAGTGTTTACAGACATCAAAATTGAAGCTAGTGTAAAGAGTTTGTCCATGAATTTAAAAAAAACTGGAAAAATGTTAAGATCAACTTTTTAAGAATTCTGTAAAATTAGCAAAAGATTTGCAATGAGCCAGCATCATTCAAATTTTTTAATTAAATATTATCAGTGATATAGTTAGATCCCATCTTCAAACAATGCTACAAATTTAACCTATGTGGAGGATGCCTGGAAGCCCCCTACTCAAAATGTTTGTCTTTGTTTGACCTCTGGTGAATTTACTCTAGGCTGATTATCTCTTTCCTAGAAAGCACTGGTCAAAAGTTTTGATAACACAGTCCCAAGAGCAACTTAGTAACAATTGGGACAAACAGAATACTAACAGAAAACCAGATGAATAAGAAACATTAAACATGTCCAACGGTTGATGCACTTGATGTGCCCAAAGAGATATGAATGCATCCCAATATAATGCCAAAGATTTACTTAAAAAAATTTCAGTTCTTCTCAAAACACACTAAGCCACTCTTCCTCCAAACTCTGGTCCTGTTTTTCCCTTCCTTTTTTTTAAATTTATTTTTTCCCCAGTCACACAAGATCAGTAGGTACCCCAGTCCTCTCCCTCCCCAGTCCCCCTTGCATCCTCCCCCCTTTCCCCCTTCTTTTCACCCCCTGCCTCCCCTTCTTCTAGTGCCTCCCCCTTCCACCTTTTGCGTGAATGCCAAACTTCCTCCTGAGTCCCCCACTCTAGTGAGGTGTAAGGACACAGTGGCATAGCCCAGAGCCCTTTCTTGGGCTCCTCTTTAGTATGGGAACACTATTATTACTGTTAATCCCTTGCCTCTAAGGATCCTATTGCCTGTGATCCATGCTGGACTTTGGGGGGTCATTGTGCAGGTCATGCAAAGTCCAATTATGACTACTGCGGCCCTAACTTTTATGAAGTATCTTGCATATTGTTGGTCCTCCTCATCTTTAGGCTCTTAGAATTGTGACGCCCTCTCTTCTGCAAGTTTCCCTGAGCTTTAGGATGGGGAAAGATTTGGCTGGTCTGTTTCCGGGTTATTAATGTAGGATCTTTGGTGTTCTGAATTGTGGTTTGTGGTTGTTTTCGGTTTTGCTGCTCCGGCACTGCCCTTGTCTCCATCTTGGTTGGTATTGCAGTCACCTCCTAACCAAAGATAAAAGGCTGTTTAAATGAAGATCTTACTATAAGAGGAGATTCAAAGGTAGATGGAATAGGAGTAGAAGACACAGTGGGAGGGGGGTCTGTGTCCCATTTGTAGGATGGTTACCATCTATCTGCCAGTCTCTAAGTTCTTTGTGTACTCTGGATAATAGAGCTCTATCAGATATGTGGTTAGTGAAGATTTTCTCCTATTCATTTTTGCTCAGTTTACAATCTCTTTATTTGAATAGAAGCTCTTTAATTTCATAAGATCCTATTTGTTGAGTATTGATTCTAGTGACTGTGCTATTGGATCTCTATTTAGGAACGGTTGGCCTAGTCCAATCAGCTCCAGGGAGTTCCCTACCCTTTCAACTATGGTTTTTATAGTCTCTGGTCTAACATTGAAGTCCTTGATCCATTTGGAATTAATTTTTGTGCATGGTGACAAGTACGGGTCCAGTTTTAATCTTCTGTGTGTGGACATCCAGTTTTACGAGCACCATTTGTTGAAGGTCTCTTCTTTTTCCATTAATTTTTGGGCCCCTTTGTCAATTTGGCTGTAATTTTGTGGGCTTATTTCTGAGTCTTCAATCCTTATCCATTGATCTACATGTCTATTTTGGAGCCAGTACCAGGTTGTTTTTATTACTATGGATTTGTAGTATAGATTAAGGTTTGGTATGGTGATACCTCCAGCAGTGTTTTGTTTTTTTTTTTACTCAGGATTGTTTTTGCTATCCTGAATCTTTTGTGCTTCCATATGAATTTTGAGATTATTTGGAGCAATTCTTTGAAGAATTGCTTGGGGATTTTGATTGGTATAGCATTGAATCTGTATATTGCTTTTGGTAGGATCGCCATTTTTATATTTATTCTGTAATTTCTTTCTTTAAGGTTTTAAAGTTTTCATTATAAAGGTCTCTCACCTCCTTGATCAGGTTTATAACAAGGTATTTCATTTTTTTAGGGGTTATAGTAAATGGAATTGTTTCTCTTAGGGCTTTTTCACTTCTTTAATCCTTGGCTTATAGGAAGGCCAATGATTTTTGCACGTTTATTTTGTAACCTGCCACCTTGCTGAACTTCTGTATTAGTTCCAAGAGTTTCCTGGTGGAGTTTTTAGAATCACTCAGGTATATGATCACGTCATTGCAAATAGAGATATCTTGACTTTTTCTTTCTGATTTGAATCCCTTTTATCTCCCTTTCTTGTTTTATGGCTCCAGCTAAGACTTCAAGTACAATATTGAATAGAAGTGGTGAGACTGGACAGTTTAGTTCCTGATTGAAGTGGGACTGTGCTGTTGGATCTCTATTTAGGAATGGTTGGCCTAGTCCAATCAGCTCAAGTTTTTCCCCATTGAGTATAATCCTTGCTGTTGGCTTGTTGTATACACCTTTTATTATGTTGATAAAGGTTCCTTCCATTCCAACTGTCTCTAGGGTTTTGATGATAAAAGGCTGTTGGATCTTGTCAAAAGCTTTTTCTGCATCTATCTAGAGTGTCATATGGTTTTGGCGTTTCGATTGTTTTTTATGATGGATTACATCATAAAAACCAACCTTGTGTGCCTGCGATAAAGCCTACTTGATCACAGTGAATGAACTTTTTGATATGTTTTTGAATCTGATTTGCTAAGATTTTGTTGAGAATCTTTGCATCTGTGTTCATCAAAGAGATTGGCCTATAGTTTTCTTTTCTAAGTGTATCTTTATTAGGTTTTCAGATTAGTATATTAGCTTCATAGAAAGAATTTGGCATTGTTCCTTCCTTTGCAATTTGATGGAACAGTTTAAGGAGTATTGGTGATAGTTGTTCCTTAAATGTCTGGTATAATTTTGGGCTGAATCCATCTGGTTCAGGACATTTTTTGGTGCGAGGACTCGAGTTACTGCATTGATTTCCTCATATGTTATGGAACTATTAAAATAATTCAAAACTTCTTTGATTCAATTTAGGTAAGTTGTCTTTACTTAGGAATTCATTCATTTCTTTTGTGTTATCAAATTTCATGGAGTATAAGTTTTTGAAATATGACCTTATAATTCTCTGAATTTCTTGGGTATCCATAGTGATAACTCCATTTTCATTTCTAATTTTGTTAATTTGGGTTTTCTCTCTCTCGATTTTGCTTAATTTAGCTAGTGGTGTATCAATTTTATTGATTTTTTCAAAGAACCAGCTATTTGGTTGATTCTTTGTATCAGTTTTCTTATCTCATTTTGGATATTTCTGCCCTGCCTTTGCTAATCTCCTCTCTTGTACTGCTTTTGAGATTGGATTGCTCTTGTTTCTCTAAAGCTTTAAGCTGCATTGTTAAGTTATTTATTTGTGATATTTCTATTTTTCTGATATAGGCATTAGGGGCTATAAACTTAATTCTTAGGATGGCTTTCATTTTGTCCTAGAGATTTTGATATGTTGTATTTTCATTATTGTTCACTTCTAGGAAATCTTGAATTTCCCTTATGATTTCTTCCTGAACCTAATTCCCATTCCAAGAGTTAGTGTATTTTCTGCTGTTGTGTTGCAGATATCAAGCTTTAGATCATAGTATTCTGACAAGGTACAGGCTAAAATTTCAACTTTCCTGGATATGTGGAGACTTGTTTTGTGGCCCAATATGTGGTCTCTTTTGGAGAAAATTCCGTGGGCTGCTGAGAAAAATGTGTATTCTTTGGTGAGTGGATGGAAAGTTTGACAGAGATCTGTAAGGTCCATTTCAGTAAGGGTTTGATTAACTTCCAATATGTCTCTGTTAAGTTTTTGATCTGTTGATCTATCCCATGTTGAGAGGGCAGTATTGAAATTCCCGAGTATTATCCTTTTGAAATTGATTTCTTGCTTTAGATGCTGTAGCGTTTGCTTAATAAATGTGGATGGGGCACATATTAGGTGCATATATGTTCAGTATTGTGAAGTCTTCCTGGTGAATTTTACCTGTGACTAAATGTAGTATCCTTTTGTTTTTCTTATGATCTTTTTTTGTTTGAAGTCTACTTTGTCAGATAGCATAATTGCTACCGCTGCTTGTTTCCTGGTTTTACTAGCTTGCAGAACTTTTAACCAGCCTTTTACTTTTAGAATGTGCGTATCTTTTGTGGTGAGATGTGTTTTTGAAGGCAGCAGATGGATGGGTTGTGATTTCTAATCCATGTTTGTAACCTATGTCTTTTGATTGGTGAGTTAATTGCATTAACATTTAGTGTTATAATGGAGAAATTACTTTTAGTTCCTAAACACTTTTTGTGTTTAGTGGCTTTCATAAGTGTACTATTTGGCTCGTAGGTTTTGGTGGTATTATACTTTCTGTCTGTACTCCTGGATATGCTTGTTCTTTTCTTCAAGCTTGAGCATCTTTTCTAGCATTTTTGAAGGCCTGGTTTGGTAGACATGTAAGCCTTCAAGTTGTCTTTTTGCTGGAAAATTTTTCTTTCACCTTCGATAATAACTGATATTTTTGCTGGGTATTATCAGCCTGGGTTGACATTTTTGCTCATTAAATATTTGAAGTACGTCTCTCTAAGTTCTTCTTGCTTTTACTGTTTCCATTGAAAAATCATTTGTTATTTTAATAGGTTTACCTTTAAAAGTGACTTTTTTTTCCCTTGAAGCTCTCAGCACATTTTCTTTTACTTGTATGTGGAGTGTTTTGACTATTATTTGCTCTGGTGAGTTTCTGTTTTGGTCATATCTGTTCGGGGTGTGGAATGCCTCTTGTATTTGAATGGGCCTCTCTTTCTTTAGATGAGGAAAGTTTTCCTTTATGATAATTTGAAAAATTTCTTCAAGTGTGCTATTTGGGGATTCTCGTTCTGGTATTCCGTGAATGCATATGCTAGTCTTCTTCAAGGTGTTCCAGAACTCTTGAATATTTCTCTCAAGTATCTTTTTGGCTTTAACAACCTCTTCCATTGAATTGGTTAGTTCTTCCACTTGTATTCAAGATCTGATATTGTATTTTCTGCTTCATTAGTCCTATTGATAAGACTTTCTGTTGATTTCTGGGTTTAAGATAACATGTCTTTTAGTTCAATTTTAAACTCTGCTTGAGATTATTTTAACTGCTCTATGCCAATTTTTGTTTCTTCAACTGTTTTTCTCATCTCATTCAAGTGTCTGTTGTGTTCTTGTTCAAAGTGGCTGATGTGGTTATTTAGCCCCTCCCAGATTTTTTTTATTGATCATAGTAAACATCAGGCTTTGAAAATCATTATCTTGGGTACTGCTTTCTTGGCTGTTTTCTGTGTTTGTCCTGGTTTGAATCTATCATTATGGGGTTAATTCTTTCAGTAGGAGATTTGTTGTCTTGGTTTTTGTTTGTCATGGATTTGCGCTGTGACCGTGGCATTTTTGTTTTATCTCTTAAGACTTTCATTTTGTTTCTGTGTGTTTTTGACTGGACTGAATTAAATGGTATTACTACACTTGAGCGATTATTACTAGTGTTTGTCTTGGAGTTGGGTGTGCTTGTCTGGTATTGGTGTTATTTCCTAGATGAGGCTATTAGAACATTAGTACATCAATTAGGTCAGGTTTAGTGAACAGGGAGTGAAGATTAATATGGTAGTGTACTTTTCCAATTACTTCCTTGGTAATATGTGAGGGTGAATGGTATAGTCCCTGACGTTGTATGTGTTTTGGAGTGACTATATGGAAAAGTTAAACTACAGTGACTAATAATTGAGAGGAACAAGATGGTAAAAAGGATTTACTTTTCTTTGAGCTGGATGTGAAGATTCTTTCCCATGTGATGGGATCATTTTAGAGGACTTTAAATCGATGGTGTTTGTCCCCTAGAGCTTTGTTTGGGTTTTCTTTGGACAAGCCCTGGTCCAGATCCAGGGCAAAAGGAGAGAGTGTCTAGTGTGGCCGGGCAGATCATCTGGGACCTGGGGCATGGCCTAGAGTCCTTCCTCAGCTTCAGAGCACACTGGCTGCTGGTGGGACTGGCAAGTGAACTGAGGCCTGGGCATGGTCTAGGGGCCTTATCTGAGGAGCAGGGAGTCTGCTCTGGCCAGGGTCCAGGGGAGGAGGAGTCTGTTTTTTCCTTCTTAAAGCCATCACTACTTTTTTGTCTTACTTTTCTTGAGCCAGCTAGGGTGAATGAGGCTGAATAAAACTGAAAAACTGCATCTAACAAAGATAAACAGGTCATATAAGCAAATAAAAGCATAGAACATCAGTCTTTGGATTTTGTGAATAGTATTTTAGGGTCAACTCTTTTACCTATAACAAAACTGTAGTGATTGAACCATTGTCAAATGAAAGTTAAAATCCTTCCAAAAAACCAAGCAACTAAAAACTCTAATGTATCTAGCCTTATAAGAACAATACAAATGCTCAGAACTTTGAGGATGTCTGCAGGGTCACACAAATCATCAATTGAATGTTGCTTGTCCCAATTTAATTCCAAATCTCTTTGTAGCACTTTGACAATGAATGTCCTCTATCTGGATCTCCTTAACTCCCACCCCCAACCACCTACTGCCTCTCAGAGTCCTCTGCCTCTTCTGTATTTCCATCTCAAGGTACTGATTGTTTACTTGGCCAAAGGAGACTCTGAACCTATTCAGGCCCAGAGCAGTGACTTTAGCCTTCATTCTCTGCACCAAGCACATATGTCTGTACTAAAAGGTGCTGAGCAAGTGAGTGGAATGAACACTCCTGCCTTTTCTACTACCAAGTTTAGAATTCTTTCTTAAGGCAGCACCTCTTTGGGGGAGCTAGGTTAGAATCCCATTTATGTTTGACTCTGGATTAAAGGACAAAATTTCTGAATTGAGGACCAGGAAATCTTAAAGAAGCACCTCTTTTAATGAGTGTTAATGTAATTCTATTGAAGATAAAAATTCAAAACTCTTAAGGGATTTATAGGAAGGGAAGAAAGTAGTTGTCTAGCTGACAGACTTTCTAAATGCTTTCTAAATGCTCATTTTTATTTTATTTTATTTTAATATTTTATGATTATTTATTTATCATGTATATGTGTATACCATGGCACTCATATGAAGTCAAAGAACAATTTTTTTGGAAGTGAGTTTTCTCCTTCTACCACGTAGGATCCAGGGATTAATATCAGGTCATTGGGCTTGGCAGCAAGCACCATTTTGCTGGCTCCTTGTTCATTAAAATTATTTTTTATTATCATTTTATATTTCTCTCCATACAAGGTTATGTAGCTTTGATATATATCTGGCATTAAAAAGTAGTAAAATGGTATCATATGTATTCATTGGAGAGATACTAAGCACATTTATCAAAATGTTGTAAAAATTACTATACTAACTTTATACTTAATATGAAAGAACTATATATATATATATATATATATATATATATATATGTATATATATATATATTCCAGATAGAGTAATTCATGAGTCTCTCAGGTAGAGGCCAAAAATACTCTTAGAAGACCTGGAGATTTTCATTCATCACTTCATGTTTTGTATTATTTTAATGTTCTCATTTTTTAAATTCCCTGATCCTTGAGAGGAGAGGGTTGGTATCTCTTCTGGAGCTCACTGATCCTCAGTCATCTGTTCTCTGTAAGTCACTGACTATTGCTAAGCAAAACTTCTGGATTACCAGTTACTAACTACACAAATCTGGGAGATGAATGTGAGTATCCTCATAGGAAAGAGAGCATGCAATATCATTTTTAAAGACACAAATCCATGTTTAGTTTTAGGTTGATTTTTTTTATTAATTCAGAACTGCTCAAGTTGACCACTAAGGGGCAGCAAATTACATCGAAATAAGAACCTTAAGATGGGGTGGAGAGGCCACATTTACAACAGTTCAGCATGAAAAGACATGGAAGAAATCAGTCCTAACTCCTTTCATACTTTTAGCTATTATACAGATTTTATTTTTTAATATATAGTTTATTTTGTTGTAAATTATTTCTAAATTATGAAAGAACTTCCTAAAGAAATAAGAAAATAGTGCTTATAAACACGAGTCAACACATTGAGGATATATTCTGTTTTCTCCATTGAAGATATTTTCTGGAATTGATAAGAAGTGAAAAACTTTTAAATCATTGAAAATATATTATTTTTATATATGATAGACAATATTGGATCAAACGATTTTGGTCAAGAAATACTCGTTATGTATATTTCATTATTGCACCTAATGCATTCCATGTATCAAATAAATTCATATTCTCAGGCAGTATATTTATAAGCACACTTAATCATTATCCAACTTCAGTGTGACCTGAGAAAAACATATTAATAATTTTATTAGCGACAGTAGATGTTACAAGGGCAATGAATTTTTTTATGAATCATTTCTTTGATGCTCTTTGTACTCTGGGTGCTAAATTATGACATTTAAAGGTATGATCTTCACATCTTACAACTTATTTTTTTCTTTCCTATGTTACATGTAAAACTACTTTCTTGTCTCTTCTCATGATCATTCCTTATGTAACCCAAAGAGTATCATACAACCAGGTAGCAACTCAGTCCTTCCAGCTGTTGCTTTCTAGATCCAAGTTTCTGGATGTTGTTGTTCTTCTAGTCCTATTGAAGTTCTCTTTAAATAATCTGAAACTTATAGACTAGTATATGTAGTTAAACAACACCAAATACCCTATAGAAAGAAGCGAGATGGAAGGAAGAAAAAACAAAATGGAAAAGTAGTTACAGTACACAATGTATGGAGTTGGGGAAATTATATTAAGTGAACTATCTCTCTTTTCTGTAGTTGGCCACAGAGCTACAGTTTATATTCATCTCTTCTTTCCCTCTGCTTATTCCTTCTTTCTTTTGCCTCTAGTCAGCCCTGCAGCTATAAAGTTTCTATATTGATAAGTACATTACTTCTGAGAAAACTGAGCCTCAAGGACTTTTTACACATTGTAACCCCTTAACCATCATGGTCTAGTCCAACACTTACCCAGGATGACTCCTGAAAATATCCTAACTTCTTTATGTTTATCTTCCCAGAGACAATAAGAATTCAAAACTGACCCCACAGTAGTACTAGCTTCAAATTCAATGAAATAGTTGGTTAAATTCATTGGAGTTAATGATCATTCTTACACTCATTGGTAAGACTAAACTATCAGAGATTATGGTTCTTATTTGGGGAATAGTTTTTTTTTTTCAAGTGGATACTTAGGGGAAACAGCCATCCATGTTTCTACTCTTGACCTTCTGATTTAGTGTGGCTCTAAGATTCAATCTGACAGTGGGATAAAGAGCATTGTGCAATGCCAGCTCAGTGAACATGGCATATGGATGGATTGGCAGGGGAACTTGTAAGAATATATCTTTCTGATCCAGAGCAGCTAAAACCTAAACCCAGGAAAAGTTTCCTCATTAGAGAGAGTGAGAAATTCTCAGAGAGAAAAGAACTAAATTAGGAATGTTGAAATTCAGTCTTCCCGAAGCTCTGGCACCTGTCTTAGTTGATTTGGGCTTCTACAACACACATTTTATGCTGAGAAATTTATCCTTTATAGCATTGAAGGCTGAAAAATTCAAATCCAAAGTGTTAGAGGATTCAGTGTTTGTTGAGGCCTTATTGTGCTTTATAGATATGTTTTCCTGGTGGATCTTCATGTGGCAGAAGTGGGAGAGGGGGAAGAGAGGGGGGAATTAGTGTGTATGCTATGATATACAGTCAAGCCATTTCTTTCCTTTTACCATGTGAGCTCTGGGGATTGCACTCTGAGTTCCAAGTTTGCATGTAGGTGCCTTTAAGTAATCTCACCAGCCAGTCACTTCTTAATACTATGATAATGACTGTCATAATTAAATACAGGTGTCAACTTGATGGTTAAAGGTTTGAGGTCTGGGCACATTTGTACAGAATTAGTAGTTAAGCCCAGAGGAAATCTGAAAGAGATTGCCTTGGTGATGGGGAAGACCCAATCTAGGGTGGTGGCACTAATTGCTGGGCAGGTGAATAAGATGGACGGAGCAAGTTGAGAGAATTGGTATCATTCTGCATACTTGGCCAAACATTCTGGTTTGGCAAGTTAAGGATTGTCCCTTTCTCAGCTGTTATATGAATATGGTGTGGCAAATTTCCTAGGTCCTTGGTGTTGGTGTGAGCTCTCTTGTCAAGCTGTATGAGGAACTGTAATGGGACTATCATAAGAGAAAATAAATCCCCTTTTTCCCTTAAGCTGTTTTCTCAAGACTTTATCAGCAACCATGGAGACAAGCTGTTACAGGGACTATTGATTTTCAACATAGAACTCTGGAGGAGTAAACTTGACATGGGTGACAAATGTACCAAAATTAAATAATTTAAGTAAACACAACATATCTGAACTAAGAGGAGTTGTCCCCAAGAAAGTAGGGTCTAGTAAAGCAAATGAGAAAATAGTCATGAAATAAAATAGAATGCAATCTCCTGCAAACAAAACAAAAATTCTTTTTGGCATAGTCTCAATGTAGTAGCAGCTTTCTTCTGTGGTTCCTTACATTTTTAACTTAAATAGAAATTTGATTTTATCATATTCAACCATATATGGACAGGACAGATTATATCATTTTGTTTCTCATAAAATTTCTCATTGCATTGGTCTTAACTATTTAGAAATCAAATTTCTCATTTCAAGAGTTTTGGATTAACAAGAATGCAAAATGTATTTCTTCTGGTCTAAAGCCTCAAAATTTGTTCAAGTATATTGCAGGGAATCATTAGAATTGTTTAAATGTTAAACAATATGGATTTGAAATTCAGCAGAGTTTTATTTTGTTTGGCCAATCTTCCTTTCAGGGCTGCTGTATGTTCTTGCATGGACATCTGACTCCATCAGAGGTACTGATGTCACATCTACTTTTCCTCAACTTTTGTTATACAATTCACATCTCTACTTTCTCAATCCCTAGATCCAGTGCTCGGTGCTAGGCAACAATGATTGTTTATGGGTACGATATGCAATGTGTGTGAAAAATATTCTACATTACTCTTGATGGCAAAAACATACTTTCCAGACAGCTGGTCTCTAAATTAACTTTTTTTGCATAAAATATCTATAAAGTTCTTTAGGAGTTGTAATTTCCTGAAAACTTCAAGTTAAAATAACCATTTATTATCATATGTTGACAATAAGGGCTGTCAGTAGTTTTATGTGTTCTCTAAATAGGTGTGTTCCACAGTGTAATCTCTATCTCAACAAATTTTCTTTAAGGACAAATATTGTATTAGTACCATATCCCATAGTTCTACTAGACCAGTATCTATCTATCTATTTATCCATCTTCTATCTGTTTATTACATATTTATCTACATGAATATATACATAATTAATATAGGCTGATTTTTATTTTTCAATGTTTTAATTTTTTCTTGTGTAACAACTTCACTTTTTTCTAAGAATTTTTATTTTATACCAAAAAATGAGTGGTTTTTCATGTCTTCCTTCCTTCATCCTTTTCCTCTCCTATCTTCCTATCCCTTCACCAATCCATCCCTCTCCTTTCTGCCCTAGTGCCTGTCTGCTTGTATGGACCACAGGGCTCACTTTGAGTTGTCTGTAGTAGTTGGGAACCAGGCCACTGTGATAGTATAAGTGACCCTTCAATGGGTAAACCCACGCTCCCATTCACCTGTGTAACACCTGCCCCTATGATTCCCTCTGCATGTTGCTATTTCTCCTGAGATACTCGCTGGTCCATGGGAGAACACTGATATGTGAGATATTATGTAGATGTGGTGAGGGTAGATCACAATGAAGTGAACTCCTAGATACAGCAGCCCTGTTAGCACTGGCATGATTTGGCCAGGAGTGTACCTCCCCACCTTTTGACTTTACAATCTTACCTCCCTCCTTTCTGCAAAGTTCCATGAGATTTGGATGGCCTGATTATGTCTGAGCATTTGGGGTAGCTAATACTCTGCACTATGATTATTTGTGGTTTTCTACTTCTCTAATTATCTATTGCTATAGACCGCATCTTGGTTGGGTGTTGAGATATTCTCTTATGTGAGGATCTAATGAGAGGTGTTTAAATGGTGGTTTTCTATCAGGTATTTATGATTAATACTAAGGCATCTGATTCTGTTTAGTGTCTATTTCTCTATTGCCTATTATTTGAACTGGTATACAGATGAGGCATGTGTTTCTTTGCATTATGGAGAGGGGTTAGAAGCTAGTTAGCAGGTAATTGGTTATCTGAAGGGTATACCCCCCTCATTAACGTGTCCTATCCATGTTGTTCTTTCCCTTTAAAACTTTTCTTTCATAAATGCCTTATTCATTTATTTTCCCATTTTCTTTTGTCTCTGCTAGAAATACATCAAGGAAAATCATAGTAAAAGCATTGCAGATACAAGATAAAGAGAACATCCTGAAAGCTACAAGAAAGAAAACCAAGTCATATTTGAAGGCAAACCCATCAAAATAACAGCTGACTTTTTAATGGAAACAGTAAAAGTCAGAAGAGCTTTAAGAGGCATTCTTCAAGACATGAATGGTCACAAATGCCCACTCAGGCTGTTATATTCGGCCAAAGTATTGTTCATGTTTGAAGGTGAAAGAAAAAAATCTTCCATGGCAAAAATAAATTAAAGACCTTCACATCTACCAGACATGGCTTACAGACAATACTAGAAAAATTACTCAAGACTGAAGAAATTCATAGATACACTCAATAGGACAGAAGGGAAAAATAATGCCAGCAGAATTACCAAGCAAAGAACTATCAACACAAAAATCACTAAATTTAAAAAAAAGAGAGATAGGAATCAACGAACAATTCTCAAGTATAACCTTAAACATCAATGGGCTCAACTTCCCAATCAAGAGACATAAACTAACAGCTTGGATTAAAAGCCATAATTCATCGATTTGCTGCCTGCAAGAAACACACCTCACATTGAAAGATAGGTACTATCTCAGGGTCAGAGAATAGTCAAAGATACTCCAAGCAAACGGAACTAGGAAACAAGCAGGAGCAGCCATCATACTATCTGACAAAATAGACTTCAAAGAATTCATAAGAAACATAGAAGGATATTACATACTCTTTAAAAGAACAATCCATCGAGAAGAAGTCACAATTCTAAACATACACTCCAAACATAGGCTCACTTATATTTGTTAAAAAAGTACAACTCATTAAACAACAAATCTACCCAAACATGATAATAGTAGGGGATTTCAACACCCCACTCTCACCAGCAGATAGGTCAATAGCCAAAAAATAAACAGAGACACACTGGAACTAAATCAAACCATAAACCAAATGGACCTAATTGGCATCTACATTCCATCTTGATACTAAAGAATATACATTTTTTTTCAGCAGTCCATGGAACTTTCTCCAAAATAGACCACATACTAGGCCATAAAGCAAGCCTCTATAAATACAGGAAAATTGAAATCACATCCTGTACTCCATACATCCATAACAAAGTAACCAACAGAAAGTGCAAAAACTCTTGGAAGCCAAATAACATACTATTTAATGAGGAATGAGTCCAGACAAAAGTGAAACTGGAAATTCAAAAATTTCTAGAACTCAGTGATAACAAAAACATTACATATCAAAATCTTTGGGATGTGATGGAGGCAGTCTTGAAAATAAAGTTTATAACACTCAATGCCTACACCAAAAATACTGGAAATATGACAAGTAAATAACTTTTAAAATGCAGCTTAAAGTTTTAGATAAGCAAGAACAAATCAACCCCCAAAAGCAGTAGACAGGTGGAGATTGTTAATATCAGAGAATAAATAACTGATATTAAGACAAAGAAAACAATACAAAGAATCAATCAAACTAAGAGATGATTCTTTCCAATCAAAATTAAGAGCTGGTTCTTTGAAAAAATTAGCAAAATTAATAAACCCTTTGCTTTTTAAATGTTTATTCTCCATAATTATCATGACACTGAATTTGTTGAAGATTTGTATTCTATTCATGTTAGCAACTTTGCAGCTAACTTTGTATTCTATTCAAGTTAGCAATAATTTCTTTATGAAATGTTTCAACATTATAGAAGGAATTTTAAAAATCCTTTCTTAGTTTCTGGCATAAATATGGGTTTGATTTTTCTCTATGCCTCCTTTTCCTATCCCATTGCTGGAACAAACTTTTCTTTGAGAGGCCCTGCTACAGAAGAAGAATAGCATTAAATGGTGAAGTATGAGTCTTGGAATTGTACCTAGCTTCTCATGTGCCTTTGTTTCCAGGCAAAGGCAAAATGAAGACATGGTTGAGTCTGATGGCTGCTCAAGTAAAGAGGACTAAGGCAGGGAGTCCCTGGCTCTTACAGGCAGCATTATTAGTTGAGCACTACTGAAGTAAGGATTTCCACAGTTTGAGAAAACAGAGTTCTTTACACAGACGTTCAAACTCTGAGGCAGAGTACACCTATGGTAACACCCTTTTCACTATCCTGATAAAACAAAGAATGTATAAAGGTAAAACAAGTAAAGATTTTATCAGGAAAGCTGATATAGAAATTAAGAATATGCCATTGATGTGACTTAACTGGTGAAAATAGCTCTATGAACATGTGTATGATATACCAACATTTGGGGAACCCCCAGGGGTGATCTTTGGACGCTGTACAAAGAGGATAGTTAACTTTTACCATAGAATCAGGTAGATTCTAATATAAATGAGAAATAGAAGTCAACAAAATGAATTGATTTAAAACTTACATATTAACGAAAGCTGAGATGACACAGACACACACACATCAGTTAAAAATTTGCAAATTGTGAAGCCTATTCCTTAAAAACTGCAGAAATAAAATGTATGCACCTCTATGCATAAATGTTTTCTAGAACCCTGTGTTTTCGGCAGAGTCCAGATGCATGTCATAGAATAAAGGACAGTAAAGGTAGTCCATTCTCTACCTTGGAGATTGATAGTCATATGCAAGGTTGCACTTCCTGATGGTTAAACAAAGTTAAAATTAATCATTTATACAGTGGTTGAACTCTCTAAACCCTCTTTAGACCATATGTTTCCATCTAAGAGTAAACTTAGAGACCTACAGATACTGTTTAAACCTTGGATAACCACATGAATGTGCATTTCAAGGGACATGGCGATTGTAAAAACAGCCCACCCCACTTGTTGCCAGTCTGCTATAGAAGTTTGTGGCTAAATTTTCTATGTATAGATGAAAGAATGAGGTATGAAGTGAACTAATGCAAATTTCAATAAATTCTAATTGATTTTGGACAACTAAAACAGTCTATTTGTGTGGCACTACTGATTCAGGGAGGCCATAGCCCAGGCTCTCGAATCCAGGAAGTCTGGCTACAGACAAGCCTGAACAAGGAACCTACAAACAGAGGGATGGACAACCAATGGGCGAAGGGATGAAAAACCAATGGGAAGTGGCCATCTAACCTGGACACCTAGTAAACAGCTAAATGATTGGTGGCTATTCCCCCCCTCCCCTGAGCAGAGGGGTGGCCACACCTGATTGGATCCTGACCCTATATAAGCCCAAATACTTCCTGAGTAAAGCGGAGTCTGCAGCCAACTTGTCTTCTGCCTGCTGCTTCTCCCCTGACTTCTGGGGTCTGGGTGGTGACCCCGTCACCAGCTCACCCATTTGACTCAAGCCCACGAGGCCCCGCCATTTCTCCTCTTCCCCCCGGCTGGCCTGTCGGAGGATTCAGCAACATCTGGCGCTCCAACGTGGGGTGGTGCTGCTTTTGGTGTAGACGAGACAACCATTCCGGTAAAGTTCGGTGAGCGGCCCCTTTAGTTTTGTGTTCCTGTGCTTATGGTGCCTGAAGGTGAGCAGGTGACCCCCTCCTCTTCCTCTTTCCCTGTTTGTCTTTAGGAATACAATCGCTCCCTTGATTTGCTGATGATCAAGGAGCCCCTCTTAAGGTTAGGAACGCAATTGCTTGCTTGATTTGCTGATAATCAAGGAACCCCAATCACTCGTTTGATTTCCCCATGATCAAAGAGCCCCTCTAAATTAAGGCTTTTACCTGCAAGTTCACATGAGAAATTGGTCCCCTCAGAACTCAGAGCCCAGGTTTGATTATATTGAATTGGCCTGACTAAACACAGGACACTTAGATCCAAAACACCTCTGCGTATGTCCTGCACTAGGTCTCTCCTTGGATGTTGGTTACCTTTTTAGGAGTTGACCTTGGTTCTAGTCATCGCTTTTCATTTTCTGCGCTCTTTTGCCTTGTCCGCTCACCTCCTAGTCATCTCTGCTCCATTAGGGAACCTTTCTTCTCCATAATGGGTAATTTACCGGTCTTCTGCTGGACTGGTAAATTACCTAAAGGCACCCCAGCGGACTCCCCTTAAGGCTCTACTAGACTTAGGATCAAAGTGACGCCGAAGGACTTAGAAGATTTTTGGGAGGAAGCTTTAATCTTAGCTCCTTGGATTTCCCTAGAAAATGTCTGGAACCCACAGATTTGGATGGGAGTGCTTTTCCTGGCCGGTAAGAGGGAAGTCCAGGATGGCCATATGCCTCCCGCCCCCTTTGTTCCCCTCCTGCTAGGCATCCTAGCAAGCCTTAAAGGATCCTCCACTGGGCAAGTGATTAGTTGCTACAATGTAACTTGTGGAGAGAACCCTAAATTAGCTCTTTGTTCTTCCTCCTGATCCTTCTCCTCCCCTTCCCGGTTGAGGACTCTGCAGAGGGCTCACAGGTCCATGGGGGGGCATTCCACTCCCTGGTGACATCCCCTTCCCTCTTCTTCCTGTAGCTCTTGACTCCCACTTTTTCTTGGCTGTATTTTCTGTTTCAGACAATACTGGTCTCCCAATACATGTCTTAAAATCTCTCCTAGAGACTAGAGGCCTCAGTGTTAAGGCTGCTGGCCTGGAGGAATTTTGGAATGAGGCTGCGGTTTCAGAACCTTTGATCCCCACAGAGAAAATGTGGGAACTGGGCCTATGGATAAGGATGCTTTTCCTTGCTAGAAGTTTTTCACAATTAAGTTAAGCTGCTAGATTTAACTAATATGAGGTCTTGTTTTAAATAAGTTTTCCTAAATGTTAATCCACCTTTGATAAAACTTTCAAGGGTAATTTTAAGACAGTTATTGGTAAATTGTACAGTTGCTGGTAAAATGTTCATGTGCTTGTATGTTTATATGTTCTGTGTTTACATGTTGTGTGTCTTGTGTCTATGGCCACTTCAATTGTTTTCATTTGTGTTGCACACTAATATTAAAATTTTGGCATGCCATTTTTAAATATGTGTTCATACTTAAAAATAAGAACAAATAATGTTGATGACATCTAAGGCCTTACTTGAACTACTTATGTTTTATATCGATCACAATTGTTTTTCTAATAGATTGTAAGTTTTCTTTCATAAAAGTTTTCTTACAGGTTTTTTTTTCATATATTCCCAAAATAACAAAGTTTGCTTTCCAGGTCCTCAGGTCATCCATTCAGGCTTCTGACATTCCTAAGGCCACCACAGGCTCATGGGAAGCCTGGCTGTGCTCCATTAGAGCTATGCCTTACTAATTTACAATTGTTAGGTTCTGATTTATTTCTCTCCAGCTCTTCTAGATCATTTCTGTCCCTGTGCTGCCTACAGCCCCTCCCCCTGCTTCTGCCCTGACAAAACCTCCTTTTTTCTGCCACTGCTAAAGTTCCTCTTTGGGACTATGATTCCTTCTCTGTGATGGTCTCATGACTGGTAATCAATGATGGGTAAGGCTCCACACGAGGGTGGTGTCCAACCTTAGACAACAGGCACAGTCACTTATATTCCACACAACTGAAGAGGCTCAGGATTGCCTCAGCTATCATGGTCCCCACTGAAAAAATTTTATAAATAAAAGGGTGAAAATGTGGCACTACTGATTCAGGGAGGCCCTAGCCCAGGCTCCTGAATCCAGGAGGTCTGGCTACAGACAAGCCTGAACAAGGAAAACCATACAGACAGAGGGATGGACAACCAATGGGCAGAGGGATGAACAACAAATGGGAAGGAGGGATGAACAACCAATGGGAAGTGGCCATCTAACCTGGACACCTAGTAAATAGCTAACTGATTGGTGGCTGTTCCCTCCTCCCCTGAGTAGAGGGGTGGCCACACCTGATTGGACCCTGACCCTATATAAACCCAAACACTTCCTGAATAAAGCTGAGTCTGCAGCCAACTCGTCTTTTGCCTGCTGCTTCTCACCTGACTCCCAGGGTCTGGGTGGTGACCCCGTTGCTAGCTCACCCATTCATCTCGAGCCCAGGAGGCCCCACCATAACAGACCCCCCTCCCGTCATCTGGCCCGCTGGGGATTCAGCAACAGATTTGCTTGGAAAATACTTTCCACTAATTATCTTAGTTATAGTTTGATAATAGTTCTCCATATTAATTCAAGTGGTCCAAACCATAAATGAGTGAAAAAATGGAAAGGAAAAAGTCAAACTGAAAATATAAGCCACAGAAGAAATACATTTCCAATGTATGCTCAAGGTGATTGTGAGCAAACTCTTTCCTGGAATTCATACACTATACTGTGGAGATTTTGAGATTTATAATTTGAAGAAGATGCAGTTTTTTCCATTTGTAAAAAGTAAGGTCCAATTTTGTTACTGCTTATATGGCTACTCAGGGGAGATAACTAAGTAAATGAAACCAAGCCCTTGATAGCCTAGCTATTTCTCAATTGAGGTGGTTACAGATAAGATTTTCAAGAGGCAAAGTGATACCCACCAAAGTGACTTTTCTAATAATGCCATGTTACATTCTGTGAGATATATTAGACAATTTACATTGATGATTATTTATTTGATAATGTATTTGTTTCAATGGCTTTCTATAACAACTTCCCACTCTATTTAAAATACTGGAGTACTTTTTGAAAAGATTTATTGGTTGTAGAGCACATAAAAAGGATCAGTATATAAATATAAAAGTTGAAACTTCTTATTTATTCTAAAAAAGACTTTTCAGGGAGTCAGAATATAGAACCTTTTAGGTATTGAAGATTATCTGAAAACACTTGTAGTTTTGCCATTCCTGAACCTGCAACTCTTCCTCTCCTTTTTATTAAGACAGTTCACAAAGAACATGTGTCATAATCACATGTTTTGTTTGGAGAATAAAATATATTGTTTAAGAATATGCATATGAACAAAAGGGTGGTTTCTCTACTTCTTTGTAATCTGAAGTAAAATGAGAATTTTATTTTTAAAAATGTCCATTCAGATTATCATATTTTCACCTTTGGGCACTTATGAACAAAGCTTGTGGCATTAAAACCATGAAAACAGAGTGATACAAATATCATCAAAGATTGTTAGTAAATGGTAGAGTACAAAGAGTAAATAGTCAAACATATATAGTCTAGGGTAAATAGCCTAGAATAGTCTCTCTCTCTCTCTCTTTCTCTCTCTTTCCTTCTCTGCCTTTTTTCCTCTATCTTCCTAAAAATGCATTGCATACACACATATATTATATAAATAATTTATGATACCCTAGTTTTCTCATCAGCTCTACATTTTCCAGTCAACATGAATTTTCATTATGATATGTATTATACACCTCAAGGTGCAGTGACAATTTGAAAAGAGATGAGAGTGAAATTTGCCTTCTCAAGTCTTTGAACCACCACCTTCAGTGTTTGCTTTGTTATCTAATTGTGAAGACTGTTCTGTCACACACATTGTATGAAATGAAAGGCTGCTAAGTGAACAATTCCACAAATATTGAGTGTTATGTATTTTATAGATGAACCAGTTTGGAACTATTTATGGAAAATAAATATGTAGCATATTTATGAACTAGTATGTTTAAAAAAGAGCTGAGAGTTCTTAGTTGGGGGGGAGGCAAAAAAGAAGAGGTAGAATGTGAGTCTTCACAGCGGACAACCTACTGGTCACTGGGAAACCACGACAAGCAAGCAGCACTGCAGTGATCACAGTTGAGCTCTTAATTGCCATCCCTTAGGAAGCAACTCTTAGCTTGTATTCCCTGGAATGTGAATTGCATCTGTCTGTATGCAAACACATGTTGTTTTGGATCTGTCTGTATACAAACACATGCTCGCGCCTTCAATTAATTGCAAATGAAAGTGTATATTGATATTTAAGTGATAGAAAATTTTTTGACTAATAAGGAAAACAATCTGAAAGTATTACATATAAACTGTATGCTGTTCATTTGTACAAATTGAATCTGTTCATTGAACAGATTGTAGAAATAAATCCTGACTAGCGATGCATATCACTGAGGGGAAAATAAACCTTCAATCAATACCCTTTTTGAATTTTCTATTTTTTGTGTCTAGCCTTCTATAAAGGAAGTATTTTTGGGCGAAAGTTCTTGCTTATTTCTTTCCAACTAGCAAATTCAAAATACAGCAACACCTTTCCTCCAATGGTTCACTGATTCATACAAGTTTACTGCAAAGTTTTCTGAGTTGCAGGCAAAAATCCTTGGAAAGCCATGGAAGTGTTTGGAACAAACATCGCAGAGTGAAGCAAGCTTTGTCCTGAAAAATTGTTTGCAAAGTAACCTGTGGCTGAGCTCGTTCTGTTTACCTGGTGAGCTGTGGGTCCAGAATTGTTTGCAAAAGTGTTGCAAATAAATAATTGATCCATGCATGCCCCAGGCATAGTGGTAGAAACATCATACCTCTGTCGATTGCACTATTATTAAAAAGCATAGTTTATTAACAAATCTTTTTTAAAAGTATCACTTAATTCACAATAGTTCTCATTCACCTGGATTTTATCGAAGTGATTTTAGAATGACAAAAAGGTTATGAAAAACTCTATATTTTAAAAAAATATTTAAATGAGACTCTAAGATAAAGAAAGTAACAGAATAATTGGTATGTATCAAGATTATAGCAACTTTACCAATTATTTAGTGTTAAATCTGTTAATAGTCCATTAGTAAGAAATTATGAAAACAGGTCAACAGTAAGATGGGGTGGATATCAATGGTACTTGTCTAAGGTATGGGAACGTCTGGGCCCCATCCCCCATACTTTGAAGAATGAATAGATACATGAATGAATAAATGAAATGAATGAATGAGAATAAACAAACAAACAAACAAATCAATCAAACAATAAATAAATAAAGCACCACTCTAGATTTTCTCCAAGACTTATCAATTGTGACTGGGCAGTTTTTCACCTATTACTAAAGTCATATAGATACCTAATTAGATTTCAAGAGTCCCCATTTTTTTTTAATGCTATTGGCATACAATGTTTACCTCTGTGTGTATGTATATGTGTGTGTGTGTGTGTGTGTGTGTGAGAAGGCACTTTGTGTTCCTGTGGAGGACCAAGGGTGACTTCAGGAATCATCCAGGATTGCTTCTACCTCCATTTTGCTTTACTTTGGGATTTCCCAGATTCTGCCCATCAGAGCCTAAAGTGCAGCCACCGCTGTTTCCTTCTGGCATTTTTTACATGGGATCCAAACTTAAACTCAGGACTGTGAAGCAAAATCTTAACCCGTGAGCCATCTCTTCAGCTCTCTCACAGTTATTTTTATATGATAAATAAAATCTGTTCACTTAACAAAAGTGTCTGATAAAATACAGTTGTATTGATAATGACCCTTATTTTAAACAATAGCTTTCTAGACCTATTACTGCAGATCTGCTTCTCTATGCCTTTGGCCTTCATGTTCTTTTCCTTCCCCTTTATTTTGATCATATTTTAAACAATGTCCTCTGTAATGCCTAAGTAATAGTTTGAAAGCATTTTCTTTTTTTTTTAATTCATTTTTCTGCTCATATAATCGTAATATTCCCCTGGTTCCCTCCACCCCTCCCTAGATCTCCCTGCTCCCTCCTCCCTTTTCCCCTTCTTTTCCCCTCTCTCTCCCTTTCTCCCAGTGCCCTTTCCCCCATCTCCGAAGCATTCTTTAATGTGTATGTCAAACTTTCTTCTTGGTCTTCTTCTCAGACAAGGTGTAAGAACTCAGTGGCATTTCCTAGAACTCTTACTTGTGTTCCCCTTAAGTATAGGGACACTATTGTGACTGTTGATCCCTTGCTTCTAAGGATCCTAGTGTCTTTAGTCCATGCTAGATTTTGAGGGGTCAGTGATATGTTGGTCATTGCTCAGATCATGCAGAGTCGTGTTATAATTGCTTCGGCCCATCCTTGTGCTCTTACAATCTTACCACCCCCTCTTCCGCAAATTTCCCTGAGCTTCAGGATGGGGAGAGATTAGGCTGGCCTAGTTCCAGGTAGTTGATATAGAGTCTTTGTTGTTCTGAATTATGGTTTGTTGATTTTTTTCACTTTTGCTGCTCCTGCAATGCCCTTGGCTTCACCGTAATGGGTATTGGAAGTCACCCCTGGCCAGAGATAAAAACCTGTTAAATTAGAGTCTTGTTATAAGAGTATATTCAAAGATAGATGGAATAAAAGTAAGAGACCGTGGTGAGAGAGGGGTCAATCACCCATTTACAAAATGGTTACTTTCTATCAGGTAGCCTATATGCCCTCCCCTTCTGGTGAGATCATACCCTATCAGTTGCATATAATCAGGAAGGAAAGTCTGTGAACTTAACCAGATGTCTCATTGCTTACTTGCAGTCCTTGATGGTGGCCTATTATCTCTACTGTAGCATGATCCCCTCTGTCCTTGTTTCTGGTGGGGCCCTCCTTCCCCTTCTCTCCTGTTTATAATCTTTTCAATTACTGTAGGTATTACAGAGATTTATCTTTGAGTGTGTCTTTAAGTGGGTTTGGTACTAGGATCCACCTATTAGGGAGTACATATGGTGTTTAATTTTCTGTGTCTGGGATACTTCACTCAATATAATTGTTTCTAATTCCATCCATTTCCTGGCAAATTACATTAATTCATCATTTTTGATGATTGAGTAGTATTCCATTGTATAAATGTACCACATTTTCCTTATCCACTTGTCAATTGTTGGACATTTGGGTTGAGTCCATGACTTTGCTATTGTAAACAGTGCTGCTATGAACATGGTCGTGCTTGTGCTATCGAGGTGAATTTTTGCTGTTTGGAGGGGTTATGCCCCAAAGTGGAATAGCTGGGTCATACAGCATTTCAATCTTTAACTTCTTTAAGAATCGCCAGACTGCTTGCCAGAGTGGTTTTATGAGCCTGCATTCCCACCAGCAATGTAGGAGAGTTCCCCTCTCTCCACATCCTCTCCAGCATTTGGTGTTGTTTGTATTGTGATTTTTGCCATAGTGACCAGGGTGAGATGATATCTCTGGGAGGTTTTGATTTGCATTTCCCTAATGGCTAAGGATGTGGAACATTTTTTAAGATATTTGTTAGACATTTTAATTTTATCCTTGGTAAAGTTTCTTTTAAGTTCTAAGGCCCATTTTTTAATTGGGCCATTTGTTTCCTTGGTGTTTAGTTTTATAAGTTCTTAGTGCCCTCTGGATGATAGAGCTCTATCAGATATGTTGTTTGTGAAGATTTTCTCCCATTTTGTGGGTTGCCTTTGTGCTCGAGTTACAATCTCTTTATCTGAACAGAAGCTCTTCAATTTCATAAGATCCCATCTGTTGAGTGTTGGTTGTATTGACTGCGCTATTGGATTTCCGATTAGGAACTGTTGGCCTCATCCAATCAGCTCCAGGAAGTTCCCTACCTTTTCAACTAAGGTTTTTATAGTCTCTGGCCTTATATCGAGGTCCTTGATCCATTTGGAAGTAAGTCTTGTACATGGTGACAAGTACGGGTCCAGTTTTAATCTTCTGCATGTGGAGATCCAGTTTTGCCAGCACCATTTGTTGAAGATGCTGTTCTTTTTCCATTGGATTTTCTGGGCCTCTTTGTCAAAGATCAAATGGCTGTAATTGTGTGGGCTTATATCTGGGTCTTCAACCCTTATCCATTGATCTGTGTGTCTATTTTGGAGCCAGTACCAGGCTGTTTTTATAACTATGGATTTGTACTATAGACTAAGGTTTGGTATGATGATACCTCCGGCAGTGTTTTTGTTATTCAGGATTGTTTTTGCTATCCTGGGTCTTTTGTGCCTCCATATGAATTTTGAGATTGTTTGGTCAACCACTTTAAAGAATTGCTTTGGGATTTTAATTGGTATAGCATTGAATTTGTATATTGCCTTTGGTAAGATGGTCATTTTTACGATGTTGATTCTGCCAATCCAGGAACATGGAAGGTCTTTCCACCTTCTGGTGTCTTCTGTAATTTCTTTCTTTAGGGTTTTAAAGTTTTCATCGTAAAGGTTTCTTACTTCCTTGGTTAGGGTTATACCAAGGTATTTCATTTTTTTACGGGCTATAGTAAATAGGATTGATTCTTTCATGGCTTTTTCACTTCTTTCATTCTGGGCCTATAGGAAGGGCACTGATTTTTGTACATTTATTTTATATCCTGCCACTCTGCTGAACTTCTGTATTAGTTCCAGGAGCTACCTGGTAGAGTTTTTGGGATCACTCAGGTATAAGATCATGTCATCTGCAAATAGGGATACCTTTACTTCTTCCTTGCCTATTTGAATCCCTTTTATATCCCTTTCTTGTCTTATGGCTTCAGTTAAGACTTCAAGTACAATATTGAATAGAAGCGGTGAAAGTGGACAGCTTTGTCTAGTTCCTGATCGAAGTGGCAATGCTTCAAGTTTTTTCCCATTGAGTATAATCCTTGTTGTGGGCTTGTTGTATACAGCTTTTATTATATTGACAAAGGTTCCTTCCATTCCAACCTTCTCTAGGGTTTTAATCATAAAAGGCTGTTGGATCTTGTCAAAAACTTTTTCTGCATCTATTGTAATTATCATGTGGTCTTAGATTTTAGACTGGTTTATATGGTGGATTACGTTTAGTAATTTGCATATGTTGAACCAACTTTGTGTGCCTGGGATAAAGCCTACTTGATCCCCGTGAATGATCTTTTGATAAGTTTTTGAATCCGATTTGCTAAGACTTTGTTGAGAATCTTTGCATCTGTGTTCATCAAAGAGATTGGCCTATAGTTTTCTTTTTTAAGTGTATCTTTATTAGGTTTTGGGATTAGGACAATATTAGCTTTGTAGAAAGAATCTGGTAGTGTTCCTTCCTTTGCTATTTGATGGAACAGTTTAAGGAGTATTGGTGTAATTAGCTCCTTAAATGTCTGGTAGAACTCTGCGCTGAATCCATCTGGTCGAGGATATTTCTTGGTGGGAAGATTCAAGATTACTTCATCGATTTCCTCATATGTTTTAGGACTATTTAAATAATTCAATTCTTCCTGACTCAATTTAGGTAAGTTGTGCTTACTTAGAAATCATCCATCTCTTTTGTGTTGTCAAACTTCACAGAGTATAAGTTTTTGAAGTATGATGTTATAATACTCTGAATTTCGTAGGTATCCATAGTGATAACTCCATTTTCATTTCTAATTTTGTTAATTTGTGTTTTTTCTCTCTTGCTTTTGGTTAATTTAGCTAGGAATGTATCAATCTTACTGATTTTTTTCAAATAACCAGCTGTTTGACTGGTTGACTCTCTGTATTGTTTTCCTAATCTCAATTTCGGATATTTCTCCCCTTATTCTGCTAATCTCCTCTCTTCTACTGCTTTTAGGATCAGATTGCTCTAGTTTCTCTAAAGCTTTAACCTTCATTGTTAAGTTATTTAATTCTGATGTTTCCATTTTTTTGATATAGGCATTAAGAGCTATGAACTTACTTCTTAGGTCAGCTTTCATTGTGTGCAAAAGATTTTGATAGTTGTATTTTCATTTTCGTTCACTTTCAGGAAATCTTGAATTTCTTTTTTAGTATATTCCTGAATACAGTTCTCATTCAGCATCATATTGTTAAGTTTCCAGGAGTTAGTGTATTTTCTGCTGTTTATTGTGTTGTGGATATCAAGTTTTAGACCATGGTGGTCTGATAGGGCACAGGCTAGAATTTCAACTTTCCTGTATATGTGGAGATTCGTTTTGTGGCCCATTATGTAATCTATTTTGGAGAAAGTTCCGTGTGCTGTTGAAAAAAATGTGTATTCTTTGGTATGTGGATGAAAAGTTCGATAGAGATCTGTAAGGTCCATTTCTTTAAGGGTTTGATTAAGTTCTAAAGTGTCTCTATTAAGCTTTTGACCTGTTGATCTATCCCATGTTGAAAGGGCGATGTTGAAATCCCCAAGAATTATTGTTTGTGGGTTGATTTCTTGCTTTAGACACTGTAGGGTTTTCTTAATGAATGTGGAGGGGCCCGAATTGGGTGCATGTATGTTCAGTATTGTGAAGTCTTCCTAGTGAATTGTACCTGTGACTAAAATGTAGTATCCATCTGTGTCTCTTATGATTTTCTTTGGTTTGAAGTCCACTTTGTCAAAAAGCATAATGGCTACCCCTGCCTGTTTCCTGATTCCATTAGCGTGCAGAATTTTTGACCAGCCTTTTATTTTTAGGATGTGCCTATCTTTTGTGGTGAGATGATTTTCCTGAAGGCAACAGATTGATGGGTGGTGGTTTTTAATCCAAGTTTGTAATCTGTGTCTCTTGATCGGTGAGTTAACACCATTGAGATTTAAAGTTATAATGGAGAAAATATTTTTAATTCTGGACATTTTTTATGTTTAGTGGCTTTTGTAAGTGTATTGTTTGACATTTATGATTTAGTGGTATATTTCCCTTCTGTCCTCCTGGATACGCTTGTTTTTTTCTTCAAGCTTGAGTATCATTTCTAGCATTTTTTGAAGGCCTGGTTTGGTAGACATGTATCCCTTCAAGTTGTCTTTGTGCTGAAAAACTTTTCTTTCTCCCTTGATCATGACAGATAGTTTTGCCGGGTATATCAGTCTGGGTTAACATTTTTGCTCATTTAATACTTGAAGTACGTTTTTCCAAGCTCTTGCTTTTACTGTTTCCATTGAGAAGTCATTTGTTATTTTAATAAGTTTACCTTTAAAAGTAACTTGTTTTTTTTCCTTTGAAGCTCTCAGCACCTTTTCTTTGTCTTGAATGTGGAGTGTTTTGACTGTTATTTGCTGTGGCAATTTTCTATTTTTATCATATCCATTTGGGGTGGGGAATGCCTCTTGTATTTGGATGGGCCTCTCATTGTTTAGTTGAGGGAAGTTTTCATTAATGATAATTTGAAAAATTTCCTCAGGTGTGGTATTTTGGGATCCTTGCTCTGGTATTCCATGAATGCGCATGTTAGGCTTCTTCAGGGTGTCCCATATCTCTTGAATGTTCCTCTCAAGTATCTTTTTGGCTTTAATAATCTCTTCCATTGAGCTGGTTAATTCTCCCACTTTGTCTTCAAGATCTGAAATTCTATTTTCTGCTTCATTTGTTCTGCTGATAAGATTCTCTGTTACTTTTTGGGTTGAAGATAACTTGTCTTTTAGTTCAATTTTAAACTCTGCCTGAGACTGTTTTAACTGCTCTATGCCTATTTTTGTTTCTTGAAACTGTTTTTCTCAACTCCTCCAAGTGCCTGTTGTGTTCCTGTTCAAAGTGTTTGAAGCAGTTGTTTAACTCCTCTTGGATTTCCTCTTTCATAGTATTAATCATGGTAATGATCATACTTTGAAAGTTGTTATCTTGGGTCTGGCTTTATTGGCTATTATCTGTGGATTTGTTCTGGTTGGAATCCATCATTATTGGGTTAATTCTTTCGGTGGGAGATTTGTCTTCCTGGGTTTTGTTTCTCATGGATCTGCACTTTGACTTGGGCATTGTTATTTTGTCTCTTAAGACCTTTCAGGTTTTGTGTGTTTTTGACTGAACTGATTTAGTTGGTATCACTACTATCGGGCAGTTATTACTAGTGCTTGCCTTGTAGTTGGGTTCGCTTTTCTGTTGTTAGTATTATTTCCTAGATGAGGCTATTAGGCTGTTAGTACATCAGTTAAGTCAGGTTAAGTAGACAGAGGGTGAATATTAGTATGGTAGTGCACATTTACGATTTAGTATCTTGGTGATATGTGAGGATGAGTGGTATAATCCCTGGAGTTGTATATATTTTGGGGGTGGCTGTGTGGAAAAGTTAATCTACAGTGATTAATACTAAAAAGGAGCAGTATGGTTAAATAAAAAAGAGGTTTACTTATCTTTGGGCTGGATGTGAAGAATCTCTCCCATCCGATAGGATTATTTTAGAGGACCTCAGAGGTATGGCCTTTGTCCCTTAGATATTTGCTTGGGTTTTCTTTGGATTCTGTTGAGTTCTGAGTAGCAGTGTGTCCTCTGTGGATCACGAGCGAGGGTCCCCGGTGGGTCGGAGGGGCAGAGGGGCTGATGGTGATGGTAGAACTCTTCATCTGGGACCTGGGACTTGGCTTAGTGGCCCACCCAGGGTCCAGGGATGGAGGAACCAGTGCCTGGGGCAAACTGGAGGCAGCCTGGGGTTTCCCGGGCTGGCTGGTGGGAGGAGCTGGATCAAGGGGCGACCTGGGAGCTGGGTAACTCATCTGGGATGGAGGACCAACTGAGAACGAGTCCCGACTCGGGCGGGGAGGTGAGCGGGAGGAACAAAGGGCAGTTTAAAAGCATTTTCACCTTTTCACCGACATATCTATAGCTTTTGTAAATAAGAAATTTGATATTTCCTGCAAATACTAAATTTGTGTGCTCTTAATTTGTAAATCGGGCTTTGTACTGCTATTTGAGTATTTAACACGTTGCTTTGACACTTCCAAATCTCTAAAGATGTGGTTGGAGAGATGGCTCGGGGCTTAAGACTCAGGAAAAGGACCTGAATCCCAAGTTACCATTGGTCCTCCACAGGGACACTCAGTGTCCTGTCACACACACACACACACACACACACACACACACACAATATCAATCAATCAATCTCTAAATATACTTTTAAAAAACGAATGTCCCACTTTTCATTATCTTCAGTCATCTTATAATGGGTTATTGTTGTATTTCATTTAAAAAGGTTATTAACAAAATGTTTAATATTTGGGGAAAGCCAATCTTCAAAGGTTTGTTTAATATAATTTTATACTTAAAGAGGTAAAGTATTAAATCTGCTTAATTTTGATCCCCTGAACTTGAATTGAGAACACATGTACTGAAAGCTTGGAAACTGGCTGTGAGGAATGCACATGGCCGATTTAGTTTTGAAAAGAGACATTTCCCTTTCTCTGCAAAGGCTGTGCACAGAGCTGAAGTGTAGAGCGAATTCCTTGAAGTCAGACTGCCTGGTTTTGAGTTGCAGCTCCACCACTTGCTAGCTTTCACCTCAGTGAACTCACCCTGTGTAGGTGAGCTTCTTATATGTAAAATGGAGATAACTGTGCAATGGTCTCATGGCCGTTTTGTGACATAAAGGCAAGGATATAAAAATAGACCTGTAGATTTTCAAGGTCAAAGGTAATAAACAAACCACTACTGCACAAATGGTGTTTGTACTTGGTGAGTTTTCTCTGTAGAAAAATGTTCATAAGGATGTTTTGTTTGATACACTTTTAAAACATGCCTTTGTAGGGTTGGATTTTTGAAGTCACATAATCAAAGTTGTTACCTGAAGAACCAATGGTTCAGTGTGGCGATTATCGTTATTTCATGATCAGAAATTTGAGCTCAGCAAGATCTGCAGGGCTCTGTTGACCTGCAGACTCTGGTAATTGCTTAAGAAGATGAAATGAGTTCTAAGGTGAATCTTTCAAAGAGAAATATAATTTTAAATCTCTATAAGAGATGGAGGAAATGCAAATACACAGATTAAAGCCAATACAACTGCAACAAATGAAAGGATATTTGTATGAGTTGCTTGTACCTCAATCCTATTACGTGGGTTTTCAAAATTAGCATTTTGTTTTCTTCAGTGTTAACATTTTAATTTTAAAGACTCATTAATGAAAAAGTGATTTTTGGAGTGTTTCCTTGCACTCAAGTCATGTCTCTGTCCTTCAAGTCATTGCTTACTGATACTGTGAATCAATTAGAAAAGAACCCTAACATTTCCAGAAGTAAAGACAAAGGATGTCATCTAAGGAATCACTATAGGCACTGACTGACATTTTATTCTGTTCAAACCCACAATTCCTATGCACACACAGATGCATATACAACTCTAAAAATGGAGATAGCATTTAATCTCTTCATAAGTACATTATGATTAGCATATAAGTTTAGCACTGTAGACCACATCAAAGGTAGGAATCTGTAGGTGTCCACTGGTGATTTGTGGCAAGGTAAGTATGTGAGAGTTCTCTTCCTCTGTGTCGAAGGATATTATAATCATGGATGTGCTATGTCCTTTCCTCCATAATAATATGAGCTACTAAACAATATTTTCTGATGATAACTAATATGAAATAACTAAAAATAAAGCATTCTCAGAGGCTTTCCCTTTCTGAAATAGTAATAGATGAAATTATGAGAGATATCTTTTGTTCTTCTCATTAAACTTTGTTTTAATGGGTCTCAAAATTCTGTGATGGATTTTTGGGCAATTTGCTTCCATTTAAAAAGTACTGATTTAAAAAACTAATAACTTAAAACTGCCACACAGAAAAAATTTCCCACAAAAACATTCTCCTTTCCTTCTGAAAGTTTTACGATGTATTGTAATAATTAACTAGTCTTTTACTATTAAACTTAATTGGCCAATTGAGACAAACAGTTCTGAGATCATTCTTCCACCACTGATTAAGACTGGGGAGGCAGGTGTTAGGGGTAATACTCATTTAGCTTTCTGAGCTTTTTGGGCAGACCTGGTGACCTCACCAGCCTGAGCAGCCTTCTTGTATTCAGCCTTGATGACACCCTACAGCAACGGTCTGCCTCTGTTACAAACAGCAAAACAACCAAGAGGAGGGATAGTCAGAGAAGCTTTCCACACATATGGGCTTGCTGGGAACCATGTCAATAATGTAAACTCTCCAGACATCAGGTAATTTAGGGCAATCTTCCAATTTCTTACCAGAATGGTGGTCAATCTTTTATTTCAACTTAGTGAACTTAGAAGCTATGTGAGTGGTGTGACAATTAATGCATAGGAAGCACTAATCTGGCTCAGATGGTTCAGGATAATCACCTGAGCAGTGAGGCCTAGCTATTTCCACGGGTGGGTCATTTTTTCTGTCACCAGCCATGTTGCCTCCATGAACATCTTTGACAGACACATTTTTCATGTTGAAGCCCACATTGTCCCTAGGAAGAGCTTCCCTTAAAGCCTTATAGTGCATTTCAACAGACTTTACTTCAGTTGTGACATCTACTGGTGCAAATGTGACCACCCTGCCACGTTTGAGAACACCAGTCTCCACTCAGCCCACAGGGACAGTACCAATACCACCAATCTTGTAGACATACTGGAGGGGCAGGCGCAAAGGCTTGTCAGTGGGGCAACTGGGGGGAGGGCACAATCCAAAGGATGATGAAGTTCAGATTGTATGTGGACACTACAAAGGGCAGCAAACAAAAAAACTTCCAGAGCAGAAAGCTAAATCTCACCAAGTTGGAAGGGAAGAAGGCAAATACAAGTAAAAAAGTATTTAGAAAATGCAGGAATAAAGAAATCTTACATACTTTTCATTAAAAACGAAATGAAATGAAATAAAAAATGGTTAATGAAAAAAAACTGCCTTTCATGAAGGAATGGTAAATAGAAAAATATAGATTAAAATATTGAATCACAACATATCAATTATTCTTTTCAATGTTTATAACAATCTAAAAATTTGATTTATGACTTTATGATAATTATATTGTCCCACTGGAGTGATTTATATATATAAAATAGTGTGCAAGAATGGTCTAAGCAACTGATGATACAGGGGCTGGTCCTCTTTTTCCTTTGTGATGGAAGCATTGTTTCTGTGATCTCAGCACATTAGTAACAATCCACGATTAGCAAATGTGTAAATGGATGTTGCTACTTATGATGATACAATTCTATTTCGTTGCAAATAATTGAATCTTTATGATGAGTAAAATATACTCATTTATGTATTTCTGATCTTGAAAATGCAATTTTTACGCACCACAGTAAAAAAAACAGACAGTTCAGACTCCCTTTATTATCTCTCATCAAAGAATCAGCATCTTTCCAAAGTTTTCCCTAGATGAATTCACAGTTTATTAGACAAACTGCTACAGAACAAAGGAAAAATCATATGCATGAAGAATAACTTATAGGAGGAACAATAGCAGCTTAATAGCAGTGATAATTAATACAGATGGTATTGGAATCCTAACATTCCTTGTTCAAGATCCTATAACTTAGTTATATCTAGGTTTAAATCTTAAATTATTTAATTTTATTTTTTTTAAAAAAAAACAATTGCAGCAGAACTTAAGCATATGTGTCAAAAATCAAAGGTAGATACATCCCTGTACATGAGCAGATCTGGCTCATGTCCCACCCCTAGCATTTTGTCTGTCAAGAATCTGTTTTCTGTTCTCCAACCTCTAAAATTGGACTCTACTCAAGAAACAAGTTGGTCGTTGAGGAATTCTCTCTCAAGACTTTGCCAGTGACAATTAATCTGATGGCTTTTCGAAACCAAGGATAGAAGAAAGCATAAATCAAGGGGTTCATGGCAGAGTTATAGTAAGCAATCCAGGCCAGTATCTCAAACACATATGTGGGTGTGATGAAACCCAGGAAGGCATCCACAATGGAGTCGATGAAGTATGGCAGCCAGGACAGGAGAAAGGCTACCACCGCGATACCCAGGGTTCTGGCTGCTTTCCTCTCCCTCTTGGCCACTCTGTCCTTGTAGCTGTCTGATGACTTGGCAGTCTCATTGCTCATACTCTCAATTTTCTGAGCCTGCTCCTTAGCGATGAGGAAAATCTTGGAGTAAAGAGTTATCATTACAAGAGTGGGGATGAGAAACAATAGAAAACTTACCAAGACCCAGTTCTGATTCACTGCTGCTTGGCAGCCTCCCACACAGGTGAGAGCACTCACTAGTTCCTCCAGCCCGGCTTCATTCATGCCAGTGTAAAAAAGGGAAAAGCTGTAGGTGATAGAAAAGAGCCAGGAGAAGGCAATGCACCTGTAAGCGACAGACACAGTAAACCTGGTCAGGTAGCTCAGGGGGTCACTGAGAGCGATGTACCTATCCACAGAGATGAAGCACAAGTGGAAGATGGAAGCATAGCAGAAAGACCCATCAAACCAGGAGTGTAATTTACAGTAGCTCTGCCCAAAGTACCAGCAGCTCTCCACCGACCTCACCATGCTGAAGGGCATGACAGTCACTCCTACCAGGAAGTCAGCACAGGCCAGGGACACCACCAGAAAGTTGGCTGGAGAGTGCAGCTGCTTGAAATGAAGGATGGACGTCACCACCAGCAGGTTTCCACACACTGTCAGCACAGCCCCAAAGCCAAAGACTGCATAGAGGATGCAGCGGGGGCCTGGGGAGTAGGGGCTTCTGACACAGGAGTTGTTCAGGTGCTCGTAGCACAGCTGGTCAGCTGTGGGAGGGATCAGATCTGCACTCATGATTCCGTTTTAGTGCTTGATAATTTGTCTCCCTGCATGCCATGGGCGTCATTGCAGTTTCCAAACATTCCTCTGAAAAATAAAACATGTCAATAATTGCCAGTGCATTTTGCCCATTTTTTTTGGCTTTTTCATCTTTATTCCTTCATTTAAAAACTTAACATACAATCCTTCCTGTCATATTATTACACAAAATTCTCTTTAGTTCTATTTTAGATATATATTACACATGTATGTGTATTATATAGCATCATCTATTTCTACATATATGATAACCATTCAGGTTCAGAAGCACAAGTCTATTAGGAGATGCATGTGTAATGCCAGCTTTTATTAGCCTTTTATCTTAATTTGCCAACCCTGAGATAATGCCCACAGCACTCTTTATCCCCAGAAGGCACCACCTGTTTCCAAATAACTAAAGCACCTAGGACTGAATCGCCACAGTGCAAGGTGAAATTAGTAAGAAACTTCCACAACTGTTAGGTTTATGCCACAGCCTAATTAGAGTTTTCTCTCATCTAATTGCTAACTTAGTTTAGCTTCTGATATCAGAAGAGATGGGGTACTTTCAGAGTGATTTGGCCATGGTCTTAATTATGTTTTTACTTTTTAATTTATAAACTATCTGTAACTTTCTCATGAAATGGATATGGAAACACAGTCATAAGTATTTAAAAGTCATATTGTTTGTTCTTATTACCTAAATACAACAATATGTGAATGGTAGAAATTGAAATTTCTATTTTAGTGAAGACAGATGTGGGGTTGGCACCTCCATAGAGGCCTCATTTGCAAGTGTGAAGACTGAATATGGGATCTCAGAGAAAAGTTGGGTACAGTGACATGACTTTTCATTCTGTAGCAAACTATTTATAAATGATTGTCAATTAGTCCAACATTAAATCTCCTTCACATAAAGCTCTTAATGCTTTCTATGCGGTAGGAGTGACATTCAGATATACATATTAATGTGTAAGTTATTCCAGGGTCAGTTTTAATCACTCTGATTGTAGGAAGTAGTGAAGTTTTAGCCCACAGTGCTTTCCTCATGAAATCATGCAAAGGTAGCATAAATACCAATCAGCAGCAGTTCATTTTTTTTTTTTTTTTTTTTTTTGCTTAGGGGAGAGCGCGAACCCAGTCCCCCAATACCACAAATTATGTAGTCGAGTTTCCCACATTTGGGGAAATCGCAGGGGTCAGCACATCCGGAATGCAATGGATAAGCCTCTCCCTGGGAAAACCACCTTCGTGATCATAGGTATCTCCCCAGCAGCAGTTCATTTTAAAGTCTATTTCTTTGTTTTTAATGGTGAAGATTGAAAAGTCAGTTAAAAATAAATGGTGAAGCATATTGTAATACATTGCTACTTTTACCTTTGACAATTTTTCTTTTACTTTCCTAACTGCAGAACAAGACTCCTCTCTGACCTTATTTCTTCAGAGAGATTATCTATCTATCTATCTATCTATCTATCTATCTATCTATCTATCTATCTATCTGTCTGTCTGTCTGTCTGTCTGTCTGTCTGTCTGTCTGTCTGTCGGTCGGTCTGTCTGTCTGTCTGTCTGTCGGTCTGTCGGTCTGTCTGTCTATCTATATCTCTAAAGTCCTCTGCCTCCTCTGTCTCCCCACTTCTGGGACTGATGTAGATCTTTTGTCCTTTGATATGAAAATCTGCAGTGCTGGTGAGCTAGCTCAGCAGGAAAGGTGCCTGTTTAAACTATAAATACCTGAGTTCAAACCCAGGAAGCCCACTGGGTGGAAGGAGAAAACTGATTTCTGAAAGTTCTTCCCTGAACTTCACCAATGTGCTATGGTAAGCATGTGCTTTTTCATACCCTCTCCCTCCCTCCCTACCCCTCTTCTCTAATTCTCTTTTTCCTTCTCCTCAATAATTATATAGATAGAAAAAAAAGGTGGAAAACATAAAATGTAATGGATATGATTTTATTTATTTTAATTAATTCATTTTATGTATGTGTGTATGTGTGTATGTGTGTGTCTGTGTGTGTGTGTGTCTGTGTGTGTGTGTGTCTGTGTGTGTGTGTGCTTGTGTGTATGTGTATGTATTAGACGGCTCTGTGCCCCTTTGGAGGACTAAGGGTGACTTCCGGAATCATCATTGATTGCTTCTACCTCTTTCTTGTTTCACTTAGGGATTCCCTAGACTCAGCCCTCCAGGGCCAGAAGTGCAGGCCTCTGTGGGTTCTGCATGACATTTTTATGTGCAATCTGGTTTCCAAACTCAGGACATTCTGCTTGCAAGACAGTCTCTTAACCCTTGAGTCATCTTTCCAGCTCAAAATGATTTTATTCTTAAAACATTTTATTAAGATACGGGCAGTCACCAAGCTAGAAGATGGCTCAAATTTCCACCAAACCTAAAGATCTGAGTTTGATCCCTGGAATTTACATGGTGAAAGGAAAGAACTGACTTTCACAAGTTTTTCTTTGACCTCCACACATGGTATGTGCTTCCTCTCCAAAATAAATGTAAAGAAAAAAATGTAAAAGACACAGGCAGTTAAGAATTGCAAGATAGACCTAGTTTGGCTCCTCAGGAACCAGTGGAAAGACAAAAGACCCAGTGAAAGAAGTTCACTCAGGGAATAGAATAGCACAGGTACTTTGAACTGAGCAGAGGAAGGGAAAAGTCAATCTAGGACGTTCCCAGCAGGAGAGAAAGGCCAGGAGCCACTCCTGGGGAACAGTGGAAGCAGTGTTCACAGACCTGCCAATCACATCACCTGCTTGGAGTCAGGTGACACATGCCTGTTAGTCACAGGCCAGTTCCTGCCAGTGGCTGACACTCTCTGCACAGAGGAAGCTTCCAAGAACTATCACCTCTGTGGGTCTAAGCAGATGTGTTATGGGCTGTAAGGTTCGCTCAAGGTGGAAGAGAAGAAAATAGTTGCAGTGCCTGCTGGGAGATCCAGACAGACTGCACTGCAAAAGGGACAGAGCTTTGTTCCCAGAGGCCCAGTGTCAGGAGGTAAGGGGAGAAAAGATAGCTAGTGAGCCATACTGAAGAGGATCTTCACATACAGTGTGGACACATAAGTTGGTGTGTGAGGTCACAGACACAAGACGATTTTCCACCTATCCAGATCATGAGTGACACAAAGAAATGGAAACTTGCAAAGTTACCAGTTTTCTCCAGATTTTCTATGCACCAGGCTTCTGAAGCCATCCTTTCTCTTTATTCAGATCTTTTCTCCTAAGTAAGCTCTTTATTGCTTACTTCGTCTCCTAGTCATTGTCCTTGTGACTTTTCTTCCTGAATCTTCTCCCCTGGAAAGAAGAGGGGATGAGGGTGGTGTGATGTTACAGCTAGACAATCGCCCATAGGTCTCACATCTTCAGGAAAGGAAGTGATGTCCTTACTTCACATCATGGCAGAGTGTACCCAGGAACTTTGAGCCATAATAAAACTTTTCCTCCTTAAATTGTTTTTGTCAAGGTATTTTATCATAGGACCAGGAAAAGTAACTAAGATTATAACTCGTTCTGGATTCATTCTTCTGGAATTTTGCATGTAATATCTTCTGAATAAAGTGAATAAATGAATGTCATTCCCGAAAGGGATGACACCTCTTCAGGAAACGACGAAGGATGTTGAATCTAGGATAAAGAACAGATGGTTGAAAGGGGGTACAAATAGGAAAGAAATACATTGTACTGACCACTTCCAAAATAAAGGGAATGTACATGTGCTTGTGTTCGTCAAAGTTGGTAAAATTTGAAATTGTCTGAAACTTTAAAAAGTAAGGAATTTTAAATATGAATGATATCTCACCCTGCAAAAGCCATTTCTCAAATGCCCAGAATGCATTTTTCAGAAATATCTTTCATGGTCTGAAAGGATTCTGGAATAGACATCTAAGAGGAGAAGGAAATTTTAAATGTTAGGTAGAATCATATATGAGAATTATACATTCTGAAAATTCTTTCCACATTTGTTCTGTCAATATCATTCCCATAGTTGCTATCAAATACAAGTAAAATACACTTAGGAATTAATGATTTTTCTTTGCTTCAGCACATCCCTTACTTAATTCCATTACAGGGTTCCTGAGGTCTGCATTTCCAAGTCACAATTCTTAAAACTAAATCTGGAATGAACTAGATTTTAGCATATAACTCTGTACTTTGTTTCCTTAATCGAAATTGATACTTATGGGGAAGAAGAGTCTGCAGGAGTTATAGGACATTAGAAGAATTCTGGACAACTACTTCTCACAAGACAAGGAAATGTAACCTCCAACAATAAATAAAAATATTGATACCACTTAGGATCATGTCAGGATAGATGTCACCTTCAAATAAAAGAACATAAATTTTGTGTGGCATAAACATAGTAGATATTTAAAAATTCTCACTTACACTACTTGATTGCTTTCCTGTGTATAGTAAGTGTTTAAGGCATTACCTGGAGTTTGTTAAATTAGAAAAAAATCACTAATAAAAGGTGACACTCAAATGTCCATCAGGGACTAGAATGCTGCCTTTGAGATAATTGGAAATAGGTAATTCACACATATTTTAAAGGAGATGTTTACAATATGTGTGCAGTATTGGAGTTTGGCACCTTGTAGGTGAGAAAAGAAACACTTCCTAATTAACTGACTTATAAACCCAGGAATGAAAACCTGCAGATTCAAAGACAAATGGACAAAATGTACTAAAACATTTTATATATGTTCTTTTTTTAAATTTTTTTATTTATTCAATTGTGCGTGTGTGTATGTATATGTGTGTGTGTGTGCGTGTGTGTGTAGAACCACAGGCGAATTCGGGAACCAGCATGGACCGCCTCCACCTCCTCCTGTTTACTCTGCCCCTGGATTCATAGGCTCCGCCCTACCAGGACCAGAAACGCAGGCCGCCCACCGCTTCCACAAGGCGTCTATACATGGGGTCTAGGATCCGAACTCAGGAACTTCTGCTTGCAAGGCAGAGGCTTAATCCCTGAGCCTCTCCAGCCCCATATGTTCTATTTTTTTAAGAAAAGCTATAATAGAGAGACACGGAGAACACTTTTCTCAGGGATGGAAACAGAATCATGAGTGGAGGTCTGATCCCTCCCACAGCTGACCAGCTGTGCTACGAGCACCTGAACAACTCCTGTGTCAGAAGCCCCTACTCCCCAGGCCCCCGCTGCATCCTCTATGCAGTCTTTGGCTTTGGAGCTGTGCTGACAGTGTGTGGAAACCTGCTGGTGGTGACGTCCATCCTTCATTTCAAGCAGCTGCACGCTCCAGCCAACTTTCTGGTGGCGTCCCTGGCCTGTGCTGACTTCTTGATAGGTGTGACAAGTATTGACAAGTGGTTACTGAAAAGGGCATGTATAAAGTGTATGCACACTTGACAACGAATGATTCCTATTACTCAGAATGATGCTTGACCTACAATATGAAATTTTAAATAGATAAGATCCTATTATGTTCTTTCTCCCACCCGCCTGTCCGCCCGACCGCGCTCCCAGTCCTCCATCCCAGGTGAGTTCCCCAGCCCCTCAGGTGGCCCCGTGTCCCAGCTCCTCCCACCAGCCAGCCCCAGGGACACCCAGACTGTCTCTGGTTTTGCCTGGGCCATACCCCGAGCCCCAGCCCCTTTCTTCCTCCCGCCTGCCTGTCCGCCCTACTGAATAGTACTTGCTCACATTCCTCCATCCCTGGAGCTTGGGTGGGCCACTAAGCCAAGTTCCTGGTCCCAGGTGAAGAATTCTGCCAACAACATCCGACCCTCTGCCTCTCCGGTCCACTGTAGACCCACGCACATGGTTCATGGAAGACACACTGCTACTCAGAATTCAATAGAGTCCAAAGGAAACTCAAGCAAAGTTCTAAGCATCAAAGGCCATATATCTTAAGACCTCTACAATCATCCTATCACATGGGAGAGATTCTTCACATCCAGCCCAAAGATAAGTAAACCTTTTTCTCACCTTACTGTTCCTTTCTAGTATTAATCACTGTAGATTAACTTTTCCATACAGCCACCCCAAAAACATATACAACTCCAGGGAATACACTACTCACCCTCACATATCACCAAGATACTAAATCGTAAACGTGCACTACCATACTAATATTCACCCCCTGTCTATTTAACCTGACCTAACTGATGTACTAACAGCCTAATAGCCTCATCTAGGAAATAATACTAACAACAGAAAAACGAACCCAACTACAAGGCAAGTACTAGTAATAACTGCCCGATAGTAGTGATACCAACTAAATCAGTTCAGTCAAAAACACACAGAAACTGAAAAGTCCTAAAAGACAAAACAACAATGCCCAAGTCAAAGTGCAGATCCATGAGAAACAAAACTCAGGAAGACAAATCTCCCACCAAAAGAATTAACCCCATAATGATGGATTCCAACCAGAACAAATTCACAGATAATAGCCAATAAAGCCAGACCCAAGATAAAGACTTTCAAAGTATGATCATTACCATGATCATACTATGAAAGAGGAAATCCAAGAGGAGTTAAACAACTGCTTCAAACACTTTGAACAGGAACACAACAGACACTTGGAGGACTTGAGAAAAACAGTTCAAGAAACAAAAATAGGCATAGAGCAGTTAAAACAGTCTCAGGCAGAGTTTAAAATTGAACGAAAAGACAAGTTATTTTCAACCCAAAACTCAACAGAGAGTCTTATCAGCAGAACTAACGCAGCAGAAAATAGAATTTCTGATCTTGAAGACAAAGTGGGAGAATTAACCAGCTCAATGGAAGAGATTGTTAAAGCCAAAAAGATACTTGAGAGGAACATTCAAGAGATACAGGACACCCTGAAGAAGCCTAACATGTGCATTCATGGAATACCAGAGCAAGGAGTCCCAAAATACTACACCTTGAAGAAATTTTTCAAATTATCATAAATGAAAACTTCCCTCAACTAAAGAATGAGAGGCCCATCCAAATACAAGAGGCATTTCACACTCCAAACAGATATGACCAAAATAGAAACTTGCCACGGCAAATAATAGTCAAAACATTCCACATTCAAGACAAAGAAAAGGTGCTGAGAGCTTCAAGAGAAAAAAAGCAAGTCACTTTTAAAGGTAAACCTATTAAAATAACAAATGACTTCTCAATGGAAACAGTAAAAGCAAGAAGAGCTTGGAGAGATGTACTTCAAGTATTAAATGAGCAAAAATGCCAACCCAGACTGATATACCCGGCAAAACTATCTGTCATGATTGAGGGATAAAGAAAAATTTTCCAGCACAAAGACAACTTGAAGGGATACATGTCTACCAGACCAGGACTTCAAAAAATGCTAGAAATGATACTCAAGCTTGAAGAAAAAACAAGCGTATCCAGGAGGACAGAAGGGAAATATAATACCACCAAAACATAAATGTCAGACAATACACTTACAAAATCCACTAACCATAAAAATGTCCAGAATTAAAAATAATTTCTCCATCATAATATTAAATGTCAATGGTATTAACTCACTGATTAATAAGAGACACAGATTACAAATTTGGCTTAAAAACCACAACCCATCAATCTGCTGCCTTCAGGAAACTCATCTCACCACAAAAGATAGGCACATCCTACAAATGAAAGACTGGTCAAAAATTCTGCAAGCTAATGGAACCAGGAAACAGGCAGGGGTAGCCATTATGCTTTTTGACAAAGTGGACTTCAAACCAAAGAAAATCATAAGAGACACAGATGGATACTACATTTTAGTCACAGGTACAATACGTGTACCCAATTCGGGCCCCTCCACATTCATTAAGGAAACCCTACAGTGTCTAAAGCAAGAAATCAACCCACAAACAATAATTCTTGGGGATTTCAGCACCACCCTCTCAACATGGGATAGATCAACAGGTCAAAAGCTTAAGAGAGACACTTTGGAACTTAATCAAATCCTTAAAGAAATGGACCTTACAGATCTCTATCGAACTTTTCATCCACATACCAAAGAATACACATTTTTTTTCAGCAGCACACAGAACTTTCTCCAAAATAGATCACATTTTGGGCCACAAAACAAATCTCCACATATACAGAAAAGTTGAAATTCTAGCCTGTGCCTTATCAGACCACCACAGCCTAAAGCTGGACATCCACAACACAATAAACAGAAAATACACTAACTCCTGGAAACTTAACACCATGAGGCTGAATGAGAACTGGATTCAGGAAGAAATTAAAAAGGAAATTCAAGATTTCCTGAAAGTGAACGATAATGAAAATATGACTTACCAAAATCTCTGGGAAACAATGAAAGCTGTTCTAAGTGGTAAGTTCATAACTCTTAATGCCTATATCAAAAAAAAATGGAAACATCAGAATTAAATAACTTAACAATGCAGCTTAAAGCTTTAAAGAAACTTGAGCAATCTGATCCCAAAAGTAGTAGAAGAGAGGAGATTAGCAAAATAAGGGGAGAAATATCTGAAATCAAGATTAGGAAAACGATACAGAAAATCGACCAGTCGAAAAGTTGGTTTTTTTGAAAAAAATCAATAAGATTGATACATCCCTAGCTAAATTAACCAAAAGCAAAAGAGAGAAAACCCAAATTAACAAAATTAGAAATGAACATGGAGTTATCACTACTGATACCCAAGAAATCCAGAGAATTATAACATCATATTTCAAAAACTTATACTCTGTGAAATTTGACAACACAACTTACCTACATTGAATCAGGAAGTTGTGAATTATTTAAATAGACCTATAACATATGAGGAAATTGAGGAAGTAATCTCGAATCTTCCCACCAAAAAAGGTCCTGGACCAGATGGATTTAGCACAGAGTTCTACCAGACATTTAAGGAGTTAATAACACCAATACTCCTTAAACTGTTCCATCAAATAGCAAAGGAAGGAACACTACCAAATTCCTTCCATGAGGCTAATATCATCTTAATCTCAAAACCTTATAAAGATACACTTAAAAAAGAAAACTATAGGCCGATCTCTTTGATGAATACAGATGCAAAGATTCTCAACAAAGTCTTAGCAATTCGGATTCAAAAACATAAAAAAGATCATTCACAGGGACCAAGTAGCCTTTATCCCCGGCACACAAGGTTGGTTCAACATCCACAAATCAATAAATGTAATTCACCATATAAACCCAGTCCAAAGTCCAAGACCACATGATATTCTTGATAGATGCAGAAAAACCTTTTGACAAGATTCAACAGCCTTTTATGATCAAAACCCTAGAGACAGTTGGAATGGAAGGAACCTTTATCAATATAATAAAAGCTGTATACAACAAGCCCACAGCAAGGATTATAATCAATGGGAAAAAACTTGACGCATTCCCGCTTCAATCAGGAACTAGACAAGGCTGTCCATTCTCACCACTTTTATTCAACATTGTACTTGAAGTCTTAGCTGAAGCCATAAGACAAGAAAGGGACATAGGAGGGATTCAAATCAGCAAGGAAGAAGTCAAGCTATCCCTATTTGCAGATGACATGATCTTATACCTGAGTGATCTCAAAAACTCCACCAGGTAGCTCCTGGAACTAATTGAGAAGTTCAGCAGGGTGGCAGGATGCAAAATAAATGTATAAAAATCAGTGGCCTTCCTATATGCCCAGAATGAAAGAAGTGAAAAAGCCATGAAAGAATCAATCCCATTTACTATAGCCCGTAAAAAAATGAAATACCTTGGTATAAACCTAACCAAGGAAGTAAGAGACCTTTACAATGAAATTTTAAAACCCTAAAGAAAGAAATTGCAGAAGACACCAAAAGGTGGAAAGACCTCCCATATTCCTGGATTGGCAGAATCAACATCGTAAAAATGACCATCCTACCAATGGCAATATACAAATTCAATGCTATACCAATTAAAATTCCAAAGCAATTCCTTAAAAAGGTTGACCAAACAATCTCAAAATTCACATGGAGGCACAAAAGACTCAGGATAGCAAAGAAAATCCTGAGTAACAAAAACACTGCTGGAGGTATCACCATACCAAACCTTACTCTATACTACAAATGCATAGTTATAAAAACAGCCTGGTACTGGCTCCAAAATAGATACACAGATCAATGGATAAGGGTTGAAGACCCAGATATAAGCCCACACAACTACAGCCATTTGGTCTTTGACAAAGGGGCCCAAAAAATCCAATGGAAAAAGAACAGCATCTTCAAGAAATTGTGCTGACAAAAGTGGATCTCCACTTGCAGAAGATTAAAACTGGATCAGTACTTGTCACCATGTATAAGAATTAATTCCAAATGGATCAAGGACCCCTATATAAGGCCAGAGACTATAAAAACCTTAGTTGAAAGGATAGGGAACTCCCTGGAGCTGATTGGGCTAGGCCAACAGTTCCTAAACAGACATCCAATGGCACAGTCACTGCATCCAACTCTCAACAGATGGGATCTTGTGAAATTAAAGAGCTTCTGTTCAGATAAAGAGATTGTAACAGGAGCACAAAGGCAACCCCTAAAATGGGAGAAAATCTTCACTAATCACATATCTGATAGAGCTCTATTATCTAGAGTGCACAAAGAACTTAGAAAAATAAACACCAAGGAAACAAATGGGCCAATTAAAAAATGGGCTCTGGAGCTTAAAAGAAACTTTACCAGGGATGAAATTAAAATGTCTAACAAATATCTTAAAAAATGCTCCACTTCCTTAGCCATCAGGGAAATGCAAATCAAAACCTTTCTGAGATATCTCACCCTGGTCAGGATGGCAAAAATCCACAACACAACCACACCAAATGCTGGAAAGGATGTGGAGAGTGAGGAACTCTCCTACATTGCTGGTGGGAATGCAGGCTCATACAGCCACTCTGGCGAGCCATCTGGAGATTCTTAAAGAAGTTAAAGATTGAAATGCCATATGACCCTGTTATTCCACTCTTGGAATAACCCCCCATAGAGCAAAAATTCACCTCGCTAGCACAAGCACGACCATGTTCATAGCAGCACTGTTTACAATAGCAAAGTCATGGAATCAACCCAAATCTCCAACAGTTGACAAGTGGATAAGGAAACAGTGGTACATCTATACAATGGAGTACTTCTCAGCCATCAAAAATGATGAATTAATGGAATTTGCCAGGAAATGGATGGAATTAGAAACAATTATATTGAGTGAAGTATCCCAGACATGGAAAATTAAGCAACATATGTAGTCCCTCATAGGTGGATCCTAGTACCAAATCCACTTAGAGACACTTAAGCATAATTCTCTGTAATACCTATAGTAATTGCAAAGATTATGAACAGGAGGGATGGGGAAGGAATGCCCCACCAGAAACAAAGAGAGAGGGGATCATGCTACAGCAGAGAAAATAATCCACCATCAAGGACTGCAAGGGGTGACATCCAATACCCATTACGGTGAAGCCAAGGGCATTGCAGGAGCAGCAAAAGTGAAAAAAATCAACGAACCATAATTCAGAACATCAGAGACTCTATATCAACTACCTGGAACTAGGCCAGCCTAATCTCTCCCCATCCTGAAGCTCAGGGAAATTTGCGGAAGAGGGGGTGGTAAGATTGTAAGAGCATAAGGATAGGAGGAGTAATGATATGCAAGATACTCCACACAAGTTAGGGCTGAAGTAATCATAATTGGACTTTGCATGCCCTGCGCAATGTCCAACATACTATTGACCCCACAAAGTCTATCATTTGCTAAAGGCACTAGCATCCTCAGAGGCAAGGGATTGACAGCCATAGTAGGGTTCTTATGCTTAAGGAGAACACAAGAAAGGGTTCTGGGAAATGCCACGGGGTCCTTGCACCTCATTGGAGAGGAGACCCAGAGGAGAGTTTGGCATGCACATTAAAGGATGCTCCAGGGATGGGAGGGGGAGGCACTGAGGGATGGGGAGGGAAGGGGGTTGGGGGGTTGGAGGGAGGGAGGGGACCATTGTACCTGTTAAGTTTGTATGAGTGGAAATAATAAAAATAAATTTAAAAAAAAGTATCCCCCCCCCAAAAAAAGATCCTATTATGTAACTGTAACTGTGATGGTTCTGTTGTCAACTTGACAGAAAGTAGATTCACCTGAGAGATGGCCTCTGAGTATGCCCTTGAGAGATAATGTTATTTACAATTATTGATGTAGGAAGGCCCAGGTTAATGTGGGGACATTGCTGGGCAGGAATCCTGCCCACATATGTAAATGGAGAAGCAGGCTAAGCACCAGCATGCACTCATTTCCTTGATTTTTTTTTGAATATACAATGTAACCATCTGGTTCAGGCTTCTGAACTATACTTTTACACCATGGAAGAATGTACCCAGGAACTTTGAACCATAATAAAACTTTTCTGCCTTAAGTTGTTTTTGCGAAGGTATTTTATCATAGTACCAAGAAATGTAACTAAGATTATAACTCGTTCTGGATTCATTCTTCTGGAATTTTGCATGTAATATCTTCTGAATAAAGTGAGTAAACGAATGTCATAAAGCAAAACATGGGAGCGTTGGTAGAATGAGGAATGATGTGTTTATTTTCCTGAAAAAGTAATAGGGTGAAAAATTCTGTGCCAGTTTTGGAAAAAAAAAGTGTTCTGGGTTTTAAAAAAATGTAAATGATACATGCTATAATGCTATAAATTTTCTATTCTGTTCTCTGGTCTACTTGGTGGTGTTGATCCCATGAAAGTGATTTTGGAAAGCTTATCTAGAGCAATTTTAATGGAACTCAAGTGTACTGGAGTAATGGTATATAAACTTTTTTATATTTTCTTGTCTTTTTATGGATCTATTAAAATTTTCCATATAATTTTTACAGTTTTGTATTGAATGTTAGTTTAATCACCTGTATCAGCAATGTCTATTTATAGCAATATCTATATCCATGTTTCCATTAATCATGGAAGAAATGTATACATGTATATTGTATATAACTTACTGGTTTTCTCAATAATAATAATTTTGAAGGAAATCTGGATAACACAAATAAATAATTATGTTGTTGAGAATCAATACAATTTCAGAAATGCTAAGTCTTGTGAGCAGAAGAGAAACAACCATTATGAAGTTGGGAATTCAGGCTAATTATTTCTGTGATAGTAGGTTCTCACCCCCTGCTGGTTACCTGGGGTTAGTTTTTCATGTCAATGAAGAGTTAATGGAGAAAGAAAAGAAAGAAAGAAAGGAAGAAAGGAAGAAAAAGAAAGAAAGGAAGGGAGAAAGAGCGAGAGAAAGAGAGAGAGAAAGAAAGAAAGAAAGAAAGAAAGAAAGAAAGAAAGAAAGAAAGAAAGAAAGAAAGAAAGAAAGAAAGAAAGAAAGAAAAGAAAAAAGTCCATTGAGGACTTTCCCCAGACCCCAGTCATACTTTCTCCAATAGAGAGCAAGACCGAGAGAACTTGCATAAATACTTGATTTGCTGCAGATGGACATATACATAGTAACTGTGAGCTGGGTTTTATATTGGAAATCGTCCTGGATTATTTTACCTCTTATTTCTTTGCTTTGGAGTTTCCAAGGCCCCACATTTCATGGTCGGCTTCCATTTCCAGTTGGCATTTTTACATGAGAAATAGAGGTTTGAGCTCCTGTCCTTTTGCTTTCAAGGCAAAGTTAAACCCCTGAGCTATCTCCCTAGACATTTACTACCTTGTCAAAAATTCTATGCCTAGGATCCATGTTTCCATTAATCATGGAAGAAATTGTGCAGATCAACGTTCAAAGTAGAAAATATGTAAAGTCTGAAAGACGCATTTTAAAAAATCTTTGAAGTATCAGAGAAGTACAGAGACGGTAACGGATTATTCAAGACTCAGGGTGGGAGAGCAAACATCAGAGAGTTGAATTAAAAATGTAAGGTGACTTTTTCATTTCAACAAATATTATTCTGTTCTAGAAAAAAGATTTCAGAGGGAAGAGTCCAGCACAGTTTGCCAACTGGGTGATGGGAGCTGATTAGAACTTTGTGTCCTAAGTGGAAAGATGAGTCCAGTTCACACCACAAGTTTCTAGCAACACCACGGAGCAGAGCTATTTCCTAAGCCTGCAGCTCAGCTGTCTTTCAATATGTCTTAGTTTCTGTGTTGGAGAGAAAAGCATGACATAATACTGCTGGTTTCCCTAGCTACTTGCCAGAAGCAAATGCATCTCATCTTTGGAGGAAGATCATATCAACCCAGTCCTCAAAATTTTAAAACCCATCTTCAAAGGGAATATTTCAGTCTCACCAAAAATAGCCAGAAAGAAATGGAGGCATGATGATATTGTGGAAGCCAATGGAAAGAATGGATGGCTTAAAATGTTTGGAAATACTGCATCATGTTTTCCAGTAACTAAAAGGAAATTCATTTGATAGTTTAATGCAAGTATGCTAGCTATATTCAATGATAAATAAATGGCTTTAGACATATCCATATAGAATTGCATGCTCTTTTTTTTGAATTGCATGCTCTTTATAAAATGCAAATTTTAACTATTAATTGGTTAAGCAAGATGTACCTAATGGTGCAATAGTGGCAAATGTGTAACAAGGTAGCTGACTGCTCTTGGATTAGACTTGAGCCACTCCACAGGAGGGAATTTATGTCTGGTACTGTAAGTTGTGTCAAAGTCCATAGTTGGGGCCCAGTCACTGAGCCACATTCAAGGACTCAGCTGACTCCCCTCCAACCCCTTGATTTCCTGGAGTTCTGCATCCTCCCTCCACCCTGCTTGCCATCTCCTGCAGTCACTTTTCTATTTAGAAAAAGAAATCACATCTTATGTCTGCTGACCATTCATTTGGCCCTTTTGCTTATGCAAGTAAGGATGGTGACCTGCTTCTTGCAGGCACCGAGGATTTTATTCATGTAAGAATTCAATACAGAAATGGCTGAAAGACCCTTAACTACTGTTCAAGGGATTGCTGATGTTGAAGATAAAGTGGTGAAGGCACATAAGAAAAAATTTGTCTGCAGTGGTATTGTAATTAAACATCCAAAATATGGAAAAGTAATTCAGGTACAGGTTGACCATCTCAAGAGCCAGCTCCTGAGAGAGATCAGATTGAACTACAATGAGCAGCTGAAGGTTCATGGGATTTAAGTGTCTGTAGCTTTCTGACGTTTAAATGATGATTTCCTTGAAATGAGTAGAATTTTCTTTTGCTCCTGATCACAAGTTTAAAATCCTCACAGCTTGGATAATATAACTATTTTAGGATCTGCTTTTACCTTCAACATGTGTAACTCCTTCATGTAACAAACTGAAAACGACCATGTTGTTTAGCCTTCTGATCCCTCATTTAAACAGAGGTTAAAGATTAGGTCTGAAACAAAGTAAAAACTATTTTTTCAGCTAAGTCCAAAGCCCCCAAGGTCTCGGAAGGCTGCGTTTGGCCTATAGTTCTTTTTAATTAATCTCTCTCTCTCTCTCTCTCTCTCTCTCTCTCTCTCTGTATGTGTGTGTGCGTGTCTGCATTACAGGGCAATGTGTATATCTGTGGAGGACCAAGGGTGACTGGCTTTTACTCTATTTGTTGTCTGGAGTTCCAGCTGCCTCCAGATAGAAGTACAGGCTGCAGCCATTTTCACTGGGTTTTTATTGGGGATCTGGTTCGATTTCAAGTAGAGGCTTAACCCTGGCCATCTCTTCAGCCCCAGAAGTTCTTCAAATCTCCCTCTACAAAGTCCCGACCTAGGAGAAGTTCCTAAAACCAATGCCAATCAGACAGATGCCAACAACTGCTGCATACTGTATTACAGTGTGAAAAAAGACAGAAATGCCAAAACTCAGAAAAGGTCACCTTCTCTCCAGTGAGGTGGTGGGCACCTGGCTTACCACCAAGGTCATCTTTTTGACTAAACATATCTTAAGTAAAGGATGTTCCAACGTCAGATTGTGAGGTCAGCCTATAGTTGCAGTTAAACATTTAAAAAGGGAGCAAACACCAAAATGACACCTGTCAGTCATAGAGTTTGAAACACTTTACCCATGCCACATGAAGCAACAAGAACTATTTTGTAGTTTTCTTTTCCCTTCCAGTTTAAATGCTATGCATTTAAGGCCTTACTTAAATAAAACTTGTTTTCAGAAATACAAAAACAAAAAAAACACACACAAAAAAAAACAGTCCACATTGGGGATGTCATAAGCCCCAGTAGGAAAGCTTCTGCCATTGTTTTTGTCAATCAATATAATGTATTTGTTAAATTGTGTTTGAAATAATTGTGTTTGTATTCAGAGAAAGGTGTTGATGACAGTTTTGCTTAGAGGGGCTTCCTTCTACACAGGAAAGGGGTCTGGGATATGCCCCTGGGTCCTTGCACCTCATCAGAGAGGAGGACCCAGAGGAGATTTTGGCATGCACAGTAAAGGATGCTCCAGGGATTGGGGAAGGGGAGGCACTGGGAGATGTGGAGGGAGGGGAGAGGGGAGGGGGTAGCAGGGGGATGGGGGGAAGTGGAGGGAGGGAAGGGACTGGTGTACCTGTTAAGTTTGTATGAGCGGAAATAATAATAACAAAAGTGGGGCTTCCTTCTGTAATGGGTAGTGGTAACTGTGGAGATTCATAATTGCTCAAGGTATAAGAATCAGTGATTGTCAAATGATCCACCATAAGAAAGACATCTGTATCACTTCTTCCAAAGTTCAGGGACTATCAGAAAGAAGAATAGAAAGAATTTAAGAGCTGGAGGAATGTGGGAGAGTGTTGTAGAAGTGCTTTTTTGGGTACAACATGGCTGTTGAACTCTTGAACTCACAGTAGGTGTGATTACATATAATTGATCTGCATAAGACTGAGTTTATGGATTTAAGGCTGACTTTTCAGCAGTGATCACATCCTGGTAGTGTAAATCAAAACAAAAAATCTATGAAAGAAGAGGATATAGGCCCTAAGGGTTGGTGAGGTTTAAGCTATTAAAGTTTTACAATGAATAATGCTATGTCAAACTGCCTTTAAAACAGTTCTCATCATACTCATAGACTGGAAGAACATTCAGCACTCAACCTAGGAGCTTCATTTTACATGGAAGGTGTTTATTATAGAAAGTCACAATTGGACAAAGTGTAGAAAATAAGTGACTGAAGACTACTTAGCCCTAAATAGCACATCTAAGTCTCCTCAACCCCAAGATTTTGAAACATTGTGGAAGAGGGAGCAGGAAGATTGTAAGAGCCTGAAAGAGAGGCAAGGCCAAGGCCAGACATAATCTTCGGGGCATGATAAGACTGTTGCATCCATGAATTCACTATGACTGTGTATATTTCCACCGGAGGTAGAAGGAGTTTATCTTATCAATAGCTCATCCCTGAGCAGGGAAAGATCTGAAGAGACTCTCATCAGTCTGGATGGCTGAAGAGGGTTCATGTGGGTGGTGGTGGCGTGAAGATGCTTTCCTCAGTGGTGAACCCACTGTAACGGCTCGTGCTCATGCAAGTATGCAGACACATGCCATCAAAGGCAACACTGATGAACCTCAGTGGGCCATACATGTGAGAAGACATGAAAATAGGAGGGAGACTGACAGGGAGGGAATGGATTTTCTTGAGAAAAGAAGGGGGGTTTGAGGTTATGGTGTTTAAATAGCATATATTCACTATATTAATGTATGAAACAGTGAAAGAAAAAAATAAAATTTTATTTGGCCTGTTGACAACAGTGGAAGGGACTATACAGAACATACTGTCTTCATGCTATCTGTAGCTTGCAATAGTTTTTAGGAATGGTTGGATTATAGGAAACAGAGACACCTGCTCTTTGATGTCGAATTCCAGAGATTTCAAGCTATTACTTTATTTTACCTTTGAAAAACTTCTTCCCGGTAGTAGTTGGCTATGGGTGTCAACTTTCCAGTTGGAGGCTTGAACTCTGGGTGCTTTGTGAAGAATTTGCAGTTAAGGCCTGAGAAAGAGGAATTAGTCTAAACTGATGAGAGAAGACTCAGCCCATTGATAAGATGGAGGGAATGATTCAGGGAGTTGGCATTCTTTGGTGTCTTTGGACAGAAATGCTGTCTGGCAAGTGAGATTGGCCCCTTTCTCAGCAGTCCTGTGGATATGGTGTGGCTCGTTCTCTGAGCCCCTGGTGTTGGTGTGGACTCTTCTGCCAAGCTGGACTAAGAAATAGAACCAGGTAATCTCAAGCCAAACTAAAATCCCTTGCTCCCATAAGCTGTTTACTCCTGAGTTTGTTGGCAACATGCCAGCAACATTTCCCCTTGGAATTAAATAAATATTATACTAATTTCGAGGGAAAGTCTCAGTAACTGTGCATGCTGTACCCCAAATGCTGGGCACATGCAGTCTTTCTGCCTCGATTTCCTTGAGAGAGTCATGTGCATTAAAGGTAAATACTGTTTACAAACATGATTGTATTGTTAATTACAGTAACTATCAGGTGTCCATAGAGACATATTTGTAATTTGGAATCTCAGGAATGCTTAAATAAGTGCTTTTGTTAGGCAGAGGCTCAAAGGAAGACATGGTCAAGAAACATACACTATAAGGGATGGAGAGGTGGCTCAGGGGTTAAAATTCTTTCTCAAAAGCAGAAGGTGTTGATGTTTGCATCCTGGAACCCATATAAAAACCCCAGGTGGAAATGGTGACAACCTCACTTTTGGCCCTAAAAGGCAGAGCCTTGAAAAGTCTAGACCAAAGCAAAGACAAGACAGAACAATCCAGGGTGAGTACCAAAGTCACCCTTGGGCCTCTATTGGCACACACAATGCTCTCTGACTCAGAGACACAGTCACATAGACAAATGGATACAACACACACACACACACACACATTCAAAAAATAATAACACACGATGTATGATCATGGTGGCAAATGATATGGATTTAACTTGCCTTAGTATTATGGCTAAAATTCATATATGTGAGTGAACCACTAAAAGAAAAAATGCTTCAATTTAAAATACTGTCTTTAGCCCTTCTACAGCCATTGCTGGAGCAGCAGCTGCCACAGTGAAGTTCAATCCATTTGTGATGTCTGACAGAAGCAAGAACTGCAAAAGGTATTCAATGTACCTTCTAACATTAGGAGGAAGATTATGTCTTCTCCTCTCTCCAAAGAACTGAGACAGAAATTCAATGTTCATTATACGTCCATCTGAAAGGAAGATGAAGTTCAAGTGGTATGAGGACACTATAATGGGCAGCAGATTGGCAAAGTAGTCCAGGTTTACAGGAAGAAATATGCCACCTTCACTGAAGGAGTGCAGCGGGAAAAGGCGAATGGCACAACTGTGCATGTGGGCATTTGCCCCAGGCTAAAACTGTATAAGGAGGGCAAAAAGCTTCTGGAGGAAAAAGTAAGCCTCACCAAGTTGGAAAGGTAAAGGGAAAATAAAAGGAAGAAACTATTGAGAAAATGCAGGAATAGAGAATTTTACATAAGGCTTTCATTAAAAAAATGGGTTAAATAAAAATACTATCTTTAATGAAGCAAGGATAAATATAAATATATATTAAAATATTAAATCACAACATATCAATTACTCTTTCCAATTATATCAATCTAGAATTTTACTTATGACTTTCTCTGTGATATTCATCTAGTTCCACTGCAGTGATTTATACATATTATATATGTATATGTTATATGTATATGAAATAATATGCATGAATAGGTCTAAGCAACTGATGATACAGGGGCTGGGCCTCTTTTTCCTTTGTGATGGAAGCAGTTTCTCTGATCTCAGCCTATTAGCAATCACCTCATGGTTAGCAAATGTGTAAATGGAAGGTGCTACTTGTGATAATTTTATTATTTTTCATTGCAAATAATTAAGTAGTTATGATGAATAAATCTATCCATTTATGTTTTTGATCTTGAAAATGCAATTTTTACACGCCACAGTGAAAAACAGACAGTTCACACTCCCTTTGTTATCTCTTATCAGAGAATTAGCACTTTTCCAAAGTTTTCCTTAGATGCATTCATAGTTTATTAGACAAAATGCTACAGAACAAAGGAAAAATCGTATGCATGAAGAATGACTTAGAGGAGGAAAATTATAGCTTGACAGGAGTGATAACTAATACAGATGGTACTGGAATCCCAGCATTCCTTGTTCAAGATCCCATGGACATAGTTATAACTAGGCTTAAATCTCAATTTATATAAAACTTATTTTAAAAAATTTCAGCAGGATTTAGTATATGGGTCAAAATCAAAGCTAGATATATGCCTACACATGAGCACATGCAGCTCATACCCCCCACCACTGTATTTTGTCAATCATGAATCTGTTTTCAATTCACAGACCCCTAAAAGAGGACTCTACTCAAGGAACAAGTTGGTCGTTGAGGAATTCTCTCTCAAGACTTTGCCAGTGACAATTAGTCTGATGGCTTTTCGAAACCAAGGATAGAAGAAAGCATAAATCAAGGGGTTCATGGCAGAGTTATAGTAAGCAATCCAGACCAGTATCTCATACACATATGTGGGTGTGATGAAACCCAGGAAGGCATCCACAATGGCGTCAATGAAGTATGGCAGCCAGGATAGGAGAAAGGTGACCACCGCGATCCCCAGGGTTCTGGCTGCTTTCCTCTCTCTCTTGGCCACTCTGTCTGATGTCTTGGCAGTCTTACTGCTCATACTCTCAGTTTCTGAGGCTGCCTCTTAGTAATGAGGAAAATCTTGGAATAAAGAGTTATCATCACAAGAGAAACAATAGAAACAATAGAAACAATAGAAATTAACCAAGACCCAGTTCTGATTCACTGCTTCTTGGCAGCCTCCCACAGGTGAGAGCACTCACTACTTCCTCCAGCCCAGTTTCACTTGCCCCAGTGTAAAGAAGAGAAAAACATCTACATCAACCACCTGGAGCCAGGCCAGCCTAATCTCTCCCATCGTAAAGCTCAGGGAAATTTGCGGAAGAGGGGGCGGTAAGATTTTAAGACCCTAAAGATGGGGAGGAGCAACGATATGCAAGATACTCCATACAAGTTAGGGCCAAAGTAATCAAAATAGGACTTTGCATGATCTGCGCAATGACCATCATATCATTGAACCCCCAAAGTCTAGCATGGATCACAGGCACTAGGATCCTTAGGGGTAAGGGATTAACAGCCACAATAGTGTTCCTATACTAAAGGGGGAAAAAAAGAGCTCTAGGCAATGCTACTGAGTCCTTACACCTCATCAGAGAGGAGGACCCAGAGGGAAGTTTGACATGCACACTAAAGAATGCTCCAGGAATGGGGGGGGGGTGGGCAGTGGGAGAAGGGGAGAGAGGAGGGAAAGGAAGGGGAAAAGGGGAGGGCAGGGTGGGGGGAGTCCATGGAGGGAAGGAGGGAGGAAGGGGAATGGGCTACTTATCAATTTTATATGAGTGGAAAAAGAAAAGAAGAGAAAACATGTAGGTGATGGAAAACATCCAGGAGAAGGCAATGCACCTGTAAGCGACAGACACCGTGAACCTGGTTGGGTAGCTCAGGGGTCACTGAGAGCAATGTACCTATCCACAGAGATGAAGCACAAGTGGAAGATGGAAGCATAGCAGAAAGACCCATCGAAACAGGAGTGTAATTTACAGTAGCTCTGCCCAAAGTACCAGCAGCTCTCCACCGACCTCACCATGCTGAAGGGCATGACAGTCACTCCCACCAGGAAGTCAGCACAGGCCAGGGACGCCACCAGAAAGTTGGCTGGAGAGTGCAGCTGCTTGAAATGAAGGATGGACGTCATCACCAGCAGGTTTCCACACACTGTCAGCACAGCCCCAAAGCCAAAGACTGCATAGAGGATGCAGCGGGGGCCTGGGGAGTAGGGGCTTCTGACACAGGAGTTGTTCAGGTGTTCGTAGCACAGCTGGTCAGCTGTGGGAGGGATCAGATCTCCACTCATGACTCTGTTTCAGTCCTTGAGAAGACTGTTCTCATGTGTGCCACATGCATCATTTCAGGTTTCCACAGATTCCTCTGAAAAATAAAATATGTCAATAATTGACAGTGCACTTTGCCTATTTTTTGGCTTTTGCATCTTTATTCCTTCATATGATTACATAAAATTCTGTTTAGTTCTATTTTAGATGTAAATTGTATAATATCACCTGTGTATAATATCACATATGTGATAACCATTCAGGCTCAATAGCACACGTCTATTAGGAGATGCATGTTTAGTGCCAGCTTTTATTACCCTCTTATCTTAATTTACGAACCCTAAGATTATGCCCACAACACTCTTTATCCCCAGAAGGCACCAAGTGTTTCCAAATAACTACAGCTTCTAGGACTTAATCTCCACAGTGCGACGTGACATCAATAAAAAACTTCTGTAACTGTTAGGTTTATGTCACATCCTAATTAGATTTTTTCTCCCATCCAACTACTGTATGGTTATACCGATTCTGCTTAGCTTCTGAGACCAGAAGAGAGAAGGTACATTCATGGTATTTTGGCCACAGACTTAATTATGTTTTCATTTTTTAATTTACTAAACATCTATGACTTTTTCATGAGATGGGAAAGGAAATACTGTCATAAGAATTTGAAAGTCATATTGTTTGTTCTTCTTACCTTTATGCTTTTTAAGCAGAAACTGCTATTTTTGATATCTAAGTGGTCAGGTATCTGAATGCAGCAACATGTGAATGGTGGAAAACAAAATTTCTATTTTATTTTACCATAGTGACACATGTAGGGTTGGCACCTCTATAGAAGCCTCATTTGCAAGTGTGAAGACTGAGTTTGGGCCCTCAGAGCTCATGAGAAAATTTGGGTGCAGTGCCATGTCTTTTCATCTCTGTGAGAACTATTTCTGAATGATTGTCAATTAGTCTGACATTAAATCTCCTTCACATACAGCTCTTATGATTTCTATGTAGGAACGAATGATATTCAGTGATACATATTAATGCTTAATTTATTCCATGGTCAGTTTTAATCACTCTGATTGTGAGAAGTAGTAGAGTTGAGCCCACAGTGTGTTTCCCATGAAATCATACAAGGGTTGTATTCGTACCGATCAGCAGCAGTTCATTTAAACGTTGTTTCTTCATTTTTAGTTGTAAATTTTGGAAAGTCAGTTAAAAACAAATGCTGAAGAATATTGTAATGTATTGATACTTTTATCTTTGTTAATTTTTTTTTACCTTCCTGACTCTTGAACAAGACTCATCTTTGACCTGTGTTTCTTTAGAGAGATTATATAAATATATAATGCTCAAACTATAGTCCTTTGCCTGTTCTGTCTCTCCAGTTCTGGGACTATAAGTACAGTCTTCTATACAGATCTTTTGTTCTTTCCTATGAAAATTTGAGAGCTTGTGAGCTAGCTCATCAGGTGAGGTGCCTGTTTATAGCATAAACACCTCAATTCAAACCCAGGAAGCCCATGTGGTGGAAGGGGAAAACTGACTTCTGAATGTTGTTCTCTGATCTTCATCCATGTGCTATGGCAAGCATGTGCTTGTTCATGCCCTCTCCCTCATTCACTACCCTTCTTCTCTAACTCTTTTTTCTTCTCTCTCAAATAAATATATTGATAAATAAAAATAAAGTAGAAAAGATAAAATGCAATGAATATGATTTTATTTTATTTATTTTAATTTATTTTGTGTGCGTGTGTGTGCGCGCGCGTGCGTGCGTGTGTGTGTGTGTGTGTGTGTGTGTGTGTGTGTGTGTGTGTGTGTATCAGAGGGCACTGTGTGTCCCTGTAGAGGACTAAGGGTGACTTCTGGAGTAATCCAGGATCCACTTGATTCACTGCGGGATTTCCTAGGCTCCACTACACAAGGCCAGTAATTTAGGCCACTAACAATTCAACCTGGCATTTTTAGGCAGGAACTGGCATCTGTACTAAGGACCTTCTGCTTAAGTCTTAACCCCTGAGTCTTTCTTGCCCAAAATGATTTTATTTTTAAAACATTTTATTAAGATACAGGCAATCAGTAAACTAGCAAGATGTCTCATGTTGTCACCAAACAAGACTATCTGAGTTTGATCCCTGTAACCCATGTGGTGAAAGGAGAGAACTGACTTTCAGAAGTGTTTCCTTGACCTCCATACATGGTATGTGCGTCTTCCCCAAAATAAATGTAAAGAAAAAATGTAAAAGACACAAGTGATCAAAAAGGATGAATATTATAAGACAGACTTAGTTTAGCTCCTCAGGAACTAGTGGAAAAACAAAAGACCCAGTTCACTCAGGGAATAGAATAGCTCAGGTACATGGAACTGAGCAGTGGAAGGGAAAAGTCAATCTAGGATGTTCCCAGCAGGAGAGAAAGGCCAGGAGCCACTCCTGGGGGAACAGTGGGAAGCAGTGTGCACAGACCTGCCAATCACATCACCTGCTTGGAGTCAGGGCCAGAGGGTTTATACACCAGTTCCTGCCAGTAGCTGACACTCTCTGCACAGGGGAAACTTCCAAGAACTATCATTTCTAAGGGTCTAAGAAGATGTGTTGTGGGGTGTAAGGGTCGCTCAAAGTGGAAGAGAAGAAAACAGTTGCAGTGCCTGCTGGTGGGAACCAGGCTGCACTGCAAAAGGGACAGAGCTTTGTTCCCAGAGGGGGAAAGATAACTAATGAACCACATTGACAGGGTTCCTCATACATCGTATGGACACATAAGTTGGTGAGTGAGGTCACAGACACCAGATGATTTTGCAATTATCCAGAAGACCATGAGTGACACAAAGAAATGGAAACTTGCAGAGCCACCATTTTTCTCCAGATTTTCTGTGCACCAGGCTGCTGGAGCCATCTTTTCTCCATTTCCAGATCTGTTCTCCTAAGTAAGCTCCTTATTGCTACTTTATCTCCTAGTCATTGTCCTTGTGACTTTTCTTCTTGAACCTTCTCTCCTGGAAGGAAGACGGGACAAGTTTGGTGTGGTGCCCACAGCTGGACAGTCACCCGTAGGTCTCATGTCTTCAGGAAAAGGACAAAGGGTGTTGAATCTAGGATAAAGAACAGATGTTTGAAAAGGGGGAGAAATTGGAAAAGAATTATGTTGTACTGACTACTTTCAAACTAAAGGGAATATATATTTTCATGTGTTGGTAAAATTGGTTTGAAATTCTCTGAAACTTTAAAAAGTAAGGAATTTTAAATATGAAAAATATCTCAGTCTACAAAAGCCACTTACTAAATATCCAGAATACGTTTGTCAGAAAAATCTGTTCACAACCTAAAAGAATCCTGGAATAGAAGTCGTTGCAGTCAGTCTGCATGGTTACTGACAAATCACCATCAAACAGCTTAAGGGAACAAGGGGTTTATTTTCTCTTATGGCTACTGGTTAGTCTAGGTTGAGCACACACCAACACCAGGGCCGAGGGAACTAGCCATTCATCACCACATAATGGCTGAGAGAGGGATGATCCTTACTTTCCAGACCAGCATGCCTGGCCAAGTGTACAGAAGGGTGTCAACTCTGTCAACCAGATGTCTGTATTTTATTCCAGGGCCTAGTCCCACTTACCATGGCTGGGCCTTCCCCATCAGCCAGACGATCTCCTGCAGGTTTGCTCTGAGCTTAACTCAACAACTAATTCTCTAGCAAATGTGCCCAGAGCTCAAACCCTCAACTGTCAAGTTGATACCTGTGCCTAAGTAATTATGACAGAAGTCTAAGAGGAAAAAGAAATTTCAAATATTATATAGAATGTGAGAAATTACACATTCTGGAAATAATTTCCACATTTAATTCTGTCAATATCTTTTCCATATTACCTATCAAATACAAGGAAAATAAATGGGGGTATTTTCTTTGCTTCAGCACCTCTCTTGCTTAATTCCACGAGGGAATTCTTGACATCCACATTTCCGAGCCAAAATTATTGAAACTAAACCTGGAATGCACTAGGTTTTAGCATGTAATTCTATACTTTGTTTCCTTAATCCAAGTTGATGCTGTTGGAGAAGAAGAGCTTAATTTGCAGGATGTTTAGGACATTATGAGAATTCTGGACAAATGCTTCTTGCAAAAAATGGAAAAGCAATCTCCAAAAATAAAAATATTGATAACGCTTTTGAATTTCAAATAAAGTCTTGTAAGGAGATGTCACTGGCAAAAAAAGAACATAAATTTGGTATGACATAATCATAGAACTTACTGGAAGTTTCTCACTTGCCACTCCTTGATTCCTTTCCTGAGGGTAATGAGTGAGTCATTCTGGAGTTTGTTAAATTAGGAATGATAAAAGTTGGTACTCAAATGTCCATCAGGGAATAGAATGCTACTTTTGAGATAATTGGAAATAGGTACTTCAGAGAAATATTTTACAGGACATATTTATAACATGTGTGGAATATTGGAGGTTGAAAGCTTGTAGGTGAGAAAACTAAGATAACTGACTTCTACACCCAGGAATGAAAACCTGCAGGTTCAAAGACAAATGGAGAAAATCTACTAACATATTTTATATGTGTTCTATTTTTTAAAGCTATAATGACCAATAGAGCCACACAAGAGAACAGGTTTCTCAGGGACTGAAACGGAATCATGAGTGGAGACCTAATCCCTCCTACATCTGACCAGTTGTGTACTATGAGTACCTGAACAACTGTGTCACAAGCCCCTACTCCCCAGGTCCCCGCTGCATACTCTATGCAGTCTTTGGCTTTGGGGCTGTGCTGACAGTGTGTGGAAACCTACTCGTGGTGACGTCCATCCTTCATTTCAAGCAGCTGCACTCTCCAGCCAACTTTCTGGTGGAATCCCTGGCCTGTGCTGACTTCTTGATGGGTGTGACAAATGGATACTGAAAAGGGCATGTATAAAGTGTATGGATATTGGACAAAGGATGATTCCTATTACTGAGAATGGAAATATGAAGATGCTACTATGTAACTGTATCTGCATACATTGTCCACTTGACAGATCGTAGACTCACCTGAGTGTTAGTTGTCAACTTGACAGAATGTAGGCTCACCTGAGAGATGGCCTCTGAATATGCCCTTGAGAGACAATCGTGATTACAATTACTGATGTGGAAAGACCCAGGTTAATGTGGGGACATTGCTGGGCAGGGACCCTGCCCACATATGTAAATGGAGAAGGAAGCTAAGCACCAGCATGCACTCATTTCCTTGATTTTTTTTTTTTGTATGTACAATGTAACCATCTGGTTCAGGCTTCTGAGCTGCACTTTCACACCATGGCAGAATGTACCCAGGAACTTTGAGCCATAATAAACCCTTTCTCCATTAAGCTGTTTTTGTCAGGGTATTTTATCATAGCAGCAGGAAATGTAACTAAGGTAATAACTGGTTCTGGTTTCATTCTTGGAGTCCTGAGTTCTGGGACTTCAGTCATGTGATACTAGTCCAAGGGAAAAAGTGAGCATTTTATTTCTGGAATTTTACATTTAATATTTTCTGAATAAAGTGAAAAAATGAGTGGACATAAATCAAAACAAGGGAGAGTTGCTAGAATAAGGAAAGATGTGTTTATTTTCCTGAAAAAGCAATAAGATGAAACATTCTATGCCAATCTTACAAAAAAAAAGTGTTCTGAATTAAAAAAAACATAAATGATGCATGCTATACATTTTTTATTTTGTCCTCTGGTCAACTTGGTGGTGTTGAACCCATGAAGGTGATTTTGGAAAGTTTATCTTGATCATTTTTAGAGGAATTAAAGTATAGTAGAATAATGGTCCATAAAACTTTTATGTTTTCTTTTTTTTCCTGTGGGTCTATTACAATTTTCCATATCATTTTTACAGTTTTGAATTGAATCTGTCAGTTTTTGTAACATGAGCACAATTATGTGTGTAATTATCTGCATCAGGAATGTCTAAGGACATATGTATGTATGTATGTATGTATGTATATAGATATATAGATAAAATATTTATTGATTTTCTCAAGAATAATAATTTTGGAGGGAATATAGATAACATAATTAAAATTATATTGTTGGTAATCAGTACAATTTCAGGAGTGCTAAGTTTTGAGCCACACCATCACCAGGTACAATTCTTACTTGCCAAACCAACATGTCTGACCAAGTGTACACAGGATGCCAACTTTCTCAACCAGTTCTTAGTATTTTATTCCAAAGCCTAATCCCACCCTCCATAGCTGGGCCTTTCCCATCAGGTAGACAATCTCCTGGAGGTTTGCTATGGGCTTAACTCAACCATTAATTCTCTGCAAATGTGCCCAGAGCTCAATCCCTCAACTGTAAAGTTGTCAGCTGTGCCTAACTATGACAATCAGTTAAGCAAGATGTACCCAGTGGTGCAATAGTGGCAAATGTGTAAGAAGGTAGCTGACTGCTCTCTGATTGACTGGAGCCACTCCACAGGAGGGAATTCATATCCTGTAATGTAAGCTGTGTCAAAGTCCGTAGTTGGGGACAATGAGTTCACGTGGAGGACTCGGCTATCTCCCCTTCAGCCCCTTGGCTTCCTGGAGTTCTGCGTCCTCCCTCCACCCTGCTCGCCATATCCTGCAGTCACTTTTCTACCTAGAAAAAGGAATCACATCTTATGTCTGCTGTCCATTCACTTGATCCTTTTGCTCAGGGATTATATCCACATAAGAATTCAATAGAAATCTCTGGAAAACCCTTAACTATTTTTCAATGGATTGCTGATGTTTAAGATAAAAATAAACTAGTGAAGGTGTATGCTTGATCTGCATATGATTAAGCCTATGGATTTAAACCTGATTTTTCAGCAGACATCACATTCCTAATACTGTAAACCAGAACAAAAATCTATAAAAGAGGAGGACATAGGCCCTAGAGGGTGGTGAGGTTTAAGGTATTAAGATTTAACTATAAATATGCTATGTCGAACTGCCTTTGAAACATTTGCTGTCATACCCATGCACTACAAGAACACTCAGCGCTCAATCTAGGAGCTTCATTTTACAATGAAGGCTGTTGAGTATAGAAAGTCACAATTGGATAAAGAGCAGAAAATAAGTGACTGTACACTGCTTAGCCCTAAACAGTACATCTAAGTCTCCTCAACCCCAAGGTTCTAAAACATATGGAAGACGAAGCAGGAAGAGTCTAAGAGCCGGAATAGAAGCAATCCCAAAGCCAGACATGGTCTTTGGGGCATGCTAAGAATGTTGCATCCATAAATTCACTGCAGCTGTGTATGTTTCCAACCAGAGCTGACAGGAGTTTATCTTATCAATATTTAACCACTGAGCAAAGAAAGATCTGAAGAGACTCTCATCAGCCTGGATGACTGAGGAGGGTTCATGTGGGTGGTGGTAGGTGAAGATGCTTATCTCAGTGGTCTACCCACTGATAAATGATTCATGCTCCAGCAAGTACTCAGAAACCTGCCATCAAAGGCAACTGATGAAACTCAGTGGGCCACCCATGTGAAAAGACATGAAAATAGGAGGGAGACTGACAGAGATTGAAAGGATTATCTTGAGAAAAGGAGAGGGGTTGAGATTATGGTGTTTAAATAGCATAACTTCACCATATTCATGTATGAAACAGTAAACTTAAAAATAAATTATTTGGCCTGTTGTCAGTAGTTGGAAGAAAAGATTTATGAGACTCATCCATCCCTGAGGATTTATGAATGGTTAATGTTTCCTGTTTTTATCATATTTTTATTTATCTATTTATTGTGCATGTGCATGTGTGTGTATGTGTGTGTTTGTGTGTGTATCAGAGAGCATCCTACACATCTGTAGAGGACCAAGGGTGACTTCGGGAATCATTGTTCATTGCTTCTACCTCCTTTTTGCTTCACTCTGGCATTTCCCTGGCTCTTCCCACTAGGACTGAAAGTGCAGGCTACTACCATTTCTCCCTGGTGATTTTAGGTGGGACCTGGGATATGAACATAGGACCTTCTGCTTGTGCGACAGACTCTTAACCCCTAAGCCATCTCTCTAGCCATGGATTCATGAAATATCACTCAATGTTTGACAGAGAGGGAAGAGATATTTACTTCAGTAGTAGAGCCCACTAGTAAAATGGCCTCTAAACAACTCCTCACTTGTCCTTCAGTAAGGAACCCTAACATACCTCTTCTAGTCATAAAAAATAATAAAGAGCAAAAGAAAAACATTAAAGTAGAAGTTATTCTAGTTAGCAAGTGAAGGGTAGCAGTAAGAGTATGAGGGAAAAAAGAGGGGATGTATGTGTGTGTGTATCATCAAAAACATTCTATATATGTATGAAAATATCACATTGAAACACACTATTATGTAGAATTTGAATATGCTAATTAAGACATGAAAATCAGAACTTCCAGACCTGAAAAGTCATTGTCTCTGAGATTAGAGCCTCAAAGAATCTGGACATTCAGTACTGGAAGTTTATAGATAGGATGAGTAAAATATTAGATCCATGTTAGCTGCCTCCTAATTCCAACCTTCCATGGTCCAAAATTGATGCCACAAAAATTCATTCCCTAAGGAATGCCAGGGGAGCTTTGTTTGACCTTTGTACAATGCAACATGGAAGGAGTGGGAGAACCTAGTGCCCCTGCTCATGTGTAGACTGTGAAACACTGGGGGCACCAATGAATTTGATGGCCAGGAGGATGGGTGTAAGGTGAGAGTAAGTAGTTAGATGAGAGATGAAGGAGCACTGCAAACATAGAAAAGATAGTCAACTATGGAAACACAGGGGAAGGGAAAGAATTAAAATAAAATTAGAAAATTTTGTTGATGGATGTTGTGTACAAGGTTCATCCACAGTCAGGTCAACCTAATGTCTCCCAAACTTACTGCTTTTGGAACCTTTCAGAAGAGGGTGCAGGAAATTGTAAGTACCTAAAGATGGGAAAGTTCACCTTTGTGCATGACATTCCATTCAAGGCAGGACTACTGCATCCAGGAACTCACTGCACTGACACTTGTTCTTACCAGACCTGCAGAATGACTGACAAACTAACATGCCACCATAGACTCTAGAGGAACTCAACAGCGATAGGAACATATAATGGAGATCTTGGGCACTAAAGATGTATGAGTGAGGGGAAGTAATCCTGTCAGTGGGGTGACTTGAAGAGAGGTAACTTTGATTGCCACAAGAGGCTTTGAACCTTCACAAGAGTAGACAAACCAGAGGGAATCCTGGGGTCCTTAGAAGCAGACAAGCAGGAGGGTGGAAGTGAGTGGGATGGATTGATAAGGGAAGGAGAATGGAGGGAAGCAGGGAGGAGTACTCAGTATGCTTGTAAACTAGAAAAAACTGACATAAAAGGAAATGCGATTGATGGAATTATAACAAGAGTATGACAAATGAAATAAAACACAGCAAAACAAACTTGTAGTGTGATGAAGGAAACATACAGCTAGTGTCAATGCTCTTCCCCATTTCCATGGAGAACAATGATGGAAGTGCAGGTAAACATGCAGAAATGTTGACAACATTGGAGCATGGCCTAGGCAGCAGAGTGTCTATGTTGGTCAAAATCATATAAAGAAGGGAGGAACTGAGATGAGCTGAGCCTTCTACAAAACATCTGATATTCCCAGCAGCACCTCCTCATGCTGTGACCCACAAACACTGTGCAGAACCTGGTGTCTTTATGCCGTCTGCACCTTGCAATAGCTTTCAGGAATGGTTGGATTATAGGGGACAGAGAAGCCTGAACTTGAGGAGATAAATCCTAGAGATTTCAAGCTATTATTCTATTTTACCTTTGAAAAATTTCTTCCCTGTAGTAGTTAGCTATAGGTGTCTACTTCTCAGTAGGATGCTTCAACTCTGGGTTCTTTGTAAAGAATTAGCAATTGAGTTAAGGCCTGAGCAGACTACAGGAATTAGTCTAACTGATGAGGGAAGACTCAGCTCATGGTTGACAGGAATATCCCCTAGGTAGGTGGATAAGATGGAGGGAATGATTCAGGGAGTCGGAATTCTTTAGTGTCCTTGGACACACATGCTGTCTGGCAAGTGAGCTTGGCCCCTCTCTCAGCAATTCTGTGGATATGGTGTGGCTCGTTCTCTCAGCCCTTGGTGTTGGTGTGGACTCTCCTGCAAAGCTGGACTAAGAAATAGAACCAGACAATCTTAAACCAAACAAAATCCCTTGCTCCCATAAGCTGTTTGCTCTTGAGTTTGTTGGCAATAGGCAGGCAAAATGCAACATTCCCCTTTGGAACTAAAAAATACTATACTAATTTTAAGAGAGAGTCTCAATAACTTTAGGTGCTCTTTCCCAAATGTTGGGCATGTGTGGTCTTTCCTCAATTTACTTGAGAGAATTCAAGTACACTAAAGGTAAATACTGTTTACAAACATGATTGCATTTTTATTTATAGTAACTGGCTGGTGTTCATAGAAACATGCTTACAATCTGGAATTTTAGTAATGCTTAGATAGGTAAGTGTGTTTACATGTGCTGCTGCTTTTGTTAGTCAGAGGCTCAAAGGAAGACAACAGTTAAATAACATACAATGTAAGGGCTGGAGAAGTGGCTCAGGGGTTAAGGCTGTGCCTCAAAAGCAGAAGATCTTGAGGTTTGCATCCTGGAACCCATGTACAAATACAAGGCAGAAACTGTGACAGTCTGCACTTTTGGCCCTGGAAGGCAGAGCCTCGGAAACTCCAGAGCAAAGCAAAGACAAGACAGAACAATCCAGGGTGAGTATCAAAGTCATCCTGGGCCTCAAAAGGCATACACAGTGCCCTCTGACTCACATAGACACAGTTCCACAGTCACGAGGACACGTGGGCCCACACACACACAAATACGCAAACACACACCCCCACACACATGCACGAAAAAATAAAAAATAGTAAGATACAATGTAATATCATGGTGTTGATTGATTCATATCTAACATGCCTTAGTATTATGGTCAAAATACACGCATGTGAGTGAACCACTGGAGGAAAAACATGCTTCAATTTAAAGTATTATTTTTAGCCCTTTGCCACCACAGCTGGAGCAGCAGATGCCACAACGAAGCTCATTCTAAGCAAGAACTGCAGAAGGTATTTCAATGAACCTTCTCACGTAAGGAGGAAGATTATGTCTTCTCCTCTGTCGAAAGAACTGGGACAGAAGTGTAATGTCCATTGTATGTCCATCTGAAAGGATGATGAAGTTCAAGTTGTACGAGGACACTATAGAAGGCACCAGAGTGGCGGAGTAGTCCAGGTTTACAAGAAGAAATATGTCACCTTCACTGAAGGAGTGCAGCGGGAAAAGGCGAATGGCACAACCGTGCATGTGGGCATTTGCCCCAGCAAGTGGTTTTACCAGACTATAATTGGATGAAGATAGCAAAAAAAATGGAGCCAAAAGGAAAATCCCATCAATTTAGTAAGGACAAAGGGCAATACAAGGATGAACTCACTGAGAAGATGCAGGAATAAAGAAATCTTATATACAGCAATCATTGAAAAACTGGATACTCTCTTTAATGAGGCAAGGATAAATAAAAGTATGTAGATTAAAATATTGAATTAGAACATATCAATTACTCCTTCCAATATTTATATCAATCTAAAATTTGACTTTTGACTTTATGAAAACCTGATTGTTCCACTGAAGTGATTTAAATATTCAATATATTGCATAGAACTGATGATAAAGGGGCTGGGTCTCTTTTTCCCTTTGTGATGGAAGCACTGTTTCTCTGATCTAAGCATATTAGTAATTATCCCAGATTACTAAATGTGTAAACAGATGGTGCTTCTTGTGATGATAATACAATCTTTCATTGCAAATAATTGAACCTTTATATGAATAAATATATTCATTCATGTTTTGTGATCTTGAAAATGCAATTTTTACACACTACAGTGAAAAACAGACAGTTCCGACTTCCTTTGTTATCTCTCATCAGAGAATCAACACCTTTCCAAAGTTTTCCTTATATGCATTCACAGTTTATTAGACAAAATGCTGCAAAACTAAAGAGAAATCATATGAATGAAGATTGAGGAAATAAGAGGAGGAAAAATAGGGCTTAGCAGATGGTACTGGAATCCCATCATTCCTTGATCAAGATCCCATGGACTTACTTATACCTACGTTTAAATCTTAAATTATTTAATTGTTATTTAACAAAAAAAAAAAAACAATTGCAGTAGTACTAAAACATATGGATCAAAATTAAAGGTAGACATGTCCCTGAAGATGAGTGGATCTGGCTTATAACCCCAATCCCTGTATTTGTCTGTTATGAATCTGTTTTCAGTTTTCTAACCCCTAAAATAGGACTCTACTCAAGGAACAAGTTGGTCATTGAGGAATTCTCTCTCAAGACTTTGCCAGTGACAATTAGTCTGATGGCTTTTCGAAACCAAGGATAAAAGAAAGCATAAATCAAGGGGTTCATGGCAGAGTTATAGTAACCAATCCAGGCTAGTATCTCATACATATACGTGGGTGTGATGAAACCCAGGAAGGCATCCACAATGGAGTCAATGATGTATGGCAGCCAGCACAGGAGAAAGGCGACCACCGCAATCCCCAGGGTTCTGGCTGCTTTCCTCTCCCTCTTGGCCACTCTGTCCTTGTAGCTGTCTGATGTCTTGGCAGTCTTACTGCTCATGCTCTCAATTTTCTGAGCCTGCTTCTTAGCGATGAGGAAAATCTTGGAGTAAAGAGTTATCATCACAAGAGTGGGGATGAGAAACAATAGAAAATTAACCAAGACCCAGTTCTGATTCATTGCTATTTGGCAGCCGCCCACACAGGTGAGAGCACTCACTAGTTCCTCCAGCCCATCTTCATTCGCCCCGGTGTAAAGAAGAGAAAAGATGTAAGTGATAGAAAACATCCAGGAGAAGGCAATGCACCTGTAAGCGACAGACACAGTGAACCTGGTCGGGTAGCTCAGGGGGTCACTGAGAGCGATGTACCTATCCACAGAGATGAAGCACAAGTGGAAGATGGAAGCATAGCAGAAAGACCCATCGAAACAGGAGTGTAATTTACAGTAGCTCTGCCCAAAGTACCAGCAGCTCTCCACCGACCTCACCATGCTGAAGGGCATGACAGTCACTCCCACCAGGAAGTCAGCACAGGCCAGGGACGCCACCAGAAAGTTGGCTGGAGAGTGCAGCTGCTTGAAATGAAGGATGGACGTCACCACCAGCAGGTTTCCACACACTGTCAGCACAGCCCCAAAGCCAAAGACTGCATAGAGGATGCAGCGGGGGCCTGGGGAGTAGGGGCTTCTGACACAGGAGTTGTTCAGGTATTCGTAGCACAGCTGGTCAGCTATGGGAGGGATCAGATCTCCACTCATGATTCTGTTTCAGTCCCTGAGAAGACTGTCCCTTTGTCTGCCATGTGTGTCATTCCAGTTTCCAAAGATTCTTCAGAAAAAAAATGTCAAAAATTTCTAGTGCATCTTGCCAATTATTCTTTGTACTTTTGCATCTTCATTCTTTCATTTAAAAACTTACACATATAATCCTTCCAGTCAAATTATTACAGAAAATTCTGTTTAGTTCTACTTCTATATATGTGACAATCATTCAGGTTCAGAAGCACAGGTCTTTTAGGAATTGCATGTTTAATGCCAGCTTTTAAGCCTCTTTATCTTAATTTGCCAACTCTAAGATAATGCCCACAACACTCTTTATCCCCAGAAGGCACCAAGTGTTTCCAAATAACTAAAACTCCTAGGACTGAATCTCCATAGTACAAGGTGTGTACAACAGTACAAACTGTTAGGTTTATGTCACATCCTAATTAGACTTTTCTCCCATCCAACTACTAACCATACCTGACTCTGGTTAGCTTCTGACATCAGAGGATATCAGGCATGTTCAGGATGTTTTGATCATAGACTTAATAATGTTTTTCTTTTTTTAATTTGCTAAATAACTGTGGTTTTTTCGTGAAATGGAAGTGGAAACACTGTCTTTAAGAATTTAAAAGTCATATTTTTTGTTCTCATTGCATTTATGCTTTTTGGACAGAGGTCTAAGTGGTCAAGTATCTAAATGCAACAATATGTGAATGTAGGAAATGACAATTCTATATTATTTAACCTCAGGGAGGACAGATGTGGAACTGGCACCTCCATAAACAGCCTCATTTGCAAGTGTGAAGGGCCTTTAGGGCTGATGAGAAAAGTTAGGCACAGTGACATGTCTTTTCATCTCTGTGAGAACTATTTATTAATGATTGCCAATTAGTCTGATATTAAATCTCGTCACATAAAGCTCCATATGTTTTCTATGCAGGAGGAATCACATTCAGAGATACATATTAATGTATAACGTATTCCAAGGTCAGTTTTATCATTCTGATTATGGGAAGTTCTAGAGTAGCGTTCACAGTGCTTTCCGCATACATAGGTATCACACAAGGTTTATATAAGTACTGATCAACAGCAGTTCAGTTTAAAGTTTGTTTTTTTTCTGTTTTGAATGGTAATTTTTGGAAAGCCAGTTAAAAATAAGTGCTGAAGAATATTGTAATATTTGGCTATGTTTAACTTTGACAATTTTTCTTTTAACTTCCTAACTCATCTTTATCCTTCCTTTTTAGAAAGATGCTATATAAATGTGTGTGTGTGTGTGTGTGTGTGTGTGTGTGTATTTGTTTGCTCAAACTGTAGTCCTCTGGCTCTTCTGTTTCCTCAGTTCTGGGACTGTTAGCACAGTCTACTATATAGATCATTTGCTCTTCTTTGATATGAAAATCCATGAATTAGCTCAGCAGGTAAGTTGCTTGTTTCAACATGTAAGTACCTGAGTTCAAATCCAGGAAGCCTACATGGTAGAAGGAGAAAACTGATTTCTGAAAGTTGTTCTCTGACCTTCACCTGTGTGTTATGGCAAGCATGTGCTTGTTCATGCCCTTTCTCTCCTTCCCTATCCCTCCTCTTTAAGTCTGGACTTAATATCCTTATTTTAGTGATTGCACAGACTCAAGAACTGTGCTGAATCAGAGAAGCAAAAAATAGAGTTTGATTGATATGAAGCACTTCAAGAATGGGAAGGGCATGTCATGGACATCTATGTGTGCTGTTTTGAATAACAGGCCTCATCCAGAACTGAGAGAAGAGCCTTTCCCATTATGAGCAGGAGTGGCCTCTGAACTCAGCAGTGTTTGCTTAAAGGGAAATCCTGGAACTGCTCATCTCCCAACCTGCAGGGTCATGCTGCCCTGGCTCACACTGAGCATCTCTGTGCTCCCTCGGAAATAATATTTCTTTCATATTTCTAATTTAATTTTGGTAGTGAAGCATGTGCCAAACATTTGTCACAGGTGGGGACTAATGGATGATCTGAGCCTCTGATTTTACAAGTGGAGAAGCAAGCAGTTAATGCTCAGAATCATTTCGTTTTCATCCTTGAATCTCACAGCCAGGTCAACACAGACCAACGCTAGAACACTGGGATCGAGATTTAAGACGTCCTCCACATCCTCTACCTTACACTTGGTATCTTGCAGATCCTTAGCATAGGCAGGCAACACATTTGAAAGTGGAAAGAGAGACTCTTCCTCCCTTCAAAAAAAGAAAAACAAACCCAGGTTAGGAAAGACCCTAAGAAGAAATACTAAGACATAGTATTAAGACACAGTGCATTCACTCTTGGGAACATGAGTAAAATCTCTCCATTGTTCCCTTTCAAAGACATAGTCCTGTCAGAGACACAGGAACCACTATAAGTTAGCTGTGCTTATGTGTCAGTTCTTATGAGGAGCTTACTTGACAGAAATTCTTGGGCCAGAATACTAAGAAAAATAAGTCAACACAAAAAATATTCTCTCAACATTTGCTGGTCATAAGAACATGAGACAGAAATCTAGTCAGGCAGTTTTAGGGCAGGGACCCCAAAAGTGAGTCATTTTGCTGGCAGGCAGGAATGTCTTGGTCCCATGGGCAGTTATGGCTTTTCAGGAGGCTAGTGATGTCAAAAGTGCACAAGCAGGTCTGATCTTGGTACTTGCTCTAGTTCTTGTTAACTTTATTCTCCTTTCAAGCCACTTAGATGCGCATCATTGTCTAGAAATTAAGTGTGAGGGTGTGGCCAAAATCCAGTCCAGATGTCATCATCCCTCTAGATAAGCAGCTTTAGAACTGGTTGTCTGGATTTTCATGGTGGAAATGGGTTATATCTAATATAATTTTGGTAGTGATGCTATAATCTTTGGACTTTGTGTGCTTAGCTACTGCTTTCATTTTATTTTCTTTTATTTCCAGTTGATGCACATGCTCAGATGGTCTTGGAACAATCCAACACCTTCTGTCTGGCTTTTCCTGAAAGATGGCAAGAGTGGAGACCCTAATAATTTCTGTTGTTCCACTTTCTAAATGGCCTTCATAACATTCCCCCTTGCAAATGTTGAGGGGGGGATGTTAGGAACATGATTAGCAAGCTTGATGATATTTAGCATGGACCCCTTCATCATGATTGACTTTAGATTCCATCTCTGGCTTCTCTGGTAACCCTGGAAAGGGAACCCTCCCCACTATCCCTCCTTAGGGTCTGACTAGGATCTGAGGGCTGGAAAGAAAGCTCAGCGAGTAAAGGCTGCCGCTGCCAAGCCTAAGTCCCTGAGCCAAACCCCAGACCACCAATGGTAGGAGAGAACAGATTCCTGTAAGCTGTCCTCTGATGTCCACATCCCCATTGCAGCACGAGCACCTTCAATAAATGAATAATAAATAAATCAATAAACAAGTAAGTATGTAAACAAGGAGTAGAATAGCGCAGGTACATGGAACTGAGCAGTGGAAGGGAAAAGTCAATCTAGGATGTTCCCAGAAGGAAAGAAAGGCCTCCTTTACCTCTGGGGAAATAGTGGGAAGTAGTATGTACCTGCTAGTCATGTCACCTGCTTGGAGTCAGGGTTAGAGGATTCACACATCAATTCCTGCCAGTGGCTGACACTTTCTACACAGGGGAAGCTTCCAAACACTCTCACTTCTGTGCATCTAACCAGATGTGTTGTGGGCTGTAAAGTTCACTCAAGGTGGAAGAGAAGACAGTTGCAGTGCTTGCTGGTGAGAGCCAGACAGGTTGTACTGCAAAAGGGACCTAGCTTTGTTCCCAGAGAACTACCTGGGCTGGGGGTGGAGGGTGGGAAGACACCTAAAAAATCACATTAACGAGGTTCCTCCCACACCGTGTAGACACATGAGTTGATGAGTGAGCTCAGACACCAGACTGTTTTCCAACTATTTGCATCATGAATGACACGAAGAAATGGAAATTTGCAGTCACCAGTTTTCTCCAGCTTTTCCTTGCACCAGGCTGCTGGAGCCATCCTTTCTCTTTATCTAGATCTTTTCTCCTAAGTAAGCTCCTTAGTGCTTACTTTGATTCCTAGCCTCTGTCCTTGTGACTTTTCTTCTTGAATTTTCTCCCCTGGAAAGAAGGGATAAGCCCCATTTGCTCACATCTTCAGAAAAAGGACAAAAGGGATGTTGAATCTAGGATAAGGAACAGAAGGTTGCAAATGCAGACAAACAGGAAATGAAATATGTTGTATTGACTACCTTTAAATTAAAGGCAATGTACATGTTCATATGTCTTGGCGAAAGTAAAGTTGGTTTGAAATTTTCCAGAACTTTAAAAAGTAAGGAATATTAAGTATGAATTTTATCTCAGTTTACAAAGGCCATTTACTAAATATCCAGAATGTGTTTGTCAGAAATATCTGCTCCTAGCCTGAAAGGATTCTGGAATAGAAGTCAAAGAGAAAAAAGAAATTTCACATATTAGGTGGAATCATATATGAGAAACTGGACATTCTGGAAATTCTTTCTACATTTGATTCTTTGAATATCTTTCCAATAGTTCCTATTAAATACCAGGAAAATACACTAAGTGGTTAATACTTTTTCTTTGCTTCAGGAGTTCCCTTGCTTAATTCCACCAGAGAATTCTTGAAGTCTACATTTCCAAGTCAAAATTATTAAAACTAAACCTGGAAGTGAACCAGGTGTTAGCGTGTATCTTTGTACTTTGACCACTTAATACAGATTGATGCTATTGGGGAAGAAGAACTTAGTTTGAAGGAGATATAAAACATTATGAGAATTCTGGGCAAACCCTTCTTACAAAAAATGGAAATGTAATCTCCAGCAATAAGTAAAAATATTAAAAGCACTTAAAAATTCCAAATAAAGACTTGTCAGGATAGATGTCACCTTTAAATCAAAGGACATAAATTTGGTGTAGCCTAAGCAAAGCAGTTATTGAAAGTTTCACCCCTCGCACTAGGGAATCTGAGAGCTGCTGATATTTGGAATCATTAAATTACTTTTCTGAGGGTAATGAGTGCTTGAGGCATTAGCTGGAGTTTGTTAAATTAGGAAAGATCACCAATAAAAGGTGGCGCTCAAGGGAATAGAATGCTGCCTTTGAAATAATTGGAAATAGTTAATTCATATATATTTTTTAAAGGACATCTACAACAAGTGTGTAAGATTGGAGCTTGTGAGTCAGAAAGGAAATGCTTCCTAAGATAGCTGACTTCTAAATCCAGGAATAAAAACTTATAGGTATAAACACAAATATACCAACACATTTTATATGTGTTCTATTTTTTTACTTGCGAAATCCGTGAAGTCCAACAGAGTCACACATGAGAACAGTCTTCTCAGGGACTGAAATAGAATCATGAGTGGAGATCTAATCCCTCCTACAGCTGACCTGTTGTGCTACGAGCACCTGAACAACTCCTGTGTCAGAAGCCCCTACTCCCCAGGCCCCCGCTGCATCCTCTATGCAGTCTTTGGCTTTGGGGCTGTGCTGACAGTGTGTGGAAACCTGCTGGTGGTGACGTCCATCCTTCATTTCAAGCAGCTGCACTCTCCAGCCAACTTTCTGGTGGCGTCTCTGGCCTGTGCTGACTTCCTGGTGGGAGTGACTGTCATGCCCTTCAGCATGGTGAGGTCGGTGGAGAGCTGCTGGTACTTTGGGCAGAGCTATTGTAAATTTCATTCTTGTTTTGAAGGCTCTTTCTGCTATGCTTCCATCTTCCACTTGTGCTTCATCTCTGTGGATAGGTACATCGCTCTCAGTGACCCCCTGAGCTACCTGACCAGGTTCACTATGTCTGTTGCTCATACATTCATTGCCTTCTCCTGGCTGTTTTCCATCACCTACAGCTTTTCCCTTTTTTACACTGGGATGAGTGAAGCTGGGCTGGAGGAACTAGTGAGTGCTCTCACCTGTGTGGGCGGCTGCCAAATAGCAATAAATCAGACCTGGATCTTGGTTAGTTTTCTGTTGTTTTTCATCCCCACTCTTGTGATGATAACTCTTTACTCCAAGATTTTCCTCATCGCTAAGGAGCAGGCTCAGAAAATTGAGAGTATGAGCAATGAGACTACCAAGTCATCAGACAGCTACAAGGACAGAGTGGCCAAGAGGGAGAGGAAAGCAGCCAGAACCCTGGGGATCGCAGTGGTCGCCTTTCTCCTGTCCTGGCTGCCATACTTCATTGACGCCATTGTGGATGCCTTCCTGGGTTTCATCACACCCACATATGTGTATGAGATACTGGTCTGGATTGCTTACTACAACTCTGCCATGAACCCCTTGATTTATGCTTTCTTCTATCCTTGGTTTCGAAAAGCCATCAGACTAATTGTCACTGGCAAAATCTTGAGAGAGAATTCCTCAATGACCAACTTGTTCCTTGAGTAGAGTCCTGTTTTAGGTATAAGATAATTGAAAACATATTCTTTACAGATATAATACAGGGAAAAATAATGAGCCATATCTGTGCACAAGAAGCTGTTAATATTGCTTTGACTTTGACTTAATTCTTAAATTCAGGTGTAATTTTCTTCAGTAAATGTAAAAATAGTTGTAATGGAGTTACATTTATCATTGTGGTATGAACTCTTCTCTGCTTATTCTTTTTTTATATCTGCCACCTATTTAACAAAGAATAGCAGTGTATGTAGAGAAGACCTAATATAAAGTATCCTAAGGCTCCAATTTTGGTTTTTGTTATATTTTATTATTCCTATTCCTGGATATATACATATATGTAATATATGTATTTCATATATATTTTATATGTATATGTGTGTAGATAGAAACAAATATCTATCTATATCCTCTCCATTTATTTCTAATATTTTTCTAATAAAATATGAAAGAAGCCAATAGAAAATTGAGCCTTGCTCCGAGAAGATGAATGAATGAGTACACACTATCTGGTGGCCACATTTGCTCTTTGAAAAATGTAATTTTGAAGGGTAAGGAATAAAAAGGAAGAGTTGCATCTGTTAACTAATTAATATGCTGCTTGACTTACAAAGTAAAAGAAAATTCATATATGGTAATAATGTTCATCAACAAATTCCTTCAGAAATCAGCACACCCAGAAGAAAAATCACATTGAAAATCAGAGGTTTTGAAAGTCACATATGTTCTGTTGTGCTCCTGTAGGTTGTTAATCTTTGCTTTTCACTCACTTATCTTGAAAATTGTTTTAAATAATGTAACAAATACAGATTAAAATTCTTTTGCTATTTTTCTCTATGTCGACAGATACCACATACTACTTATTATTAAAGCATGACTTCTATTATCAGAGGTTTTGAATTGGTGAATTCCTTAGCTGCTATGGGTCTTCTGACTTTTGTTTGTGACAGCATCTCGTTCTAAAGTCCAGGTTGGCTTTTTCTTTTTGTTTAATAAACTTTTATTTTTCCAATTGCACAGCTGTTCAAACCTGTTTTAAAAAACCTCTTCATGTATCTTCACCAGCAGCTGGGGCATCTCAATCCTTAGGATTTTTGGTGTAAATTACTTGAGCTGGGGGCTTTGAAACCAGTTTTTTTTTTTAAGTCCTTTATTAATGAGCTCCTGAAGGGCTTCCAGTGGTCAAGAAACACAAGCCTCTCAGCGAGTAAGAAGCTTGTAGTTCAGAACTTCCTTTCAGAGTTTGTCCTATGTAGCTTTGTCAAACAGGATGAGGTTATTAAGCTCATGCCAAACTTTGCCTTCAGACTACTCCTTTTTGGGTTTTGTGATTTTCATGCAACTTTCTTCTTCTTGTCATTAGGAGGCATGAGGAAACTTGGAGAAGGACAGGGACCTCTGGTAATCACTGGGATATTGGATCAAAAATCCTAGGATGGCTTTAAACCTTTGGCAATCCTTCTGGCTCAGCTCCTGAGCCCTGTGTTTCTAGGCAATGCGGCATGCTTGTGATCTTAATGTGCTTGTGAGAATCCCTTTCTTCATGGGATTCACAGATGACTAAGGGTACCCCTGACCCTTTAGTGTCCTCTACTTACAATTCTTCAATTCAGATGTTAACCACCATCCATTCGTTTTGACTCTAACAATTTCAAGAGGAGTGACTCACCCTGTATTACCAGCTACAGGATAACATCACATCTTCACTTTAGTGACCCTATTACTAAACATAACCTTTTAAGATAGCTGATAAATAGTGTAAAGCATCCACATTTAAAAAGTCCCTCTAATATCTATTTACTGTAGTGATTTGTTTTTAAGTAGTGTTTCAAATATATTAGACAAATTTTTTTATTTTGATTTGATAAATATACATTTCTATTGTTACAAGTATTGGAAAACTTTAACTATAGAACTAACAATGTACTGACTACTCTTTAAGGAATACAATTTTGGGCAAGCAAAATGTTTGCTGTGTGATTTCAGTGTACTAACTTATTCCAGTAGCAACTACATAGATTCTGGAACCAAAAAGATACAACATGAGACTGGAAACTTTCTGAGAATTCTAATTTATGGAATATTCATTCTGTGTTTTGACTGCTTCAATTACGATAACTTATTGGATCTTTCCAGCAACCCAGCTAGTAAAGTAAGGTCAAAAGAGCAGAGGCTGTTGGCTTAATGTCACATAGATTATAGCCACATAGAAATGGCGACTACTTGGGACTCGGAACAAGTGAGCCTATTCCTAAGTATTCCTCCCTTTATGCAAGAAATGAGGTCCAACTGCACTAACCTCTTTGAAAATGTTTTTTTCTCTCTCTGTCTATCATTCTCTTTGTATCTCTCTGTCTCTTTGTCTCTCTCTGTCTCTATCCTCTCTCTGTGTGTACCAATTCAAACATTCTAGCTATCTTTTTATGGAACATCTATGCCTTAGGTCCCCATGTGAGCTGACTCCCTCCTCCATACCTGTCAAGTCTCATAGTCCACAAACAAGGCATCTCAAGGCCTTGCTCTGCCCTCAGAAGAGCATAGATTCTGATTGGTATTTGCCCATATCTTTCCCACCCGCTCTTTTAGATAAGGAATCTGAATACTGACCCCAAAATCCATCAATCACATCTTTATAGCCACTTTGTCTGCAGTAAAATTTAGGTTTTGTAATGTAAACCTAAATGGAAAACTTAACATTTACTCAGAATTACTAAAACATTATTATTTACTTTTTAAAATTTTGTGTGTGTGTATGTGTGTGTGTGTATGAGAGAGAGAGAGAGAGAGAGGACACTGTGTGTCCCTGTGGATGACCAAGTGTGATTTTGGGAATCATCTTGGATTGCTTCTATCTCCTTCTTGCTTTGCTCTGGGGTTTCCCAGGCTCAGCCCAATAGGGTAGGAAAAGTAAGCTATTGCCGTTTCCTCTGCCATTTTCACATTTTCCTCTGCCTGGGATCTGAACTCAGGACCTTCTGCTTGTGAGACAGAGCCTTAACCCCTGAGCCATTACTTTTTAATGCATGAGAGACATTTCTCAAAACACAGGCAGTATGCTGGTATTTAAATTATTCAGGAACACACAAGGAAGGTAACTTTAGTCATCAAATTTATCCTTGCCTATAGTTGTTGCATGTTGTATGAAATGTGTGACTATATTGGGACAGGCTAAATTTCTAGGATACATAAATTGGATGCACCACAAGCACAGAAGAAGTTTACTATTTTACCTCCATGCAACTATGCTAGCTGTATTTCAATGAAAAATAAACAGTCTTAGAAACATCAGTACAAATTGCATGCTCTTTTTAAAATGCAAATTTTAACTATTAATGGTCAGGCAAGATGTACCCAATGGTTCAATAGTGGCAAAACTATAAGGAAGGTATCTAGCTGCTCTCTGATTGACTTGAGGCCCAGGCCATAGGAGGGAATGCGAGTCTGCTACTGTAAGCTGTGTCATAGTCCATAGTTGGGTTCCAGTCCCTGAGCCACCTTCAAGGACTCAGCTGTCTCCGCTCCAACTCCTTGGCTTCCTGGAGCTCTGCATTATCCCTCCACCCTGCTCACCATCTCCTGCAGTCACTTTTTACCTAGAAAAAGGAATAGCATCTTATATCTGCTGTCTATTCATTTCATCCTTTTACTTCCTTCTGGCACTGAGGATTATATCCATGTAAGAATTCAATACAGAAATGGCTGGAAGAACCTTAACTGCTGTTCAAGGGATTGCTGATGTTTAAGATAAAAACAAACCAGTGAAGTCGTATAAAGAAGAAATTTGCTTACAAAGATATTATAATTGAATATCCAGAATATGGAAAAGCAAATTCAGCTACATGGCAATCAACACAAGAGCATATGCCAGTTCCTGAAAAGGTCAGTGTTGACAGGTTGACCTATGATGAGCAGCTGAAGGCTGCAGCTTGCAGCTCTCTGATGCTTAAGTGAGGATTTCCTTGAGATGAGTAGAATTTCCCTTTGTCCCTTGTCACACGTTTAAAAACCTCATAGCTTGGATAATATAATAATTTATGATCTGCTTTTAATTTGGACTTCTGTAACTCCTCCTTCATGCAATAAAGTGAAAAGGACCATACTGTCTAGTCTTCAAGTCCCTCATATAAACAGAGGTTAAGTGTTAGGTCTGAAACTAAACAATGACTATGTTTCACATCAGCCCAGAGCCCCAAGGTCATAGAAAACTGTGTTTGGCCAGAAGTTCTTTTTTCATTAATTAATTAATTTATTTTCTGTGTGTGTGTGTGTGTGTGTGTGTGTGTGTGTGTGTGTGTGTGTGTGTGAAAGAGAGAGAGAGAGAGAGAGAGAGAGAGAGAGAGAGAGAGAGAAAGAGAGAGAGAGAGAAGGCACTGGGTGTACATGGGGAGGACTAAGGGTGACTTCCAGAATCACTCTGGATTGCTTTTACCTATTTGCTTTGCTTTGGAGTTTCCCAGGCCCTGCTTTCCAAGATTAGAAGTACAGGCTGCAGCCATTTCCACCTGGAGTTTTTGATGAGGCATCCAGGTTCTGAACCTAGGACCTTTCTGTTTTCGAGGCAGTGGCTTATCCCCTGAGCTATCTCTCCAGTCCCCAGAAGTTCTCAGATCTCTCTCTACAGAGTCCTCTGCCCTAGAAGAATGTTGCCACGTGAATAACCAATGCCAATCAGGAGAGGACGGGGTGAGGCAGCAACAGCAAATGTGCCACTTAATATTATAAAAGTATAAAAAGAAAAAGATGCAACCAGGCAAACAGAACTCAGAAAAGGCCACCTTCTCTCCAGTGTGGTGATGGGCACCTGACTTACCACCCAGGTCATCCTTTTGACCAGACATATATTAAGCAAAGGATGTTCCAACATCAGATTATGAGGTCAGCCTATATTTGCAGTTAAACTTTTGACAAGGAAACAAACACCGGACCGATGCCTGTCAGTCATGTAGAGTTTGAAACAGCTTACCCATGCTACATGAAGCAACAAGAATTGTTTTTTACTTTTCTTTTCCCTTCCAGTTTTAAATATTATGTGTTTAAACACTTACTTCAATAAAACTTGTTTTCAGAAATACACACACAAAAAAGTCCACAGTTGGGGATATCCTAAGCCCCAGTGGGAAAGCTATTGCCATTGTTTTTATCAATCAATATGATGTGTCGGTCAAATTATCTTTGGAATAATTGTGTTTCTATTCATGGAACAGTGCAGATGACATTTTGGCTCAGAGGGGCTTCCTTCTGTAGTTGGCAGTAATGACTGCGGAAACTCATAATTACTCAAAGTAGTAAGAATCAGTGATTGTTGAAAGATCAACCATAAGAAAGATATCTGTATCACCTCTTCCAAAGTTCAGGGACTGTCATGGAAGAAGAATAGAAAGAATTTTAAGAGGTGGAGGAATGTGGGGGAGTGTTGTGAGAAGTGGTCTTTGGCTGGAACATGGCTGTTGTACTCTTGAACTCATAGCAGGTGTAATTACATGTAACTGATCTGCGTAAGATTAAGCCTATGGACTTAATCTCTGACTTTTCAGCAGAGATCACATTCCTGGCAGTGTAAACCAGAACAAAAATCTGTGAAAGAGGAGAACACAAGGGTCTAGGGGGGAGTGGGGTTTGAGCTATTAAGGTTTAAATATAAATACATTATGTCAAACTACCTTTGACACATTTGTCATTATACTTGTAGACTGGAAATCACTCAGCACTCAACCTAGGAACTTCATTTTACAATGGAAGGTGTTTATTATAAAAGGCACAATTGGACAAAGTGCAGAAAATAAGTGACCGTAGACTGCTTAGCTCTAAATAGCACATCTAAGTCTCCTCTACCCCAAGGTTAAGAAACATTATGAAAGAGGGAGTAGTAAGATTTTAAGAACCTGAAAAGAGGCAAGGCCAAGGCCAGACATGATCTTTGGGACATGATAAGACCTTGTATCCATGAATTCACTTGCAGCTATGTATATTTCCACCAGAGGTAGAAGGAGTTTATTTTATCGATAGCTCATCACTGAGCAGGGAAAGATCTGAAGAGACCCTCATCAGCCTGGATGACTGGGTCATCCTGTGGGTAGTGGTGGCGTGAAGATGCTTTCCTCAGTGGTGAACCCACTGTAACAGCTCATGCTCATGCAAGTATGCAGACACATGCCATCAAAGGCAACACTGATGAACCTCAGTGGTCCACACATGTGAGAAGACATGAAAATAGGAGGGAGACTGACAAGGAAGGAAAGGATTATCTTGAGAAAAAGAGGAGAGTTGGATTATGGTGCTCAAGTAGCATGAATTTACTATACTAATGTATGAAACAGTAAAAAAAGAATTTAAAAAAATGATTTGGCCTGTTGACAGTAGTAGCCAGAAGGGACTTATAGGACTCCACCCATCCCTGAGGATTTATGGACAGTTAATGTATTTTTTAATTATATTTTTATTATTAATTAATTAATATTCTATGTGTGTGCTTATGTATCAGAGAGCATTCTGTGCACCTGTGGAGGACAAAAACTAACTTCGGGAATCATCCTGGATTGCTTCTACCTTCTTGCTTCACTCTCAGATTTCACAGGCTCTGCCCACCATGGCTGGAAGTACAGGCCACCACCATTTCTGCCTGGTGTTTTTGGTAAGACCTGGGTTCTAAACTCAGGACCTTTTGCTTATGAGGCAGACTTTTAATGCCTTTTCCATGTCTTCAGCCTCAGATTTATGAACAGTCAATGATAGATAGAGAAGGAAGAGATATTTAATTCGGTGGATGAGCCACTGGTAAAATGGCCATGTTCCTCTAAACAACTCCTCACCTGTCCTTCAGTAAGGAACCCTAATATATCACTTCCAGTCATTAAAAAACAATAAATAATCAAAAGCCAAACGTGAAAGTAGAAGTGATTCTGGTTGGCAACTGAAGGGGAGCAATAAGAGTATGAGAGGAAAAAAGAGGGGATGGGCATGTGTCTGAATATGATCAAAATACACTTTACACATGTATGAAAATGTCACAATGACACCCATTGTTATGCACAATTTAAATATTCTAATGAAAATATAAAAATCAGAACTCTCAGATCTGAAAAGTAATTGCTTCTGTTATTAAAGCCTCAAAGAATCTGGACATTCAGTAATGGAAGTTTATAAATAGGATGAGTAAAATATTAGCTCCATGTTAGCTGCCTCCTAATTCCAGCCTTCCATGGTCCAAAATTGATGTCACAGAAAATTCATTTCCTAAGAAATGCCAGGGGAGCTTAGTTTGACCATTTGGACAATGCAACATGGAAGGAGTGGGAGAACCTAGTGTCTTTGGCGAGGTGTAGACCGCGAAACAGTGGGGGCACCAATGAATTTGATGGCCAGGGGGATGGGTGTAAGGGTAAGAGTAAGTAGTTAGATGAGAGATGGAGAAGCACTGCAAACACAGAAAAGATAGTCGACTGCAGAAGCACTAGGGTGAAGGAAAGAATTAAAATGAAAATTAGAAAATTTTATTGATGAATGTAGTGTACCAGCAACCTAGCAAGGTTCACCACAGTCAGGCCAACCTAATGTCTCTGGATCCTATAGCTTAGGGAACTTTACAGAAGAAGGGACAGGAAACTGTAAATACCTAAAAATGGGAAGGTTCACCATTGGACAAGACATTCTATTCAAGGCAGGACTACTGCATCCAGGAACTCAATGCACTGACACTTGTCCTTATCATACCTGCAGAATGACTGACAAGTCAACATGCCACCATAGACTAAAGAGGAACTCAGAAGAGATAAGAATATATAATGGAAATCTTGGGCACTAAAGTTGGATGAGTGAAGTGAAATGCCTCTATCAGTGGGGTGGCTTGAAGAGAGGCAACTTTGTATGCCACAAGGGGCTTGAACCTTCACAAGAGTAGACAGAAGTGGGAATGCTGGCTCCATAGAAATAGATAAGCAGGAGGGTGGGATCAAGTGGGATGAATTGATGAAGAGAAGGAGGAGAAATGAAGGAGAGGGGATGGAGGAATTAGGGAGGAGTCTTCAATATGCCTGTAAAACTAGAAAAGCAAAATAATAGCAAAAAAGAATATTTGATTGATAGAATTATAACAGAATTATGACAAATGAAATAAAGGAAATGCGCAGCTAGTGTCAATGCTCTTCCCCATTTCCATGGAGAACAATGACGGAAGTGCAGATAAACATGCAGAAATGCTGACAACAATGGAGCATGTCCTGGAAGTCAGCAGAGTGTCTATGATGGTCAAAATCATATAAAGAAGGGAGAACTGAGATGAGCTGAGCCTTCTACAAAACATCTGATATTCCCAGCAGCAGCTCCTCATGCTGTGACCCATAAACACTGTGCAGAACCTGGTGTCTTTATGCCGTCTGCACCTTGCAATAGCTTTCAGGAATGGTTGGATTATAGGGGACAGAGAAGCCTGAACTTGAGGAGACAAATCTCAGAGATTTCAAGCTATTACTCTATTTTAACCTTTGAAAAACTTCTTCCCTGTAATAGTTAGCTATAAGTGTCAACTTTCCAGTTGGAGGCTTGAACTCTGGGTATTTCATAAAGAATTAGCAGTTAAGGCCTGAGCAAGACTACAAGAATTAGACTTACTGATGAGGGAAGACTCAGCCCAAGGTAGATGGAAATATCCCCTAAGAAGGTGGATAAAATGGAGGGAACTGATTCAGGGAGTTGGAATTCTTTGGTGTCCTTGGACACATGCTGTCTGGCAAGTGAGCTTGGCCCCTTTCTCAGCAGTCCGTGGATATGGTGTGGCTCGTTCTCTGAGCCCCTAGTGTTGGTGTGGACTCTCCTACCAAGATGGACTAAGAAATAGTACCAGACAATTTTAAATCTAATTAAAATTCCTTGCTCCCTTAAGGTGTTTGGTCTTGAGTTTTTCAGCAACAAGCAGGCAAAATGCAACATTCCCCCTTGGAATAAAAAAATGTTATGTTAGTTTTGAAAGAGTCTCAGTAGCTGAGTATGTTGTTCCCCAAATATTGGGCACCTGGGGCCTTTGTGCTTCAGTTTCCTTGAGAGAGAAGCATAGTAATGGTAAATCCTGTTTCCGAATATGATTGTATTTTTATTCATAGTAACTAAATGGTGTCCACAGACACATGCTTGTAATCTGGAATCTCAGTAATGTTTAGATAAGTAAGTGTGTTTACATGTGCTGCTGGTTTTGTTAGGCAGAGGGTCAAAGGAAGGCAGGGGCCAAATAACATGCAATGTAAGGGCTGGAGAAGTGGCTCAGAGGTTAAGACTCTACCTGAAAAGCAGAAAATGTTGAAGTTTGCATCCTGGAACCCATGTGAAATACCAGGTGGAAATGATGGCAGCCTGTGCTTTTGGCCCTGAAAGGCAGAGCCTTGGAAACTCCAGAAAAAAAAAAAAAAACAAAGATAAGACAGAACAATCCAGAGTAATTATCAAAGTCACTCTTGGGCCTCTAAAGGTGCACTCAGTGCCCTCTGACTCACACAGACACAGTCACATGGACGCACGCACACACACACACACACACACACACACACACACCACTTGCACATGTAAAAAAAATGATATACCAATATATAATGATGGTGACCTGCCTTAGTATTATGGTTAAAATGCACATATGTGAGTGAATCACTGGAAGAAAAAATGCTCCATTTTAAAATGCTGTCTTTAGCCCTTCCACAGCCAACGCAAGAGCAGCAGCTATCACAATGAAGTTCATTCCCCTCTGACATGTGATGGAAGCAAGAACTGCAAAAGGTATTTCAATGCACCTTCTCACATGAGGAAGAAGATTTGTCTTCTCCTCTCTCCAAAGAACTGAGACAGAAGTTCGATGTTCATCAATGCCCATCTGAGAGGATGATGAAGGTCAGGTTGTAGGAGGACAGCCCTATTGAGAAAATTCAGGAATAAAGAAATCTTGTACATGGTTTCATTTAAAAAACTAGCTAAATGAAAAAAATACCATCTTTTTTTACATGTGCAAGTGTGCTGTGTGTGTGTGTGTGTGTGTGTGTGTGTGTGTCCATGTGACTGTGTCTGTGTGAGTCAGAGGGCACTGAGTGCACCTTTAGAGGCCCAAGAGTGACTTTGATAATTACTCTGGATTGTTCTGTCTTATCTTTGTTTTTTTTATAAAGGGCAGCAGATTGGCAAAGTAGTCCAGGTTTACAGGAAGAAATATGTCATCTACACTGAATGAGTATAGTGGGGAAAGGCTAATGGCACAACTGTCCATGTGGGCATTCATGCAAAAAACTTACAGAGCAAAAAGCTAAATCTTGCCAAGTTGGAAAGAAAAAGAACAAATACAAGGAGAAACTATTGAGAAAATTCAGGAATAAAGAAATCTTGTACATGGTTTCATTTAAAAAACTAGCTAAATGAAAAAATACCATCTTTAATGCAGAAAAGATAAATAAAAACATAAATTAAAATTTTGAAAAAGGGATCAATTACTCTCTCCAAGGATTATATAAATCTAAAATTTGACTTAAAACTTTCTCTGTGATAATCATATTGTTCCACTGGAGTGATTTATATATTCAAAATATTGTGTACAAATGAGTCTGAGAAACTGATGATACAGGGACTGAGCCCTTTTCCTTTGTGATGGAAGCAGTTTCTCTGATCTCAGCATATTAATAATCACCCCATGATTAGAAAATGTGTAAATGAATGGTGATGATACTATTCTCTTTCACTGCAAATAATTGAAGCATTATAATGAGTAAATCTACTCATTTATGTTTTTGATCTTGAAAATGCAGCTTTGACACCACAGTGTCTCTCATCAGAGAATCAGCACCTTTCCAAAGTTTTCCTTAGATGCATTCACAGTTTATTAGACAAAATGCTGCAGAACTAAAGAGAAATCATATGCATGAAGATTGACTAAGAGGAGGAAAAATACAGCTTGGCAGGAGTGAAAAGTAATACAGATGGCATCACGGAGACCCCCACACAGAAGCCAGCACAGGCCGGGAGGCCATGAGGAAATTGGTGGGGGAATGCAGCTGTCTGAAGTGGAAGATTGACATCATGACCAGGAAATTTCCGAACACAGCCAGCACAGCTCCAAGGCTGAAGACTGTGTACAGGATCAGCCAGGACCCTGGGGGGTGGGGGTATGGATGCTTCATGCAGGATCCGTTCACATTCTCATAGCAGAGCTCTAGGGCTGCAGGGGACCAATTGCCATTCATGGTGTTGCAGTTTGTGTGGATGTTGAGTCCTACTCCAGGATTTCAAGAATTACGATTCTGGTCTTCAGAGGCACAGGGGAGAAAAGGTTCACATCAAACTAGCAGGCTGCCAGAAGGGATGATCAGAAAATACCTATAATGTGCTTTTTCATTTCAAATTTTAATAAATGCCAAATGTTCTCTACAACAAAATAAAATCTGCAAATGCTGTCATGTCCAAAACTACTGGGGATGGATTTCGATGGGTGTACAAAAGCATCATTTCCTTCATTTGCTAAATTTTTCTTTGGATCTTTAATATATTTTATATTTTATTTTCACCACTAGTGATTTCCTTAGCATCTGTCAGTGGTGTTGGGTGTGATCATGGAACTGATAGATCCCTTCCTGAAGATATACGTCCATGTCATAGGCTTCGTCCTTCTTCCTAAAGGATGTGGCCCATCAGCTAAATAAGACACCATGGAGGGCAAAGTCCTTTGACGGAATCCCAGTAGTCGATGGTGTGAAATCATAAGATTCTTTTCTTTTCTTTATTTCTTCCACTCATACAAAGTTGATAAGTACCCTATTCCCCTCCCTCCCTCCACCCCTCCCTGGATCCCTTTGCTCTCTCCCCACCTTTTCCCTTTCTTTCCCCCCCCTCCCTCCCTTTCTCCCAGTCCCCCCCCCATTCCTAGAGCATCGTATAGTGTGCATGTCAAACTTCTCTCTGGGTCCTCCTCTCTGATGAGGTGTAAGGACTCAGTTGCATTGCCTAGAGCTCTTTTTTTATGCGTTCCCCTTTAGTATAGGAACACTATTGTGGCTGTTAATCCCTTGCCTCTAAAGATTGTAGTGCCTGTGGTCCATGCTAGACTTTGGGGGCTCAATGATAAAAATCATAAGGTTATTTTCAACATTGATTATTAGGAAAGCTAACCTAGAAAACAAATCTCTTTTCTACATTAAATCTAATTGCCAGTAAGTGTCTTTAGGCCAAATTGAGGCTTTTGTTTATAGATTAGACCGGCTCCCTTCTCAGACATGACTTAGCCATGTTTCTGGGGATTTAGAAACGTGAGAGGTTGCAAGGCTCCAAGGGCAGCTTGGTTCTTTCTATCCTGTTAAGACCATAGCTCTATTTGCAGGACTGCTAGCAAGCAGAAAACATGTAATGCACTGGGGGAAGCTTGACCTTGTTGGCATGTATAACACAGAGACTTTAAGATCCACAAAGAGTTTTGAGGTGGAACCTTTCTTAGGAAGTCAGGAAGAAGTTAGTTCTGTTCTCACAGCATTGCCCGTGGGAGTCTGGATGCATTGCCCCCCTGTGCATGTGACACACGGACGGCGAACACTCCCATTGTATGCTTGCTTGTGCTCCTGGTGAGTGTTCTGCCCACAATGCTAAGGAAATTTCAATTTGAAGACACCAGTGTGCAGAATGCAGGAACCTTGAAGTTGGTTGCACCATGAAGTTGGTGGAGCACTGCAGGGTAGGAAACACATTCCTCTGCCTCCCTGAAGAAGACTTCAGGATCCGGGCAGTGCAGGATTAAGGGCTTGGAGTCAGTCATTCCTAGGCTTATTTTACACAGTTAAATGAGTGAGACACATTTTCTTTTTCACATTATTAATTTTATTGAAAAAAAAAACAAAACCACTTTCTCCAGGTAGTTGTTGCAACCAATAAAAATACACAAATAGACAAACTGTAAAAGAAATCTCAAGTCATTCAATGGCTCATGTTTCAGACCATTGTTATTAGTGACTGAAAGCAAAGGTCTCTGAGTGAGAGGTATGTCTATCAGTCCTCCTGCTATCCTGTTGCTAATTGTAAAATCAACACTTAGGCAAATGTTCTTCCAGATTTATCCTAACATATTCTGAGTGTTTGATTCTATGCAAAATGTTCATTGCTCAGATGGGGACAGCACCACCCAGGCTTCTGTAGTTGTTCTCTACTGACTTTTGAGTTTTGACAATGTGTAAAGTGGGACACTTCCCTGCATGATGTATGTCCAGTAACATCTCCCCACTGGGATAGCTAAACTCTGCCTCCACACTGTCACATATCCTTAGAAGGCAAAATCGCCTCCTTCCCCCTCTGAGATGAGTGTTCAGTGTTCTAGTGAATAAAAAGTTTCTATTGGGATCACTACCATTTTAGAGAAAAGATATTACACTTGTCTGCATCATTCTGAGATTTATTCAATAATTCATCAATGTGGAAAATAGTTGGTGGATACCTGTAACTGCGTGTACAAACAAATGAACTGGGTGTGCAAACTAATGAACAAAACACACATGAGCTGTACATGAATGAAGGCTGAGATCTTGGGGAAGGGGAATCAACCCTGAAACCTATTAGACGTAGAGCTGAGGATGGGACCACAGGTGGAAGAAAGCCTCAGAACAGGTAAAAGCAACACTTATGAAGGTTCTACAGACACAAGGCCAGGTTAAGGGACCCTAAATATAGGGTTAGATGAACAAGTCACTTCAGCCTTCATAGGACTTCAGGCTAGTCTGCATTTTAATTATGTCATTTAAACTTAGTAGAGGAGTCCAGCTAATTTGCACTTTTGTGTTTGGACTTGCTCTATAAAGAGCACAGTGTAGAGATTAGATGTAATTGGAGATTATTCCTTCCCCAGACCCCTGAAATGTGTGCACAAATGTAAATTTTTTAATGTCCCTAAGACAGTCTTCAGTTTGCACCAGGTCCAGATCAAGGTAAGAAGAAGCCCAGTTTCTTGGGGGTGTTGTGATTCCATTATCCCAGGGCAGGATTCTCAGGCAATTGTTTGCTTCTTACATCAGCAAAAGTTTTCATTCTGGTTTCTGCATCTGATCTTCAGTTTACTCCTCAAAAACATTCCTAAAAGTTCACCAACTAGAGAAGCTCCCTGGTGACTGAGGGTGTGAAACATTCCTCATTATGGCTGAGGCAAGAGAAGGCTGTGATAATGATGGCTTGTGGCCACGGCAGAACCCAAACTGTTAATGAGAGGAAGCAAGGAGAATGTTTGATGGCTTGTCTCTGTGGATTAGAGGTGGAAGTAAACAAACAGGCAGGTCACGTGCTCAGCTGAGCTTGAAGAGCAGTGGGCACTGAGGACATGCAGATGGTTTGTCTGACAGCAGCCTCAGAAGTTCAGCAGGTTTGTGGATTGACAAACCCACCTGACTTATTACATAACCCATTTGAGTTTGGCATGTGTTTCTCTCCAATATATGTTAACTACTTAGACATCTGGAACAGATTTTAAAAAGTAGGAAATCAATCTTTCTTTTCCAAGTACACTTTAGCAAGCTTTTGTTTAATAAAAACAATTTATTTCCTTGAGGGGGAGAGAGAGAAAGCACATATGCACGGACGCATGCGCACACGTCACAGGCTTCTGGGGATCCAATTAGGTCTCTAGGCTTGTCAGCAGGCACCGACCTGCTGAGCATCTCCCTAGCCCAGGGATCCTCCATCCGTCATTCCTTAGTCACCCCTCAGGCACCACTCATACTTTGTCGGGCACTGTAGGTTACTGAATATTCACATTTTACTGGACTCTGGTTGAAAATTTTGGTCTATTAGCTGCCTGATTTGTCTGTTCTTTTAATGCCTCTTTTTAGGGAAAGAAAACCCCTAAACTTTCATTTCTTACCCTTTTTGTGCTTCATTCCACACAGAAAAAGAGAAATCAAAGAAAACACAAGAAAAAAGAAAGAGGAAAAGAATTTTATATCACACTGGGTCAGCTGCCCGCCTCTGTGCTGGGCACTAATCACGCTGGTGTCACCCAATATCACGCTGAGTCCTTTAGTAACCTCCACTATAGGCGACACCACTGATCTCCAGTTATGAGGCTTGTGATTGTGGTGGCTGGAGCCCTTTTCATTTGCTCCTCAGCCCCCTAGTCGGTATTGTGGGTAATTGCTGAGCCCTCAAAGGGGGCATCTGACAAAGGGTCAAGCCTGGCTGCCCTTGTTCTCTAGGGCACATGCATCTTAACCATCTAGATAGTAGCAGCACAGGATCCTCACTGGGCTCATCCATTTATCTCCCCACCAGTCTCCTGGATTCTACCAATCAGCTCAAAGGAGCAAAGAGCAAGTCAATAGGGTCACTGAATAAGGAATAGTAAGGGGAGAATGAAGCTTGAGTCCTTTTCTTCATATATTCCTAGATGGAGTGTTTCTCTGAGCAGATCACCCCAGATGCAAATATCTGTAAGTCTCTGTCTAGGAACTGGTAGAGGTCTGCCGAATGGTCCACACCCATATGAGATGTGTGTTGTGAGCTGACATGTTCCCCACAGAGGTAACATATGGATGTCATCACAGATTCTACATTTATATCTGCCACATTGAGGATGCGTCCCATCAAGTCTACATTGCCACTAGACATCTTTGAAAAACACTCATATCTATTCTGAACTTGATGCTGACTGGGGTTACACAAAGAGGAAGGTCAAAAGAATGAAAAACAGTGGGGGGTGGGAGAGAATGCTGAAGGGAAGGGAGGGAATGGAGTAGAACGGGGAGAGAAGGAAGATGAGATGAACATCCAATATGTTTGCTAAAGTAGAAAAATAATTTTTAGTAAAAAAAGAACAAAAACAAAAGACTATACCCATTATCTCACAGATACTTAAAGTCTGGCACCAGGATACTAAAATGATAGGTAAAAGAGATATGCTACCAATGTTTATGTCACAATAAGGACAGGATATGGAATGGACCTTTAAATTCTGAAATTGAGGGGAAACTTATGAACTTTTCCAAGATTATTATAAAAACAGGAAAGGAAAAGGGGCTGAAATTTGTGCTTATATTATATAAGCATATTTATAATGTGAAGCTCAAACAGTCTCTTAATTAACAAAAGGTTTAATGGGCTAGCCATCCTATTTGGAGGGAGGGAAGGCAGGCGCTGATGACTGAGATCCATTCCATATAGTTTTTCTGAAGACTTGAGAAATTTTCAGACTATACATTAGAATATCTTACTCCATTTTGAAAATTCAATACTAAATAAACTATTGTGTAATAACTCTGTAGTCATTCTTAATTCCTCCTATTTAGGATTACATGATCTAAAATAAATTTATTGTTGATGAAATCATCTTTAAAATATAACTGTTTAATTTCTGGACCACTGTTCACATTCGAAGTTCATACCCTGAAAACCCCATGTGGCAAGATGTGGGCAAGGACTTATCAGACAAGATGCTGTACTGAGAGGTAGAGATTCCACCCTCATATTGGAGATTAAATCTCTGGATCATGAAGAAACTTGAGTCTATAGGAGGAGTAGCCAGGGGACTACACCAAGGTCTTTCTTGTATGGTGATGCACAGCAATAGATATTAATGAAGCAAGCTACTTCTGCAGATATCTGTTTAAACATTTTAATATTTATTAACCACAGTGGTGAGTTGTTATATGTCATCTGAAGTTCTACTCTACTGAGATACTTGAATTCATAGATTCACTGATATTATTTTTGAAATAATTGAGATGTCTTATTGAAATGCTCTCTCCCAATATAGGTGTACAAAATAAAACTTAGGATGTAAAAATGATTGAAAAACCAGAGAAAAGAATCACATAGTCCAACACACACACACATTCTCTCTCTCTCTCTCTCTCTCTCTCTCTCTCTCTCTCTCTCTCTCTCTCTCCTTGGTAATTTTTTTCTTACCTCTCAATAGTTACAGACAACAATTCTAAATCCCAGGAAAAAAAAACCTAATTTCAGGTCAACCCCAACCCCTTCTTCAAAACCTTTCTCCAAAGCAAGGAAAACAAAGTAAAAAACAGCTAATACTTGCTAAAATGTTCCATAAAGCAAATACTTCCCTATTATGTCTAAATTGCAGGATTTCCCTTTGCCTCTTAAATCCTTGGAGCAATATCAGTCACACATTGAGAGCTTACATTCAGACTGCTCAGCTCCAGCTGAGTAACGCTGGATGCTCAGGGAGCTGAGCAGTGAATACAAGGAACTGCTGTCAGAGCTCAGAGTCTAACACACACTAGTGGGCATCAAGGTTATAATAATGATTTCCTTTAAAGCCTCCATTAACTCTTCCAAATAGTAGAATTTGTAGTTTTTCCTTTGGTCCCAAGATAAAAAACATGAACAATTTTACATCTCTAAAGTTGGATAGTGTCTGTATTTCCACAATTGCAGTGGGAAAGCAATCCACCCTTCTAAGTTTTATGGAAAGCCACCATCTCAGCTGCAGCGTGGGGCATTCTGGGAGTTTTTGTGGTGCCTCCTATTGCCTTGTGAGAACTAGGAGGCTCTAGCTTTTGCTGCCTTATTATTATGATCATCATTATTTTTATTATCATGTTTTCCAGTGACTACATACAGAAATGAAAAACTGAAGATGAAAAATGTGGTCCTCAAAACAGATCCTTTGATTTAAGTCTTCACTCTGACATTTAGTATGTGATTGAGCTGGGTACACTTTATGTCAGTTCTCTCACCTGTACAGTGTGAATATTAGTAGGAAAGAGTTGTTGTGGGAAGGGGAGGAAAATCGGGACTAGGGATTAAGGTGTAAAGATATCATAAATTCACTGTGTTTATGTATGAAAGAATAAAGCATAATGTAAAACGGAAAGATGAGTATCCTGCTCCTCTCACCTGTACAGTGTGGATATTAATAGTACCTCCTTGGTCTTGAGGACTCCACAAACAGTGTAGACTTTCACATTCCTCTTGGTTCCCCCCAGAAACTGATAGTAAGACCTTATTACTGAAGATTTAACGCATGTGCATTATAGGATATGGATAAGAAATATCAGGTAGTACTGGTCTGAAAATTTTTCCTTGTTGGACAGCTTTCATAATACCAGAAAGATCTCTGCAAGCTTTTTTTTGGGGGGGAGGGGAGTGATGGGAAGCAGTGAGCAGTCTCAATTATCAGAGAAAGCTACAAGCTGCAATAACAATCACCCTGGCAAGAGGAACCATTAGTGTAATAGTGAGATGCAATCCAGGGGGTAAATCAACAGCTTTCTAATTGGATTAAGATCCACTTTTTAGAAGAGCTCATATTCCTGGTATTGTAAACCAGAACAAGAACCCATGAAGGAAGAGGAAAATGGCCCTGGTGGTGGAGGTGTGTGTGGAGGTGCAAATCGTTAATGTTAAGCTATTAAACACTGCATCAAACTGCATTTTAAATATTTGCCATTATACTCATATATTGGAGAACTCTGTATTCAACCAAGAATCTTTCTTTTGCAATGGAATGTATATTATTAAAGAAAAACACAACTGGAAAATGTGCAGCATATAAAGGATGACAAATGACTTAGCCCTAAACAGGGCATCCAGACCACTCACCCACCCCAAGATCAGCGAACATTGCAGAAGAGGGAATGATAAGATTATAAGAGCCTGAAGGGCAGAAGGAATGCAGCCAGATGCTATCTTCTGCACATGAAAGAGCTGCTGCATCCATGAGCACACATGGCTATGTGTATTTCCATAACATCTACTCAGGATTTGTCCTGTCACCCCATCTTCAGGAATGGGCAGAGAACTCATGGTCCCACACCTCTCTGAGAATGAGTAATGTCAGCCTTGATGGTGGGGGTGGGAATGTTTTCCTTATGGGCATACCCGCTATGATTCATGCTGCAGCAAGTGCTCAGACACCTGTCATCAAAGCAACCCAAATGAAACAACCAAAAAAGACAATAGTAGGGAGACTAACAGGGAAGAGTTGTGGGAAGGGGAGGAAAATCGGGACTGGGAAGGTGTAAAAGTATCATAAATAAAAGTATCATAAACTCACTGTGTTTATGTAGGAAAGAATAAAGCATAATGTAAAATAGAAAGATGAGTATTCTGCTCCTCTCTGCCATCTTCGTCTGTGCTGTTCTCTAGGTTGGCACCTTGTCTTCCCATAAGACTTTCAGAATCAAGCAGTTCCTACCTAAGAAACAAAAGCAAAACTGTCTCATTACCCAATGGACTCAGATGAAAACTGGTAACAAAAATCTGACACTGGAGGAGAACCAAGCTGCATCTGTAAGGTTGGCATAACCATTTATGTTGACTCACGGTCAACCATCAGTCTTAACCAGAAAGAGCTATTTTCCATGGCCAGGGATTTGGGCATGTTTAACTGGGGATCTAATTTGCTTTTTGTCTGCTATACATGAAAAAATTAGTTGAGTCAGTAATAAATATGTGGAACCTTTTGAAAAAAATTTAAAAATTAAATCAATTGTAGAGAAAATTTCTTCTGGATTAAAGAAAGGTTAGAGTATCTAAAAGATGTCCAGCAACACATAAAGACAAGTATCACATGTTCTTTCTCATTAGTAGAAACTAAAATAAGTAGAACAGAAATTACTAAAGATTCAGAAGGATGTTGAGTTTACCAACGAAGGAGTTTGGATTTAGTCAGTGAGTACTTTTTACATGTGTAAAAATACTGGAGAATCCTAACAATACGTATAATTACCATATGTCAATGAAATCATTGAGGTGTCTACCAAAAGGAAAAGTAACAAATGACAAAAGTGTAGGCACTAAACTCAGGTAAGCATGAAACAAAATTCATAAAGATTTCTGTGCCCAGGGACCAGGGGAGCTAGCCAGCTTCAGACAGAAGATGACCAAATTCATCAACATACCAGGTTCTAGAAAGTAATGGAGAAAACCTGTCATAATTCTGAAGAATTTATTTTGGAACCAGAATTATAATTACAGTTATATAATTAGAACTGATATGCTCAAAATCTTTTAGCACCAATTCATAAATAAACACAGCTGCAATATTTTACATGCTATAACAAAGTTGGGAATGGATAATCATATGTTTGAGTTACCCTGCATGCTATCATTAAATTCATGACAAAATAGGTTAAGGGGGAACAAAAGGTTTTATTTTTGACTTACAATTGTCCAGTTACAGTTCTTAATCCATTTTGGCAGGAAATTTCATACCAACATCAGGAGCCAAGGGATATGGGCACACCATAGCCACATGACTGCTGAGAGGGAGGCAACCTGTCCTTGCTAGACAGCATGTCTGTCCAAGTATGCCAAAGAATGCCCAGGAAGGTCCCACCCAACATGGGGCTTGGTCTTTCCGCCATCAATTAGACAATCTCCAGTAGGTTTGCTCAGGGTTTAAATCAACTACTAATTTTTTCACAGCCATGCCAGGAGCTTCAACCTTCAATCGTCAAGTGGATACCAGTAGCTGTCTTCCACATCATGGATCTGTAGAACTGGGACAGTCCAGTATCAAGGAGGAACATTGACAAAATATTCAGAAAACAGAACTTGTGCTGTGTCGGGATGCTGAAGAAGATGAGGGGAACCTTTGAGTTTCTTTACAAAGTCTGGCGTTGTCCCTGTACACAGCTAGACACAGCCTGAGTGTGGCCGGCACTTGCACATATTCATTCACAAGAATGGGAATGACTACACTACATCCTGCATTTGAAAAAGGATGATTTAGATATTTTTACAGGGACCTTTCATTTAAATATTTTGCATCTGTCATACTAGCATGATGATTGAATGGAAAGGGGAGAGAGAAAATGTAACACTCTTGGATTACCAATAATTCTATCCCTTCAATAATCGACATTGTACATTTGCAGAGTTCAAGTGAAACTCATTAACATGAATGCTCACACTTAAATACCACAGAATTAACACATATGATGTCTGCAATGGTGTTTGATAAGCACCCTGATGAATAAGAGCCCAGAGGGAACTGTATTCATGTCCTGTAAGTTTACTCATTCTTATTCTTCTTTTCTTATTATTCATATATAAACTAAGTAAGATATTTCTAGCTTGAAGGAAATGCACAATTATTTAACAAATATTTATCAACTAATCATTGCAATTTATATAGAGAGTCCTTGCCAGGGAAACAATATCAAGAAAAGATACTCTCCTGTTTTCAGGGACAGGAAAACAAATATGCACAAAAGATTGTTAGATGCAGAATGTGACATGACAGACGGGATAAGCAACTTGGTTCCTAGAACATGGACTGCTACACAGAAACGCCTCTAAAATATCTTATTTAGTCTAAAACTTTTATATGTAGAAAATTTGTCAAGGTATTGCTAGATATACAAACTACTAAAGACACAAAGCTTCACAAACATTTTCATACTGATCTTCTTAACAGCAAACTGGTGTCTATAGGAGAAAGCTCAGTGCATTTTTTTTATCTCAATAAAGTTTAGACTGAGTGAATGAATTAGGTGTGCTGGGGAGTGGCTTCAAGAAACCAAATGATTAAATAGTGTTTAACATTATGATCGAAGCCTTGCTTGATGTATAGGGTAATCCCACCTGAAGAGTCAAATCTTGCTCTGTCTGATTGACAGGTCCTGTACTCCAGCTTTAGAGGAAAAACATCTCATACAGCTAGGACAATATCTCTAGTGATGAAGTATAGATGAACAGATAGATGTTGGTCAGATAAAATGTTGAGTCATTATTGATCAGTTACTATTTCCAATATCCAGATCACCTAAGAGTTTGCTTATGCTCTTCAATATGACAACTGTTTTGCTCCTCTGAAAGAATATATAAAAACATTGTCCTTCAACTTTACCACAGTAGCTGGGACTTCTTTTCATACATGAGAGAGGAACATGAAGGGTTAATTGGATATGCTATATTAGCAGGATGTAAATACTAGTTGCATGATTAGATAATACATAACTGGCCATAATTACTTATGATGTTACCTTTGCAAATCACTGAGTTTATATTGTAATTTACATGTCCATCCCTTGACTGATCTTTCATTTCTCCAAAATCATAGTTAGATACTGTACACATACAGTTTGATCAAGTACCCATATTTTTCTTAAATGCATTTACATTTTCTTAGGAAAGAAGCACAGAAGAATCGAATTAGAATGTACCCAGATGTTGAACTGATAAAAAAGAAATTTAAAATTTAGGATAAACACCCATACATTTATATGTATGTATTTACACATATTTTTGTTTTTTCCCAAGGATACCACAAGAAAAAGGAAAAAAAAACACAAAATGTAGGAAAGTTTGTAACATTAGAACAGTGATAAATATTAATTGGTACAGAAATCCACTGTCATATTGAGTTCATTATGACAGGGTTTTAATGTTATATTTATCAAGGACCATTGCAATGAAATTTAAATGTTTGGATCAAAGCAACATTTATCACTGCACATGATCCAGATGTGGCTCATGGCTTTCCCCTTGTATTTTGTCTGTAATAAATATGTTTTTATTTCTCAGACTCCTAAAATAAGACTACTCAAGGAACAAGTTAGTCATTGAGGAATTCTCTCTCAAGACTTTGCCAGTGACAATTAGTCTGATGGCTTTTCGAAACCAAGGATAGAAGAAAGCATAAATCAAGGGGTTCATGGCAGAGTTATAGTAAGCAATCCAGACCAGTATCTCATACACATACGTGGGTGTGATGAATCCCAGGAAGGCATCCACAATGGTGTCGATGAAGTATGGCAGCCAGGACAGGAGAAAGGCGACCACTGCGATCCCCAGGGTTCTGGCTGCTTTCCTCTCTCTCTTGGCCACTCTGTCCTTGTAGCTGTCTGATGACTTGGTAGTCTTATTGCTTATACTTTCGATTTTCTGAGCCTGCTCCTTAGCAATGAGGAAAATCTTGGAGTAAAGAGTTATCATCCCAAGAGTGGGGAAGGAAAACAATAGGAAATTGACCAAAACCCAGTTCTGATTCACTGCTATTTGGCAGCCTCCCACACAGGTGAGAGCACTCACTAGTTCTTCCAGCCCAGCTTCATTCGCCCCTGTGTAAAGCAGGGAAAAGCTGTAGGTGATGGAAAAGAGCCAGGAGAAGGCAATGCATGTTCGAGCAACAGACACTGTGAACCTGGTCGGGTAGATCAAGGGGTCACTGAGAGCGATGTACCTATCGATAGAGATGAAGCACAGGTGATAGATAGAAACACAACAGAAGGATACATTGAAAGAGGAATGCAATTTACAGAAACTCTCCCCAAAGTACCAGCAATTCTCCACCGACCTCACCGTGCTGAAGGGCATCACAATCACACCCATCAAGAAGTCAGCACAGGCCAGGGACACCACCAGAAAGTTGGCTGGAGAGTGCAGCTGCTTGAAATGAAGGATGGACGTCACCACCAGCAGGTTTCCACACACTGTCAGCACAGCCCCAAAGCCAAAGACTGCATAGAGGATGCAGCGGGGGCCTGGGGAGTAGGGGCTTCTGACACAGGAGTTGTTCAGGTGCTTGTAGCACAACTGGTCAGCTGTGGGAGGGGTCAGATCTCCACTCATGATTCTGTTTCAGTCCCTCAGAAAACTGTCATTCCCTGTGAACCAGTATGTTCTGGTTTTCAAAAAATGATTTAAAAAAAAAAACAGAAAAAAATGTCAATAATTGCTACTACATCTTTTCCCCCTTTTCTTCCAACGTATAAATTTTTATACCAATGTTTATATGACAATTAACACCTCATAAAATTAGCTCCTTTCTGATACAAAACTGTATACTTTATCGTCAGTATCATTTCCTCCCCAGTAGCTAAGCATTTTCAAAATGTATCTCCTTCCTTGTGTACTTCAAGGCAGTGGTATGTTATGTGATACTTGTTTAAATCTCTCCTTTTATCAGCACTCCTTCCTTCAGGAAAAGAACCTAATGATTCCAAATATACAAACCCTTGAAGACTGAATTCCCAAGTGCAAAGAGAGACAGGCAAGAAACTTGAGAAACGATTATGTTTATTTATGCCACAACCAAAATTGTGTCCTTCTAATTGGTTGATGATATTCTGCTTTTCCTGGAAATAATACCTGTCCCAATGGTCCTTCGTTCAGAATTCAGAAGCCATATTAATGTTCCTGAGATTGCTGCTTGCTCAAAATTCTGATATTGACAGTCATTAAAACTTCTTTCATCAGCTCTACTTCCCAACAGGCTTCCTGTTAAAATTATAAAATACATGCATTAATTGTATGTATTTTTAAACCTGGAGTACTGAAGGTTTCATTTTTATAGTTTTCATTTGCAATAATACAAGAATAGAATTCAAATAAAAGGGCAATAAAATAATGTCTAAGTATTTTTTCAGGGAATTTTTTTTTTGGTTAGGACACATTCTACATTTTATTTACATTTTAAGACTAACTTTAATCTCAAAATCTCACATACATACACCTATATCCTTTTTGTAGACATCACTTAAAACTAAAATGCATGGTTTATTAAACAAAGACTGTAAACCAATATTTATCACATTTGTTGCATGTAACACACAGGAACAGTTTTTAACAGACATTCATCACCACCCCCCACAACATCTTTTTATTATAAATACAGGTATCAAAACAATCCTGAACCTAGTTTTGATACCACTAGTAGTCAGCACCCACACTGCTTCAGAATTAACACAACTTGTGACCATATTCATTGCACCTGTTACTTTAAACAATTTCAACAGCTGCTCGCTAGGATAAACAAAGCATGGCTTTTGCATTTTTCCGTCTTGACATTTTAGTTCTCTGAGACGTGCAATCCCCACTGGTGTCTGACAATCTTTGCCATGCATTCATCTGGTGAACCTGAATCTGAGCGTGTTTAAATGATAGGGCTTTAACAAGAGAATGGAAAATTGTGCTGCATTTTTACTCCTGTTTCATATATAATGGGCACAGGTCATGTTTACCAGCTGGAATTCATTTACTTAATGAGTGGGTATTTCGCATTGTGATATTTAATCATGACAAACATGAGTAGAAGGTTGTTGATTTAAAACAAGTTTGAGATCCACTAAAGTTAATTGTTGTGTCTGTCCTTCTGATGGCTGTGGAAGCTTCATATTTTCTTTGGACATCATTAGGCGTCTTAGCTCTTGAAGTACAACTCTAATGTTGTATGAATTTTGCCATTTTGCTAACATTGGTATGTTCCGTGCATCCACCATTACACTGGATTTTATTCCATTCATATTAATTTTTGTTACAAATCTAACTGATGGAGGAGCTGCTGAGTATTTAGGTCCACATTCTACTTTCAGGCTATGTATTCTGTTTTCATAGTTTGTCCTTGGTGGCCCAATAATTATGCCTGTCCACCTTGTAAGTGTCACATCTTCATCATCTTCAAGGCTCCAGCTAACCGTACCATCGCCTACTCCTTTTCGTCCTTCTTCAAGTTCTGTCAACAAGCGAAAATTACGAGGAACTTTAACTCCTGTGGAGACCACCATCTTCTCCTGTAGCCAGGCCCAGCCGCGGCACACACGCCAGCGTCACTTCCGGGTTTCAGGGAATTCTTGGAAGTGTATCTTTAAAATAAAATGCAGAAAGAATCTTCAGAGCATGGAAGTATAATAGTGGTTACTTTCCTTGGATGTTCCGTTCAGACTAGTCTGAGTGAGGAGCTTTCTTTCCGTTCTTTGAAATGGCGTCTTCTCGTCAATTCTTTCTTGGCGCTAAAGTTTCTATGATCCTTTGCTTCTTCTTATCTTTCGGGTTTGCCTTTCTTTTCGGGTGGGCTTCTTGCTATAGCTGCGGAGGTCTTTTTCGTTTGGCTTTGTTCTGTCTTTCTTTCTTTCTCTCTTTGCTTCTTTCTTTCCCTGTTCTTGTCTTTCTTTCTCTTCGTTTTTTCAGGTTTCTCCTTTCTTCTTGTCGACTACTCTTTGAATTTTTCTCTTTTTTCTCTCCCTTCTCTTTCCTTCGCTTTCCTTCCTTCCTTTCTCTTCCTTCCATCTTCCTTCCTTCACTTCGTCCTTCCTTCCTCCTTCTAATCCATCCTTCCTTCCTTTCCTTCCTTCCTCTATCCATCCTTCCTTCCTTCCTTCCTTCCTTCCGTCCGTCCTTCTTCCTTCTTCTATCCATCCCTTCCTTCCTCCTTCCTTCCTTCCTTCCTTCCTTCCTTCCTCCTTCCTTTCCTTCTTTCCTTCCTTCCTCTCTCTCACTCTTCTTTCTTTCTTGTCCTCCCTTTCCCTTTCCCTTCTTTTTGCCTTCCCTTTCCTCCCCTCTCCTTTCTCTCTCCCCTCCTCTCCCTTCCTTTCCTCTCCTTTCTTTTAGTATTCAGGAGCTTCTCAGCTTTCCTTTTCCCCTGGTAGTCTGAATGGTATCCATGGTGTTCATGGTGTAATTCAATACATTCATTTTGCAGCAAGGGGCAGCTGCAGAGTCCCTGGGTGCAGCCTCCAAGGCACAGGGAAGCATCCAGTTGTTGGGTCTCAAACACTCAGGAATGCACACTGTGGGCTCCATCCAGGAAAAGCTAATTTTACATTCTACCTGTGTAAAAAAGATCTTGGATCCTTGTCTTTCTTGCACTGCTCATTTTGCTTATGAAAAGGTTTTCCAGTACCATTCATTTTCCTGCAAATGACAGGATTTCATTCTTTGTTATATTGAATAATATTTCATAGCCCATATATATCAGGATTTTTTTTATTTATTTGTTAATGTACACCTTGATTGAGTCAGTGTCATAGCTACCACTAATAGAGCTTCAGTGTATATGGAATGCAGGTGTCTATTTTGTGTTGACTCCTTTCCTTCAGGCATACACCCAGGATCAGGACAGCCGGGCCATGTAGATATCAGTTCCAGCTCTCAGTTTTTAAAGATCCTCCACACTGATTCCCATAATAGCTGAGTCACTGTCCATTCTCATCAAGGAGTGTGTATAAGGATGCTTCTTTCATCCTTACCAGCATAAAGCAGCATTTTGGATTTTTTTCTTCTCTGAAATTGTTAATGCTACGGAGGGAATCTGTCATTCTGGTAAATTTCAAGACCTTTCTTCAGATTTCTAAGCTTTGTTTATTTCCTGGACCTTTTAAACTTTTCTTCCTCAGTCTTAAGGAGTCTCCAGGAAGGAAAGTGACAATGTTTCAGTTTAAACAAAATAGCTGCATGAGAAGCAAGATAAGCTTGTCCTTTAAATGATCCTAAATTCTATGAGGATTTCTTAGAATCAAGTTGCTCCTTCTAGTTGCATGTCACAAGGAAATGAAATTGTCTTTGAAGATGATTATGTGACCAGATGCTCAAATTATAAACTAATTATTCTAATGCACTGTTTCAAACTTAATTTAAAAAATCAACAAGGAACATAAGAACATCAGACAACACTACAGACATTTAAAAAATGTAAAATTGGTGTTAGGCTTCACCACGTTTAAGTTGAATGCCTTTGACAATTTTTAATGTACTATGATAACCAGAGTGAGGAAAATAATGTTCAGAAATGACAGCAGAGAAGTACAAATCATTTTTAAAACATATATGTTCTAGATCTAAAAACTATTAGTCTCTGGGTCAAAGTCATAAAGAAGCCAGACCTGAGATATGTGGCAGGCTTCAAGGAATAGGTATGCAAAGGCGATGTGTGCTGCCCCTGACTCCTGTCAGCACTGACACCACAGAAAATTCATGCTCTGAACTTCAAGTGATCCTAACTTTTTCCACTTTACAGTCTTTATAAAAGGGAGTTCCCACACATCTCAAGTGTGGAAATGGTGAGAAGGGAGCTTAGTGCACAGTTCCATGCCATTTCTCAAAATTCCATTTTCCCATGGTTTTAGTTTGCGGCACATCAATCACACTGTGCCTATTGCTTTAGATCAGTCTCTCCTGTTCTGAAAGCATGTCCCACAGGCAGGTGAAATTGTTTCTTGATTCCTATAGGTTCAGAACCATGCCACAAGTAGGTACTGAGTAAATAAATAAATAAATACAAAGTGCCACGTACATGAATCACTGATCAACATTTGCATTTAGGTATATCCTAGCATGCTTGTACCTCATAATTTTTAGTATTTCTGATTCTCTGCCCCCATCCCCACCCCGTTGTTCATTTGAGAATGTTCTCAAATTCAATTATGATCATAGGAAATGTACTCTTTTGTAGAGAACCAAGAGATAACCAGAGATCTCTTCTCTTCTCAGTGTGATAAGGATTCTTTCTTCTCAGGAGTGAATAAATGTTGAGTTTGACCAAAATGCATTTTTTAGTGTATCATCAGATGGTTACACATGGTGAATTATAACAATCAGTTTCCTAATATTGTGATTGCAAGTGTTAAAGGTTATCTTGGAGGCAGGCCTGTGGGCATCCTGAGAAGGAGTCTTCATATTAAGCTTGGTCTCCAGGCATGTCTGAGAGGGTTTCTCTTGATTGCTTTGGGGTGGGAATCCCCTGCTGCTGTCACTTCCCTGCTGTGATAGACTAAGACCTACAATGTGAGCTAAACTTCTTTTCCCATTAGGTGGGTTTCATTAGAAATTTTATAAAAGCAATGGAGTAAAATAAGTATCAATACAAATGTACTCTTGTGACAGATTCTTTGATCATGATGCATGATGGTGTAGTTTGGGATTTTTGTGTTTTATTTTAAAATGAGCATGCCCTCTCGTTTCCTCTTTTCCTAATATCTATTGAAGATATTCAATACTAAACATAAAATATGAAGGGTGGACAATCAGACATAAGCTTCTTCTAGTTGTTCTAAGTTTATGCTTCACAGACTCTATTGTCCTTTTACCTCTGATGTGGGATTTGGCTGTGCCTCCTGGGAATTGTTCTCATTGCTCAGCTTTGGAGGTGGGGAGTGTGAAAAGTAAATTATAAATAACAAATCCCATCAGATAGGAGGACTTTGACAAAGAGCAAGATGCTAGACATACAGATCAGATAATGGGAAATGTCTGATGAAACGTTGAAGTCAGAAAACTCCTGTGGCAAGAGAATTTGCAGCAGATCTATTTAATTGCTACTGGGTTTCAAAAGGCCTTTCTTAGTTATAGTGTGAAAAATGATAATGATAATAGTAAAGTTAATTCACGATGATTTCTTACATTAACTTGAAGTTGGGATATGACAAGTCATGGAGAAATATTTAATAACTATAACATGGATGCTCAACTTCAAGAAATTTTTTCTTCCTTTCAGTGAGTATAGTACTAGCCTATTTTATGTCTTTGTGTCCACGTAAACAGCAGCTTCATGGGCAGCTCTTCTCCCCATTCCACCGCAGCTCTGCACCCTGCTATGAGAATGCAAACTAGCCCTGCTTGAAAACTCCTTAGTCACTCTGGACCTGGATCATTGCCTATGAAGTCTTTGGCCATGAGACTGCCAGGAATGTTTGAAAATCCCTGGTGACAACATCTGTTTTAGTTTCATAATTCCTTGCTGCAATAAAAATACTCTGACCCAAACTACTTAGGGGAGAAAATGTTTTTACTAAAGAACATTTCCAGGTTGCAGCCCATCATGGCAGAAGAGTTTCAGCATCAGGTGCTGGGACAGCTGATCACATCACATCCACAGCAAGACTAGTTCTCTCCATCTTTCCCTACCCGTCCCAAGAATGGTTTGCTTGCAGTGGGCTGAATCTTATCTCATTAGTTATGATATCAAGTCAACCTTTCTCAAGCATTCCCAGAAGTGAATCTTAAGAATCACTCTCAAGGGAGCCTGGATCCTGTCTCCTAGGTGTCAGGTTGACAATACCAACCACTACAACATCATCCTCCATTTCAAGCCTTGGTATTCTCTTATAAGCTTCCTTGTCACATCCCTGGCCTGTGCTGACTTCTGTGTTGGGTTCGTCCTAATGCCCTTCAGACTTCCGGCTCTGTCAGACCAGACCCGAGCGAGCAGGCGGCGGTTGAGTAGCATGAGCGGCGTGATGCCTAAATCAAAGGAACTCGTTTCTTCAAGCTCTTCAGGCAGCGATTCTGACAGTGAAGTTGAGAAAAAGTTAAAGAGGAAAAAGCAAGTTGCTCCAGAAAAACCTGTGAAGAAACAAAAGACTGGTGAAACTTCTAGAGCCTTGGCATCTTCCAAGCAGAGCAGCAGCAGCAGAGATGACAACATGTTCCAGATTGGGAAAATGAGGTACGTCAGTGTTCGGGATTTTAAAGGGAAAGTTCTGATTGACATCAGAGAATATTGGATGGATCCTGAAGGTGAAATGAAACCAGGACGAAAAGGTATTTCTTTAAATCCGGAGCAGTGGAGCCAGCTGAAGGAACAGATATCTGACATTGATGACGCAGTAAGAAAACTGTAAAATCTGAGCCATACGTGAAGCCTGTACTGTTGTAGTTGTTTTACTGTCTTTTTACATTGGCTTTTGTTTTCTAAATGTTGTTTTCCAAGCTGTTGTATATTTGGATTGCAGAACAATTTGTAAGATGAGTACTTTTTTTAAATGTGCATCATTAAAAATGTTCTGAGTGAAGCTAATTGTCAACTTTATTAAAGAGGATTGCTTTGTTCCCCTTCCCACCTAGTGTAAAATAAAGTCAGATCATTACAAAAAAAAAATGCCCTTCAGCATGGTCAGGTCCAGTGAGTCTTGCTGGTATGTTGGGAGGTCTCTGCATGTCTTTCTAGACATGCTGCAGCAAGGCATTTTGCTATACCTCTCCCATCCACCTGCGCCTCACCTCCAGTGACAGCGCAGAATCAAGAGCATGAATAAAGATCCTTTGTTCTCTTAAATTTTTTGGTTCAGATTTTTTATTACATCCACAGAATATGAAAGTAAGTTAATTTCACAGATATTGAAATTTCATAGGTAAAGAACATGGAAGTGAGGTCTTGCTATGAAACCATGACAGTTAATGAAATAGTGCCCTTCATGTAAAATGCTTTTCTTTTTCTGGTTATTTTTTTGTCATTTAGCCAGCCCAGAACAGCAGGGAGAAGCCTGGGTCATCTCTGATGGTGGAGGGACTGAGGACTGCTGAGTAACAATGATCAAGGCCAGAAAGTTACACTGTATGAAGACAAGTATCCAGGTTTTAAGTCACACTTGTGCATAAATAAAATGAATTATTCTGCATCTCTGAGTATCATTTATCACTTTTCTGTAATTTTACCCTTGTGATCAATTCTTTCATTGATTCATTCATTGATTTTATAGTGCCTTCTTGCTGATGAGCTCTTTACCTGTCTTAGTTACTGCCATGTTGCTCTTTATCTTTCACTATATGTTCTCATTTTAGCCATAGTTTATGAAAACAATAAAAGTGGAAACAATCTGCCAAACACTAAAAGACAGTACAGCAAGCATAAGTTTATTTTCTAGGTCAGTCTGAATTTAACATTAAGAAATCTTCTGATTGGGAATTTCCCAACCATAATGAAATTATTGTGATATATGCAATGAGACCCACTTATTATCATGACATTGCTTCAAGCTAGTAGCTTCCTGAAGCTACTATAGTGAAATGACTGTCCTGAAGTATTTGATAGAAACATAATTGCTAACTACCATGTGACCCGTAGCTCACCTTTAGCAGTTTCCTCAAGTCTATCCAGTTTCCCACGTAGTCAGTAGTTGCTTTCCCTTTCAAAGCCTCCTATTTCTGCATAGATTCTGTGTCTCATTCTCTTTAACCATATCAATATCTGGTCCTTGAGCCTTCCTTCAGACAGGCTTCCCTAGCTGTTGCCTCCAGTGGCTAGTTCTAATTCATAATTTCTGCAGCTCCTATCTGGAGTCTGAGCAGCTCACTTCAGCCATTTTTAACTCAGGTCAGGTCTGGCATCTTTCATTTTAGTTGTTGTTTTGCTAGCATGGGAATGCCCATAAGCAAATGTAATTTCTGCAGAGATGGATTATCTTTAGTCAAGATTCTGGCTTCATCCCACGATTTTTTAAACTCCCAATTATAATGTATGACCATTTTCTGTTTTTGTTTTGCTGTGAACAAAAAAAATAATGTCTTTTAAGTTACAGGAAAAAATCAGATTGTTATAACAGGGTGTATGTATTTTCTTAAAAATGATCTTAAATATCTTATCCTTCAATAAACCAAAACTAACTACTACCAGATGTTAATAAATTACCAAATATCATTGTTACAACTTTTCATTGACAGAGTTGTCACAGAACCCCATATATATCCATGCACTCAAACTAAATATTTTGTACTTCTGAAGTAAACAACATCAAGTTGGGACAACGTCCAGCAGTCTCCAGAATGAAGAAAGGAAGGGCAGTTTCTAAAGATGTGTGTGAGGTGTTGAACATGCTCCTGATGACTACTTTCCACCTTAGTAACTCACATACCCTCTGTGTGAGAAAACTTCTTACCTACAAAATTGAAAGGATGATTGTGTCTCACACTTTTTAGCCAGAATCAAGTATAATACCTGTCCTTACAGTTTATAACAGACACAATAGAGAAGTCCTAGTGACCCAATGGGATGAGGCATTTGCCTCTTAAGATAGAGATGATAGAACTAGAGATGATAATGGCATATTTCTTTGAAGTTTCATGAAATAATGACCAGGATGCACAAATAGATATATACATTTTCAAAATCAAAGATAATGAACAAAAATTATTTGTTCCATATTTGCTAAATGTTCTATGTGGAAAAGTGTCATGAAGATGTCATCTGAAGTCAGGTGATTGCCTAGTAGCTAAAAGGACTCATAGGAGCTGGAGGAATCTGTTGACAGATCCACAGAACTGGTTCAAAAAGATGAGATGAGATCAAATCACCTAACATGGAGAATGTCTCTACATCCCCTTGAGAGACAGCAGAGTTTAAATACACTAATTCAAGACAAGCTACATCTACAAAAATGAAAGAAAATAAAAAGGAAAAAATCTACAAAAAAATTGAGAGAATATCTGTATAAATGTTGCAGCACTTCTACCCTGGACCCAGACCAGGGTGGACTCTCTGCTTCTCAGGAAAACAACAGGCACTTGGAGGAGATGAGAAAAATGGTTGAAGAAACAAAAACAGGTATAGAACAGTTAAAATAATTTCAAGTAGAGTTTAAAATTGAACTAAAAGACAAGTTATCTTCAACTCAGAACTCAACAGAGAGTCTTAACAGCAGAACTAATGAAGCAGAAAATAGAATATCAGATCTTGAACACAAAGTAAAAGAACTAACCAGTTCAGTGGAAGAGGTTGTTAAAGCCAAAAAGATACTTGAGAGGAATATTCAAGAATTATGGGACACCTTGAAGAAGCCTAACATGCCCATTCATAGAATACCAGAACAAGAATCCCAAAATACCACACCTGAGGAAAATTTTCAAATTATCATAAAGGAAAACTTTCCTCATCTAAAGAAAGAGAGGCCCAGAAACAGATATGACCATAATAGAAACTCACCACAGCAAATAATAGTCAAAACACTCCACATACAAGACAAAGAAAATATGCTGAGAACTTCAAGGGAAAAAAAAGTCACTTTTAAAGGTAAACCTATTAAAATAACAAATGATTTTTCAATGGAAACAGTAAAAGCAAGAAGAGCTTGGAGAAATGTACTTCAAGTACTCAATGAGCAAAAATGTCAACCCAGGTTGATATACCCAGCAAAACTATCAGTCACGATTGAGGGTGAAAGAAAAATATTCCAACATAAAGACAACTTGAAGTCTTACATGACTATCAAACCAGGCCTTCAAAAATGCTAGGAAAAGATACTCAAGCTGGAAGAAAAGAACAAGCATATACATGAGGACAGAAGGGAAGTATACTACTACCAAAACCTACAAGCCACATAATACACTTATGAAAGCCACTAAACATGAAAGTGTCAAGAATTAAAAATAATTTCTCCATTATAACATTAAATGTCAATGGAATTAACTCACCAATCAAAACACAGATTCCAAACACGGATTAGAAATCACAATCCATCCATCTGCTGCCTTCAGAAAAAACATCTCACCGTAAACGATAGGCACATTCTAAAAGTAGAAGGCTAGTCAAAAATTCTGCAAGCTAAAAGTAACCATTTTGCAAATGGGTGATTGACCCCTCCCTCACTGTGGTTTCCTACTTTTATTACATCTACCTTTGAATGGGCTCTTATAACAAGACTCTAGTTTAACAGCTTTTTGTCTCTGGCCAGGGGGTGACATACAATACCCATCAGGATGGAGTGAAGGGCATTGCAGGAGCAGCAAAACTGCAAAAGAAAATCAACAAACCATAATCCAGAACTTCAGAGACTCTATATCAACCACCTGGAACTAGGCCAGCTTAATCTCTCCCCATCCTGAAGCTCAGGGACATTTGCGGAAGAGGGGGCGGTAAGATTGTAAGAGCAAAAGGATGGGAGGAGCAATGATTTGCAAGATACTCCACACAAGTTAGGGCCGAAGCAATCACAATTGGACTTTGCATGCCCTGAGCAATGTCCAACACACTATTGACCCCACAAAGTCTAGCATTTGCTAAAGGCACCAAGATCCTTGGAGGCAAGGGATTGACAGCCACAGTAGTGTTCCTATGCTTAAGGGGAACACAGGAAAAGATTCAGGGGAATGCCACTGGGTCTTTGTACGTCATTGGAAAGGAGAGCCCAGAGGAGAGACTGGCAGGCACATTAAAGGATTCTCCGGGGATTTGGGGGGAGGCACTGGGGAATGGGGAGGGAGGGGTGAGGGGAAAGGGAGCAGAAGGGTGGGGGGGAAGGAGGAGGGAGAGAGGGAGGGAACCGGTGTACCTACTAAGTTTGTCTGAGCGGAAATAATAATAAAAAAAATTCTGCAAGCTAATGGAACCAAGAAACAAGCAGGGGTAGCAGTTATGCTATCTGACAAAGTAGACTTCAAGCCAAAAAAATCACAAGAGACACAGAAGGATACTACATATTAGTCACAGGTACAATTTACCGGGAAGACTTCTTAATACTGAACATAGACATACTTAATATGGGCTCCCCACATTCATTAAGCAAATACTACAATGTCTAAAGCAAGAAATCAATTCCAAAAGGATAATACTCAGGGATTTCAATACTGCCCTCTCAACGTGAGATAGATCAACATGTCAAAAACTTAACAGAGACCTATTGGAAGTTAATCAAACCCTTACTGAAATGGACCTTACAGATGTCTATCGAACTTTTTCATCCACACACCAAGAATACACATATTTCTCAATGGCCCTGGAACTTTCTCCAAAATGGAACACATATTGGGCCACAAAACTAATCTCCACATATACAGAAAAGTTTAAATTTTAGCCTGTACCCTATTAGACCACACATAACAAACAACAGAAAATACACTAGTTATTGGAAACTAAACACTATGATGCATGAGAATTGGGTTCAGAAAAATATCATAAAGGAATCAAGATTTCCTAGAAGTGAACAATAATGAAAATATAATATATCAAAATCTCTGGGACACAATGAAAGTTGTCCTAAGAGGTAAGTTTATAGCTCTTCATGCCTATATCAAAAAAATAGAAACATCACAAATAAATAACTTAACAATGAAGCTTAAAGCTTTAGAGACACAAGAGCAATCTGATCCCAAAAGCAGTACAAGAGAGGAGATTAGCAAAATCAGGGGAGAAATATCTGAAATTGAGATAAGAAAAATGATGCAAGAATCAACCAGTCAAAAAACTGGTTCTTTGAAAAAAATCAATAAAATTGATACACCTCTAGCTAAGTTAACCAAAGTCAAGAGAGAGAATACCCAAATTAGCAAAATTAGAAATGAAAATGGAGCAAACACAACTGATATCCAAGAGATTCAGAGAATTATAAGGTCATATCTGAAAAACTTACATTCTGTGAAATTTGATAACACAAAAGAAATGGATGAATTCCTAAGTAAGCACAACTTAACCTAAATTGAATCAGGGAGTTCTGAATTATTTAAATAGTCCTATGACATATGAGGAAATTGATGAAGGAATCTTGAATCCTCCCACCAAAAAATATCCTGGACCAGAGGATTCAGCACAGAATTCTACCAGACATTTATGGAACAACTAACACCAATACTCCTTAAACTGTTCCATCAGATTGCAAACGAAGGAACACTTCCAAATTCTTTTTATGAAGCTAATATCATCTTAATCCCAAAACCTAATAAAGATACACTTAAAAAAGAAAACTATAGGCCAATCTCTTTGATGAATACAGATGCAAAGATTCTCAACAAAATCTTAGGAAATCAGATTCAAAAACATATCACAAAGATCATTCACTGTGATCAAGTAGGCTTTATCCTAGGCACACAAAATTGGTTCAACATATGAAAATCAATAAGTGTAATTCATCATATAAACCAATCCAAAGACCACATGATACTCTTGATAGATGTAGAAAAAGCTTTTGACAAAATCCAATAAACTTTTATGATCAAAACCCTAGAGACAGTTGGAATGGAAGGAACCTTTATCAACATAATAAAAGGTGTATACAACAAGCCAACAGCAAGGATTATACTCAATGGAGAAAAACTTGAGGTATTCCCGCTACCATCAGGAACTAGACAAGGATGTCAACTCTCACATCTTCTACTCAATATTGTACTTGAAGTCTTAGCTGGAGCCATAAGACAAGAGAGGGAGATAAAAGGGATTCAAATCAGCAAGGAAGAAGTCATGTTATCTCTATTTGCAGATGATATGATCTTATATCTGAATGATCCTAAAAACTCCACTAGGAAACTCCTGGAACTAATACAGAAGTTCAGCAGGGTAGCAGGTTACAAAATAAACATGCAAAAATCAGTGACCTTCCTATATGCCAAGGATGAAAAAGATGAAAAAGGCCTAAGAGAAACAATCCCATTTACTACAGCCCCTAAAAAAATGAAATACCTTGGTATAAACTTAACCAAGGAAGTAAGAGACCCTTACAATGAAAACTTTAAAACCCTAAAGAAAGAAATTACAAAAGACACCAGAAAAGACCTCCCATGCACCTGTATCAGCAGAATCAACATCATAAAAATGACCATCCTACCAAAAGCACTATACAGATTCAATGCTATACGAATCAAAATCCCCAAGCAATTCTTTAAAGAAATTGACCAAACAATCTCAGAATTCATATGAAAGCACAAAAGACCCAGGATAGCAAAAACAAAAACACTGCTGGAGGTATCAACATATCAAATCATAATGTATACTATAAATCCATAGTAGTAAAAACAGCCCGGTACAGGCTCAAAAAATGTAGATGAATGGATAAGGGTTGAAGACCCAGATATAAGTCCACACAATTATAGCCATTTGATCTTTGACAAAGGGGTCCAAAAAATTCAATGGAAAAAGAACAGTATCTTCAACAAATGGTGCTGGTAAAACTGGATGTCCACATGCAGAAGATTAAAACTGGACCCGTACTTGTCACCATGCACAAAAATTAATTCCAAATGGATCGAGGACCTCAATATTAGACTAGAGACTATTAAAACCCTAGTTGAAAGGGTAGGGAACTCCCTAGAGCTGATTGGGCTGGGCCAACAGTTCCTAAACAGAACTCCAATAGCACAGTCACTACAACCAACACTCAACAAATGGGATCTTATGAAATTAAAGATCTTCAGTTCAGATACAGAGATTGTAAATAGAGCAAAAAAGCAACCCACAGAATGGGAGAAAATTTTCACTAACCACATATCTGATAGAGCTCTATTATCCAGAGTGCACAAAGAACTTAGAAAACTAAACACCAAGGAGAAAATTTAAAAATGGGCCTAAGAACTCAAAAGAAACTTTTCCAGGGACAAAATTGAAATGTCTAACAAATGTCTTAAAAAAATGCTCCATATCCTTAGCCATCCAGGAAATGCAAATCAAAACTTCCCTAAGATATCATCTTACCCCAGTCAAGATGGCAATAATCCACAACACAAACAACATGAAATGCTAGA